>CM062289.1:423355138-423955138 GCA_031216915.1 Pictodentalium vernedei | reverse complement strand
AGCATTACATGTCATCCAAGGGCGTGCCACAGGGCAGTACGACTGTGACAACATGTTGGCAGCTCATGTCGTGCCGTTTGCGCGACGTCATGGCTGTCGATTCATTTTTCAAGATGACAGTTCACAAGAGTACACAGAGCCCGTGTCGCTATAGAGTTCCTCAAGGAGCAGAACATCACTACACTGTCTTGGCCAGCACTAAGTCCAGACCTTTCACCGATCGAGCACGTCTGGGACCTGTTTGGCAGGCGCCTACGAGAACGCCAACAGCCCCCACCAATGTCTAGGAACTCGCCGCTGCGCTGCAGGAAGAATGGAATAATATCAGTCAAGTTGATATTGAGCGTTTGGTGAGGAGAATGCCACGTCGGATCCGCGCTTGTTTCGCGAACCGTGGAGGATTTACAAGGTATTGATGTACTGGACTGAATGTGTTAAATTCTCTGACTGGCCGTCCATGTCTTCTACAGTTCAGTGCATGGAATGCGTGCTTGTCAGACACCCAACTATTGCTAAAATCATTCATCAGATGTCACAGTGCAATGTCTCAACTGTCTTTTTGGTGAAAATATAAATATATTTCTTCATACATCTCACTTTTGTCAAAAATCCCCTACTTTTTTGGAATAGTATATACTGCTTACTCTTATGAATATGTATAATGGTATAAAGAGGGCCCCGTGTGAACCAATGGAAGTGAAGCTGTGCTTGTTTACTGTGGTAAACAAGCTCTGTTTTACTGGTAAGATAGGAATCGGTCATCAATGCCTGGAGTGGAAGTCCTCTAAAATAGACAACATGAGAATAAAGATTGGCTGGACTTGATTTTAGGTCAATGTTGCGGACATGATTAGCCATTGTGCAGAAGTATGTGCCCTCAACCCTTTACCTAACGTAACGGCCAAAACCGGCCAGCGCAATTCTCAAAAATCACCAATTACTTTTCAATATTTTTTTTCATTTTTTGTCTCAAAAACATAGGTTATAATCCCTCGTTGGAACGAGCGAGCTCATCGAGTTTGTTCCAACGAGGGGTCATAACCTATGTTTTTGAGCCAAAATATGAAAAAAATTAGTTATTCAAGATTTATTTTTGCAAGTATCGTCTGCTTTTCAGGTTAGGTAAAGGGTTAAACACCAATAAATAAATAAATAGTATAAAGGGCACCTTCCCTTCCCAGCATAATCTCTCAACAAATACGTGTGTGTGAATGGGTTAATCGACATGGCACGAGTGCCTGCGCGGAAGGATAGAACGAGAAGCCGCAGGTCTCGAGTTTTATCCTTCTGCGGTGGCATAAGTTCCATATCGATTAACCCATTCACACACGCGTGACGTTCTGTGTCTGTCACACGCCTTGGCGTATATGAAAAAAACTTTATTAGAAGGACACTCAGCAATTCATTTGACAACGATCAACAAAAAGAGTACATTTTATCGCCAACCAAATTTGCGAGGGGAACCCGTTTTACTATTTCGTCCCTGAGTTTCTATGTGTTCTATGTGCCTACTGGCAGCCTACTGGCACATAGAACACATTGGAACTCAGGAGATGGTTTTAGCTACCGCCAGCGATACCACCTGTAATTGTGGTGCACGATTTGTAGAAAATTCCCGTGAAATTTCGCTTCTTTATGAACACAGTCCGAGGGGGCGCGGCGCGGTGGCGTTGCGATAACCGGTTTTCGTCAGATCACCTTAGTTAAGCAACGTCGAGCCCGGTTAGTCCTCGGATGGGTGACCGTCTGAGCGATCGATTCGGACTCTCGCGTTGTGTCCTTGGGAAACGCACTTAATCCCAATTGTCCACTTGGGGGCACGATGACGCCGTGTACTAGGGCGTACTGCACGTCGATGGTGCGCATGTCTTCAACAAATCTAACCCTGCCTGTGCTGCAGTGCGGAGTTACGATGTTGGGGAGCTGGCAGCTGCTCGTCGTTGCTCGGTGGTTCTCTCCGGGTACTCCGGCTTCCTCCACCCGTAAAACTGTCACGGTCATGATTAGCCATTGTGCATAAGTATGTGACCTTAATCACCAATAAATAATAAATAATAAACACACTCCGTCAACGATTTCGGATTTTCATTTTCAACGTGGTTTAGTGTTGCTGTAGATGGGGGTTTCATAGAACAGGCGAATAAGAATGGTTAAGAGTGGTCTTTTGGTCTTCCTTCTTGTATCAATTTAACTCGGTAATTCGGACCGTGTCACCTTTGGTGTTCCGGTCCAAGAAACAGCGGTTCGATACCGTCCGGTACACGAGTAGGCGGTCCGTTTTTTCACTGGACTCGCCCAATATGGTCCACAACAGATTATTTGTTGTTTTAACTAACCTGGAGCATTTTTAGCCTTCCGTGTATGTATTCAGTGCAGGGGGTGACTGCAGGCTTCCAGTAGACATTAGACATGATCGATAAATTGCCATCAAAAAAATTTAAAAATATCAAGCAAGTGGTAGGGAAAGTGGAAAATAGGCCTGTTCTTCCGGAGGGCTGGGCCGGAGGTCTGAGCCGGAGGTCTGGGCCGGAGGCCTGGGTCGATGACGTCATCTTAATTAAAAAGTTACGTAAGGTAATTAACGTCACTTAATTAATGAATATTTTTAATCACTTTAATAACTGTTGCTTAATTAATTTTAATTAATGACTGTTGCATAATTTATGTAATTAATGTAAGTAATGAGTGTAATTAGGGTTGATTATAATAATTAGTATATTAATAAATGAATTAATAATGTCAATTAGTACATTTTTTTTTTTAAAGTCATAATTTGGGATAGATATTATTAGATAAAAAAATAATATATTTAAAAATAATATTGACGTACTGGACATATATATGAATGCTATCGACTGACCCTGACCTGGACACGTGGTAAGGTAAACACTGCATTGTGTCTGGGTGTAATTAAATCGATTTTTATTTTCAAACGCAAACTACTATACGAGAGTGACAGATGTTGAAGCAATTAAATCTATTGTTCAAAAGTTATGGGCGTAACAAAAAACTCATTAAATTAGCGGTCAACACGCAACCTTCTTCCAGACTCTGAGATTCAAATTTCATCGATTTTTTAACGGTCCGATTTCTATGTTTTGACTGGTTCTCAAAAAAATCACAAGAAAAATCGTCATGAGACTACTGTACAGAGGGGAGATGCTATACATGTCTGTATACTTTATGCCCCAATACTTTCAAGAGATGAATTAACGGAGCATCTGAAAACCCACCAAGAAGGTACTTTGAACTGTCAATTTTGTGTTCCAATAGCAAATTCAACAAAAGAGAGGCGGTGTACATCGAAAAGACGGCTATGTCAAGATGTTCCAGTGGACGTTTTGTCTGAAATCCTATAGTAGGAAAGATACATTAGAAAAAACATGGAGAAATGTTAAAACTCGACATTTAATTGCGCGACTTGCGGGGTTCAGCTGATTCAACTTGACCGTCATTGCTCCACAAGTAGCAGAGATGAACAACTCGTATCGATTGACCTGTGGAGACGCTCCTCATCAAATAAGGGGGGTCAAATGAGGTTATGAGGAGGGGTGAAGGAAACAAGTGTGCGGTCATATGTTTAAAATTTTAACAACCTTAATTGCTATGATGTAATCCCCCTAATAAATAATATTCATTTAATATAATATATTATATTAATAATGATAATAATATATTAATTATTGTCGTTAAATAATTCATTTTTTTTTATTCCACACCCCTGTATCCCCTCACAGTACCAAAAACTTTCATGAACTCCCCTCCTCCAGGTCATCCAATACTAAAAAAAACTTTTGGAAACCTCTATCCTCCTCCCCCAGCCCTCACAATAGCTAAAGTATCTCGAACCCCAATCCAGTTCTCTAAATGTAATGGACATGTCAGGCCTCGGATACCCCTTCCCCACAATTTTGAGCGATCAGATTACCCCGATTAGTCTCCTCTCATAACTTACCACACTTTTAACCCATATTTACTATGAGATTGTCCCCCTAATAAATAGCGTATGTTCATGAAAAGCAGACGACACTTGCAAAAAAAATTCTTGAATAACTAATTTTTTTCATTTTTTGTCTCAAAAACATAGGTTATGACCCCTCATTGGAACGAGCTCGACGAGCTCGTTCCAATGAGGGGTCATAACCTATGTTTTTGAGACAAAAAAATGAAAAAAATAATGAAAATTAATTGGCGATTTTTTAGAATAGCGCTGGCTGGTTTTGGCCGTTACGTTGGGTAAATATATTAATAAATTTTCGTTAAATAATTCATTCCACAAGACACTTCTCGAAAAAACAAAATGGCAGATTAGTTTGACAGAAATACGCATATCGATTTATTCATGAGTGTCTGTCAGTTATGTCCTTGGGCAAGACACTTCACCCCATTGCCATTGTGAGGTGGCACGGTGACGCTGTGCACTAAGGCGTACTGCACGTCGATGGAGCACTTGTCTTCAACCAATTTTGACAGTTGCTTGCCGTTGCTCGGTGGCTCTCTCCAGCTTCCTCCACCCATAAAACTGTCGTGGTCATGATTAGCCATTGTGCAGCAATATGTGACCTTAACTCCAATAAATAAATATAAATAAATAGTCAGTTATCAAAACAGCCCTTAAGTGTTTACCAGTTAATTGTGGACCAGTGGTTTAAAAATGAAAAATTTGGGTGATAACACTACGTACTGTGTTTAATCATAGAAAAATCACACCCGCGCTATTACTAACCCGTATGTTTTATTTTTTGAACGTTTACTGAAGAATAACCCGCCCATCTAAGTAAAAGCATGAAAGAGCTACCATTATCTAATTACCTATGTGGGGGTGGGGGTGGTCGGTAACGTTGTGTACTATGGTGTACTACCTTCAGCAAATGATAACCCTGTGTAGAACCTTGACAGTTGTTTGCCTCTGCACGATGTTTCTTTCCAGATTGCTCCAACTGTCGTTAAATAAATGAAACAAAACTACAATTCTATAATAACAGTCCAAGCCCCCCCCCCCCCCCCCCCCCCCTTCGTTTTACATGTTTTGTGAGGGGCAAAATCAACAGTACTTTCACCCCCTCATTTTAATAGTTGAAAAACGCTGTTACTCGATCAAAAATGGTAAAAGGATATGCTTCTCTGTATCAGCCACCCAAATTTGTGAGACTTGGGAAAATATAACCTACCTAGAGCTGCACCAAAGCTACGTACACTATTCGAACTCCCGCATTATGTCCTTGGGCAAGGTAATTTACCCTGATTATCCCCATGGGTGCATGTCGATGATACGCATATTTTCGAAAAATCTAACTCTGCTTGTTCAGATTTCTGACGTTGGTGAGATGACAGTTACTCGTCGTTGCTCTGTGGTTCTCTTTGGATATTCCGGAGTCTACCCGTAAAATTGTCACGTTTAATTATAACTTGAACTTGATGTCCGGGTGTAATGAAATAGAGTATTTTCTGCAGACATTCTAAATAAACGCAGCTGGTTTACAGACCTGTATATATATTTTTTTTTTAATTGAGTAAAAATATATGATAGTTACTGATGTAAAACGCCGATTAGCATGTTTAATGAATCTAACTACGCCAGCCCGACTGACCCTTTGCCCACCATGATCACAACAAACGTTTCAATTCTCTCTCTCTCTCTCTCTCTCTCTCTCTCTCTCTCTCTCTCTCTCTCTCTCACACACACACACACACACACAGAGTCTTGTCTACCCTACATACCGAGGTACCCCATTGTTTGTCCTTTGTGTGAACTAACGGTTTCTACCTCGTTTTGCCGGTACAGTTCTGGGAAAACAACCGAGGTAAAGGGTTTCTTTTGTCTTTTGTACCTCGGTAAGGCGAAACACGCAAACTCTTTTGTCTAGTTACCTCGTCAAGTTGGTAAGACAAACCCACACACACACACACACCGATACAGTACGGATGGAAACTAATTGCGTTCAAGCTGTTGTTTTTTTTCTAGGTTTTACCACCCCCCCCCTTACAGCGCAAATAATCTGATTCATTGAACCATACTACAGCGTGTGTGCTAAAACGATTATTTTTGTACAAAACTCAAGACCTTTTCCTCACAAATACCTATATAAAAACAAGATAACACACGAGAATACGTTGTGTACCTGCATTCTGTTGATAAAATATGTCATGACCACTTTCCCGAATATTATTAATGTACCCACTTAATAACAGCCAAATGGCAAATGTCAAGAAAGGCACTCTGTAGTTTAGGAGACTCCACAAATAAAAACAAAATCAAAAATCTGAGATATATTGCATTTATTTCAATATCGATATTAACCAGACGTCGAAACTAGTCAAATTGATTAGCATTAAATTACAAATGAATATGAAATTTGCAGTAAAATGAACACCATCATATACAGCTATTCGGAATGACACCCTATTGGTGAGAGTTTTCGTTTTTGTTTTTTGGTCCAGTTTCATTAGAGCTTCCACGAAGTCCATTCCACATTTGCAGGCTTTTCCAGGGGATTTTCTTCAAAGACTGGTCCATCGCAGCTTTGCAGAGATTTTGTTTTCTGGAAGAAAAAAGTCCATACGTTCTTTATTTCCGATCAGACCCCTTGGGATATTTTGATCTTTAAGGATGTTTGACAAAATTTTCCAGCCTGTTGGTTGAAAATCTTTTCTTTTTTGCAGCAGATCATTTATTAGATCACACATATTGGAGCCCGAAATTGTAATGCCATTATACATGAGTCGATCTTTCTCATCCCAGGATAAATTGGGTATATTCTTTATTATCTGGAGTAACAAAAGCGCCTTCTCCTGCATGGAATCGGTTGTAACGGCTAACCAGTCCGGATGATTTTCCACTGAAAAACTGATCTTTAAGGAGTGTGGTTTGGTGTTTTTCATTGCGTAAGTTTGATGCAACTGTTCACTCCCCCATGGTTCAATACACTGAATTCTGCTTAAGGGTAGGCTGGTTGAGTCATCTATAGGTTTTCCCTTCAGTGATTCCCTCACCACTAGCGGTTTTACTGGCTCTAGCTTATTTGCAAGCCCCAAAATATTTCCACTTGTTAATGCATTGTTCCAACTAAAGGCTGATTTCATATGCACTGGTGGATAGGGTAGCTGTTTACAGACAGATCTGGTTGTTAACTCGGTTGTATTTGGGTTCGCTCCCCCTATAGTGTGTTTAAAATTTACATTTTTGTGTAATTTTCATCTGTGTCGATAATAATGAGTTTTATGAGAGTAAGATTTTTGACACAATTCAGACGTAGCGTGAATTCATCTTTTTCAGAAGCGAGTTAATAGAGTGGCAATACAGTTCCAACACTCTTCCATTTATATGTATGAATAGGATGGGACCCACCCCAACCTGTCAATCGCTGATTGGCTAATTATATATCAAGATAAGGTGGGTTCTACCCCAACCTGTTGATCATTGGTCACTTCAAATTCTCACACAGTGCATTGTGGGAAATTACAGTGGTAGAGCTCTGGGGTAAAATAAGTTTTTGCTCAACTTCACACAAATTGATATAGTTTACTTCAAAAAAAGAAACATCAAAGTCACATTCATGACAAGCCGAGGTAGCACATCTGAACCACCAACTCCACACTGTTTAATCGGTTTTCATTGGTTTTTATCGGTTTTATGCATGGGCACATCGGTTTTTTATCAGTTTTCACCGGTTTTCATCAGTTTTAAAGCATATTTAGTGACCATTTAATCCTACATGTTCACTAAATTGGTCACAGTGACCAAATTGGTCTCTCTCTGGGACCAATTTGGTCTCTTTAGTGACCAAATTGGTCACTGTGACCATTTAATCCTACATGTTCACTGAATTGGTCACAGTGACCAATTTGGTCAGGAGACCAATTTGGTATCTAAAGAGACCAAATTGGGCCCAGAGAGAGACCAATTTGGTCACTGTGGCCATTTAATCCTACATGTTCACTAAATTGGAAACAGGGACGACTATATATTATATTATATATTATTATATATTATTACTATATATTATATTATATATTATATTATTATATTATATATGGTTTCCAAAAAATGGGTCAGACTATTTTGTGTCTAAGCATTGCCATTGCTGGGACAGTCGGGCTCTATGTGTGACATCACTCCAGTTGATTGAAATTTTTTTTTTTTTGTCAGAATGTTATCTAATCAGAGAGGACTGATCTTGGATTTTTTCCCAGATACAATGAACTTGGTGTTTATATTTTAAATATTACAAGTTATTACAATTGCTGTTAACTTGTAATGTTATCTGAAAATTATTTTCTAATAATTTTCAGTAGAAATATCTTCATATAAAATGTTGAATAACTTTAAGGAAAATATTTTTGGGGGGAGAAAAATATGTCTGTTAATTTTCAGGAAAATTTTTCTTTCACAATTTTCAGCAAAATATCTTTATCGAGTTTCAGGAAAAATATCTTCAACAATTTTCAGGTGAAATGTGTTTGACAATTTTCAGCAAATTTTCATTTTGTTCACAGTAAAAAAAAATATTCCGTGTATTTCACACAGTGCAATGGCACCTGTTAGTTACTAACCAACATGATTTAAAATGTTATTTGTCTTGTATTTGTTTATATACTGACAGGAAATATTTATAGATTTCATTCTCATTTGCATAATGGCTGAAACTTGGTCATCTTTCAGAAACGTTTCAGTCATTAGGTGTAAAACCAGATGTTTAATCACAAGAGGAATTTAAAAAATGGATGTTTTCTGTTGTTAACTCTGGTCAGTTAGGACCAGATGTAAAAAGTGAACTAAACTATGTACCACAACTTTTTTTACAACCCTCCCAAACTTATGTTATTTTCAGGTGACAAAGGTTCAAAGGATTCAGAGTTTGACCTTTGGAAATATGAGTTTACATGTTTGTCGAATGACCAAATCTATCCTGAGCATGAAATTTTACTTGCACTTAGAAGGTCATTGAAAGGCTATTCTGCTCACATCTTGATGCATATGGGTCAAAGTGTTAGTGTTGTAGACATACTTAACAAATTTGACTCTGATTTTGGTTCCATTGATATCGAACAATCATTGTCGTCAGCTTTTTTATAGTGCTAAGCAAAATGACAATGAGAATGAATCTGCATTTGCTTCTAGATTAGAAGATTTATTAGCAAAAGTTGTTGATGCAGATTTAGTTGAGTCAGCTGAAATTAATGATACACTATGTTCAGCACTGTATGTGGGTCCCAAGCCCCAGTTAAAAAACAATAGCGACTTGCATGTTTGATAAATTTTCTGAGTTTGATTGACTTGAGTCTGAGCTTGTATCATCTGTGCCTATTAAATCTGCTCTACAAGCAGTAGACCCAATCAATGAACTTACTGGTGCTGTACAACAGCTTCAAACTGAAGTTAAAACTACGTCCTCAAGTAGAACAGAGCCAGTCTTGAGATCAGGTTTATCTGGCAAGAAAAGCACATTTGGTCAAAAGCCCAAATTTCAGCAAAAGTTGTTGATGTAGGTTTAGTTGAGTCAGCTGATATTAATGATATGCTGTGTTCAGCACTGTATATGGGTCTCAAGCCCCAGTTAAAATCAATAGCAACTTATATGTTTGATAAAATTTCTGAGTTTGATAGTTAATGTATTGGACTTAGCAGATTTGAGTCTGATCTTAACATTTGTATCTGTAAAATATGCTGTTCAAGCACTAGATCCAATCAGTGAATTACTGGTGCTGTAAAACAGCAGCAAACGGAAGTTAAAACTTTACATTCTCAAGTAGAACAGTGCCATTCTTCAGATCAACAGCATCAAGGTTTATCTGGCAAGAAAAGCACACTTGGTCAAAAGCCCAAACATCATCAACAGCCATAAAAGCAACAGCCAAAACACTATGGTAATCAACAGCATAGTAAAAATTTTGAACAAAATTCTTTACATTATACGTATAATGATGTAACTTGTTTCAGATGTGGACAAAAGGGCCATATCCAAATTGGTTATTCTGTTTGACTCAATCATGTATGTAAATCTCAACAGGTGATTTTAAACACGTAAGGACCTATGGCAATGGACAATTCATAGGTCAACAATCCATATCCAACTTCCCCGATTGTAGTAAATTAGCAAAAGTTGTTGATGCAGGTTTAATTGAGTCAGCTGAAATTAATGATACACTATGTTCAGCACTGTATGTGGGCCTCAAGCCCCAGTTAAAATCAATAGCAACTTACATGTTTGATAAATTTTCTGAGTTTGATTGGTTATGTATTGGACTTAGAAGACTTGAGTCTGAGCTTGTATCATCTGTACATGTTAACTCTTCTCTACAAGCAGTAGATCCAATCAGTGAACTCACTTGTGCTGTAAAACAGCTGCAAACGGAAGTTAAATCCATACATTCTCAAGTAGAACAGTGCCAGTCTTGAGATCAACAGCATCAAGGTTTATCTAGCAAGAAAAGCACACTTGGTCAAAAGCCCAAACTGCAGCAGTTGCAAATTGGTTGTCGAGTTTGACTCAATCATGTATGTAAATCTCAACAGGTGATTTTAACCCTTTACCCAACATAACGGCCAAAACCGGCCAGTGCTATTCTCAAAAATTGCCAATTCATTTTCATTATTTTTTTCATTTTTTGTCTCAAAAACATAGATTATGACCCCTCGTTGGAACGAGCTCATTGAAATGAAAAAAATTAGTTATTCAGGAATTATTTTGGCAAGTGTCATCTGCTTTTCATGTTAGGTAAAGGGTTAAACAAGTAAAGACCTATGGCAATGGGCAATTCATAGGTCAACAGAATATAACTGACATCCTAGATTGTAATAAATTACTTGGTGAATCTAGTCAAACTTGACACAGGTTCTAAAATGACTACCATTTCACGTAACTTTTACAATACTTATTTAAACAAAATTACAGTTAATCCACTCATGAAATATTATCTTCTGAATGTGCTGAAGAGCATGACTTACCTTACGATGGTTATGTTGAAATCAATGTTGAATAGCTATTCCTTGTAAAAAAAAAATCTTGTTTGGCATTTGTGCCAGATAGTAAATACAACTCTAGAGTACCAATGATAATTGGCACAGATATTTTAAACATAGTGCTTGCTGTTTGTGTAGAAACTTTGGGAAACAAAGGTTTAATCCCAACTCGGCCACATTGTGTCCTTGGGCAGGGCAGTTAATTCCGATAGCCCGTGTGGGGGCATGGTGGCACTGTGTACTAATGCGTTTTTCACGTCGATGGCTCACTTGTCTTCAGCCAATGCTAACAGTGCTTGTTTGGAGGTAGAACGATGGTAAGACTGACAGTTGTTCTCTGCTGCTCATTGGTGCTCTCTGCATACCCCTACTTCCACCACCCACAAACCTGTTCGATGCGATGTGACCCTGGCTGTCAAAAAAGTTGTTCAACCCCAATAAAAAACAACGCGAGCAGTGTTAGCATCGACTGAGGACAAGTTTGCTATTGCCCCACGCCTTATGACACAGCGTCACCATTCTCCCACATAGGTAAACAACATGATGTGTCTTGCACGAGCAGACAACATAGACAACCTTGGTAAGGATCCAACCATCGACTTTTTGACCTCAAATCCAATGATCTAAACAGGTCTCCTTAGGGTGTGTGTATCACACTTAATCATATGCACCCGATTGCTCATTAGCCCACAGACTGACAGACTAGCGTGCAGCAAAAAATACTTGTATTAGCTAGTACTCTATTTCCTCAGCATCATATGTGTCGCTATTTTTTCGAGGATGAAAAAGTCCATTCCCGCTGACGATGTTTTAGTCCACTTTCTGGTGAATCAAGATAGCAGATGAATTCTGTCAGTGAAAGTTGGAGGTCGGGTAGTCCGCGTCTTCTGTAGCCAACATATTCTGCTGTACTAGTAACCTGGTAACCAAAGTCTCGTCTGAACTGCCCTATGCTAGACTGAGCAGCATAAGTATACGATTGGATAAACTTGACTTAAAACTTGTTGTGATGTAGCCATTATATGAAAAGTAACATTAAATGCCAATAAATAATAATGTCACGGCATTTCCCAGCTCAGCCAATGAACATTATGCAAACTGCGCATGACAAATTAAGAAGGAATTTCGAGTTGTGCCTCTTGTCGGAATTATTTTTTAACCCTTTACCCAACGTAACGCCAAAACCGACCAGCGCTATTCTCAAAAATCGCCAATTAATTTTCATTATTTTTTTCATTTTTTGTCTCAAAAACATAGGTTATGGCCCCTCATTGGAACGAGCTCGTCGAGATCGTTCCAATGAGGGGTTATAACCTATGTTTTCGAGACAAAAAATGAAAATAATTAGTTATTCAAGAATTTGTTTTACAAGTGTCGTCTGCTTTTCAGGTTAGGTAAAGGGTTAAACAATAATATATATAAGTTCCACAGTATCAAATCTTGCCTTTCATGATTGCTAGTAAGACAGAATCGATATCTTAGACTCAAATACTGACGAAAATGTCCTGACTGGAAACATTATCGGGGGGGGGGGGGGGGGGCACATACTCCTCCCCCTCGTGATGGAGATGAACAACATCAAAAGGGAAGGTAATGTTTGCAATGAAGATAATATATCTTTTGTGGACCATGCTTGAGACGAACCCACAACCTCAGTGTTTACAGACGACACTGCTACCAACCACGAAGTGAACAATTACTTTAATTTGTGATCGTTAGCTTGTTGGGTGAGGGGCGTAACTAAGGAGTGGGTGTAGGGGTGTGACCCCAATACCTTTTCCAGCTGTGATCGTTTCATCTTGAATAAAGTCTAAGATATCGCTTGTGTTAGTAATATTATGTACTTTGTTACAAGATTAAATTCGTTGTTTTCCATGCACAAAATGGCATGTCGATAAGTGTCGATGGCGAAATGATCTATTTTTTCTTGAAAATAAACTACAATCTGTATCTGGTACGTTGTAGAACCCAAATGTGTTTTTATACAACTGGTAGAGAGAGCGCCGATGGTGATCTTATTGGCAGTGGTTCCCTAGGGTAGTTTTGAAGGCCTCTATGGAAACAGCATGCACAACGTTATCTGGAAGGTGGTTCCAATGAATAACAGTGTCCACAAAAAGGAGTGTTGAAACTGTGGCGTTTTGCTGTCTGGGATTTCAAACCTTTGGTGTTATTATTACTGTTCGTTTCTCTATGATGTTTGACGCGAGACAGTCATTGAAGGTTTTAGCTCTGATGTTTCTTTTCGGTCTGACGAATTTCATGAAATGGCACGCTGGCAATGCCGGCACCAACCCCTCAACCACCTTGTACATCAGGATCAGACATAAACTGGAGCTTCGTTTCTCCAGCGTCTCGAATTCTAGTTCTTTTATCATCCTCGAGATTGATCCCAGTTCTCTGCTCCTGTAGTTTTTCTTGATGAACCTGATTGCTCAGTGTTGCATTCTTTCTAGTTTATCTATATCCCCTTTAAGGTATGGGTTCCAGATGGTAGCACCACATTCCATTGTAGATCGAATGAGGGATATATAGACAATTTCCTGGCATGGTTCAGAGACGTTCCGTAGGTTTCTCCTGAGAAAGCCTAAGGTTGCATTGGCTTTCTTACAAACATGGTTTATGTGTGTACTCCATTTCAAGTCGTTGGAAATTTGAAGCCCCAAGTACGGGTTATCTTGTACCTCTTGTAGTATGTGCTTTTCGAGTTGGTAGAATTTGGATGACTTTTTGTTAATTGACAGAATATAGCACTTTTTGGCATTAAATCTCATGCCCCATTTATTTGCCCAGTCTTCGAGGTGATTTAGGTCTGTTTGCAGGGTTTGGTGGTCTTCCTCCTTTCCGATGGTTCTGTATAGTAAGCAGTCATCTGCAAATAGACGAACGGACGAGTTTACACTGTCCGGGAGGTCATTTATGTGGCATAAGAACATGATCGGTCCTAATACTGTGCCTTGAGGTACTCCAGAGTCCACCGTGGTTTCGTTTGATCGTTCACCTTCCACTTTTGTTCTCATAGTCCTGGTTGTTAGAAAGTTGGATAGCCATAAGTGGATGTTTCCTTGCATTCCATATTTATGAAATTTGTGCAACAGATTGTTGTGTGGGACTGTGTCGAACGCTTTTGAGAAGTCTAGGATGGCAATGTCTACTTGGTGGCCTTGGTCGTGCTCTTGCAGGAAGTCATTTAGCGTGGTAATCAATTGGGTCTCACAAGAGTATCCTGATCTAAATCCATGGTTTAAGTTTGTAAATATTTTGTTGTTCTCCGGGTGTTTTAGGATATGCCTACTGATGATATGTTCTAGAATTTTGCAGGTGACAAATGCTAGTGAGACTGGTCTGTAGTTTTCAGGTTGGTGTTTGTCTCCTTTTTTGAAAATGCTGGAGATGTTTGCATTCCTCCAGTCTTTGGGAAGTTCCCTTGTGTCGAGCGAGCTTTGTAGAATGATGTTTAGTATTGGCGCCAGATTTGTTGCGCGTTCTTTCAGTATCCGGTTAGGTATATTGTCCGGCCCTGATGCTTTCGATGGGTTTATATTTATCAGGAGTTTTTCAAGTCCCTTCTGGTCGATCTTTATTGGTTTTATGTTGTTCCGGGCTTGTATCCTAGTTGGTGGTACATCACTGTTTGTTGGTTTAGTGAATACTGACTTGAACAGTTTGAGTAGTAGTTCGGCTTTTCCTTTGCTGTCACATACAAGGTTTGTTCCCTTTTTAGTGGTGCTATGCCGCCAGAATCTTGGCGTTTTGACTTTACATACTTCCAAGGGGTTTTGTATTGTTGTTGTTGTTTAACCCCTCGATGATGTTTGTGTTTTTGTAGGTCCTTTTCGCTTTCCTTAGGTGGCGTTTGCATTCGTTTTGGAACATTTTGTAGTTGGTCCATTTGTTTGTTTTACGTACTTGTTTGTAGAGTCTCTACTTCTTTTTCGGCATTTTGCGTTCATTTTTCCTGATCCACGGGATGTTGTTGCGAGATTTTATTTCTTTACATGGGATGTTGTCGTTCATGGTTTCAGACAGATATTTCTTGAAGGTATCCCAGAGCTGATGTGCGTCTGCTCCTTTTTGACCTTCCTCTTTCACTACATTGTGGAGGTTATTCAGATCTTTTTTTTTTATTTTGTTCCAATCGGCTTTACCGTAGATGTACCATTTTCGAGGTGTTGCTATTTGGTGTTGTGCCTTTGTTTCAAAGTCTGTTATAAAGATGTCACGATCGGATATACTGGGAACGTTTATTGATGATTTTACCAGTGTTGGGTTCGATACAAATACTAGATGTAATAAATTCCTTTCCCGGGGTGGGGGGGGGGGGGGGTTGTGTATCTGGGTTAGGTTGTTCGCTCCCATGGTGTCTACTAGTCCTTGTTGTATCCCTCTATCGGGTCCGCATGCTGTTGATAGGTCCCATCTTATATCAGGGCAGTTGAAATCTTCTGTTCGTGATGTTGTGTTTTTCAATGTGTTCGAGTGATTTTCTTAGTTCCTCGAGATGTTTCTAGTCTCTGTGTGGCATATAAAATGACCCAACTAGCAGATCTTTGTTGTTTTCCATCTTAACTTTCACCCATTCTATTTCACCCTCTGTGATGAAATTAATCAGGGCTGTCACGATTTTTGAATTTAGGAATCGACTAATCGTTGCAAATAATCGATTATAATCCATTAATCGTACATAGATGACCCCGTCCCCACATTTCCCTCTCTTTAAGTTGTTAAAATGAAGTTCAAAGTCAGTTGACCTTCCTCAAGTAAACAACGAAGACGATCCTCTTTTAGGTACATTGAAAGGTTTGATGTTCTGAACTTTTGAACCGTCAGCGTAATAATCAAGACCGGTCGTCAGTTGCGAACTTTGCAAGTTCGCAACTGCCGACCGGTCTTGATTATTACACTGACGGTTCAAAAGTTCAGAACATCAAATCTTTGAATGTTCCTAAAAGGCAAATGCTTCTAACGGCTTCTTGAGATTTAACGTCGACGTTCTTGACCCTTTACCTTAAAAAACAATAGTTTTTTCTTTTTTTTTTAATTATTAAACGTCTAAAACGGGGTAAAATTTACCGATTCTTCGACAACGAGAAATACTAATCGATTTCGGCGTGATCGATCAGCAATCGATTAATCGAAAAATCGTGACAGCCGTATGATGAATGCTGTTTGTTCTACTGAGATGAGCGATTTTTCTATGAGTACGAAGACTCCTTCTACTGTTCCTCTGTCATTTCTGTAGACGTTGTAATTTGATGGAAAGATTTCAGTTGACTTTATAGCGTCCTTGGACGGGTTTCTTCCAGGTTTAATCCTTTTCAACCACGACTCTGTCGCACAGACTATGTCTGGTTTGAGATAGTGCAGGGCTGTTTCGAATTCTGCTCGCTTTTCTTTAATCCTGCGACAATTGACAGTCATGATGCGTGGGTTTCACCCTCTGTAAAACAAACAATACTTAATCTTCGTTATATATATTTATTATTGCGTACCCTTCATTAAATTGCCACGTTTAACACATTCAGAGGTACATTTAGTACTTTAAAACGTAGTTTTTATACACTTACCGTCCTTTTTACCGGATACCGTCCTTTTTACCGGGAAAAAGCCGGTGAGACTACTTACCGAGAACAACCGAGAACAAATTAAAATAATAAATAAAGGCAAAAATAAATATTAATTGTTGGCATATAGGTGCTCTATTTATGTAAAAGCTAGAAGAAAAAAAAAACAACTTTAGACCGACCAAGTCTATAGTGAAGGGGGTTATTCATTAATCCTTTGCCTTCGGCGCCGAACCGAGAAGAGACTACTTGCCGACAACAAAACAAAATAATACATAGAGATAGAAATAAAAGTTTTATGTTAGCGTATAAGGCATGTAAGTACTCTATATTATGTGCAAATTTGTAACCAAACAATTTTAAACCAGCCAGGTCAATGGTGATTTATTAATTCCCACACTCGGAACCGAACCGAGAAGAAGCTACTTGCCGAGAAGAAAACAAAATTTAAAAATGAAAATAGAAGTCTATTGTTTGCGTATAAGGCATGTATCTACTCTAGAGACCACTTGCCGAGAACAAAATAAAATAATATTTCAAAATGAAAATAAAAGTTTATTGTTAGCGTATAAGGCATGTATCTACTATATATTATGTACAAACTAGTAACAAAACAATTTTAAACCAGCCAGGTCTACGGTGAATGGGATTATTTATTAATTCCCACATTCGGCGCGGAACCGAGAAGAGGCTACTTGCCGAGAACAAAACAAAATTTAAAAATGAAAATAGAAGTCTATTGTTTGCATATAAGGCATGTATCTACTCTAGAGACCACTTGCCGAGAAGAAAACAAAAACATATTTCAAAATGAAAATACAAGTTTATTGTTAGCGTATAAGGCATGTATCTACTCTATATTATGTACAAACTAGTAACAAACCAATTTAAAACCAACCAGGTCTACGGTGAATGGGGTTATTTATTAATTCCCACATTCGGCGCGGAACCGCGAAGGCTACTTGCCGAGAACAAAACAAAATTTGAAAATGAAAATAAAAGTACCGCTGTATCCATGTGGAGTTTGTAGTGAAGAGTGCCACAAAATCAGAAGCATAGCTTGTGATATTTGTGATTGTTGGTATCACTTGGAGTGTGAGTAACTGAAAATTAAGGCGTTTTCTCATTGTAATAATAATAATAATAACACTTTGGCAGGACGCTGATTTGTCGCGGTTCTCGTATGAGAAGGACATGCTTACCCCTATTCTATCAACTGCCTCCCCATTCCTATGCTTCTTCTCTCCTTCCAACACTCGGAGACGAACTGCTTGATGACATCCCTTGCCCCATTCTTCCCAATCTCTCCGATTAGCATATTAACCCCCTCCTTTGAGTCGCCCCCTAACCACATGTCCTTCATTCTCCCATCCCACTTCCCCATTACGCTCCCCGTGAATCTTGTTCTTTTAGACTGGTATTTTGGGCATTCTATAAGAAAGTGTTCCAGGGTCTCCTCCACGCCCAAATTACTCATCTGGCACTCCTTTTCACTGTTTTTCCCAATTTTTTCCCTCAGCTCAAGGGACCGCGACCTCAGCTTGAACAGCAGAGAGCCCCCAAAGGTGCCATCTAGATACTCTTCAAAACCAGGCTTCTCTTTATCACGTAAGCCACACAAACATCTCTTTGATTTGACCCCCTCTCTCCAGTTACGGTTACAATCCTCCATGGCCCTTTCTCTGACGATCTTTTTACCCTGGTTTGCCCCAACGTCAAGGTCCGATATCTCCAATGAGTAGTTTTCTACTAGCTCCCTCACTTGGACCATCCACCCCGTCTTGATATTTGAGTTGAAAGTTCTCAGGAACATGATAATGATTTTACACCATCGGCTATCGGGGAGATTTACCAAATAATTAAGATAGCCGAGTTTCAATAGGTCTATCCTGTCCTTGATCCTCATCCACCCAAGCTCACCCCTGATTGCTTCTAGCGCTGCGGCATTACTCTACCCTGTTATCCATCGGCCTGCATCGTTCTGCAGGGTTTCCAAGCTCTTAACAGCCGTCTGGTTTAGGGGTACAACTTCCGCACCGTATGTTATACTTGGCAGACCCACCATTTCCCAAATAAGTTTTCCCTACGAAAACCTTATTGAAACTATTCCTCCCTATAAGTTTCATTTGGTTAAGGATTGCTTCCCCTTCAGAATCAATTTATTTGTGTGGTTTCGGTAGATGCCTCTTCCTGTGATGTTTATATTTACCCCCAGGTACTCATAATCACTAGTCTCTCCGACACTAAGAAGTCTGCTGCTACCTTCCGGAATGCAGAACTCCCCCACTCTCCACCTTCGAGTGGGGTCCACCTTGCGGCCCACGGGTATAACTTTGCTCTTGCTTTCATTAAGTTCGAGTCTCCATTTGCTCCCATATTTCCCAACAACTCCCAGCATCTTCGCTAGCCCCTCTTCGCTTTCTGCCACTAGCACCATATCGTCTGAAAAAATAGCCCTGGGATCTTCAAGTCACCAACTGCAATCCCCACGTCGCTATGCAGGAGTTCATCTCCAAAGCCTTTGATGTACAATGCAAAAAGAATTGGCGAAAGGATACACCCCTGTTTTAGGCGTATCTCCATAGGCACACGTTTTGTTGTGATGTTACCCATGCAGGCTAAGTTCGCTCTGTACATCTTTATATAATGCTTTCATAATTGAAACAAACTCGCCTCCCAAGCCCAGAGCCTCCAGCTTGCGCCACATACCCTCCCTCCATACTCTATCGTATGCCTTTTTAACATCCAAAAAGGCCATAAACATCTTTTTTCTTTTTTGCTTTCGCGGATTCTATCATTTGGGATAGCGTGAAAAGATGGTCAGTGACTCTCCTTCCCTTCCTGAAGCCATTCTGGATTTCTCCCAAAAACCCCTTCTCTTCAATCACATCCTCTAATCTCACATACAGGACTTTACAAAAGACTTTTCCAATGTTGCTGCTGACAGAGATCCCTCGATAGTTATCCAAGACGTCTTTTTCCCCCTTTTTGCGAATAAATGTCACTTTACTTTCTCTCCACTCCTTTGGGACCTCTTGTTTTTCTATGGCTAAATTGAATAGAGCAGTTAGGCTTTCCAAGAGTTCCTCTCCCCATTTTTTGATAAACTCGTTAGGAATTTCGGCCACCCCTCCCGCTTTTCCATTCCTTAATTTTGAGATCACCCTTCGCACCTCCTTAGTTTTGATTTCGCTGCACACGAAGTCCGATAGATTTTCCTCGACTTGGTTCGGACACTCTGGTGAGTTCCCCATGCCCCATCGCTTATCGTTCACCTTTTCCCAGTGCTTGACTAGTTCTAATGCGATTTGGTCTCGCTCTTCTGTAACTCTGCCATCTACTTTAATACTCTGTGGGTTACTCCCTTTGTTACGTTTGTTCACCCATTTCCAAAATACGTTCGAACTCGAACCCCCTGTCTTTCTTATCGTCCTAATGAGACTGCTATTTCGCACTCTCCGGTTGTCGTCTTCAATCTTATTTACTTTATTTCGTGCTTGTTGGTATTCTTCCTTTGCTACCATGGCCTCATTGCTTTCCACCCCTTAAGTTTTCTGCTTCTCCTGTATGCAGCACATTTACCTTTTCTATCTTTTATGGCCCTTTTCAGTTCTTCGTTCACTCTGTACCCAAGTTCCTGTGTTGGCACCCTAATCTTTCCTACACTTTCCTTCCCTGCCTCCACTAGGCTCGCAACTATGGCGTCGGCCATCTTCTGGACACTGCCCCCCCCCCCCCCCCCTTGTGTACGGTAGCAAGCTTTGGTTTCAGTTTTTCTTCGAACTTCGCCCAGTGGACATCCTTTTTGAGTTCCCAAACCTCCTTGAAGCTTCCTTTGCTTTTATCTAGGTTTTTGGTTCGTCACTGAAATCAAGTTGTGATCACTATCCAACTCCATTTTGCCCTCATCATCCACTTCTACCCCTATCACCTCCCTCCATAAATTAATATCTGTGAGAATGTAGTCAATTATTGATTTTCTGTCGTTTCTCTCCCATGTCCTTTTCCCCTTACACCTCGCGTCCCTGTTCAGAACCTTCAGACCGAGCTCATTTGTGAAGTTCAACAGCTTCCTTCCATTCCTGTTGACTTTCTTGTCCCCACCCTCTATGCCTTCTTCCTTATCATCTATGTGTCCATTAAAGTCGCCCATCAGTATTATACCGAGACCCCTGTTTTCTAGTTCAGTGATATTGGACCTTAGTGTTGAGTATATCGAGTCATTCCACTCGGGTTTACTTCCCTCCACCGCACAGTACACAATCCCAAGGGCAATACTTTTGTTTTTAGACAGATCTTTACCCATCCAATTTCTTTTGACACCTCAGCCGAGGTGATGATATCTTCCAGATCTGTGATCAGCGACGGTTTTAAATCCTCTTTAATGTACATGCCTACCCCTCCCCCTTTTTCTGGCCTTCCGTTCGCCCTACACCTATCCACACACACCCGCTTACTTGGTCTACCCGTTCCTCGTGTCGAAGTGTTCACTGAGTCACATTTGTCTGAGTTGCTTGTACAAGTCTCGTTCTTTTGACTGGGAAGATTCTCACTTGAGGCTCACAGCAGCGGCCAATAATGGATCAGTTTCTGATGCTGCAAGGAGGGAGAACATCTTCTTGCGCAATGAAAGTCCGACAATAAAGGTCACTGACATACATTACTACCATCCTATGAGGAGACATTACCAGGATAAATTTGCCAAAATTTTAAAGTCTATGTGATGGGAAGTATTTATTAATTTTGAACCGAGAACAAATGAAACTACATTCAGTCAGTGTTAATTAACAGTCACAATCTTGTTCTCGGCGAGTAGTCTCTTCTCTGTGTTAACAGTCACAATCTTGTTCTCGGCGAGTAGTCTCTTCTTGGTTTGGGGCGAATACGAAATTGATAAATAATCCCCATCGCCACAGGCGGAGTAGGTCTAAAAGCTCTAAATTTGACTTTTCTTATTTTATATACAACATAGAGCACCTATATGCTAACAATTAATATTTATTTTTGCCTTTATTTATTATTTTAATTTGTTCTCGGTTGTTCTCGGTAAGTAGTCCTACTCGGAAAAAGCCTGTCCCCCGAAGGATGCTCTGGCAATGTATGAACGCTGATTTTCTGCTTGACAATACACATACTTGTGCAACGAAAGCGATCGTCACCGATGGCCGCTCAACTCGAGCATTTTTGAAACACATTTGCCGACTGTAAAAGCATAATTCCCATTAATTTATCTACATTTCATGAGGAGTACCTTCAGCAGTTGGTTTGGGAAATTAATAGATTTTTTTCAGTCCAAACCATATAATAGGTAACAATTCATTTCCCCATCCAGTTAGTGAAAGCGATCGTCACTTCAGACAATTTTATATAACAATTAATGTCACAGACTTATCTCGCAATTTATTAAATTTATTAAATTCAATGCAATCTGGTAAAACATGTAATAATTTTGCGTTTATTCGTGGAAAATGATGAAGTGGGGCTCCATTTTAATGAATAATTACGCAAAATTACTAGACACAAATATATATAAAATGTTACAGACTTATCTGGCAATTTATTAAATTTAATGAATTTCGGCAAAACTTTATGCTCCCATTCACTCCAAGTTTCCTTTAATGGGATCAGGACAACTCGTACCTGGACGATTCGTACCCTGGACAATTCGTACCTTTCCTTAGACAACTCGTACCCTGACTCTGGACAACTCGTACCCCGACTCTGGACAACTCGTACCCTAAAGGATTCATACCCTGGAGACTACATTACTAAAAAAATAAGCAAGGCTATTCATGAAAATCATACTTTCAACAATTTAGCATGCATCCACAAATGTGCCTTAGAGCGAGGGCCAGGGATGGATGGAGGAAACGGGTAGCTAAGCCCCCCCCCCCCCCACCCTTGGTCTTCCACCAGTGTCATCGATTATTACGCATGCCAAATGCTGATACGATATCACAAATGAGACATATTACATGCCTTCATAATATAGGCTGAGTCGCTTATTGGAATAAACACAAGCGCCCATACAGCAATTACTCGAGAAATCACAGGCGCACCTAACGCCTATATTACGGTTAATGGACCAGCAATTATATCAATGTCCCCGATATATATCGTGTCAGCCAAATAACGTGTGCTTCTCTTCTTCACTGTGAATCACAGGTGCACTTGACGCCTACATCACAGTTAACCGACCACAAAATTGAAAAAAAGGTCGCCGATACATTCTAACGCATCTATCGTATCGCCAACGTTAGTCTGAATTAAAAGCACCTGCATTCAACAATTCAGCATGCCTCCACAAATGTGCCTTATTACGCATGCCAAATACTGATACGATGTCACAAATAAAACATATTACACGCCGTCATAATATAGGCTGAGTCGCTTAGTGGAATAAACACAAGCGCCCTTACAATAATTACCCGAGGAATTACAGGCGCATCTAATGCCTATATCACGGGTAAGGGACCACTAATTGTATCAAGGTCCCTGATGTACATCGTATCAGCCGAATAACGCGTGCTTCTTTTCTTCACTGTGAATCACAGGTGCACTTGACGCCTATATCACAGTTAACCGACCATCAATTGTATAAAGGTCGCCGATACATTCGAACTCATTTATCTCATCACCAACATTAGTCTGAATTACGTAACTGTCTTCAGACGGATACACTCTAATGTCAACAATAACTCACCCAGATGAATGGATGAAGCTATGAATAATGCACAGCTAGCATGTCGAATCACGATTTGATCTAAATAAACTAAATTACGAGACAAACGACACTTATCAGACTCCAGTTTCTGACATATATTTGCAGGCTGGAATAATACGGGAACTAGTCCTATGTGGATTACACTTACCATGGCCGCATACTCCGTGGGTTAACAAAACACAGCTCCCACGGTTGCTTCCAGTGACTCTGTGGTGCCTTCCCTCACCTTTACTCACTTTATTCTATGAGGTATATACTGTGGGCATTCCAAGAGAAAATGTTCCAGGGTCTCCACTACTCCAGAGTGGCACATTTGGCATCCCTTTTCCCCATCTCTCCAAATTTTTCCCCTAAGCTCCAGTGATCTTGATCTCAGTTTGAACAGCAGTGCCCCCCCCCCCCCCCAAAGGTGCCATCTATAGGTACTTCTCAAAGGCTGGCTTTTCTTTATATTGCAACCCCCGCAGTGATCTTTTCACGCTAACCCCTGCTCGCCAGTTTCGATTGCAGTCTTCCATGACGCTCTCTTTGACAAACCTTTTACCTTCTTTCATCCCTACTTCTGTGTCTGAGACCTCTATAGAGTAACTGTCCATTAGTTCCCTTAATTGTCTATTAGTGGTTTTCCATCCTAAGAATGGTGAAACTTATCAATTATATTTAATTATGCACTGAGCACAAGCGCTCGTCGTTTTATCAGAAGTTTACATTTTAAATTAATATTTGGTCTATACTATCTATACTAATATAGTTTATTATGCCTCAAGTTTGTAACACAAGCCGTGATTGGTTAATTTGACACCTTCTAAAAGTCATAGTACTGGAGTTTTGGGGCAAAACACGGGTACTATCGGAACGTTTTTCCCTGGAGACAAGAGAACAAAGAAAATGTAAGCGCCACTTCCATTGATCAGCGTCGATTGGAATTTCTCAACACCAAACGCTGGCTCCGTGTCCGTTTAACCTTTTTCAGCACCAGTAGACACAAACTTAACAACAAATATATCATCTTCAGTTCAATTTTAACTGCAAACATTTAACAATGAATTCAAAAGAATCAGAAATATTTAAAAACTCACTCACGTGTTGTTCACCACTTCAGTGAATCCTGAATATGATTCTCAGTTATGACTTCAATCAATTATATTTAAGAAATAACTGTTGTTTTCCTTCGGTTTATGCGATATAAACAGAAAATTTTCAGCACAAGCTTCATAACAAGCATTAACAATGAATTATAACATGAACAGCATGATGCAGTTGTAAACATTGGCATTTGTTGATATAGAAACTCCCAAAGCGACGGCACTTGTGACAAGTCATTTTCGAAGAGACGTCATTCGTTCGAAATGACGTCATGTTTTTGGATTCGACTACATTGTTGTAACAAGATTGATAGCATGTTGCAGTTAACGCTTAACAATGGTACTTTGTTCGGCATAATAAAATAATTAGAACGTTTCTTTTCATGTTCTATCGGTCGATAGTACCTGAGTTTGTGTGATTTCTGAAATAAAACCTGAAGCTTCGCTGCTTCATGTTTTATTTCAGAAATCACACAAACTCAGGTACTATCGACCGATAGAACATGAAAAGGAACGTTCTAATATTATAATATACCTAATATTAATTTCATAAATTATAATACGACGAGCGCCTGTGGTACAGAGCTGTGAAAAAAAACCCTCCAGATGTGTAAATGTTGAATAACAATTAATATGTAAAAATATTTATTGATTCATAAGCAAATATTTATTTATTGGGGCTGAAATGACAAGGTAAAAGTTTAAAAAGTTTCGGCATTTTATGGGGCCGATACGTCTCAGGAGAAAACGTCTCAAGTTCGAAACGTCAAGAACCCGCCGTGGGTCCCATCCGTCTCAACAGAAGATTTTCTTGCAAGCACCTGATATCAACAAACAGGAGCCAATCAAAACAAATCCAATGCATGATATCGTAGGTCACCAATCCTGAAGGTCAGTTGTAGGATGGCAGTTTCGGTAAGTGTTTTTCAATTTTCTATTTCACTTGGTATTGTTTTATTTGGAACACTAAATAAAATACATGCTTGAGCATTGATTTATTTTAACGCAAACTCTGCTTTCAGGACTGGATAAAAGATACGAGCATGTGGAAACTTCTTGGATTTAGAAAAGTGGATTGTGAAGCCCGCAAGGTGACAAATGCATGCTCTGATTACCGCAATGAACTGCTCTAATCGCACAATTTCTTTCTGTCTATGCTACTTTGCTAGTCTATATTCATAGTTGTGTTTGAAACTTCAGCTTTAGCTCCAACAAAATACTCAATACTTCAGGCTATTCTAAGCGCACCCAATGTCACTATTATGACGCATACATTTTGTTTATAAATTAAAACACACACTTGAGGAGCCCTGCTTTGCACTGCAGCCAGTGCAGGATAAAACTGTTACAGTTTCATGTATACAGTATATATCGCTGGTCTTCACCTTAATGAAATAGTAGAGAACTGTTTTTTCTTCTTTTTTTTCAGTGTACACTATTTTCTGAATGTTCAAGGAAGGAAATAAACATGAATTTTGAGACGATGAATAATAATATATGTTTAACCCTTTACCCAACGTAACGACCAAAACCGGCCAGCGCTATTCTCAAAAATCGCCAATTAATTTTCATTATTTTTTCATTTTTTGTCTCAAAAACATAGGTTATGACCCCTCGTTGGAACGAACTCGTCAAGCTCGTTCCAACGAGGTTTCATAACCTATGTTTTTGAGACAAAAAATGAAAAAAATTAGTTATTCAAGAATTTTTTTTGCAAGTGTCGTCTGCTTTTCAGCCTTCAGGTTAGGTAAAGGGTTAAGGGCCTATATAAGTAATGGAATTTTGTTTATTTTGAAATTCTCACCTCTCATATTCCTTAAATTCAGATTAAATATACACAAATTATACATCAAAATGAAGGTTGGGATGTTTACAACACGAAACACATATGTAATCAACTCATAGAGTCGACTGTAGGCACCACTGGTTCCTGGAAGTCTGCTACCGTATTCGCACCAGAACTGATAATAAAATAATATTTCCTCTGAACAACTTGTGGCCAAGTGTGCTTCCTATATCCAAGAACAAACCTAGGCATTCAAAACACTTTCAAATACAGAGATAGGACTGTATTTTGGAAGGTTCTATGACGTTTTGGCCTTGGGACATTTTGGCCTGGACATTTCGGGCCGAAACGTCTTAGGTTTTTGGTAATATTTTGATGAAGATTAGGGTATTATTTGTTTATATTTATAGTTTTAAATATAAAATAAATTTGATTATGGTTTTTATTATGGTTGTACTCACTTTTAAGTTGGAAATCAGAGAATTTATGAGAATGAAGAACTTTTCCGATATATGGGCAGGACTCGCATACAAATATCCAATATTTTGAAACTAGATTCCAAATTCACTTAAAATTTTCCACATTTTGAAATGAAGCAGAAATTTTCCTAGAGCTGTTTTTGAAAATGCTTCAAGAAATGCTTCAACAGAATGGTTTCATTTTTGGTAACCTTCTATAGAACGATGACTTACACGGCTTATATTTCGACGAGAATCCGAGAAACGATTCACGCAAAGATTCCCGCAATAAAACCGGCGAGAATCCATGTAGATTCTTGCTGAACCTCTGCTAGGATTCGCGTGAAAAAATTGAGTCAATTTAACCCTTTAACTAACACAGCGGCAACAAATTAGCCAATAGAAGGCTAACACGACCTGAAATATCCTGACACTTGGTCAAGAAAACCTTACAAATATGGCTATCATTGGAACCGGCTCATTGAGCCGGTTCCAATGATAGCCATATTTGTAAGATGTTATTGGTAAATATTGTTCATTTAATTATTTTATCATTTATTTATTATTTATTGTTTAAAAATTATCAAACTTAGTTTTAAAAATTAAAAAAGTGTGTTGGGTAAAAGGTTAACACGTGTTATCAGTATACAGCAGTGGTTCAACCTTGGTGGGATCCTGGGACCAGGGACCAGCCGTGAGGGCGACTAGGGCGATTAAGTCGCCCTTCTAAGCCCAAAGTCGCCTAGAAAAATAGTCGGGGCGATTACAAGTCGCCCTCTAAAAATTGGCCAAAATGAGAAAAGGCTGAACTGAGTGATGCGAGGTTTACATGAAAACGAGTATTTTCAAAAATCGAATGTGCTCAAGTGTGATAAATGGGCATTTTAATTCGTCAAATAAACGTCCATTTATTTGAAATCACACGACAAGCAATTGTCCATTGTCGCTTTTGGCGGATTTTTTTATTTCTATTTTGTTGCGTTCCAGTCGGAGCTTCAAGTGTCGAAACGAAAATAGGTGACTTACGCGACTCACAAAACAACCCAGTTTGAAAGTAGGTACGTCGCTTAGGATGCCGAAAATGTATACACAACGGACGTATTTTATAACACATTATTTTCATTTCGATTTGCTGACGACTGTTAACTGTTGGGCTGTCTATTCCCAGAAAAACACGAATGGAATTGAAACACATGAAAAAAAGCTTTTGTGATGTCAAGAAAAGCTTTGTACAGGACACAAGTGTGCATGTGGACGATCTTGAAAAAGGGTCCTCCTAAACATCGGAATGACATGAAATGACGCGGAATGACACCGGAATGCCATAAAAATGATGCGGAATGACATTTCCTTTACAAAATACTCGACCCCAGAATGTATTTTGTTTATTAACTAACAAAGTACCTCCCAAGCAACCTTCTTACATCTGGTCCTGTTCACACTTTCAGACTTGGGAAATTATTAGCTTAGTAGACTTTGTTGAAAGGCAACCACAGGAGGGTGATGGGGGATTGGCACGAAGAAGAGGTGAGGGGTCATGAAGGAGAAGGTAGCAATGGGGGATTTTCAGTCAATAATTACATTGTGATTTTTTAACCTGGCACAGATGCATCATAGACAACTGGACCTGGATTATTTGTACGTTAATGGAGGACCATAAATTGAAAATATGAAGGGGCGGCGGGGGTGGTACATGAATATTCTTAATTTTCCCCACTTGCCTATGAAGTCTCCCTACATGACTCTGCAGTCGCCCTATTTTTTCTGGAGGGAGACTTGAAGTCTCCCTAAAATTCCCCCCTAGGCTGGTCCCTGCCTGGGACACTCATAGTAGGTATGGATTCTCGCAACCATTTTCACGAGAATCCAAATGGATTCTCACAAATTTAGATGAAATATAAGCCCTGCTTACAGATCAAGTTTCATTTGCACTCTGTCCATCCGTCAGTCTGTCAGTCATACTTTAGTTTTCTGGACTTTTTTTGGAAATGCTTCAGCCGAATGATTCCATTCTTGGTAACCTACTAGAGAACGATGATTTACAGATCAAGTTTGAGTTTCATGCTGATTGCATTATTTTTGTGTGAGTTATGGCCCTTGGAAATATGGAAAAGTGCCAAAATATCAGTTTTCCTGACTTTTTTTGGAAACTCTTCAACAGAATGATTTCATTTTTGGTAACCTACTATAGAACGATGACTTACAGATCAAGTTTGAGTTTCATGCTGATTGCCTTATCCTTGTGTGAGTTATGGCCCTTGGAAATATGGAAAAGTGCCAAAATATCAGTTTTCCGGACTTTTTTTTGGAAACGCTTCAACGGAATGATTTAATTTTTGGTAGCCTACTATAGAACGATGACTTACAGATCAAGTTTCATTTGCACTCTGTCCATCCGTCAGTCTGTCAGTCAGTCATACTTTAGTTTTCCGAACTTTTTTTGGAAATGCTTCAACCGAATGCTTTCATTCTTGGTAACCTACTATAGAACGATGACTTACAGATCAAGTTTGAGTTTCGTGCTGATTGCATTACTCTTGTGTGAGTTATGGCCCTTGGAAATATGGAAAAGCGCCAAAATATCAGTTTTCCAGACTTTTTTTTGGAAACTCTTCAATGGAATTCATGCTGATCACATCTAGGTTATAACATTTGTATAATTATTAATACTCATTAGTCCAGTAGGGGACATTGTATTGCTTCAGCGATACGTCGCTCTTGTTCCTATTGGGATTGGCATCTAGCTTTTGGTGTTCAATTTTTGTTCATTCTATTGATTTAGCATTCCTGAAAATGAGACGGGTGCAAGTGCAATTGCTCCATCAGCACCCGTGATTTCTATTTTACGGGAGCTAAAGAATGGACTTGTTGAAAAATATTGTGGAGCACTAATATACTGTGAGGGAATATAAATGTGAGTTGTTTTGAGAAAGCAGCACATTTTGGCCAGTGGCAAGTTACTGTCATAATTAAGTAATTCCTTAATAATAATAAATAAATGTAGTTTAAAGCCAAAAATCCTCATAGAGCTCTTGGGCTTAACACAAAAAACAAACTTTATATACATATATATATCACTGCATTTCTTATTTCACTGCCTGTCTCAAAAGCAGATGAATCACTATCGACGGTCTTCATCGTAAGTTATATACCCGCTGGAACAAATGTGATTTGAGAGCTGATCGGAAAGGTGGGAGACTCTGAGATCCTTTCAGCCCACTCGGAAGCAGGTTCCAAAGGAATGGAACAGCCACCGAAAAGGCCTCATCGTCAACTGTTGCGAGGTCACCTGGTACATGGACAAGATTGTGTGACGTTTTCGAACGTAGTGATCTATCGGGTTCGTAACGTGAAACCAAAGTGGACAGATATGGGGGGGGGGGGGGGGGGGGGGGGGGGGGGGCCTCGCCATTTAAGCATTTCCAAGTTATGAGAATTTTGAATTCAGTGCGTTCCCTCGGAGGCAGTCTGTGCAGACTTTTAAGAATAGGTGTAATGTGGCAGGAACGTTTGGTCATAGTAATTACACGTGCTGAACATGTTTGTATTGTGGAAATTTTGTCAACGATGCTTTGTTTACAATCAAATAGGAGAGAGTTGCAATAGTCTATACGACTTGTAATGAAGGCATGGACAAGTTGTTTAGCTATTGCCACATCAACCACGCCCCGCACCCTGCTGATATTTCGGAGATGATAGTACGAAGCCCTGCATGCATGCAAGACATGTTTTCCCGCTGTCAGGTTCTCATAAAATATCTGAGGTTGCGTACTGTGGTCGATGGTGAGACAGTACTGCCTTCAGTGTTGAGATCGGGTCTTGAGCATTTAGATAACTGATGGCTTAATCCAATGCATATGATTTCAGTTTTATCAGCATTGAGTTTTGAGAAATTTTCTGCCATCCAAGATCTAATATCAGCTACACATTTTTCAAGTTTTTCTTTGGCCATTGTATCGGACTGTGGTGTAAAGTGTATGTACAGCTGTGTATCATCCACATAGCATTGGAATGACAGGCCATGTATGCGGATGATATCACCAAGGGGCAGATCATAAATGACGTATAGCAAAGGACCAAGCACTGACCCCTGGGGAACACCAAACTTCAAATGAGCCTGTTTTGAGTTTGAGTCTGTGACAGTTACCCGCTGTGTTCGATCCGTCAGGTACAATTGAAACCACTCCAGGGCAGTACTAACAATACCAAGCCGGGAAGCAAGTCTATTAAGAAGTACGCCGTGGTCGATAGTGTCAAACACTGCACTGAGATCGAGCAATACCAGACAGAAAACTTGCCGTTTATCCATGGAGAGGAGAATGTCGTTCTGCACTCGTAAAAGGGTAGTTTCAGTAATGCAGAACGACCTGTATGCTGACTGAAACTCCTCTGCAGGATTGCAGCTACATGTAGATATGTGTTCGTGGATCTGTTTAGCGACTTAAACTCTTAACCCTTTCAACACTGATGGTATCTGCCATGTCAGTTCAATGACAGTAATTAGAAGAGTCCATATTCATTATCTGGGGTGGACCAATTAATATTTTCAACGTGTAGCCTTGGGGCTGCACGTTGAAAATACTGATTGGTCTACCCCACACATTTAATAAACGGCCATCCTATTTAATGACGTTTTTGATGTAATGACGTATCATGTTCCTGGCTTGAAAAGCCAGGCTTTCCGCTAGGAAAAAAATGTTGAGGCCGGTAATGGGGAATCCAAGGATCTGACGGGGCGACCATGGTCGCCCCGTTGAATCCTTAGGTTCACCATTACCGGCCTCATGATCTCATTTGTCTGAAATGCACATCTCAGATGCTCAAGTGGAGGAGCTATGCCTTGTGCATGTTAAAATGGCTGACCTCAGAGTGTACACAAAATTTACTAATGTGGGCCAATGGAACCCAACCCAAATCGTGCACATATGCCATCTAACCTATCACCAGATCCTGTTGTTCCATAGTCAAGGTTAATGCAACTTGTTAAAAAAAATTGAATCTGGTTGATTTTTTGCTGTTCTTTTTTCCCTATAATTCTCTACCTTTGATACGAGCCTTAAGAGTGTCTGTGATGAGAGCCCTGCGAGGACCTTTTGGGTAGGGGAAAGTCAACGAGGGGATTAGGGCCGTTCATGGGATCCCATGTCTGTATAGCGGAAACCCTGGAAAAGCAGTTGCAGTTTCTGCTGTTTGGTGACCGTTGTCCCTCGAAAATTCATATACTAACATTTTACGGGTGCAATTTACTCTTGTCTCTGATTTTGCGGGCGCTTAAAACTGTACCCGTCAATTTTATTCATTTCCAGCTCTGATTAAATACAACATCACCAGTAGGGCTGTAACGATATGCTTCCCTAACGATACGATATTATCACAATTCAGTGTGCATGATACGATATGTACCATGATACACATGATCTCTCTTGGCATGCAACTACAGATGTAAGCTGGGACGGCTCACGTTGAGTCCTTGGGCAAGGCACTTTATCCCGGTTGCCTACTTGGGGGCACGATGACGCCGTGTACTAAAGTGGACTGCATGTCTTCAGCCACTGTAAACCTGTTTGAGCGGAGCTTGAACATAGTTAGAATGTTGAGGAGCTGACAGTTGCTCGTCGATGCTTGGTGGTTCTCTCTGGCTTCCTCCACTTGTAAACTCTCACGGTCACGATCAGCCATTTTGCATAGATATGTGACCTTAAACGCCAATAAATAAATTAGGGCTGTCACGATTTTTTAATTTTGGAATCGATTAATCGTCGCAAATAATCGATTATAATCGATTAATCGTACATAGATGACCCCGTCCCCACATTTCCCTCTCTTTAAGTTGTTAAAAATGCAGTTCAAGTCAGTTGACCTTCCTCAAGTAAACGACGAAGACGATCCTCTTTTAGGTACATTCAAAGGTTTGATGTTCCTAAAAGGCAAATGCTTCTAACGGCTTCTTGAGATTTAACGTCGACGTTTTTGACCCTTTACCTTAAGAAGCAATAGTTTTTTTCATTTTTTTTAATTATTAAACATCTAAAACGGGGTAAAATTTACCGATTCTTTGACAACGAAAAATACTAATCGATTTCGGCGTGATCGATCAGCAATCGATTAATCAAATAATCGTGACAGCCCTAAAATAAATAAATACTGGTACCCCAATAATACAAGTATAAATGTCTAGACAAAATACAAATCTATATTGAGGGTAGCAACTACATGTGCATGCGATCATTGGACTCAAAAAGAGAACGTTTTTTATCTGCACTCAAGTGCAGGCCTGGCAATCTAGAAAATCAAGGAGTGCGAAACAGTTGCCCTCCTCAGATTGGTTGGGAGTGCAATTGCACCAGAAATTTTCAATGCAAAAACTTGTATGCTATTTTGGTTATATTCACTTCAAGGTATTAATATTGTGACTGAAAAATTGTACTACATTCAGCTACATAGTGGAAAAATTGGTGCACACATCTTCTCATTATTTAAAATGTTGCATTCAATTCTTATGTGACTGTCTTCTATACTCAAAATGTATCAAAATGAGACCCAGAATGGGTCATGAATTATTGCGAATCAATGCAACATTGACAAATTGCCCCCTGAGTTCCAATGTGTTCTCTGTTCCAGTAGCCACATAGAACACATTGGAACTCAGGGGATGATTAATAATAATACAGTACGTGGAGAGTGGATTGTAACTAACTCACCTGGGGAGTGGACTTATCACCCAAGCTGTAACTTTCAAATTTTGTACATGTCGACAAAAATCACAAGCAATGTTTCAGCCAATGGACCTCCGGGTTTATCCCGGAGGTCCATTGGCTGAAACTTTGCTGGTGCTGGTTATGCTTTGCAACAAATTTGCAATTATTCCTAAGGTAGAATCTCCACTCTGTGGGTGATTTAGTGATAATACACTCTCCACGAACTGTAGATTTTAAAGGCAGTCCCAAACAGGTCTGGCATTCCAGAAAATAAAGGGGTGCAAAAATTGCCCTCCTCAATTTTTTTCTAGGCGTGCAGTAGGCCTGTAGCACTCCTAAAGAATGCCAGGCCTTAATTGACATTGAGTTTCTAACTTTCTACATGTATCAAGGTCAGCGTTTTTGATAAACAATAATTAAATGTCAGATAGTTGCATCTAAGTACTTAATTCTATGAAATGCACCTCGGAAGAAATCAGCGACACTTGTCTTTTTAAAATTTCTCGGATGCCATAGCATTAAGAAAGGATGCTGGTTTTGTTCGTAGAATTACATGTAAGTACTTAAATGCAGCTATCTGATGAATAATTGAGTATTCCGTACTGGCCTCATATATACTTGGTTAACTAGCATTCCCTTTTGGGGATCTGTCGGTGGCCGAATGGTGTGCATGATTCAGTATAGTTTCGCTAGGCGGTTGGTGCTGAAGGAAACTCTCTCCGCGTGGGTTCGAACCCCCGCCATGCCAATGTAAATATAACCAACGTCCTTTCTTAATTCTATGGCATCAGGAAATTTGAAAAAGACAGGTCTTGCTGATTTCTTCTGTGGGTGCAATTCATAGAATTAAGTACTTAGATGCAACTATCCGATGAATAATTAAATTATTGAGCATTCCATGTGTTCTGTACTGGCCTTGTATATACTTGGTTAACTAATAACTAGCTTTCCCTTTTTGGAGTCTGACGGTGGCCGAGTGGTGTGCGTTGTTCAGTACAGTTTCACTGGGCGGTTGGGGCCGATTGAAACTTTCTCGGCCTGGATTCCAACCGCCGACATGCCAATGTAAATAATTATATAATTAATAAATTGCCAGCTCAACAAAATAAATTAGACCAGATCATTTTTTGCCGTAATAATATTTTTAGCTCACCTGACTGAAAGTCAGTGTGAGCTTTTGCCATCATAGGTCATCCGTCGTCCGTTAACTTTCGCAACTCAGTCTTCTCCTTCAAAACCACTAGCCCAAACCCAAACAAATTTGATATACAGTATATTGGAGGTATCCTCTTTCCAGTTTGTTAAAATGAACTCGGTGCCCCCACTGGGGTGGGAGTGATGCCCCAAAAGCATCAATTTCTCCTGAAATCTTCTTCTTATGAACCACCAGTCAGAATGCTGTGATATTTGGTATGTAAGCTCCTTTGGTCCTCAAGATTCAAGTTTGTTCAATGAAATTTTCTCAGTCAATATTTGGGCTCGTTACGGGTGTATCCCTATTTTGTACCCCGCCCAAAAATTCTATTTTCTGAACCGAGAGGCCGATTTGAACCAAATTTGCTATGAGGTATTATTGGGTCCTAAGTACTTGATTCATGCCAAAAAAAATTTTCCCGCTACCCCGTGGGAACCTCAGGAGCTAAAAATAGAAAAAAATTCAAACACCCATATCTCCAAAACTGCATGGCCCGAAACATTTTATTTGATGTGAAGCTTCCTTAGGACCAATAGAAAGGAATGGTGAAAAACAATCGCTGTCGGTTTTGTCCTAAGGTACAGTTTCGGGACTTTGAAAAAACGCTGAGCCAGCATTATTTAACACTGAAGGTAATGGGAAAAATATAAAATAATCTTTTTCTCCCCTACCACTGCTCCAAAAGCTTTCATATTTCACATATAACATCTATGGAAGATTGATTCACATGGTTGTTGAAATTTATCCCCTGGATCCATATTTGGGCACTCTACAGGAGCCCAAATGTTCCAATTAGTGCAATATGAGGGATATTCTCTAAAAATCTTCTTTTCCAGATCCAACAGTCAGAATCTTTTGATATTTGGTATACAGGATCCTTAGGGAAGGGAGATTCAGGTTTGTTCAAGCCAAGTCCCTGGGTTCATATTTGGGCTCCCTATGGGAGCCCAAATTGTAAGTTTGTTCAATATGAGGAATATTCTTTAAAAATCTTCTTCTCTGGATTGAGCAGTCATATTCTTTTGATATCTGGTGTACAACATCTGTGGGCGGGTTAGATTGACGGTTGTTCAAATCAGGTCCCTGGGTTAATATTTGGGCTTTTTATTGAAGCCCAAAGTTTAACTTTGTCAAATATGAGAAAATTTCTTGAAAATTCTTCTTTTTCAGGTTGACAAGTGAGAATCCTTTCATATTTGGTATGTAACATCTCTAGGGGTATCAAATTCAAGTTTGTTCAAATTGAGTCGCTTGTTTTTTTCTTTTTTTTGTGGGGGGGGGGGGGGGGGGGGGGGGTGTGCTAGAGGGAACCACAGTAGTTGAAAACAAAACAAAAATTTTGTTCAGTTATTGTTTTTTAATACTTCACTGAACAGAGCTGGCTAGCTAGGACCAACAGAAATGAATGGTCAAAAAAGTTGCCTTTGGTTGTGTCATAGCAAATCAAAAAATTGCTCTTGCTTCTGTTCACTTACTGATACACTCATCTCTTTTGACAGTTTGAGCCAGGTGAGCATTTCAGGCTCACTTGAGCCTCTGTTTATATACATGTAGGCCTACGAGTATCATGCATTAAACAAAAATAAAACAACGAAACACACAGCTGAAACATTACTATAAACTTCAGTGCTTCTAGTACTAGTAGAACAATGAATGGGGGTTACATCATACAAAACACAAAAATGCAATACCTCAATGTAGTGTTCAACCGATTACCAAAAATGGTCGCAGACCGATTACCGGTTATTTGAGCTCACAATCAGCCGATTCTGATGCCGATCCCGATTGTAATACCATGCATTACTAGACAAGTCGAGGCTCGAAAGAACTACATTAAACTAAACATTTTTCTTTATTGACTGGAGTCGTAGTAAAATTACCAGTTGCGCACACTTGGGCGGTAAACGTGGCTCTCACAGAGCCACGTTTACCGCCCAAGTGTGCGTGTCTGGTAATTTTACTGTGACCTGAGTCAATGGAGTACAATCTTCACTTTCCTGGTAGGAACTGGCGATTGCCGCAAGTACGTTCAATTGTGAGCTTCACTTGTCGTTTAACTTGTGTATCCCATAAAAGGGTCGTCTGGAGAGATTAAGCATACACACTGTGGTTCTTTCTCAACTTTATTGAATGGTATCATTGGCATCATTTTACATTAGCAGTTGAACAAGATAATAAAATGCGATTAATGAATCATTGCAAAATGCTTGGCAACAATCGGTTGAACCGATGTTCCAGGAGCCGTTGCCGTTGTCATCCGATTGCCTACAATCGGCCAATTGTGGTGGCCGGTTCCGATCATCGGTTGAACACTACCTCAATGTTATGATCATCATTCATAAAAACTCAGTTCGTAGACACCGAATGATTGTCAAAACAGATACCATTAAAAACTGTACCCATTCCCTCCATTATGCAAACAAGACAAGAAATTGGTTATTACCACCATGTGAGTTTTGAGATTGTGTTTTGAAATCTTGACCTTGACTCTGGTCAATAATCAGCTCATCCTAACAGACTTTTGGATATATGCCCAGAGAAAAGGTCTATATATAGTAGGGCTGCAGCGGTACGTCTCGCTCACGATACATTATGTATCGCGATTTTTTTTCACGATACATTACATGCAGTTCATTGAGAGTGAATTATCAGTAATAAAAGGCCCACAAACTGCACACAGTCCAACTTTCATTTGTCCAGTAACATCCAATTTCTCTTTTAACCCTTTACCCAACGAATCGCCCGCATCCGCCCGCGGAATATGCAAATTCAGCAGCTGAAAAAATATTATTTTTCGAAAAATTTCAACAAAACCATATCATGTGACCCCTCTTTGGAACGAGCTCATCGAGCTCGTTCCAAAGAGGGGTCACATGATATGGTTTTGTTGAAATTTTTTGAAAAAATTTTAAAAATGATATTTCAAATAATAAATTTTGAAATCGTCTACGTTGGGTAAAGGGTTAATGCTTGAGAAGGCCAATGGACCTCTGGGAGTCTGGGTTCAACTCGGAGGTGAGAGGTCTGTTGCCTCAAACAATGCTTATAATTTAGACAGAGTTGATATTTTACTGAAATACAAATGAACAAGTGGAATCAAAGGAGTCTGAAATTCTATCAGTATAGCTATAATTCACTTTCAACGTGATATTTACGTTCCCAACGTAATCCCCTTCTGGATCAGCTGCCTGTGGCAGCTCGTTTGATCCAGCGATCTGGCCTCAACTCGACATGATACTATGATCCAGATCTAGGGCTTTCACGATTATTCGATTAATCGATTACTGATCAATCACGCCGAAATCGATTAGTCTTTTTCGTTGTCGAAGAATCGGTAAATTTTACCCCGTTTTAGATGTTTAATAATTAAAAAAAATGAAAAACCTATTGTTTCTTAAGGTAAAGGGTCAAGAACCTCGATGTTAAATCTCAAGAAGCCGTTAGAAGCATTTGCCTTTTAGGAACATTCAAAGCTTTGATGTTCTGAACGTTGAACCGTCAGTGTAATAATGAAGACCCGCGGTTGGCAGTTGCGAACTTGCGAAGTTCGCAACTGACGACTGGTCTTGGTTATTACACTGACGGTTCAAAAGTTCAGAACATCAAACCTTTGAATGTACCTAACAGAGGATCATCTTCGTTGTTTACTTGAGGAAGGTCAACTGACTTGAACTTCATTTTTAACAACTTAAAGAGAGGAAATGTGGGGACGGGGTCATCTATGTACGATTAATCGATTAAAATCGATTATTTGCGACGATTCATCGATTCCTAAATTAAAAAACCGTGACAGCCCTATCCAGATCACTTCAATATAGCTATGATATGTATGTACTAAATTGTGGAAGATACATTTGAGAGCAAGAGAATCAGATGGAATAGCAATGGGTCATAGTTTGCTTCAGCTTGAGAGGGCAGGACGATGCGAATCACCTATGTTTGCCCCAAATTGAATATCGAATCGGGTCTATTATTCAGATTCAAATCAAATCTCAAATCGATTCAGGGGCTTCTTGAAGATGATCGACTGGGGGAGGGGGGGGGGAGGAGGTGCTGTAGACCTGATTTGTTCACACAGTGATGACTCAAGTCCCGACTCTCGACGGATGAAATATTCCAGCTACATCACCAAGGCATGCCTTCAGTGAAGGCATACCTTGGTGAGGCAGTTGGAAGATCACCCAGTAAGGATTATAGTTTGAATTCTACCTCAGTAGACCTTTCATCGGAATTTTATTATGTAGCAATGTTTTTGTAGGAAGTACTACATGTTCCAACAGGTCGACATGGAAATCAAGAGTCGACATTGTGCTATATCAGCGTTGACAACGGCAACTCGACTAATCGTTTCAATGCTAATTATTAGGCAGGCAAGTGTACATGTAGGTTGATAATGTCCTAAGTACACATTATAAAAGTACGCAGATATCAGATCTAAACCATGTCTGTTGGAGATTGAAGAACTTCCCAAGAAATGATAAGTCAAGAATTTGATGAAGCCTATTAATAAAGCTGAAATGGTTAACCGATTAATCGATTAACCAATGATCACTGTCTTGATCAAACAAAAAGTAATTGATCGATTAACTGTTACTTCTGAACTCTTATATTATATTGGTGAATAAAGGAACAAACTTGCTTCGAAACATGCAAACACTGTCCGACAGAGTAAAGCAAGCAAGTTACATGCTGACATACTTGTTCACTTGCATCAGTATAGTACTTGTTTGCAGTATCAGTAGCTGGAAACAAGCCTGGAAATAAGCAGACTGTCATCTGCAGAATGAGGTTCCCAGAGGGTGAATTTGATGATCCTACCCTGCACAGAAGGGTACCATCATTAAATATACCCTTTGTGAACATCAATCTGAAATTCTGAATCATGGTCTCTGGCCTAAACCGAGAGAGGTACCCAGAGGATCTGGTGACCTCCTTTTGCCAATAACAGATTGCTTATTTCCTGTCCAGACCTGAAAATAAGCAGTCTGACATTTGCAGAATGAGGTCCCCAGAAGGTGAATTTGATGATGCTATCCCATACAGTGAGCCAATTTATCCTCTGGGTACCTCTTTCTGTTTAGTTTTGAGATTCTGATTCAGATTGAGGTTCACAGAGGGTAAATTTAGTGATGTTACCCTGCTGTGCAGGGTAACATCACTAAATTCACCCTCTGGGGACCTCATTTTGCAGATGTCAGTCTGCTTATTTTCTGGCTTGTTCCAGTCTTGGCTGGAAATGGTCATTCTTAACCCTTCACCCAATGTGGGAAGCAGACGGTACTTGCAAAATAAATTCTTGAATTACTAAAAACAAAATTCGATTTTTGTCTCAAAAACATAGCTTATGACCCCTCATTGGAACAAGCTCATTCAAATGAGGGGTCATAAGCAATGTTTTGGGGAGAAAAATTGAAAACATAACAAAATTTGAATGGAGATTTTTGTATATAGCTCTGGCTATTTTTTTCCATTATTGGGTAAAGGGTTAATGCTGTAAATCATCAACAGTACAGCAGTTATTCACTTACCCTTTAGGATGAGTGATTAATCTGTACCCAGGCTGTTGAAAGTGTTGTTCAACCCTAATAATTTTTGTCCTTGTTTGACAGCAAGGCTCAAATTTGGGACATTACAATGTGTTGAACACACAAACTTTGAACAAAAGTTATTACTTGATTAGAGCTGTAGGTTTTTAAATTTCTTGTTCGGTTTCGGTTTTGGTTTTTCAGGTGGAATAAAACCTCGGTTCGGTTCGGTTTTCGGTTTGTTCATGAGGCCAAATAAAATTCAATGAAACTCATTCTTTTGTCCGGAATCATAACTGAATGGCAGTGAAACTGAGTAAAACTCAATGAATGCCCGAATTAAGCTATAATACATGAAGAATCAGGAAGGCCAATATTATAATTACCTAAATATTCAGAACTTTTATTGTGCTTGGCCATTTTTCGAGGTCTGACACCTACGTGCAACTTGAGGAAAGCTGCAAACACAACTAAACTGAAATGTCGGAAATTCCCAGAATGTAGCCTTCCCAGAGTAGTGAGAGTACCCAGACACTGCCATTGGCAGTGTCTGGGAACTCTCACTACTCTGGTATGGCTACATTCTGTTAATTTCTGCACCAAGAGAGTATTTAATAAAAAAACCAAAAAACCTTAGATTACGGGATGTCGACGGCTTCGGTTTCGGTTTTTAAAAAAAAAATAAAAATCTGGGTTCGGTTTCGGTTTACCTACAGCTCTATACTTGATCGAGAGTCAGTGTAATGCGGTGTAAATTTGCTCTGTTCAAAGATACATGTTTATATATGCATGAAGTAGTTGAGGATTATAGAAGTAAAAAAAAATTTCTTTTTTCTCAGGCAATCTTTCTTCGACTTTATGATAAGGGAGGGAGGCTTTTTTTTGGCTTTCAGTTTTTATCAGTGAAAATTTCCCATAATGTACAGTAAAATCTGTCTTGAGAGACCACATCTGCCAGGCACCGATTGGTTTTACTCTATAATGGACCTGCTATGGGAGACCCCCTGTCTTGAAAGACCACTGTGACCTGGTACAAACTTGTATTTTTATGCCACAACATGGACCTGTCTTGAGAGATCGCTTCTTTGAAGACTGAAATCATGACAAAAACTTTTTACCTGTTCTGAAAATGGAAAATCCATTGTGGTTATACTTACATAATTAAAAGTATTAAAAGCTCTTAATTGGGTTTCAATTGCTATTCAGTTACACAACTCATTAAAGATTGGGATGTTTTTATAAGACCCCTGTGAAAAGATTAGGATTATTGCTGAATAAACAATTTCATACATACCTGAAATGTGACAGATTGGATTATAAAAATGAATTTGTATTGAAAATCTTCAATGAAGATTTTCAACACTAATTTATTTTTATAATTTTTATAACAGTCCATTTCAATTTGTTACAAAAACTTCATAAAAAAGAACAACCACAAAGTAATTGCAAAAATCCATTCTTCTCCATTTCTGAATTTTGTGGTTGGTTATTCACTGACTTGAGAAAACCTGAAACTTGTTATGAGAGACCACCTGTCTTGAGAGACCACTTTTGTGTGGCCCAAAGGCCAGTCTCTCAAGACAGGTTCTACTGTAGTTGAAAATTTGACAAACTATATCTTGTTTGACAGAGCTCTGTGAGCTCTGTCAAACAAGGTATTGTTGGTTAACCCTTTACCTAACCTGAAAAGCAGACGACACTTGCAAAAATAATTCTTGAATAACTATTTTTTTTTATATTCCTTGAATAACTATTTTTTTCTTGAATAACTATTTTTTTTTCATTTTTTGTCTCAAAAACATAGGTTATGACCCCTCGTTGGAACGAGACAAAAAATGAAAAAAATAATGAAAATTAATTGGCGATTTTTGAGAATAGCGCTGGCCGGTTTTGGCCGTTACGTTAGGTAAAGGGTTAAATAATTGTCCTACAAGTGGCAAAATAGTGTCATAGAGATTTTCAGATGAAAAAACAGGTGATGAGTCATATTTTCTTTGATGAGGGAGGTGCCTGAGAAACAAGAATGTTTTTTTAATAGCCTAACATTAAGATGAAGTGCAATGTGGTTGATAACAGTGATGAGTTTAACATTACTCTTAGGTAGTTACATGTGTGTTTGGATGTAATTGAATTCACAAAGGAATATTTTATTGGACTATGCCATGTAAATACTTTTTAGATAGAATCTGTTGATTGTACTTACTAACAGGACGTCTGTCTTCATTAACTAACTTGACAGCTGATTGGATGCACACAGAAAATACACTATGCTTGAACCTTTTAAGACTTCTATAGGGAATATATAAAGTGGGACAGTGCTTGTGTACTCTTGTAAGACTGTTGTACAGAACAAAAAGATGGAAGAAATCTATTTTTCACTGAAAAGTCACTTCCAATTTCTTCCTTATTATGGCTGGCCTTAAAATTTGTCCCGATTCACATGAATTGGTTTTGATTCTCGTGGATTGCAGTAAGAATAAATTTGCAGTTCTTAAAATAATGCAGAATTTGAAAGTACATGTACTTGTGAATGCTACCAGTACATAGGGCTGCATGATAATCGAAACTAAATACTGCTATCTGTTTTCAATAAAATACCGCAGTACACCGGTATATTGAAAGACTGTTCAGATAGACACATGTACATACCATAATCGGGACTTTGATCCATCACAATTGGAACAACTCCGCATACCTTGATGATACAGTTTGAATAACCCTTTACCCAATGCAGACGATATCAACATTTATTTTTTTAAATATTGGTTTATTGAATTTTTCAAAAATTTTCAACAAAACCATTTCAAGTGACCCAACATTAGAACGAGCTTGTACAATATTTGTATTACCCGGGAGGATACAGCAAATTCGTTAGGTACAGGGATAATAATATTCATTTGGGACTATAGATAAAAAAAATCAGGCCATCTTGAAAATTGAATTGTGGGTAAATAAGTAATGATGATAAACCGATAATTTTGCAATTACACCGGTATTCAATCGATACTGGCCTGAATACCTGTATATAACGGTTTACCGATATACTGTGCAGCCCTACCAGTAATATTCCATAGTAATAAAGTGACCTTATATATATATATTTCTATTTACTTGAGATTAATCTTAACCCTATGAACCCCAGCCTCCGTTTTTCCGGCCGGGAAAATGATATGCCATAACGTTATTAAATAGGATGGCTGTTCAGTAAACGTGAGGTTGACCAATCAATATTTTCAACGTGCAGCACAAAGGCTGCACGTTGAAACTATTAGTGTTCAACCGATTACCAAAAATGGTCGCTGACCGATTACCGGTTATTTGAGCAAACAATCGGCCGATTCTAATGCCGATTCCGATTGTAATACCGTGCACTACAAGACAAGTCGAGTTTCGAAAGAACTACATTAAACTGAACATTTTTCACAGTGTTAAACTTCGTTGACTGGGGTTGCAGTAAAATTACCAGTCGCGCACACTTGGGCAGTAAACGTGGCTCTCAGAGCCACGTTTACCGCCGAAGTGCGTGCGACTGGTAATTTTACTGCGACCTTAGTCAATGGAGTGCAACCTTCACTTTTCCGGTATGAGTGCAACCTTCACTTTTCCGGTATGAACTGGCGATTGCCTCAAGTACGCTCAATTGTAAGCTTTACATGTTGTTTAACTTGTACATCCCGTAAAGGGCGTCTAGAGAGATTAAGAATACACATTGTGGTTGTTTCTCAATTTCATTGAATGGTATCATTGACATCATTTTACATTAAGAATTGAACAAATGAAGAAGATAATAAAATGTGGTTAATAAATCATCACAAAATGCTTGTCAACAATCGGCTGAACCGATGTTCCAGGGGCCGTTGCCGTTGTCATCTGATTGCCCACAATCGGCCGATTGTGGTGGCCGGTTCCGATCATCGGTTGAATACTAGAAACTATTGATTGGTCTACCCCCAAATATTGAATATAGACTCTTCTTCTAATTGTTGCCATTGAACTGGCATGGAAGATACCACTAGAGTTCAAAGGGTTAACTGGTAGAGTGCTAAATTTTATTTGGCCACCAAAATCTTTTCACATGTCTTTGCCTTGTTACAATTTTTAGGAGAGCACAGGCACTCTCCTATAAATTGTAACAAGGCAAATCTTAACAGACTAAATAATATCACTTCAAAGATAATATGATGCACAGCCACTGAATTTGAAGCCCTTAAGTTGCAGGACTTGTACTTCAGAATAAAGCCCAAATATGGGCTTCCAGCACTCTACCAGTTAAGGGCTTAGTTTCAGTTTTGGTGAGTTTCTTTTCTTTCATATGTATGCAGAACACGTTGTTACAACAAACATTAAGTACAGTACGTGGAGAGTGTATTATCACTAAATCATCCAAGCAATAATTGCAAATTTGTTGCAAAGCATAACAAACACAAGCAAAGTTTCAGCCAATGGACCTCCGGGTTAAACCCGGAGGTCCATTGGTTGAAACATTGCTCGTGTTTTTTGTCGATATGAACAAAATTTAAAGTTATAGTTTGGGTGATAACTCCACTCCGCAGGTGATTTAGTTACAATCCACTCTCCACGTACTGTAGAATTCTCAGAATCAAATGAACATTTTCTGAGAATCAAAGTTGATTCTCCTTTTCAGCTTAACTTGACAAAGTGAAAATTAGCTATTACCATCACAAGTGCGGAAGTCTTTGAGTGTAAGTTTGTTCACATTTTCTTTAGTACAGTCGACTCCCCATTGTGCTTGTCCGATCACTAAATTTCATGTGCAAGTTCGAGGTAGGTGAGAACATCCCATTTTGTTTGCGTTTGGTCATCTGTGACAGCTGTGTGGGTTCGAAACCTGAAAAACTTTAGCACAGTCTACAGGTTGTATTTATGAAGGGATTTTATTTTAACTTGGTAGTGTGACTGTATAATGTCTGGATGAGAACGTCCTGTTTTGGTCAGGTTTGGTAAACTATTGTGGCCATGACCTAGATTCCTTTAGCACAGTCCACAGGTTGCATTTATGACGGGATTAACAGGGATTTCATTGTAAATTGGTAGGATGACTCGGTATAATGTCTAGATGAGAACATCCTATTTTGTTGTGATCAGTCAACCATGATGGCCACACTGGCATGTGACCTAGATTTGTTCAACACAGTCTGCAGTTCATATTTATGAAACGATTTCATTGTAACTTGGTATGATGTCTAGATGAGACAATCCTATTTTGGTCATGATCGGTCAGCTGTTACCGCCACTTGGGCACATGACCTAGATTCCTTTAGCACTCTCTACAGATCGTATTTGGAGGGATTTCATTGTAATCAAGATGAGACTGGCGTATTTTGGTTGCAATCGGTCACCGAATCGCCAGACAGGCTCTTGACCTAAATAACTGCGAGGGTCACATCAACTGAGGCCATACCTTTAGATCAGTCTAATTTGGGCACAATGGCAATATGGATGTGGCTTGCATGGTTGGAGGAAAAGCACCGGTATTCTCTTCTTGGTGTCTGTTTTAGGCTTTAGGTCCTTGTCTTAAAATGCTAGTTTACAACTCCTTGTTATAGGTCTTCACCATTATCACTGGTTCCCTCCCACCACCCTTTGACGTAAGTTTACTCGACTAACTCGAGAAGGCTTCTTAGTTTCCCAGTGTCGAACCAAAGGCCTATTTGAATGTGATCTAAATTACACGTGGCATTTACTGAGAAATGCCATATGAACCTGTATGAACATGAATATAATGAATCTCAAGCTTTAAGTACATGATCAAATAGAATTCTCCACAGAAAACCAATCACTGTCGACAGTGTCGTATACAACACTGTTGACGCCGATTGCTTTTCTGTGGCAAACTCTGTTTTTTGTTTTTTTAAAAAGTCTGTTGCATTGTTTGATTCGAAGGTAAGCTCTAAGCTATATTACAAGCATCAGGGAAACCTGGCCAAACCACATATTGCCGAAACACTGCAAAACTTTGGAAAAAGTTTCAAACTCCTCTAGGGCTGTCACGATCAATCGATTAATCAATTGTTAATCGGTCACGACAAAATCGATTAGTATTTTTCGTTGTCGAATAATCGGTAAATTGTATCCCGTTTTAGATGTTTAATAATTAAAAGAAAATTTGATGAAAAAACTATTGTTTCTAAAAGTATTGAGTTAAGAACATCGATGTTAAACCCCAAGAAGCCGTTGGAAGCATTTGTCTTCCAGGTACATTCATCAAAGCTTTGATGTTCGGAATCTTTGAATCGTCAGTGTAATAATCAAGACCGGTCGGCAGTTGTGAAGATCGCAACTGCCGACCGGTCTTGATTATTACACTGACGGTTCAAAAGTTCAGAACATCAAAGCTTTGAATGTACCTAAAGGTTGATTGTCTTCGTTGTTTACTTGAGGTAGGTCAGCTGACTTGAACTTCATTTTTATCGACTTCAAAGAGAGGGAGAGGGGTGGGGGGTCATCTAGGTACGATTAATCAATTATTATCGATTATTTGCGACGATTAATCAATTCCTAAATTGAAAAATCGTGACAGCCCTAAACTCCTCATAATTTGGGCACAATTATCTTATTTGGGCACAGCGTTTACCATTGTTAGTTGGGAAGAATATAAAGGCCTGACTGAGGCCTCAATTCTTTAGAACAGTACACACCTCAAATATTCTTGTTGAAAATGGAGCATGAAGGGTACAGAACTTAACATGTTCTCAATTATCTCAATTCTTGTCTTATTTCATAATCCTTTTACAAACATTGAACATTATCCTTTTCATCAAACACTACACACAGTCAAGTTAAGCTACAGTGCCATTGACACTTTCATTTCCTTGTGAGAATCGATTCTGAGTACTGTTGAATTTAAAGCTCTGGTAACAGCACTTGATTCAAGACATGGTAACATGTAAAAAAAAATTTCAGGGAAATTTGATGATTTTCAGGGAAAAGTACAGGTGAGAACAACACACAAGAAGAACTACAAAATTTCAGCTCTTGGACCACTACTGGCACCAGGATGCACCCAGTGGTTCATTGCTGAAAACATTGCTGAGGCTCTTTATGTTATGTCAAAAAATTATGAAAAACTATTAGTACTGAAATGGTTAACCGGATAACCGGTTTGAAACTGGTTACCTGTCTGACCGATTAAAAAAAACGTCAACCGGTTATCCAAAATATCGATAGTGATCGCCATTCCATGGTTAAAACGTAGTAAATCTGCTGCTTCTCCTTTGGGATAGATTACACCTCGAAGCAGCACTGCAAAAATTGAGAAATAATCGACTTTGGCATTCAAGACTTCGTTGATGATCTGCAATTTCCGTGAGTACAGAGTAACTGCAGAAACTCTTCCGTAGTATGTACACAAACGAACGTTGTCGAGTACTCGACAACGTTCATTTGTATACACACTACGGAATAGTTCCTGAGAATACTGCTTTCCAATTCCTATAGTTTTGATCCCAGATTCGGTGAAATAATGGCTACGGTTAACCGAATATTATCCGGTTACAGCTCCCGGTTAGTCGGTTGTGAAAGTGAGCCAACCGTTTCAGCCCTAAAAACTATTGGTTTGAATATCCCCACTGCCTTCTTTTCTTCAAGTACTGTCACCCTCATTCTCAGTCTCCTGCTGCTGCCCCTACCTCCTCCCCACTCTACCACCACCACAACCACCTGTGGTTGCCATTTGACCAAAGTGCACAAAATGTATAATTCCCTTCTGAAATGGGTAATAAAGTGTAATTCCATTTAATGAAAGTTTCTTTTTTAGATCAACTTGACAACGTCAAGTAAGACTGAATGGGATGGGTTGCAATCTGCTGTACGTCTGTACCTCTGTCTGTCCATTATTCCTTTAGCACACCTTACAGGCCACATCTCTCACCCAATCAGTTTCAAATTTAATTTGTGGCTTTGGGACAATGTCCAAATTTCTTTTTAATCCTTTACCCAACAAATCGGCAGGGCTCAAAATAAGTGGTTTCGCATCGCTATTTGCTATTCAAAACATGCTAAAAGCTACACAATTTTCAATTATGTATAGCATTTTGTGATACAATATATTCAACTGCAGCCTAATAGGCTGCAGTTGAATATCTTGTATTGCAAACTGTAAAAATGAAAATTTGCAACAAACTTTGCAAGCTAGTTCACTGATGCTTTACTCCTGATATAAGATTAACCCTCTGTCTTGCATTAGCAACTTCATATTTTATTGGTTTAAATTCATCCTGCATTGTTTCTGCATTTTGCATAAAATACCCAGTCAAAGTAACTTTAAGCCCATCAAATTAAGAGATGTTATGCATTTGGAAATATCTAAGTCCATGCAGTTGTTAAAGGTAGTTCAGTTGAAAAAACACAGCTAGTGCTTCATGTGTTGCAGCTTATTTGAAAAAGCACAGAAATGGATGGACATTATTCTATCTGCTCAGAAGAGTTCAATACAAGACAGTATGGCATAACTCTGGTATACAAAAACTGCTATGCAATTTAAATAAAATGCTATTCATTTTTCGGAAATGTGTAGCATTTTGCTACGCATAGAAAAAAGGGTATTTTTAGCCCTGCAAATCAGCCACACCCAATGATGTTTAAGATAATAAATTTTGATATTGTCTGCATTGGGTAAAGGGTTAAAACATGGCACTCTTGGATTTGGCATATAAATTTTCAACAATTCCGTGAGCACACCCTACAGACCACATCTCTCACCCGATCTTTTTCAAATTCCATATGTAGCATTGATGTCTACATGGGGGCTATCAAATTTTTCTGAATTTTGTTGAAAAATGGCAGTGGCCATCTTGGATTTGGCATATTGTTAACAATTCCATTAGCACGCACGCCCTACAGGCCACACCTTTCATCAGTCTTTTTCGAATTTTTTTATGTAGCTTTAGTGTGATGTCTAGATGGGAGCTATCTAATTTTTCTGAATTTTGTTGAGAACCGTGGCTGCCAGTGGCCATCTTGATTTTGACATATAATTGTCAACAATTCCATTAACACACCATACAGGCCGCATCCCAGATTTCATATGTAGCTTTGATGTGATGTCCAGATGGGAGCTATCATTTTTTTAGCTTACCTGACTGAAAGTCAGGGTGAAATATTGTGATCACTCACCGTCTGTCGTCTGTGAACATGGTGTTTGCGTCTTCTCCTCCGAAACCTCTGAACCAATTTAACTGAAATTTGAGATGGTTGTTTGTTATGACATCGCATTTTGATTTTGGTCAAGTCAAGATACCCTGCCCCTTGGTAGGGCCACTCCCAAAAGTGTGCCTGAATCATAAAAAATCTTATTCTCATGAACCAGCAGTAGGAGAGACTTGATATTTGGTGTGCAGCTTCCTTTTGAGGTGTAGACTCAGATTTGTTCAAGAGAAGTTCGAGGAGCTATTTCTGCCTTCCTTATGGAGGGGACATGAAGTTTCCCCCCCCCCCCCCCCCAAATTTCTATTTTCCAAACCACGATGCTGATTTGAACCAAATTTGATATGAGGGCTTATTGAGTCATAAGTACATAATTTATGCCCAACATTTTTTTTCCGTCACCCCATGGGAAACGCAGGAGCTAAAAATAGAGAAAAAAAAATAAAACACCCATATCTTAAAAACTACACGTCATTGAGAATTCTTATTTGGTGTGAAGCTTCCTTAGGACCAACAGAATGGAATGGTAAAAAAAATTGCTATCAGTTTTATCATAGGGTACTTTTTCGGAACTTTGAAAAAATGCTGAGTTAGCATTTTTTAACACTGTGGGTAATGTGGAAAACATTTAAGACTCTTATCCCAAACCACTGCTCCTAAAGCTTTCAAATTTCACATATAACATCTTTGGAAGATTGTTTCACATGTTGATTGAAATCAAATCCCTGGGTCCATATTTGGGCTCTCTAAATGTCTCCCCAAATGTTTAAATTAGTGCAGTATGAAGAATATTCTTTAAAAATCTTCTTCAGATCCACCAATCAGAATCTTTTGATATTTGGTATGCAACATTCTTCTCCCTGTGGAGCCCAAATTATAACTTAGTTCAATATGAGGAATATTCTTCAAAAACCTTCTTCTTCACATTCACCAGTTAGAATCTTTTGATATTTGGTATACAGTATCCTTTTGGAGGTGAGATATAAGTTTGTTAAAGCCAAGTCCCTGGGTTCATATTTGGGCTTTCCTTGGAAGCCCGAAATTGTACCAAAATTTTTATTTTCCAAACTGAAATTGATATAGGGGCTTATTGGGTCAAAAGTACCTAATTTATGCCAAAATGTTTTTTCTCTTTGCCCCATGGGAACCGCAGGAGCTAAAAACAGAAAAAATTTAAAACACCTATATCTCCAAAATTTCACGGTACTGAGAATTTTTATTTTGTGTGAAGTTTCCTTAGAAACAGCAGAAAGGAATGGTTCCAAAAAATTTTTTGCCATCGCAGGGTACTTTTTCAGGACTTTGAAAAAATGGTGAGTCAGCATTTTTTAACACTGTGGGTAATGGGAAAAACATTAAAGAATCTTCTTCTCCCATACCTCTGCTTCGAAGGCTTTCATATTTCACCTATAATATCTTTGGAAGATTCATTCACATGTTTGTTGAAATCAAATCCCTGGGTCCACATTTGGGCTCTCTGTGGGAGTCAAATGTTCAGATTGGTGCAATATGAGGAATATTCTTTAAAAATCTACTTCTTCTGATCCGCCAATCAGAATCTTTTGATTTTTGGTATGCGGCATCCTTGGTGGGGGGATGGGGTGGGGTGGGGGTGGGGAGATTCAAGTTTGTTCAAGCTAAGTCCCTAGGTTCATATTTTGACTCCAAGTCGGAGCCTGATTTATAACCTAGTTCAATTTGAGGAATATTCTTTGTACCCCCCGGAAACAAAGTTTTGAGAGGGGGGGGGGGTTATATAGGAATCACCCTGTCCGTCCGTCTGTCCATTTGTCTGTCTGTCCGTCTGTCCATCCTTGTAAGCGCAACTCCTCCTAAACCGTTTGAAGAATTTTCATGAAACTTTACACAATGGAAGAACTCCATATGAAGATGTGCATGAAGCAATATAATTCCATTCTGACATTTCCAAGGGGAGATAATCTAACTTATACCGTCTGTCTATCCTTGTAAGCACAACTCCTCCTAAACCGTTTGAAGACTTTTCATGAAACTTTACACAATGGAAGAACTCCATATGAAGATGTGCATGAAGCAATATAATTCCGTTCAGACATTTCCAAGGGGGAGATAATCTAACTTATATCGTCTGTCCATCCTTGTAAGCACAACTCCTCCTAAACCGTTTGAAGAATTTTCATGAAACTTTACACAATGGAAGAACTCCATATGAAGATGTGCGTGAAGCAATATAATTCCGTTTTGACATTTCGAAGGGGAGATAATCTAACTTATACCCTTTACACAATGGAAGAACTCCATATGAAGATGTGCATGAAGCAATATAATTCCGTTCTGACATTTCCAAGGGGAGATAATCTAACTTATACTGTCTGTCCATCCTTGTAAGCACAACTCCTAAACCGTTTGAAGAATTTTCATGAAACTTTACACAGTGGAAGAACTCCATATGAAGATGTACATGAAGCAATATAATTCCGTTCTGAGATTTCCAAGGGGAGATAATCTAACTTATACCGTCTGTCCATCCTTGTAAGCGCAACTCCTCCGAAACCATTTGAAGAATTTTCATGAAACTTTACACAATGGAAGAACTCCATATGAAGATGTGCATGAAGCAATATAATTCCGTTCTGACATTTCCAAGGGGAGATAATCTAACTTATACCGTCTGTCCATCCTTGTAAGTGCAACTCCTCCTAAACCATTTGAAGAATTTTCATGAAACTTTACACAATGGAAGAACTCCATATGAAGATGTGCATGAAGCAATATAATTCCATTCTGACATTTCCAAGGGGAGATAATCTAACTTATACATTTCAGGCGTGGGGGGAGGGGGGTATCACTTTGTGAGTTTGCTCACAGTACCTCTAGTTAAAAATATTTTTCTTCAGATCCAGTAGTCAGAATCTTTTGATATTTAGTATACAGCATCCTTAGGGAGGTGAGATTCAAGTTTGTTCAAGCCAGTTCCCTGTGTTCATATTTGGGCTCCCTGTGGGAACATTTGTATAAATGAAATATGCACATTTTGCAAATCACTGCAATGAAAATTCAAAACACAAAATTAGAAAAACTTTTATTATTAGAAATAAAGCTCAAGCTGTGTCATTCTTAGCAGCTCTCATCCTAATTTAGTCAGTATACACTAGGAAATTTATTTATCTTAGCAGCTGTCATCCTAATTCAGTCAGTATACACTAGAAAATTTATTTATCTCAGCAGCTCTCATCCTAATTCAGTCAGTATACACTAGGAAATTTATTTATCTTAGCAGCTCTTATCCTAATTCAGTCAATATACACTAGGAAATTTATTTATCTTAGCAGCTGTCATCCTAATTCAGTCATCAGTGTAGACTAGGAAATTTATCTATTCAATGTGCATTAACCCTTTACCCAAACGCAGATGTTTTCAAAATTTATTATTTGAAATATTATTTTTTAAATTTTTTCAAAAAATTTCAACAAAACCATATCATGTGACCCCTCTTTGGAACAAGCCTGCAGGCAGATGTGGGTGATTCGTTGGGTAAAGGGTTAATGAAATTTTCTCTGTTCCAAAGTTGTAGAACACTTTTCAAAAAAAAAAAAAAAAATTTCTAAAATAAAAAAATCTCTATCGACCCTACTTTTTCTCCAGCTTGACCTAAACAAAAGCTATTGGGATTTTTTGGGCTTTTCAAAATTTTTGTTGTTTTGGCCTCACTGTGAAATTGTGACTCAACAGACATCCTCCATTTTTCTGTCATTATCCCCCATGTAGCTGAAGTTTCATATTTTTCTTTTTTCAACACACTGAGAATGTAAAAAAAAATTAATTTCTAACACAGTTGTTTCATCAGTTAAAAGTGGGGATCATACAGAGTTTCTGCAAATTATATTTTTAGCACAGCTGTCATGTAACAGCTGACTCATACCTTGACTAGTTTTAACTTTTAATCCTTTACGTAACATGGCCGCCAGTGTTATTTACAAATTGAAAATTTAAGATAGCTACCACAAAGGTTACATGTCTGCAAAAAAAAAAATTGCATAACCCTTTTGAGCCAAGATAACCCCAATCCCTCCCCAATGGGACATGGGAACACCTTGGAAAATGATGCTGTGCTTGTTTAGGGTAGTAAAGAAGCTCTGATAACCAGACTAAGGGTCCACCCTGGCAAGATACCCTGGGTATCTCCCACCCCCACCTATCAATGAATCTTTTTATTCAATTTCCTGTATTTTGCACCTCCAGAAAGGAGAGTAGATATATTTTCTTGGAGATATGTGTATATTGTGGACATCAAAAATGATCAGATGGACCATCGGGATGAAGATACCCAGGCCAGGGTACCCTGCGTATCTTCTCTCCCCTCCCCTCCCCTCCCCTCCTCATGAAATTTCAATTAAAATCCATTTTTATTTTTATCCTCAATGTGAAAACGGAGATTACATGTATGTTAAAGATTATTTTTAGTCATAGGTGGTGGGGAAGATGCACAGGTTGGAGGGAAGATACAGTAAAACCTCTTTTGAGAGACCACTGTCATGAGAGACCCCCTGTCTTGAGAGACCCCTTTGACCTTGTACCATCTGGTTGGTTTACTCTGTCTGACCTATTCATGAGAGGCCACCTGTTTTGAGAGATCACTTTCACCTGGCAAAAAGGGTGGTCTCTCAAGACAGATTCTACTGTACCCTGTTACACTGATAAGCAATGCCTGGTGTGGAATTCTCTAAAATGGATATCAATGATTTGCTGGACTTATCTTTATATATCACATGAAACGTCGTTAATTTCGACTTAACAACCCATGTCTTATTTCCTGATTATCAGCTAGTGTCTAATCGGCGCCTGGTCCCATAGCAGCAGCAGCATTGTATTCTCGTGCGTAGTTCACATGACATCAATTATGATAACAGGTGCAAGTAAAGCGCATTCATGACTTCATGGTGTGAAGCGTCTGAGCCAACAAACTGATTGTCGATTGTTTTGGGAGAATTTAGTGACAATGAATTAAATAAAAAGTGTAAAAAACATTCGAAAATTCATGTGATATACAGAATCTTCAACTCGCGATGTTTGGATATAAGATTTTTTGAAACGAGTTTGATGAATTCGATTCACAACTCGCCTAAAGCTGGTTGTGAATCAAACTCGTTTCAAAAAATCTTATATCCAAATATCACTCGTTTGAGATCCTCTATATCCATGTTGCAGTCACGATTAGCCATTGTGCAGAAATATATGATCTTAAAAACCAATAATTAACCCCAATGCCATTCTGCTCTCTTTCGTGTTTTTTTTTTTTTAACTGGCCGAGTGCTGAAGAAATTTTTGGTCAAAATTTACTCACTTGTCTTTTGAGTACTTCAAATTTATGGAAGAGTGCCTAGAGGCACACGCCCATAAATTGTGACAAGGAAAATCCACACAAACTTGATAATTTCACTTTGAAAGATGAATATGAAACGTATCCACAGAATTTATTTATTGGTGTTTAAGGTCTCATACTTATGCTTAATGGCTAATCATGACCGTGACAGTTTTATGGGTGGAGGAAGCCAGAGTACCCGGAGAGAACCACTGAGCAACGACAAGCAGCTGTCAGCCCTCCAACATCGTAACTCTGCACCGCGGCACAGGCAAGGTTAGATTGGTTGAAGACATGCACATCATCAAGTGCAGTACGCCTTAGTACACAGCGTCATCGTGCCCCCATGTAGGCAATCAGGGTTAAGTGCCTTGCCTAAGGACACAACGTGGGAGCGCGAATCAGTCGCTGAAATGGTCACCGATCCAACTACTAACCGCGCTCGACGTTGCTTAACTTCGGTGATCTGATAAGAACCAGTTACCGCAACGCCACCAGGCCCCCTTTGGACTGAGTTAGAAACTGAATCCACAGAATTTGAAGCCTTTAAGGTGCGGTACCTGCACTCGAGAATAATAACCAAATATGGGCTTCCAAGACTCTTGTAGCTACATGTATTAATTAACACAAAAATAATAGTTGAATCATCCTTCCATGATACATTGTGCTTGCATTCTAGAAATTTGACAAGGCTGGAAAAACAGCTCTGTGAAAGTCACAGGCTGGTTTAATAATTTTATTGCTAACTCCTCAGTCATGGTAATTTATTCTTGTTTCCTCGCAAAAATATTGCTGTGGAAAACTGGTGCTTCTATATTTGTAGGCGAATGGAAATTTTTTTATAGCTATGGAATTTTCAGAAAGCCATACTTCACAATCACATTCTTAGACCTGTCAAATTAGGGGTATGTTCTAAAAAATGGAGCTCGAGCTGGAAGAACAACGTTCTGATACATATTCAGATTAAGTAACAAAACACACTCTGCTATTTTGAGAGCTTTAAAAATATTGGCGCTTAAGTGGTTGAGCACTGGAAGCCACTTTAGTGGCTTTTGCCATCTGTAGTAGTTTTATAAATGACTTATCAGCAGTCCTCGGAATTAGAAAAATATTGCGAGGGCACAACATTGCCGCCGCCAAAAATTCTGCGACGGCAAATTTTTATCAGCGACGGCACGTTTGAATAGAATAGTTTGGATGACAGTATTATGACACTAAGTGAATAATAATCATTAATCAGAACAGCTGACTTCGAATGGACAAGAGATCACTGGCGGATGGTCAGTTGGAAAGCTATAGTTCGATTAAGTGATCAATTGACTGACTGGTTGTCCTAATTTTTGGGGCTGGTTGTAACTCGCATCCTAGCTAGATTTCTAGCCTCGAACGATCTTATTTTATGATTTTGATATTTTATGTGCTCGTTCTCAGCTAGAAATTTAAAGGCGATTTTTCAATCGGGCGTTCGTAACTGTTTTTCGGTACGAACAGTTTGGGTGTATAAAAATGACTGAATTACCTTCTTTCACAAGCTTATTCCAGTTTGCAGTTCAAGTTGGTCACCTCTTAAACAATTCTGCACAAAAATATTGCCCAGTTTGATGTTTGTTATTCCAAAAATGTTCGATATTCGACATAGCCCTAGCAAAATTCAACAAGATTTCCTAATTTCACATTGGGATTTACCATCACACCGTGACGTCACAGTCAAATACTAAACTCGGGAGCCACAAAGCGGGCCAATTTAAGAACGACATTTGAATTCGGAGGGAACTAAAAGGCAACGTAATACAAAAATGTGAATTGGCCTATTTTTCACATAAATCCTTCAGACAAACAATATTTTTTTTTATTTGACACTCCCGACATCGGTTTGAGCTGTCAGAGCAAGTGACCTCAATCAAACTCAGAAGAAAACAATGAATAATGAACTCGCAAAAGTGTAAAGCACAGTGGCACATTACAAACTATTTTTTTAATTCCCAAATAATATTTATTAGAAAATCATACTCCACACCCACATGATAATAGTATAATATGCCGCTATTTATAATATACTATGATCATTGGGGTGACCAGTATGATTTTCGAATAAATATTATTTGGGACATAAAAATCGTGTGTAACGTGACCCTGTGTGTGAAGTATATGAACAAATTGAAAGTTTGGGTACTCTCTTGTTCCACTTCACTCTTCTTTTTTTTGGGGTGGGGGGAGATTTTGCTCAAAAAATGATTCCGCGTGCATTATCGAGGCTCGTAACACCAAGGTGGGTGTGTGAAAATTGGCAGCCCATCTTCCCCCTTTTTACTGCCTGCATGTGGCCTGGGGATCTCTGCAGAGAAATTTTGAAAAATATGATGGCCTGAGATCAAATTTAGAGCCCCCCGCCCACACACACAACGGCTGCCTTTCCCACCTTGTAATTGGGGAGGAAATCACTCACATTTGGGGGACAACCATTTTTTAGCAAATCCCCCCCCCCCCCCCCCCACAAGATTCGATAAAAAGCCATTTTAGGGGCTCGTCTCCAATTCCTTCCTGGTAGACAAGGGTATAAAGTTGCAAATATGTTTTTGAGCTAGCCCCCCCACCCCCCCCCCCCCCCCCACCCCCCTACCGGAAACTGCCAAGGCTGGCGAAAGAATATCCGAAAGAATAAGAGAGACCCAAAGTCCGTAATATAATTTTCTGGGTACGTCCTATTAAATAGTAGTTTTTTAGAATAATAAAATGATGACAGGCAGGGTGGGGGTGGGGGGGGGGGGGTCAGTTATCAGGGCAGTCGAGGTGGGGGGGGGAGGTGGGAGGTAACCGATGTGGTAACACAGGAGCCCACCGTTAATGGGGCCCGGTAGCATAGGCGTATGGGTTAATGTTTGGGGGGGGGGGGGCTGGGATATTTGCCCGAAAAATGATTTCGCCGCAACTCCAATTGGCCCGAAAAAAATATGAAATTGCCCAAAAAATTCAATTTTTAATATGAAATTGTCCGATAAATCCAATTTTTTTCACATTCATACGCCTATGCCCGGTAGCTTCCCTGCTGGAGTACGAGCTCCAGCATTCTTATGCAATTGAAACCATGCTTTGTGGTGGATATTTCAATATTACGCGCTGCTCCGCAAGAATTCATGGTCATGTGCCATCCATTAACGGCGGGCTCCGGTGTTACTACATTGGTTACTCCCCCCCCCCCACCCCCACCCCCGCGCCTGTCATTATTTTATTATTGTGTCCGACACGAAACATTTTATTGATATACCGTTGTTCAAGTGCTTTTTGCAGGAAGCAGTAATACATGTAAAATGATGACAGACAGGGGGGGGGGGGGGGGGGGCAGTTGTCTGGTAATGGGGGGGGGGGGGGGGGGGGCTCATGTCCATATTTGCTATAACGAGGGGGCTCATGCCACATAATTTACAAATTCTGGAGTTGAAAAAATTTTTTTTTTAAATTTCAACAAATTATTTATTTATTGCTGTTTTTTTTTGTGTATTCTGCACAATGGCTAACCATGACCATGACAGTTTTACGGGTGGAGGAAGCCGGAGTACCCGGAGAGAACCACCGAACAATGGCGAGCAACTGTCAGCTCCCCAACATACCAACTCCACTCAAGCAGGGTTAGCATTGGTTGAAGACAGGTGCACAATCGACGTGCAGTATGCCTTAGCACACAGTGTCACCGTGCCCCCACCTGGGTAAAGGGGGTGAAGTGTCTTGCCCAAGGACACAATGCGGTTGCCGCAAGTGGGATTCGCAGGTGGGATACCAACTGAGCCACTGCGCCCCCAAATTTCAACAGGCCCATACCCTGTGACCCATCAATGGAACATGCTTGTTGAGCGCATTCCATGGAGGGGTCACAGGATATGCTTTTGTGGAATTTTTTTTTAAATTTGAAAAAATAATAAATTTTGATATCCTGTGTGTTGGGTAAAGGGTTAATGGTTGATTACAATTATTTGTGCTGGTATTATATTTCATTAACTGAAATACCAAGTTCTTCTCTACAGAGATTTCAATATCTTTCAGTCCCTTTTTATGTCTTGCTTAACTTTCAAGTATTTTTTTCTTCATATAATCTTCTCGTGACCTCTCATTATTAAGTTCTTTTTCTAAGGTAGAATAAACATGATCAAAAGGCCTTTATTCCAGGTATTTTAATTCTTTGCAAATTAGAATTTTATTTCTGGTTGTAGCTGTTTGAGTTTCCAAGCATATCATTTGCTTTGGTTATTCAGTTAAGAATAAATAATCATCAGTTTTTAAAGTCTGACCTTTGAAAAATATTTTTCAGCATTAATTTTCATCTCTGCACAGGTTTCTGGAGCTCATTTAAACCTTTACCTGCAGTTAAAACTAGAAGTCCTGTCATGAAATGCACTCAAATAGCACGTCGATCTGCGTGTCAATCTACTCGTTATGACCACAGTAAGGCTATCAAATTCTGTACACATGGCCTGTGCACAAGCACTGTTTCAGCCAATGGACCTCTGGATAACCCAGAGGTCCATCGGCAGAAACATTGCCTGTGTTTGCTATGAGTAACCAGGAGAACCTGGCGTGCTTTGGATGCCTTTCGATATGGCAATTGCGCGCAATTCATACACGCAGTTAAGCCTAGATATGCGCACAGTTCGTGACAGGACTTCTAGTTTTAACTGTAACACGAAAAGCAAACAACACTTACAAACAAAATTCTTGAATAACTAATTTTTTTCTCTCAAAAACATAGGTTATGACCCCTCATTGGAACGAACTCGATGAGCTCGTTCCAAAGAAAGAGAGGTCATAACCTATGTTTACAGTTTTTGAGACAAAAAAATGACAAAAATAATGGAAACTAATTGGCGCTTTTTGTGAATAGCGCTGGCTGTTTTGGCCGTTACATTGGGTAAAGGGTTAACTGAAAGTCAAGGAGAACTAAACTGATAACTCTTCATCAAATATCCGTCATAAAGGTGGTGTTTGGGTTTTCTCCCAAACTACTTGCCTGATTCCAATAAACTGCATGCGAATAATAACAGTTCTTTGTTTTGTTCGTTTTTTTTGGGGGGGGGGAGTGGGGGGGGGGGGGGGCGGTAATGAGAAAATAGCCCCAAAATTTAAATTATTTTCTCAGGATACAATGTATGGACTATGTTGATATTCAGTATGCAGAGCTCTTCCTTTTGGGATGTACACTAAAATTTGTTGAAGGGAAGTTTGAGGGAACAATATTTTCAGTTCTGGAAGGGACAAGATTTTTGTTTTAAAATAATAAAAATAAAATAATATATGCACTTTCCAGCAGAGCCATGATCGTGTCTTCTAGCACTCAACCAGCTAAACCTCTAAGAAGAATGAATGGACCTTTATCAGGTGGGTGCTTCAACTCCCTTGAGGGCCTTTTGTTTGGGTTTTATTTTTTATAAAACTACAGTTAAAACTAAAAGTCCTGTCACAAACTCTGCACTTATCTAGGCTTAATTGCGCGCAGGAACTGCGCACAATTGCCATATCGAAAGGCATCCACAGCAAGGCAGGTTCTCCTGGTTGTCCCCCGACCCTTCGGGGGACTATTGTAATCAGCAGTGTCCGTCCGTTCGTCCGTCCGTCTGTCCATCCGTGCATCCATCCGTCACACCCTTCTCCGGATGATAACTTTAGTTTGGATGATTTTACTGAAACTAAATTTGGTATGTGTCTTACTTGGGTGGAAATGCAGGTCAAGTTCGAAAATGGGCACGCTTCACTGATTTCTACTGGATTTATTCCCCTTTTTCGACTTAAAAAATACAGTTTTTGTGTTGTTCGGATGATAACTTTAGTTAGGATCATTTGATTGAAATGAAATTTAGTATGCCGCTTATTTGGGTAGAAATGCAGGTCAAGTTCGAAAATGGGCACGCTCCACTGATTTTTACTGGATTTATTCCCCTTTTTCGACTTAGAAAATACGGTTTTTGTGTGGTCCGGATGATAACTTTACTTTGGATCATTTGATTGAAACGAAACTAAGTATGTGGTTTAATTGGTTGGAAATACAGGTCAAGTTAAAAAATGGCCATGCTCTGTCTATTTTTACAGGAGTTATTCCCCGTTTTCAACTTATAAAATACACTTTTTGTGTTGTCCGGATGATAACTTTACTTTTGATCATTTGATTGAAATTAACACCCTTAACCTCTCATAAAGACCATGCTCTTGGAACAAATTGCATCCTAACAGCTCCCTTGAATTTGCCATCTTGGTCGGGGGACCGGGGGCGTTGCCCTTGTTACTCATAGCAAACACAGGCAATGTTTCTGCCAGTGGACCTCTGGGTTACCCGGAGGTCCATTGGCTGAAACATTGTGTGTGCACAGGCCATATGTACATAATTTTATAGCCTTACTATGGTGATAAAGCATAGATTAACGTGCAGATCGACATGCTATTTGTGCGCATTTCATGACAGGACTTCTAGTTTTGACTGTATACAATGTATATGACAAGGTTTCTGCAGTACCATTGACTTTAAGTCCCTTGTGTAATGTCAGAATTTGCCACTCTTTAATTAACCCTTTACCTAACAAATCGAATGCATCATAAAAACACTGTCAAGATAAATGCATCCTATAGTAGGGTTCTCAAATAAGATACACTTGGAACAACTTTTTCAGTGCAATATAAAAGGGGCAATTTATGTCTGCATGGGGATCTACAGTTAAAACCAGAAGTCCTGTCATGAAATGCGCACAAATAGCACGTCGATCTGTGCGTTAATCTACGCGTTATGACCATAGTAAGGCTATCAAATTATGTACAGATGGCCTGTGCACACGCAATGTTTCAGCCAGTGGACCTCCAGATAACCCGGAGGTCCATTGGCAGAAACATTGCCTGTGTTTGCTATGAGTAACCAGGAGAACCTGCCTTGCTTTGGATGCCTTTCGATATGGCAATTGCACGCAGTTCCTACACACAATTAAGCCTAGATAAGCACACAGTTCGTGACAGGACTTTTAGTTTTAACTGTAAGGGGTAACTGAAGTAGAGTTGGGAGGGTTTGATTTTTCAGGTTCGGTTTCGCTTCAGTTTTAGGATGAAGATTTGGTTTCGGTTTGGTTTTTCTATGTGGTAAGAACAGATAGTAAATAACATTTCAGCCTTCTTAACTTGGAAAAAAAATCTGCAATAGTTTATTTTGTATGACACCATACTCACCACAAAAGCCTTGTCTTGTATTGGGTTCAGCCTTTACGACCCTTTGATCATTCTTAGGGGTTCTAGGGGATCATATTTATTATTTATTGGTGTTTAAGGTCACATACTTATGCACAATGGCTAATCATGACCGTGACAGTTTTACGGGTGGAGGAAGACGGAGTACCCGGAGAGAACCACCGAGCAACGACGAGCAGCTGCCAGCACCCCAACATCGTAATTCTGCACTGCAGTACAGGCAGGGTTAGATTGGTTGAAGACATGCGCACCGGTCCATCGACGTGCAGTATGCCTTAGTACACGGCGTCATCGTACCCCCATGTGGACAATCAGGGTTAAGTGCCATGCCCAAGGACACAACGCGGGAGTCCGAATCGATCGCTGAGACTGTCATCCATCCAAGGACTAACCGGGCTTGACGTTGCTTAACTTTGGTGATCTAACGAGAACCATTTACTGCAATGCCACCGTGCCCCCTTCTAGGGGATCAGTTGCTGTCTATTTAATCAGAATACAACATAAATCAAATTAACAATTGAATAAAGTCCATCAGATCTATGTTGTGTTCTCATTGTCATATTTTCTCCCTTATTGACACGTTCGGTGGATTGTCTGGTGCAGTCCACCCCAGTGGAATCTGGTGGACAAGTCAATAAGGAAGAAATGGAGAGTAATCGTTTGACTGATTATGTGAAATAATTCATGAGTTGTGAGGGACGTTGTACAAACATGATTGTGCGAATGCGCACAAGGGTTTTACAATATAGTCCCTCGCCTAGAATGAATTATTTCACATAACCAGTCCAGTCAAGCGATTACTCTGTTTATTACTTTTCATTATTAACGATAATTATATTATTTAACCCTTTACCTAACGTAACGGCCAGTGCTATTCTAAAAAATTGCCAATGAATTTTCATTATTTTTTAATTTTTTCTCTCTAAAACGTAGGTTATGACCCCTCATTGGAACGAGCTCATCGAGCTCGTTCCAATGAGAGGTCATAACCTATATTTTTGAGACAAAAATGAAAATAATAGCTATTCAAGAATTTTTTCTGCAAGTGTCGTCTGCTTTTCATATTAGGTAAAGGGTTAAAAAAAGAAAAAACAATGAAGTCCCCATTACACCCACGGCAAAGAGGCTTCGTTTGCGTGCACGGATACATGACTCAATTGTTGATTGCATAATTCACTTGTGAAGTTATCGGGGGCGTGGTGGCTCAGTAGGTAGAGGTGCAGGCTGCAAGCCGTGAGGTCCTCTGTTCGAATCCCACCTGCGGCAACCACGTTGTGTCCTTGGGCAAGACACTTCACCCCCATTGCCCATGTGGGGGCACGAAGAAGCCGTGTACTAAGGTGTACTGCACGTCGATGGTACGCTTGTCTTCAACCAATCTAACCCTGCCTGTGCTGCAGTGCGGAGTTACGATGTTGGGGAGCTGGCAGCTGCTCGGTGGTTCTCTCCGGGTACTCCGGCTTCCTCCACCCGTAAAACTGTCATGGTCATGATTAGCCATTGTGCATAAATATGTGACCTCAAACATCAATAAATAAATAAATAATTGTGAAGTTATCGTTTATAATCAAACCCAGAAATCCCAGTAAATCACACGTTGGAAAGTAATAAAATGTGATAATCAGAACATGATGTATTCGCCCCTTCTCCGAATAGACTAAGTGACGAGAGTCCATAGTGGTGTTTAGACCAGTTCCCTGCTGTAAGACTGTTTGATCAGTTTATACACAAACTGGCCAGTTTTTGTGGGGTCTTGTGATTTGTTTTTTTGGTTTACTGCAAAAATCAGAACCGAACAAGAAAACAAAAAAAAAAAACACCCAGCCTAGGCTTCTTCGAAAATTCGAAATTCGATTCGAAAGTCAATATTCGATTCAATTTGAAATTGGAAATTGGAATATTTTCGAATATACTTCGGTCATAACCGTGAATGTTTACAGATTGTAATTGATCATATTATTTTATATTGAGTTCCCCGCAGGAACCCCAGGAAGTGAAGCAGTTCCTGTTCACTTTGGTGAACATTCTCTGTTTTACTGGTAAAATAGGAACCAGTCACCAATACTTGAGAGGTGCAAACCCTCTCTAAAATGGGCAACATGGCTTATTAACGCTCACCCCTGGTCATGATTAGCCATTGTGCAAAAATATGTGACCTTAAACACTAATAAATAAATAAATATTTTATATTGAGTACTGTTCTGAGTAGAAACGTAACTGACTTGTAGTGGTAACAGTGTATGTAGCGATGTAGGTACAACAGTTGTAGCTAGATTGCTGCAAACACTATTACCGCTACAACTGTTCATTTCAGCTTATTCTACCGAATGAATGGTTTCGCGTGCCGAAGGCGCGCAGGGACTGTACGGAGAACAAGCCCCTTTTGACCCTTGTTTGCTGTATGTTTTTATATCATTTCAAGGCGTGGTAGAGGAGGAAAATTAGGAGGGAGGAGGCTTATCCCTGCTTGGGCTTCTTACGGCTCTTCTTACGGCTCTTCTTACGGTGGTTGGCATGGAGATGTGGATGGCGATGATGATGATGGTTGATTAATGTTTTGGAGTGCTGCAGATGCTGCGTTGGGTATTGTCTGAGATTCTTTCCTGTATTCTTTGCACTCTGCTATCAATCTTTTGGCTTCTGCTACATTTCTGTTTACAGATTCCCAGTCGATGTAGGTGGTGGCTGAGGATTGAGGTGGCTGTTCGGTTGCAATTTCCACTCTCGGGCTATCTGGTAGTGAAGGAAGAGGGGTGGGAGGCTGTGAAAATGCAACTTTCAGTTCCTCCTCAGTCTCCACTGGACGTTCCTCATCCAACTGTACCGGCTCAGGAGCCGGCAGTTGATTGGGTGCACCGGTGGGACTAGGAGGGGAACTGGCGGCTGCCTCCAGGACCTCCATCCCCTCACTCAACTCTTTCTTCCTATTCCGGAAGGCCTCCAACCGCCGGGCGTCCCTGCGCTTGGTTGATGGACTCTTCTTCTTTTTCTTCTTCTGTTCTCTCTTTTCAGGGCCTCCGTGCCCCTTCGGGTGGGGACCAGTGGGAGAGGAGATCCTCTCTCCAAAGGTACTACCTCTCCCCGAAGAGGGTGGTGTATCGGATTTCTCTACTTCGAATTCCAGTTTCAGATAGACACTCATGCCTATTTCCTGGACAGTCCAGGAGATAGGGCATGAGATGCCCAGAGCTGAAATGGTTTTCTCAAGTCTAGCAGGAAGCTCCATGGTAGTCTGGGTGTTCACACTTTGAAGTCAGAAGTGCGAGTGTCGTGGTGTTGCACGGCTTATTCTACATTTTGACCAGTGACCATTTATAAAAAAGGTTTTGAACTTTGAAAAGTTATTCAGCTGTTCAACATCAATACTCTCATGTGCCAAATAATAGTGATGGCTGAATAATAGTGATGCCTTGCATTTTTATTAAATAATAATAGTGATGGCGTTTTTACTCAATGTCTCATTACCAAATAAAAGTGATGGTTGGAATTTTTCTCCAAAATTAATAATAGTGCCAACACTATTACTTGGCACCTTAGAGTAAATGATTTGTTCCACAACATGATCACATTATTTTATATTGAGTATTGTTCTGTTCGATCACAGGTATTAGATACACAATCAAAAGCAACAGTTTTCTAAAAGAATAACCCTGATTATTATATAAACAGAAGTAGAGCAGACTTGAATTTACAAGCTGATCGTCTCCATTCGTTTTAGTCATTCCATATTTTTATTTAAACTGAATGGAGTTGATCCGATTTGAAACAAGTTTTTTTCCAAGAAAATGTGATAAATGTGTGGTATCAGGCCTACAGTTAAAACTAGAAGTCATGTCCCGAATTGTGCGCTTATCTAGGCTTAATTGCACGTAGGAATTGCGTGCAATTGCCATATCAAATGGCATCCAAAGCATGACAGGTTCTCCTTGTTACTCATAGCAAATGCAGGTAATGTTTCTGCCAATGGACCTTCGGGTTACCCGGAGGTCCATTTGCTGAAACGTTGCTTGTGCACAGGCCATATACACAGAATTTGATAGCTGTATTATGGTCCTAATGCGTAGATTAACGCACAGATCGACATGCTATTTGTGCACATTTCATGACAGGACTTCTAGTTTTAACTGTATCAGCCAGGTTCGTTTAAAAATGTTTTTGCTGCAGTTTCGAAGCTACAAAGTCAACAATTCAAATAGTTCCAATCAGTACCGTATTTACTCTATGTATTGGGACAGCTAAAAATAATTATTTTCACAGGTGTCCCAATTCTTAGAAAATGGGAAAAGAACACAGCCTGGTCTTGATTTCATGCTGAATAAAGTTGTGTGTGATTCATTTTCCATCACTATATACAAAAATCGCTGTCCAATTTTTTTTATATTTTCATTTTTTGCTTCCAAAACATAGCTTATGATCCCTCATTGGAACGAGCGCATTGCTCACGTTCCAATGAGGGATCATAAGCTATGTTTTGGAAGCAAAAAATGAAAATTTTTAGTTACTCAAGAATCTTTTTTATGAGTGTTGTCTGCTACTAGCGACGGGTCAACTGGAAACAAATCTCCTAAATGTCCCAAACTTTAGAGCATAAAAAAAATATAGTTTTCTGGAAAAAATGTGTGTCCCAAATCATAGAGTGTCCCAATACATAGAGTAAATACAGTAGCTAGTATATTGGTTTATATCTCCATTTATAGAGTGGAAAGGGGTGAGGTGAAAAATGCACTCTACATAACTGTGTATTTTAATAATTGGGGTTATTATTTTAGAAAAAAACTTTTCTTTTGATGATGTAACCATCAATTATGATTCGATTTGAAGTTCAATTCAAAATTTGATTTGTTTCCACAAATTCAATTTGATTCGATCAAAATCTGCAATTCACAGGTTTCTAGCCCAGCCCTGAACTGAAGCACCATAATTTTTCCCTTCAGAGCCCATATATGGGCTTCTACATGAAATTAGCATAAATTGTGCTCATCTCGAATCAAGTTATCATCCCACAAGGTACATTGTACCCTGATGAAAACTGTAAGGCCACAGAAAGTAGATCTTCTGTTTCTCAGGCCATTATTTGTAAAATTGCATGCGGGCGAGCGTTTTTTTATTTTACTTTTTATTTCAGTAATTACTTCTTTGCCATCAAAAGTTCATGTTCTTGGTTCAAGTTTTAGGCCTCATAATCTACAGAATAGCACAGATGGTGGTGTATTTCATCCCTTGAATGCAAGAAGGCTTTGCAATGCTAAAGCATTGCAAAGCCTTCTTACACTCAAGAGACAAATTCATCAAATTTTTTAACTTGGGTAAAATATCAGACATAAACCATTTAATTTTTATTTTTTTTAAGTTTAAATTGGTTATAAAAAGAGAGCATGCGGCAGCCAAAAGGACCATGTGGGAGGGCCTGAGGAACAGATTTTTAATTTTTTTAGGCCTAAGCTATACATGTTTATTATTCAAAAGTAAATTATTTTGTAGGTCTCTTCATGATTTCTATTTCATTTTAGCTTGACTTTGACTGATGTCAAAGCCCTAAAATTTGAAGGACCAGTTGCAAATTTTTCCCATAAATATTACCGTATTTACTCTATGTATTGGGACAGCTAAAAATAATTATTTTCACAGGTGTCCCAATTGTTAGAAAATGGGGAAAGAACACAGCCTGGTCTTGATTTGATGCTGAATAAAGTTGTGTGTGATTCATTTTCCATCACTATATACCAAAATCGCCGTCCAATTTTTTTTATATTTTCTTTTTTTGCTTCCAAAACATAGCTTATGATCCCTCATTGGAACGTGCGCATTGCACTCGTTCCAATGAGGGATCATAAGCTATGTTTTGGAAGCAAAAAATGAAAATTTTTAGTTACTCAAGAATTTTTTTTACGGGTGTTATCTGCTACTAGCGACAGGCCAACTGGAAACAAATCTCCTGAATGTCCCAAACTTTGGAGCATAAAAAAAATATAGTTTTCTGGAAAAAATGTGTGTCCCAAATCATAGAGTGTCCCGATACATAGAGTAAATACAGTAATGCAGCTAGGAATTTAAGCAATTCAGTCTTGTTTGACATAAAAGACATTCATCATATCTCAGTCGAGTTGCTCCCTTTGTCAGGTGGGTATCTTTGGGATATTATACCCCTCATTTGATGTTGATATCAGTACCATCACATTTATTATACCCCCACTCTCGAAGAGAATGGAGGGTATACTGGATTACATGCGTCCATCCATCCGTACATCTGTGTGTCCATCTTGGCACACAATCAGTACCATAAGCAGATTCAATACCTTAAGCCGTAGGAAGGTTGGCCTTGCACAAAAGATTTCCATTGTCTAAGAACTGGGTGTTGTTTCCTTAAGTGGTAATCCCTTTGTCTTTATGTGGCAGAGGGTTGGGTTTGCAACCAAAAAAATACCACATAAGGGTCAAATTTATAGCAGGGCTTGATTTAATCTGAAAATTTTGAATAGCAATTTACTATTCACCCTGGAAAATTGATTAGCAGTTGATCCAAAAGCACTTGAAACTAATAAATCTTGAATAGCAAAATTCAGAAATTGGAGAGCAAAGTGCTATGCTAATCCAGTTAAATCGAGCCCTGTATAATAGGCATCCGTGCATCCATCCATCCATCTGTTCGTCTGTCCATCTGCAGTGATATCACAGCAGTGAGTAGATGGATTTCACTGAAATTTGATATGAGGGATCCTTGTGACAAGATGCTCCTTTACATGTTATAAAAAAGTTGCCTGTTTATCTTTCACCAGAGTTACAATGCTTAATTTGTAATTTTTTCATGACTTTTTGGTTCTTACTTTGTTTTCAAGTCATTTATCCTTCATCGGTCCAGCACTCCATTGGGGTATAATTGCCTTCAGCTATAAGTATAATTTGGGCATAATTAATGAAATCCCCCACCACCCCACCCCCACCCCCCACCCCCTGTAAATTTAATGAACTTTGTGACCAATGATTTCTTCAGCATTAATTAAGTATAAATTTTTCATCAACTCTGGTCATGGCTTCCTCACGGCAGCCATGACCAGACTTGATGAAAAATATTTTGAAAATACCCAGCAGGATAAGAGTTAAGTTCATGGAAATTGACACAGGCTTGAATTGGTTGAATTCCAAGTTGCATTATGGGAAAAATTTGCAGCTTAAAATCCGTGAACCGTGGGTTAAAAAATTTTGCTTGCTTTCCTTACAGCATCATCACCAGGAGGAGGTTTTCAAGAGAGCAGAAACAGAGAAACTCAAGGAAATTTTCAACAAGGTCTGTATTTTGATGTTTAGAATATAGGAATTTTGTATTCTGCTATGCAGCAGGGTTCCCAATGAAAGAATAAATTTGACTTTGAGGCATATACGGGTGGGGGCAAATTTTCACCGCCACCTCCCTCCAAACATTGGCTCAATGCAAGTTTCACACAATGTAGGGCCCCAGAATGGCCTCCAATATAGAACAGCACATGCTACAAAGGCCTCTGATTCACTTAGAGAAAAGAATTTTGCAAAATTTCTCAGATGAGGTTCCTCAGACCCTAAAATGGCCTTGCACATATGATACTGGAGCCCCAGAAAACTGGTTAGGTGCCCCTACTGTAGAATCCTACTCTTACTACGTGCCTGATTTTAGGCAAGTGATTGATTCAAAGTTGATTTGACAGAGACTGATTTTTTCTTGATTCGTTGCTCAAAACCTCATCCAGCGATATAACTGATCTGTTGGGGGAGGGGGGGGGGGGGGGGGGTGCAGTGGCATTGCAGAGCCCAAAACCCTTTAGCACAGTCTACAGGTCGTATTTATGAAGGGATTTCATGGTAACTTTGTAGGATAACTCTGTATAATATCTAGATGAGAACGTCCCCTTTTGCTCATGATCTGTCAACCGTGATGGCTGCGCATGTTCGAAACCCCAAAACCTTTAGCACAGACTACAGGTCATATTTATGAAGGGATTTCATCGTAACGTTGTAGGATGACTCAGTATAATGTCTAGATGAGGACATCCCCTTTTGATTGGGATGGGTCAACCGTGATGGCTACACAGGCCGAAGCCCAAAAACCTTTAGCACAGTCTACAGGCCATATTTATGAAGGGATTTTATTGTAACTTGATAGGATGACTCGTTTTGGAATAATTTCACTGTAACTTGGTAACTTTGGTTAACATACATTGATTGTGAGAGCCACATTAACCCACCCCTCACTTCTTTTGTACAGACTACACCTCAAATTATTTTTATTGAAAACCTACCATACAGGGAACAGAAATTAACATATTCTCAATGATCACAATTCTTGTCGTATTTCATAATCTTTTCATAAACATTGAACATTATCCTTTTCATCAAACACAACACACAATCAAGTTAAGCTACAGTGTCATTGACACTTTCCTTGGTATACAGCATCCTTAGGGAGGTCAGATCTAAATTTGTTCAAACCAAGTCACAGTGTTAATAATTGCAAGCCAGGAAATAAGCAGACTGTCATCTGCAAAATGAGGTCCCCAGAGGGTGAATTTGGTGATGCTACCCTGCACAGCAGGATAGCATTACTAAATTTACCCTCTGTGAACCTCAATCTGAATCAAGATCTCAAATCTAAACAGAAGGAGGTACCCAAGGATAAATTGGCCCACTGTATGGGAAAGCATCAGCAAATTCACCCTCTGGTGACCTCATTCTGCAAACGACAGATTGCTTATTTTCAGGCTTGATAATTGGGTTCCCTATTAGAGCCTGAATTTTAACTAAGTTCAGTATGAGGAATAATCTTTAAAACTCTTTTTCTTCAGAACCACTGATCAAAATCTTTTGATAAATGGTTTACAAAATCCTTACAGGGATCAGATTCACATTTGACCAAATCAGTCCCATTGGTATATAATTGTTCTCTTTGTGGGAGCCTTACTTTTAACTGAATTTTAATTTGGTGCAATATGGGGAATAATCTTTAACCCCCTCCACACTGATGTCGAAATATCTAAGTTCAGGGTGCAAATATTTCCCATAATACCACTAAAACTTTAACCAATTCAATCTTGTTTGACAGAGCTCAATGAGCTCTGTCAAACAAGATTGAATTGGTTCAATTCCCAGTTGCATTATGGGAAAAATGGCTACTTCAAATCTGTATATTTTGACAGCAGTGGTCAGGGGGTTAAAAATCTTTTTCAGATGCATTTGTCAGAACCTTTTGACGTTTTGGATACAGCTAGCGTCCTCATGGGGGTCAGATTAAAGTTTCTTCAAACCAAGTCCCTTGATTAGTATTTAGTCTCCCTTATGGAATCCAAATTTTAATGTGATTCATTGTGAGGAATATTCTTTAAAAATCTTCTCGTGAACTAGGGCTGCAACGATTCATCACGATTTCAATGCATCGCAATACATTTGTACACGATACGTATATCGTATTGTTTCATGTGTACCACGATACAAACGATACACTTCCAGAAGGTTGGCATGATGTAGTCAGAAGTTGCATTTTCAGGTCCGACAAGTCTATTTTGTGCTTTTCCAACTCATAATTCCACCACAGGAGTCTGAAATTCTATCAGTATAGCTATAATTCACTTTCAACGTGATATTTATGTTCCCAACGTAATCCCTTCAAGGGATTACGTTGGGAACGTAAATGTCATGTTGAAAGTGAATTATAGCTATACTGATAGAATTTTAGACTCCTGTGATTCCACTTGTTCATTTGTATTTCAGTGAAATATCAACTCTGTCTAAATTATAAGCATAGTTTGAGGCAACAGACCTCTCACCTCTGAGTTGAACCCAGACTCCCAGAGGTCCATTGGCTGAAACTTGCTTGTCTTTCTCAAGCACTAAAAAAGAAATTGGATGTTACTGGTCAAATGAAAGTTGGGCTCTGTGCAGTTTGTGGGCCTTTTATTACTGATAATTCTCTCTCAATGTACTGCATGTAATGTATTGTGAAAAAATCGTATCGTGAAAAAAAATCGCGATACATATTGTATCGTGAGTGAGATGTATCGTTGCAGCCCTATCGTGAACCCCCAGTCAGAATCATTTATGATCGGATTTTGATTTAAAATCACATCACAGAGATGGCTCAGACATGAGGGAAAACAGTTTAGTGCCATGACTTTTTTGTTTGATAAAAAATATCCCACAATTCGTCACTGTGGTGTTTATTTTTCCTTTGTTCCTGAATATTAAGTAATACAGCTGTTTATGGAGTGTGTGACTTCGCACCCTGCATTTTCGTCTCCATTGTTTGGTTCTTATGACCTATTTTATTTCAAGTGTTGATAGGTATGGTCAGTGCATGTTTGTGTCTGTAAATGTCCTGCAAAAATCTTTTTTTCGGAGGACTATTAAAGTAGCCGGTGTCCATCTGTCGGTGCATCACTCTTTGGTTTCCCAATGATGACTTTAGTTATAGTTGACCGAATCAAATAAAATTTGAATGTGGGTGTATCAACATAAAATACAGGGGTGTGGTCCAATAATTCTTGTCAGAGTTATGTCCCTTTTTTACTTCGAATATTCATTTTTTGCTCAACTTGATGACGTTAAGCTGAACTATTGCCGTCACATCTTGTCTATTGGCCTATGTACGTATGTACACAATTTCCTTTGGCACACCGAACAGATCGCGTTTATGATCGGATTGCTTTGAAACTTTGTATGCTTGTTTTGGGTGATCTCTAGATGGAAGCTATCGATTTTCTTCCCATTTCTGTCAAAAAATGTTGCTATTGGCAATGACCTTTGAACTTAGTTTACTGAGGCATCAATATTTCCCTTTGGCACACCCTACAGAGAACATTTATGACCGGATCACTTTGAAACCTGGTGTGCTTGTTTGGGGTGACGTCTAGATAGGAGCTATCAATTTTTTTCCATTTCCGTCAAAAAACGTTGCTGTTTGCAATGACCTTTGAACTTAGTTTAGTCAAGCATCAATATTTTCCTGTAGCTCACCCAACAGGGCACATTTATGATTGGATCGTTTTGTAACTTGGTGTGCTTGTTTGGGGTGACCTCTGGATGGGAACTATCGATTTTCTTCCATTTCCGTCAAAAATGTTGCTTTTGGCAGTGACCTTTGATGAACTGCAGTGACCTTTGATGAACTTTCGCAGTTATGCTTCAGTATTTCCATTTTGCTCACCTTTCAGGGCACATTAGTGATCAGATCACTTTGAAACCTGGCATGCTTGTTTGGGGTGACCTCAAGATGGGAGCTATTGATTTTCTTCTATTTCCGTCAAAAACATTGCAGTTGGCAATGACTTTTAAACTAAGTTTAGTTGTGCATTAATGTATTCGTTTGACATGCCCTTCAGGGCATATCTATGATCAGATCGCTTTGAAGCTTGGTATGCTTGTTTTGGGTGACCTCTAGATGGGAGCTATCGATTTTGTTACATTTCTGTAAAAAAAACAGTGCCGTTAGCAATGACCTTTGAACTTAGTGCAGTTGTGCATCAATATATTCCTTTGGCACATCTATAGTCAGATTGGGGTGACCTCTGTCTGTGAACTGTCGATTTTCTTCCATTTTCACAAAAACCTTCGACCTTTGAACTTTGTGTATTTGTGCATCAATATATTCCTTTGACACACCACATAGGTCGCATTTATGATCAGGTTCCTTTGAAACTTTGTATCCTTGTTTGGGGTGACGTCTGGATGGGAGCTATTGATTTTCTTCCATTTTCATCAAAAATGTTGCCATTAGTAACGACCTTCAAACTTAGTGCATTTGTGCATTAGCATTTTTATTTGGCACTTCCTACAAGGTACATTCTTGAATCACCTTTAAACTTACTGCATTTGTTTAATGTGTATCAACTTTCTTCCTTTAGCCAGCCATACAGTTTACATTTAAAGATGCAAGGATTGCTTTGATGTTGTTCTCACACAATACTGTTATGTTAAAGTTTTACCAAATAACATTGGCACCAATTATCTTTAATTTTGCCATTTCACTTACAATTTACGAAGTTCAGGTTTGTCAGGTTGAGCTACAGTGTCATTGACACTTTCATTTTGATTTCCTGATGATAACTTTAGTTAAAGTTGACCGAATCGAATGAAATTTGGTATGTAGGTGTATCTACATAAAATACAGGTCAGGTTCGAATCGAGGTGCGATTTGACAATTTTTGCCAGAGGTATGCCCTTTTTTCGACTTAGAAAATTGATTTTTTTTGGTTTCCCGATGATAAATTTAGTTATTGTTGACCGAATCAAATAAAATTTGGTTTGTAGATGTATCGACATAAAATACAGGTCAGGTTCAAATCAGGGTTTGCTCCGACATTTTTTGCCAGAGTTATGTCCCTTTTTCGACTTTGAAAAATTCTATTTTTTTTTATACAAACAAACATTAATACTTCGAATTGCACACTTTCTTTTTGGGGGACATGTGGGCGAGTGACCTTTTATTAAAGTTCACGTAAGCAACCATTATTAATGTCGAATGGATTATCATTGTGCAGGCTTCCCTTTCTCTTTGTTTCTGTTTCTGCACTGTGTACATACATACCCCAAAAACTGCACCTGATGTGAGGTGTGATTAGCACTGTTCTTAAAGGGTTAAGATATAAATACTAGGTTTATTTGAATTCAGTATTAATTTCTGGGATAACATATGTTAAAAAAAATATTTGAAATTACAAATAAAGTAGTTAGCCTTTAGATTGCTGGTTGTCACTGTTTTGAAACTGGGACGAATAGTGACAGGGACGTCAAAGCCCACACCTTCATTGTCATTAATATTCATTAGTTCAAAGTTCACAATGTCAGTGTTGATGGAAATGTTGATCAACTTGGCTTCAGGTTTTATCTCTTTTTGAGAGGGATAGAATAAATAAAACAAACACTCCCTAAAATGATTTTGTGAGTAATTTTATTATCCACATGGGAAAACGTGAGTTTACATGCACAAATGTGTCAAAAGTATTCATTCCCTGAATTTGACGCACTCACGAAATATTCAACTTTCAATTTCAGTTTCAAATTACTGGCATGGGTGTACTTACTTGTGACTTATGCAGCTCAGGTACACTGCAAACTGTGTTTTCATTGGTCGAATGAAGATTGATTGACATGGTCTTCATAACAGGAGTTGTCAGTCTGGGAGGAGTTTCAAGTATTCATCTGTTTTCTATGACTGACATTTGGGGAATGACAGACATGATAGAATACAGTGACTGTTTTTTTTCCCCAATAATATATCATCTTCAACTTTGATAATGATACAGTACCATTTTTTACAATATACCGGTACTTTTAACCCTTTACCTAACGAATCGCCCGCATCCGCCCGCGTAATATGCAAATTCAGCAGTTGAAAAAATATTATATTTTTCAAAAAATTTCAACAAAACCATATCATGTGACCCCTCGTTGGAACGAGCTCGTCGAGCTCATTCCAACGAGGGATCACATAATATGGTTTTGTTGAATTTTTTGGAAACATTTGAAAAAATTATATTTGAAATAATAAATTTTGATATCGTCTGCATTGGGTAAAGGGTTAAAACAATACAGGTATTTATCCGGTATCATTCTCAATACCTGTATTTACCAGTTTACTGGTATACTTTTCAGCCCCAGCCTCTTGTTAATTTTTGAGAAAAAATCTGTACAGTTACTTTTATTTGGCAGCGAGGAATAGAGGGGAAAATGCCATCACTATTATTATTTCTAGTGATGGGCAGTACTGTAATTTTGAGTTTGGTATCGGTATTGGTATTTTTAGGGGGGTGCACCTCTGTATCGGTTCGGTATTTGATATCTGACTTGTCCAAGATTTCTAGATACATGTAGTACCAAAGAGGAATTCACATCAGGAAAAACAGAATAAATTATGGCAGTATCATTCTACCACAACACTATAAGTGAGATTGCCAATCAGCACAACAGAGGCATCCTTTTATGACCACAGATCATATCTAGAGTTGTTTTGTGACTTGTTCTAAACACACTTTAAAGTTTAACCCTTTACCCAACGCAGACGATTTCAAAATTTATTATTTTAAATATCATTTTTTAAATTTTTTCAAAAAATTTCAACAAAACCATATCATGTGACCCCTCTTTGGAACGAGCTCGACGAGCTCCTTCCAAAGAGGGGTCACATGATATGGTTTTATTGAAATTTTTCGAAAAATAATATTTTTTCAGCTGCTGATTTTGCATATTACGCGGGCGGATGTGGGCGATTCGTTGGGTAAAGGGTTAAAGACCTATCTATTTCAGGCTTTTGCAATCTCTGATTATGTGCCCTGACCATGCCATCTTCAGGAGGTCTTGCTGATAATGGACAAAACATCTGGGCAGTAGGGGCGCGGTGGCATTGCGGTAACCGGTTCTCGTCAAATCACCGAAGTTAAGCAACGTCAAGCCCGGTTAGTCCTTGGATGGGTGACCGCCTGAGCGATTGATTCGAATTCCTGCTTTGTGTCCTTGGACAAGGCACTTAACCTCGATTGTCCACATGGGGGCACGATGACGACGTGTACTAAGGCGTACTGCACTCGATGGTATGCATGTCTTCAACCAATCTAACCCTGCCTGTGCTGCAGTGCGGAGTTACGATGTTGGGGATGATTAGCCATTGTACATAAGTATATGACCTTAAACACCAATAAATAAATAAATATCTGGGCAGTGATTTTGAGTCAGGTCTTGAAATCACTGCTAAGCAATTGGACATGTACAGGTTGCAATCTAGTGGGAATTCAGGACAGTTGCCTAGTTCATTGAGGATTAACAAAACAAAAAGAAAATCAGTCATTTCTTTCAAGAAATTGAACCTTTCCACTGTTATCAAACCTCAGTAGGGACTTATAAATAGCGAATGTAGGAAAATTTGAAAATTCGGATGGTATTGATATTCAACGATGTGAATTGCTTTTTTGGTAGCCCCATGATATCAGTATGTTTGGTTTTTCGTTATATTGCCCATCTCTGATTATTTCTAATCAAATATCCTGATCATCACTATTATTCAGCCATCACTATTATAACGCAGGTAAGATCTCACTTACCCATAAAATCAAACCGCACAGTAATACATGAGATCCTTCTGTAATCATAAGTATGCATACAATTGGAAGTGTTAAGAATACCTAAAAAAAGTTACAAATCTGTTTCTCAGGCCCTCCCACATGGCCCTTTTGGCTGTGGCAGGCTCTCTTTTTTTGACCAATGCAATCTCAACTGGTTGAGGAAGGACTCAATTATTTTTGGTGGTTTGATTTCTTCATCAAAATGTCTTTTATCAAAAATTATTGGAGAGTGCCCCCAGGCACTCCAATAATTTGTAATAAAACAGTTATAGAACAAAATATTATTTGAGTGAATATGAAACATGAGGAAGGAAAATGTTGGCTTTTGCTCTGGTACCCTCATTTTTTTTAAAGCCCAGATAGTGTCTTCTAACGCCAGTTAAAAAAAAAAAAAATTAAATGCTTTATGTCTGTTATTTTACTAAAGTTAATAAAATTGATAAATTTGTCCCTTGAGTGCAACAAGGCTTTGCAATGCTTTAGCATTGCAAAGCTTTCTTGCACTGAAGAGACGAAATACACCACCACCCATGCTATTCTGTACATTATGAGACTTAAAACATAAAACAAACCAAGAACTTAAACTTTTGATGGCAAAGTAATAATTACAAAAATAAAATAAAAAGCCACCTGCCCACATGCAATTTTACAAAAAATAACCTGAGAAACAGTAGATCTACTTTGTGGGGCCTTAGAATGAAATGTGGTCAGACAATCTCTGCCAAACAAGACTGAAATTTTTAAATTCCTAGTTGTATGTATTATAGGATAAAAAATGTGAAGCTGGTCTGTGTGCAGGGGTCCATCACATTCCAAACAACAGAAGTACTGTTTAGATGTAGTTTTAATTTTGTTTCTTTTTTATCAGTATGCGTCAAAAGAGATTAAAGGAGATCGGTTTATGACATATGAAGATCTTATATTAAAGTATCTACAGCTGCTGAATGCCGAGGATTACAATGAATACACACTGGATGTATTGGGAGCCTCCGTAGACACTACAAAGGACAGGTAAGAATTAACATTAGTTTCAGTCATCCCATTGTCATAGTTCCTATGCAGCAAACCAGAAAATAAGCAGACTGTCATCTGCGGAATGAGGATCCTGGAGGGTGAATTTGGTGATACTACCCTGCACAGCAGGGTAGCATCACTAAATTTACCCTCTGTGGACCTCAATCTGAATCCATCTCTCAAGCCAAAACACCAATAGGTGCCCAGAGGATAAATTGGCACACTGCATGGGATAGCATTAGAAAATTCACTCTCTTGGGACCTCATTCTGCAAATGACAGACTGCTTATTTTCAGTCTTGGGAGGTCAGATACAAATGTGTTAAAATGAAGCCCCTTGGTTCATATTTTGTACAGGAACCCAAATTTTTAACTTAGAGCAATATGGGAAATGATCTTTAAAAATCTTCTTCTTCAGATCCACCAGTCAGAATGCTTTCATATTTGTATGCAACATCTTTAGGGGGGTCAGATTCAAGTTTGTTCAGGCCAGGTCCTTGGGTTAATATTTCGGCACCCTTTGGTCAGCCAAATTTTAACTTAGTTCAATATGAGGGAATTTCTTTAAAAATCTTCTTCAGATCCACCAGTCGGAATGCTTTCATATTTGGTATACAATATCTCAAGGGGGTCGCATTCAAATCTGTTAAAATTGACTCCCTGGGTTCATATCTGGGCTTCCTATGTGAGCCCAAATTTTAACTTTGTGCAATATGAGGGAATTTCTTAAAGAATATTCTTCTCCAGATTCACCAGTTAGAATCCTTTCATATTTGGTATACAACATCTCTAGGTGGGTCAGATTCAAGTTTGTTCAAATTGGGTCCCTGGGTTAATATTTGGGCTCCCTTCAGAACCACTAGCCCAACTCCATCGGAACTTGGAATACATTATCTCTGGGGGATACCCTTCTATGTTTGTTCAATAGAACTAACAAAGTTAGATGAGCTGGGGCAGTGCTCCAAAAGCCCAAAGATCTTTAAAAATCTCATAATATAAAATCACAAGTTACAATATTTGGAGATTTGGTATGCACTTCCTTTAGCGATAAAAGATTCAAGTTTGTTCAAAGAAAGTTTCCCGGGGCAATACTTGGACTCATGCTGGGAGGGGCAAAACGTGTGGCCCCACCCCAAGTTTCTATTTTTCAGAATTGGTTGGGCAGTTTGAACAAATTGTGGTATGCAGTTTTAATTTGGGGACATGTAATTGATTTATGTCAACAGGTTGTGTTTTTCCATGTTGCCTTAAATATAGAAAACTCCAACGTCCATATTTCGAGAACTACTTTCCCTTTATAAAATATATTAATATCAGTAGAGGTGGGTCGATTGTGAATTTTCAAGTCGGTGTTGGTGTTTTTTAAGAAGTAAAACCGTGGTTGCAGTGTGGTTATCGGTGGGGGAACAGCCAAAGTTCATTCATCGAATTTAGGTTGATTTTGCAAACTTGCTTACCCAGTACAGTGTGTGAACAATTTCGAAACGTCTTCAGTCCTTGACATAGATAAATTAATTGAACTGAAAAGAATGTTTGGCTTATTGATAATGATGTATACTGTAAAGTTCAAATTATGCACAAATTTGTAGAGTTCAGGTTGGGTTTTAACTTTCCGTTTGGCAAAAATGCGGACTTTCCTTTGAGTGTCTTTCCGCTCTGGGAAAATGAAAGAAGTTATAAGACACTGACAAATTTAATATTATTCAAGGTGAATGTGGAAAGTGTCATTTAGGCCTGAAAAAATTAAAAATCTGTTTCTCAGGCCCTCCCGCATGGTCCTTTTGGCTGCCGCATGCCCTCTTTTTATAGGCAATGCAAACTTAAAAAAAAAAAATTATGTTAGTTGTGTCTGATATTTTACTCAAGTTAATAAAATTTATAAATTGAACCCTTGAGTGCCAGAAGGCTTTGCAATGCTTTAGCATTGCAAAGCCTTCTTGCACTCAAGGGACGGAATACACCACCACCCATCCTATTCTGTAGATTATGAGGCTTAAAACATAAAACAAACCAAGAACATCAATTTTTGATGGCAAAGATATAATAATAACAAAAATTAAAAATAAAATAAAAAACTGCACTCCCGCATGCAGTTTTACAAAAAAATGGCCTGAGAAACAGAAGATCTTCTTTGTGGGGCCTTATGGGAAAAAGTATTCTGCTGTGTATGGAATCAATTTCCTCGACAATCGAGGTGTTTTCTTCTGAGTAAATATATTTTTAAATTTAGTCTTAAAATACCCACAATGCATTGCCTTATTAAAAATATGGGGCGGGAGAAGGTAAAAAAAATAACAATAATGTTTTGCTGACGTTTTGGCCTGAATTTAATTCCAAACATCTCAGAGTTGGAAATCTGGTGAAATTGTTTTCATGGAGTTATTGGAAGCAATGCCAAACACCAACCCACAGACTTTTAAGCTTGTTCTGCCATTGTTAAATATCAAAACTATAAAAATGCGGAATGGAGAACGGATTTTACCTGCCACCGAAAATGTCGGTGTTTTCAAATTAATGCGATGCAGTTTTTCGGTGGTGGTCCAAAACCAAAACTGCACCCAAAATACCGATACTGACCCAGCTCTAAATATCAGTGTCAGTATCCCCTGTTAACACCTATGGTAATAGGGAAAACACTTAACAATCTTCTTCTCATGAACTACAGTAACTTGCTGTATTGATTTGATATTTTATATGCAGCCTCTTTTAATGATGGAGATTCAGGTTTGTTTAAAAATAGTTTCTCATTCAATATTTCAGCCAATACCTACGCTGGGAGGGGCAAATTTTATGGCCTGACCAAACATTTGTTTTTTGGAACTGTTCAGCTGATTTTAGTTGAGGTTGGTGTGTAATATTAATCCTTTACCCAATGCAAACAATATCAAAATTTATGATTTTAAATATTATTTTTTCAAATTTTTCAAAAACTTTCAACAAAATCATTTCATGTGACCCCTCAATGGAACGAGCTTGATGAGCTCATTCCAATGATGGGTCACATGGTTTTCTTTAAATGTTTTTTTTTTAAATAATTTTTTTTCCTACTGATGAATTTTTATATTACGCAGGCGGATGCAACTGTTCCATATTGTAAAGGGTTAATTGGGGGCATGTACTTGATTTAGGGATAGCATTTTCCCAGCACCCATATGGGAAGCCCAGTAGTTGCTTCAAGGGGCACCATATTAGTATCCCTATTTAAATCTGATGGTAATAAAAATTCTATCATTTTGAAAATTGATTCTTATCACATCAACTCATAAAGCTCTCATTGTCCACACTGAGTCCTTCTCAATCCAGGTGAGCATTCTAGGCTCACTTGAGCCTCTGATTCATTTTGTTCAACACTTATAGATGTTTAGCTTTTAGGCTTGGCTGCCTGTATGTCAAAGTAGCGACCATGAGGCATTTTTGGTTAACTCCCTGCACACATGATGTTGAAATATCAAAATTTCAACACACCAATTTTTCACATAATGCAACAATAGCCTGAAAATAAGCAGTCTCACCCTTGCAGAATGAGGTCCCCAGAGGGTGAATTTAATGATGTTATCCCATACATCAGGCCAATTTATCCTCTGGGTACCTCTTTCTGTTTAGTTATGAGACCCTGATTCAAATTGAGGTTCACAGAGGGTAAATGTAGTGATGCAACCCTACTTTGCAGGGTAGCATCACTAAATTCCCCCTCTGCAGACCTCATTTTGCAGATGACAGTCTGCTTATTTTCTGGCTTGTGAATCAACTAGGGCTCTCACCATTTCAGTCTTGTTCGACAGAGCTCATTGAATTCTGTCATACAAGATTACTGCATTATGGGAATTATCTGCTGCTTGTAATTCTGGTCTTTTGACATCAGTTTGCAGAGGGTTAAGAGATGCATGTTTTAGTGTTTAAGTGAGAATGTCATGCACTCATGTCGACAGTCTAATTCTGATTGGTATTTAATGTTATTATGGGCTGTTTGTTTACCCACTTTTTGTGGAAATTTGTGCACAGACGACTGTTGATATAAAAAATGTAATGTGCCTTCAGTTACAAAGATATTCAGGTATTCTTTCCTGCCCCATTTATAGTGTTCAACCGATTACCAAAAATGGTCGCTGACCGATTACCGGTTATTTGAGCAAACAATCGGGCGATTCTAATGCCGATTCCGATTGTAATACCGTGCACTACAAGACAAGTCGAGTTTCGAAAGAACTACATTAAACTGAACATTTTTCACAGTGTTAAACTTTGTTGACTGGGGTCGCAGTAAAATTACCAGTTGCGCACACTTGGGCGGTAAACGTGGCTCTCAGAGCCACGTTTACCGCCCAAGTGTGCGCGACTGGTAATTTTACTGCGACCTGAGTCAATGGAGTGCATCCTTCACTTTTCCGGTATGAACTGGTGATTGCCGCAAGTACGCTCAATTGTAAGTTTTACATGTCGTTTAACTTATACATCCCGTAAAGGGCGTCTAGAGAGATTAAGAATACACATTGTGGTTGTTTCTCAACTTCACTGAATGGTATCATTGACATCATTTTACATTAAGAATTGAACAATGAAGAAGATAATAAAATGTGGTTAATAAATAATCACAAAATGCTTGTCAACAATCGGTTGAACCGATGTTCCAGGAGCCGTTGTCGTTGTCATCCGATTGCCCACAACCGGCCGATTGTGGTGGCTGGTTCCGATCATCGGTTGAACACTACCCATTTATAGATATTCGAATCAATGACAGGGTTTCCGCTAGGGGAAAGGGAATGAGGCCGTTTGCGAGACGACCGATGATCGTCGGTACCATGGGCCGACCATGGTTGGGCCAGTGGTAGGAAAATTTTGATTTCCGGAATCCCAAAACCCCCATTTCCTTGCATCTGAGAGGATATTTTGCGTCTTTTCACAGAGATATATCTGTCCGATTTTACACATTGACAGCCAGTAATTTCCGATGAATAATACATGAATAATACATAAATAAGAGAAAATGGTTGGTCGACCGAAAAATAATTGTAGTATACGTACCTTTCTATTCGCCCAGGGCATTTCGTCCCAATAAAACTGTCAAGACTTGGCATTTTCATTGGGACTAAACATCCAGGGCGAATAGAAAGTGTGAGTAGGAAGGGTAGCTTCACCCATAATTTAAAAATTCAGTTTTAAATTAGGGGCGAAACCACACTTGTGAGATATTTTAGCAGACACAAGGACTGCGCAAAAATCTCATTGCACATGCAATACGGTGCATGGTACAAATTTTGTCGTTTGCGGCCACTGTGAAAATGAATACTAAAGTTGACTTGGGTTCGGTAAATCTCCACTTTAGAAAAACATTGCAAGTAAAATAGCTAGGATCTTACCAATTTTTCCTGACAAACTCATCGAATTTAAATCTGTGCAGAATTTCTGAACTCCTGATTCTCGCGTTCAAGTCGAAAAAAAACAGAGGCTGGTCTTCTTCTGTGTTCTCTGATTCCAGTTGGTTAATTCTGATTACATGAGGCCTCAGAGTGGTGGAATTTGTCTTCACAGCTGGAACAGATTCTGGAGAGTTCTGGAAGTCTTTCCTGGTTCACAGACTGTCTCTGATGACGTCACACGAGTGGGATTATATAGCAATTCTACAACAATACTCGATATTACTATTGTTTGATGTCCATCCAGTCTTTGATGTTGAAAAACCGCTTTGAAATCTCCAGGTGCTGTGACAGAAAGGTGAAACGGAAATGCGTTTTGTTTTCAATAAAATATGTGTACGGAAATCGGCAAAATAAGTTTAGAAATGGCAATTCTGCAAGCTAGGAACTAAATGTATTCTCGGGGGACGGGCAGATCAATGCGAATTTAAAAAATTCTGTTATGTTGAGAAGGTGACCTGGCAGGGGAATGCGGCCATTTGACGGCCGTTGTACCGGTATAGCGGAAACCCTGAATGAGTATTTATAAAACTACGGCTCTGGTGAGGCTTTATTTCTGATTGCATTGTCATCAAAATGTCGATAAAATCAAGTCTTGATTCTGAACCATTTCTAGCTTTGGTTCACAGAAAATAAATCTTTATGAAAGTCTGCAGATTCGATCATCCAGAATATATTAGTCGGAGAAGCGAACCATAGGTTTGCTTTTCCGACTAACTGGAATATTCTAGATGAGTGAATCTAAACATAGGCGATGAACGGTTTAAGGGTCAGACTGATAACAGACAAGCCTGGAAATAAGTAGACGGTCATCTGCTGAATGAGGTCCCCAGGGGGTGAATTTGGTGATGCTAGGGTAGCATTACTAAATTGACCCTCTTAGAACCTCAGTCTGAATCAAGGTCTCAGGCCTAAACAGAAAGACATACCCAGAGGATAAAATGGGGGATTCTAGCCCACTGTATGGGAAAGCATCAGCAAACTCACCCTCTGGTGACCTCATTCTGAATCAGAATCTCAGACCTATACAGAAAGAAGTACCCACAGGATAATTTAGGGGGGGGGGGGGGGGGGGGAATTCTAGCCCACTGTATGTGATAGCATCAGCTAATTCACCCACCGGGGATTCATTCTGCAAATGACAAATTGGTTATTTCCAGGCTTGATTACAGGCCATAACAGCATCAAATTTCTCACAGAATTAGACTGGTGACCTGCGAGCTCAGCTAGTGTGAATGCCTAGGTGGTAAAGTGAATTGAAGTTTCTAGCATGCGTATCATTCGCATAAAACAAGAAACAAGAGTACTGCGAATAGAATCAGGCAGGGAATTTATATTTCAGAATCATGCTGATTTGAAATTTTTGAACTGCAGAAATTTCCCATAATGCAACCAGGAATGAGCTCTGTCAAACAAGATAGAATTGGGTAAGGCCACACGAAGTAAATCTTCTGTTTCTCAGGCCATTATTTGTGAGAGAAACAGCGGGTTTTTATTTTATTTTTTATTTCTTTTAATTATTTCTTTTCCACCAAGAGTTCATGTCCTTGGTATGTTTTAGGCCTCATAATCTATGGAGAAGCATGGGTGGTGGTGAATTTCGTCCCTTGAGAGCAAGAAGGCTTTGCAATGCTAAAGCATTGCAAAGCCTTCTTGCTCTCAAGGGACAAATTTATCAATTTTTTTTAACTTTGGTAAAATATCAGACATAAACCATTTAATTTTTATTTTTTTTAAAGTTTGCATTGGTTATAAAAAGAGAGCATGCGGCAGCCAAAAGGACCATGCGGGAGGGCCTGAGAAACAGATTTTTAATTTTTTTTAGGCCTAATAGAATTGGGTAAATTCCTAGTTGCATTATGGGACAAATTTGCCACTTTTATTATAAACTATTAAAATTCCAAGTAATTACAGGGCTTATACTTCGCCGAGAATCTGATAATCTATTCATGCAAAGATTCGCAAAACAAAACTATTGAGAACCAATACAAGGTTAACATGACCTGAAATATCCTGACACTTACTTTGTCAATAAAATTGTACTAATATGACTGTCACTGGAAACGGCTCATTGAGACGGTTCCAATGCCATCCATATTTATAAGGTTTTATTGGAAAATATTGTTTATTTTTAAAAAAAAATACAGTTGATGTTTTAAAAATTAACAAGCTGTGTTGGGTAAAGGGTTAACGTGTTATCAGTACACAACAGGGGTTCAACCATGGTGGCCTCATAGTATCCTGGGACATTCGTAGCAGGTATGGATTCTCGCAACCATGTTCGCGAGAATCCAAATGGATTCTCCCGAATCTTGATGAAAGATAAGTCTTCGTCTCCTCCAGCAAGCAGCTTTGCTGAACTACATGAGTATGAAGAAAAGACTTTCTCGCAGATCCTTTTCAAAAAACAAAAATATTACCTTGTGTTACTGTAGTAAGATTTTCTTCAATTTGAAGTATTTGAATGTGTTTGAAATGTTGGGAAAATGTATGGGAACTTATTTCTGGCAAATGTATGGACCCTATAGAATCAAATCTACCGTATTTACTCTATGTATTGGGACACTCTATGATTTGGGACACACATTTTTCCAGAAAACTATATTTTTTTATGCTGCAAAGTTTGGGACATTCTGGAGATTTGTTTCCAATTGGCCCGTCGCTAGTAGAAGACGACACTCATAAAAAAAATTCTTGAGTAACTAAAAGTTTTCATTTTTTGCTTCAAAAACATAGCATATGATCCCTCATTGGAACGAGCGCAATGCGCTCGTTCCAATGAGGGGTCATAAGCTATGTTTTGGAAGCAAAAAATGAAAATATAAAAAAAAATTGGACAGCGATTTTCGTATATAGTGATGGAAAACGAATCACACACAACTTTATTCAGCATCAAATCAAGACCAGGCTGTGTTCTCTCCCCATTTTCTAACAATTGGGACACCTGTGAAAATAATTATTTTTAGCTGTCCCAATACATAGAGTAAATACGGTATTTGCTACTAAAATTGGAAATATTGCACCTTTTTACAAGAATAAATGTTGCCCGTTTCCACTCAAGTATTATATTCAACTCATCTATTTGGTCGGGTCAATCAAAAATGTAATATTCCACAAGTGGAATCTAAAGTAGTTTTTGGCAGCAGTACCTACTTCAATTCTATCACCGGGCCTCCTGTCAGAGACCTGTTGGAGACCTGATTATAGAAGAAAAGTTCAAGATGAGACACTTAATGTCTCGACGATTCCCCAAAAATTTGGATTATTATGTATCCAATTTCAGTAGTCAGTACCTGTTTAAATATATGGGGAAGGGGTGTAGACCAGTCTACAACAAAATCTGCTTGTGACTTTCTCAGTTTCAGAATTAATATAGGTCAAGTATTTAACTCTTTTTTTTCCAAACACGAGGAGCAGACGACACTGCTAAATCATTTATCTTTAATGAGGCCTAAAAAAGGTAAAAATCTGTTTCTCATGCCCTCCTGCATGGTCCTTTTGGCTGCCGCATACTCTCTTTTTATAACCAATGTAAACTTAAAAACAAAAAAATTAAATGGTTTATGTCTGATATTTTGCCCAAGTTAATAAAATTGATGAATTTGTCCCTTGAGTGCAACAAGGCTTCTTGCACTCAAGGGACGAAATACACCACCACCCATGCTATTCAGTAGATTATGAGGCCTAAAACATAAAACAAACCAAGAATATAAACTTTTGATGGCAAAGAAATAATTACAAAAATAAAAAATAAAATAAAAAAAACGACCACCCGCCCACATGTAATTTTACAAAAAAATAGCATGAGAAACAGAAGATCTACTTTGTGGGCCTAACCTAATGTGTTGCTTCCAAAAACACAGCTTATGTCCCCTCATTGGAATAAACTTTATGCGCTCATTCCAATTCAGAGTAATAAGCTATCTTTTGGAGGCAAAATTGAAAAAAATTAAAAGATTGGATTGGAGATTTTTACCTCCGTTGCCAGCGGCAGAGCAGGTCTAGTAACCACTCGACTCCATCAGTCCGTCCGTCAGTCTGTCAGTCCGAAACACTTTTTCCGTCAAAGTTTTCTTGGCTTCTATGAAAGGGAATGATTTTCTATTTGGTCTGCTGCTTCATAATGATGAGTTGTATCGTGTATCTAATTTTCAGATCTGTTGCATGCAGCGACGCAGGTCCAGACCCGGTATTGGTCTTGGCTTGTTGCAAATAGTGCTGGCTGGATCTGAGGTGAAAAAGAAAGTTACTGAGTGGCTTCAAGAAAATATTTCTTATTTTTCTTTCCCTAATAAAACCACATGCTAAACTAATTTTGATTCTTCCAGTTATCCAAAACATGCTTCCAATAGAACTGAAAGGTTTGTTTCAGAAGAAAAAAATATCGAAATTTGAATGACAATTCTCTGTGTATTACAATACAGTGGGGTCTACTTAATTGGATAACTGAATAACCATGTTAATTGAATTTAATTTTCAAACACCAATCCATTTGCCATACCTTCTATACAAATTTAACCTGTTAATTGTACATAGGTTAAAGAGTAAACGGAAATTATTGTGTGATCTACTGAAGAGTTGGTCGGAAATTAATCAGAACAGCCACTGAATTCCCTATGTATTAAGACCTATCTGCAGAGACGAATGGGAGCAGAATGGAGGTGAGTGGAAAATCGCTCACCTCAAATAAAATTTGCGAGAGTGAAAAATGTGAGGAGAGTAATGTTGATTTATTTCGCAGTTACCATTGACAAGCATCCTTCAAAACGAATGTATGAATACAACTGAACACGGATGGAATTTTGACCGTGAAAATATATATAACCCATTAAAATTAGTTCGGGATTTTAAATGGCAGATTATTAAAATCGTGGAAAATGGATGCATAAATTCTAAATCGGCACATTAATTTGTGCCACTACTGAATTGGTGCGACAGGTGTCACGAGTATAAATGAAAGTAAGGAATGGGCAACATTCCACATGTCTTTGATAAAAAAAAAATACAGAAGTATTAAAACCTTTCTCAGATATCAGAATGACCACCGTTTTTTTTATCTGAACATGTGTGTTCGTTTTTTGGTGGGAGTAAGCTCTGGGTGAGTTGTCAATGTACAACCCTTTTACTGTTAGCGTGTCGTGCGTGTGTCATGTTAGTAACGACGGAAAGGAAATTGTTTGGAATTGTACTTTAAACGCTTAAAATTGTGAGTGATTCTTAAAAATTTCCCAACATCAAAACTTAATTGAATGTTTCTGGTGACGCAACTCAAAAGGCTGAAAACACTTCCAAGAATAGACGCAAGCGATTATTCATGCACCTTGGACAATTTTTGCATGAGCAATGGGGCGCAAGAGCCATCACGCGCCTTTCCCATGCGTCATTGTATCTGGCATCAGTATAAGTATTTCATCACTTATATCTCATTTGACAGAGCTCGATGAGCTCTGTCAAACAAGATATCAGAGAATGAATGCTAAGTTTATCACCAAGTTACCAAATTCCTGTTGATTGTATATGCCTGTTAATTGGTTATTTTTCACATGCAAAGTGGTTCTTCAGTTAATAGGGTTTCTCTGTACTTGCAATTTGTTTAGGTTAAAGGGTTAAGGAAAATGATGGCAATTCTTCAAAAGCAAGTAAGGCCTAAAAAATTGAAAAATATGTTTCTCAAGTCCTCCTGCATGGTCATTTTGGCTGCCGCATGCTCTCTTTTAATAACCAATGCAAACTTTAAAAAAATAGGGTTTGTATCTGATATTTTATCCGAGCTAATCAAGTTGATAAATTTGTGCCTTGAGTGCAAGAAGGCTTTGCAATGTTTTAGCATTGCAAAACCTTCTTGCTCTCAAGGGTCGAAATACACCACCACCCATGCTATTCTGTAGATTATGAGGCCTAAGACATAAAACAAACCAAGAATATGAACTTTTGATGGCAAAGAAATAATTACAAAAATAAAAAATAAAATAAAAAACTGCCCGCCCACATGTAGTTTTTCAAAAATTAGCCTGAGAAACAGATCTTCTTTTTGCATAATGCAGCTTGGACTTCAATCATTCAGTCTTGTTTAACCCTTCACCCAATGCAGACGATATCAAAATTTATTATTTTAAATATCATTTTTTTAAATTTTTCAAAACATTTCAATAAAACCATATCATGTGACCCCTATTGGAACGTACTTATTAATAAAACCATATCATGTGACCCCTCATTGGAACGTGCTTATTAAGCTCGTTCCAATGAGGGGTCACATGATATGGTTTTGTGGAAATATTTTGAAAAATTTAATTTTTTCAACTGCTCAATTTGCATATTACGCAGGCGGATGCAGGCGATTTGTTAGGTAAAGGGTTATTTGGGTTAACAGAGCTCATTGATATAGATTTTATTGAGGTTAACTTGCTTTATGGGAAAATATTTCTACTGTGAAATTTCAGATTTTTGACATCAATGTGCAGTTGGGTAATAACTAAGAAAATCAATTCTTGCTTCCAAAAAAATAAAAACATAACCAACACTGGATTAGGGGTAATGAGCATGAAAGTTAAAATTGAGAAAATAATAAAAAATTTAATGTTGAATTTTATGAATACGGCCCAGCAGGTCTACTTGATTGATTTGTTTTGTTCACTAATTGTTTTTAAACCATTTACCCAAACGTACATATAATTGTTATGTGTTACTAGCACTTTGTACAAATATCTCCATTCAAATTTCATTATTTTTCGCCTTAATAATCGCAAATCTGTGGTCAGTGCATTTTTATTTTTTTTTCATCTCTTACATAGCTTATTCCCCTTAAATGGAATGAGTTCCTTGAGCAAGCCAGAAAATAATCAGACTGTCATCTGCAAATTGAGGTCCCCAGAGGGTGAATTTGGTGTTGCTACCCTGCTCAATCATGGTCTCAAACCAAAACAGAAAGAGGTACTCAGAGGATAAATTGGCCCACTGTATGGGACAGCATCAGCAAATTCACCCTCTGGGGACCTCATTCTGCAAATGTTGGTTGGTTATATTTTCAGGCTTGTCCTTGAGCTCATTGCAATGAAGGGTAATGAATTTTATTTCTGACACAAAAAATGAAAATATTTTGTTGAAGAAATTTTTTGTAAATGTTCCTTCGTATTACTAGGTAAAATGTTTATATTGCAGTGATTTTGGGGATAATTTGTGCAGCCTTTGCATGGTTTAATTCAGTAATTGAAGTTATCTTTATTCACCATCTATCAGTATCCAAACCATGCAGCCGGTCCCAAGTCCAGTCCAGAACATATTACATGTAGGGCTGCAATGATATGTTTTCTCACGATACGATGCATATCACGATACGATCCCCACAATTCGATACATATCATGATACACTCATCAATCATCAAAGACTGAGGACACGAGAAGCAAATCTGCAGTTGTGGACCACCAGGTTATAACTGCAAGGCCTCTTGCCAATTTCTCTTGGTTAAACCTTGCTTTGATCTCTTATTTTTTATGAAAATTGAAGACAATTTCTATCTTACAATAGCAATTTTTTTTTTCAGTTTTCATTCCTGCTTCAAGGAATATGTTCTTTCATGAAATATTTATTATCCTAAAATGCATAATTTTTCAACAAGAAATTCGTAGCCATTAGATGGGACTTGCCATCCCCGTTTTTTGTGTGTTTTAGATTTTCAGCTACCTGTCTGCGTTTTATTTTGAAGCATGATTTCCTTTGCGGAGTTCTTGGCATTTGAAGCTTTACTCTGTTTGCCAGATGGAATGTATGCTCTCGCCTTCCAGCTTTTCGACAGAAATGGTAATGGATTTGTAACACTAGGTATGTTTTAGTTCATTTACTTTTTTTTCAAATTACCTTACAAGTAGGGTTTCCAATTTCCACATTTTCTTCTGAAAGCGGTACCACAGTCCTGGTAATTCATCCTTGTTTCCTCGGCAAAAAATTGCTCTGGAAAACTGGTGCTTCTACGGCAATTGCTGGTGAAGTCTGTTCGATTGTGTAAAAATCATCAGGGGGCAAGGCATAGTCTCAGTGGCATGTATGTGTAGTATGCGGCGAGGTGAAAACTTTTAAGTAACTTTAACATGTGAAAGTAGTTCAAGATACACGTGTATATAATCACAATCAATGTGCAGAATCTTTCACTCAATTAGATCATGCCAATATCGTGAACCATGTGAAAGCTCAGAAAAAATCTTGGAAGTATGAGTGAAAATAAGATGCAGCATAACCACAAACTAAGTATCTCACTGCTTCTATGTTGATAACACCAGAATCTGTCATCAGTTTCTGGAAAGCTCTTACAGAGCTTTCCAGAAACTGATGTCAGATTTTGATGTTATCAACATAGAAGAAACCGAACACTAGTTTCTAGTGGTTATGCTGCAACTTGTACTGTAAATTGTAAGATTAGCAATACAGCGTAGTGTAACCCACATGGTTTGATTTCTTGTGTAACCTGGAAGTTGTGCAATTTCCGCCATCACAAGGCTTTCTGAAGAAGCCATCCCCATTCTCGGCAGTATTTTTGCTGTGGATATTTTTCCCTTCCTCAGCATTTTCCTCGGCACTGCTGATTGCTGAGGGTGAATTACCAGGGCTGGTACCAGGAATTTTTCAGACCCCCAAATCCAGAAATTGGGAAATTTCCCAATTTTCTCCTCCTCATATACCTTACTGTAATTAAGACTAAATGTCCCAAGGAGGGTGATCATTTTTTGGCAAAATTTTAAGGAGGTTTAGAGGAAATAAATAGGGTTTTATTAAAAGAATATGAGAGAAAAAGAAAATATTTTGCGATATTCATTATAATCTTCAGCACTAACTTCGACTTGAGTACCAGAATTTTGTCTGGCAATCGTTTTATGTAGCAGTCACTGGATCCGACACTCAGATGTGGATTGGCTGGTTCGCCAGTTGCGTGACATGCCACTCATAATGAAGGAAACCATACTGTAAGATGTGTTTTGTTTTAAAAATTTTGATTAGTACTACCCAGTGTAATATGAATTAGCATTAGTGTTGGGCGGTATTGAGATATTTTAACACCTTGGTATTCAGAAAATGATACTGTGGTATAAAGAGATTATTATCATTATGTGGATGTACAAAATATGTATCCGAGTCGAGCTCCAGGTTCTAAGGGCAGATCACTACGAGTCGAAGACGAGTCGTGATCTACCCTTAGAACCCGGAGCGAGACTTGGATACATATTTGGTACATCCACATAATGGTAATAACCATTTTATCTTCCAATATATTGGGGATAAGTCAAGAATGTAGACGAATATATAACAAACTATTTATTTGTACGGATGGACAAAAAGAAAAAAAATGGAACTCACCCGTAAGGAACGTGCTTGTATCTGACCCCCTGATACAAACATCTGTATCAGGAGGTCGGATACACGACAGTTGTGGATTTAATACAGACAAAATACATGTTGCTTGTAAGATAAACTGTTATACCGATTAGAAGAGTCTTCATAATATTATATTCAGGCTTTCAGCAGTTCTCAGATTCTGAAGCGTGCATTTGCAAGCCTCACTTATCATGAGAAGTGTTAACCCTTTACCCAACATAGCGGCAAAAACTGGCCAGTGCTATTATAGTATCGCAGAGTGGTGGGTTGCTGTTTTCGAGCCATCTCCCGATAAAACTAAAATGGATCTTCAATTCATTGACACTATTTATTTACATATTTATTTATCAATTCACCAAATATCACAGTTGAAAATCACAGGCTTTAAAATAGTACATCGTTCACATCATTAGGTTATTACATCATCTTATACAGGAACAATGAGAATATGATCCTGCAAAATAATTAAATATGAATAGAACATTCCCAGATAATATTGTGGAAGCGATTTCTAAAGAGCGAAACAGACACGATGCATTGTCAATGCAGCTGCAGGTGATTGGGGCTAATGCGCCGATCATCCTGCAGAGGCTTTGCAATTAAAATACAAAGTAATTAAATAAACAAATGTTTCTTACCAACTCAGAATGACTTGGATCTTTCCAAAATATTTTAAAAAATGCCTCCACAATATATTTAAATCACAGCGAAATAATGTCTGACCATCAAGAGCAAGAATCGAACAAACCAGATCTCAACACAATAGAGTTTCCCTCGTCAAACAGAACCGAGGCAGTACAAGCGACAACTGAACTGAATCTTGAACAGACTTAACCCCATCCAAGTAAAGATGCAAACAAAAGCGGCATAACAGTATAATTAATTTAGCAGCTGAAACTGTGAAATGAATAAGCTAAAACTAATGAATAAATTAGTTGCTGAAATAAATAATGAATTAATATGTTCTGTCAAAAATGACCTATAATACAGAAGGAAGAATAAATAAGTAAACAGCATAATTTGTACACTGTCACAATAGAAACACTGAACATGTGAAGTGAAAGAGTGTGAAATGATCAATTTGTTTGGAAGTTTGCATGATTGGGAAAAGGTGTATGTCATGGAGAGTTTGCGTTACTGATGCATGAACAAAACAAAAGTTTGTATAATTTTCGAAGTCCAACAGAACCTAAATAATTTTTGAAAAGTTTACTGTTCTGGGTAGTGATGCTGTGTACTAAGGCATGCTGCATGTCAATAGTGCACTTGTCTACAACCATTGCTAACCATGCTTGTGTGGAGTTGGTATGTTGGGAAGTCTGATAGTTACTTGCTGCTGCTCAGTGGTATTTTCTGCTTCCTCCACCTATAAACTGTCTGACATATTTATTTATTTATTGATGTTTAAGGTCACATATTTATGCACAATGGCTAATCATGACCGTGGGGGCGCGGTGGCTCAGTTGGTAGAGGTGCAGGCTGCAAGCCGAGAGGTCCTCGGTTCGAATCCCACCTGCGGCAACCGCGTTGTGTCCTTGGGCAAGACACTTCACCCCGATTGCCTACATGGGGGCACGATGACGCTGTGTACTGAGGCGTACTGCACGTCGATGGTGCGCTTGTCTTCAACCAATTTAACCCTGCCTGTGCTGCGGTGCAGAGTTCAGAGTTACGATGTTGGAGAGCTGACAGCTGCTCGTCATTGCTTGGTGGTTCTCTCCGGGTACTCCGGCTTCCTCCACCCGTAAAACTGTCACGGTCACGATTAGCCATTGTGCATAAGTATGTGACCTTAAACACCAATAAATAAATAAATAATAAATAATCATGACCGTGACAGTTTTATGGGTGGAGGAAGCCGGAGTACCTGGAGAGAACCACCGAGCAACGACGAGCTGCTGCCAGCTCCCCAACATCGTAACCCCGCACTGCAGCACAGGCAGGGTTAGATTGGTTGAAGACATGTGTACCATTGACATGCAGTACGCCTTAGTACACGGCGTGATCGTGCCCAACTGTCTGACATGTGATGTCCATGGCTGTTGAAAGTGTCATTAAACCCTAATAAAATAAACAGTCATTCAACATTTCTTTTTTATTTCTCACAGTTTTCATCAGATTTTTTGCACATCAAAGTTAAAAAAATGGTTTTTAGTCAGTTAAGTGGTTAACCCTTTACCCAAAGTAACGGTCAAAACCAGCCAGCGTTATTCTAAAAATCGCCAATTAATATTTTTATACTGTACCAATGACCCAGACATAGCTGGTGCTAACTCTTAAAATATAGGGCCAAACACAAATTTTGCCCCCCAATCCCCAAAATTTGCATCTAAAACTAAAGAAAACATGTCCTGAAAGGCCCTCCACACTTCGCCCCTACTGCGCATGCGCAGTGTCAAGGACGTTCCGAAATTGGCGCCATTTATCATTCTAAGTTTGGCCCTTCATCAGTTAACATCTGACTGATCTTTGTGCTTTTAAATCTCAGTTTAAATGATGCCAGACACATAAATATTAGTGAAATGGTGATTCTAAGGAGGATAGAGAAGGAGGAGAGGAAAAGAATGTGTGACAGAATATTATCAGGGCTGTAACTTAAAATTTTTTAATGAAATTATGTTAAGTTACCTATTTTCAAGGCAGCAGCCATTTTGTTGTCATTCTGATTATTTAGTTACACTGTTTTTTCAAGTGTTTTCCTCTCTCCCTGTCCTTTAAGTTCCCCCTTGCTATTCTCCCATGCTTTTGGCATAGTTTCTGTAATTATTATTACTAAAATTTCTTGGGAGTTTTAGCTGAATAACAGAATGAATTCTGTTCTTTCCCCATGTTTACGTCTTCACCTACGGGTGGTTAGGCGTTGTGTTCTGCATCTACCATCTGATGTTCTGCAGTTTCTTCCCTGGAAGTCTCTGTTTTGCATCAGATAGTGTATTTTTGGTAACTGATTTCGGGCCTGGGTGCCTGGAGTCTTATTTTAGTGTTTTTACACTCATTGTTTACATTTACAACAGCCCTCTGTGTGAGGTGGGGATTTATAAATAATAATATCTTTATGTTATTTTAATCATAACTAGATACATTATTATTGTTCGTAAGTGTTGAATAAATTGTTTAAAATATTTTTAAAATTTTTGTCCACACTTAGGCTTGGGATCCATTGGGGCTCAACGTTACTTTTCAGAAACTTGGGCTGTTCTGAAAAAATATTTTTTCAAAATATTTTGATTTCAATTATTTTTTCTATATTAATGGATCATATTATTATTATGTATTTTGATTGCCAGGGGTTAGTGCGAGTACCAGGACTTGTTTTCTTTTCACATTGAAAGGATATTGATCAATTGTTTTAAGAGGAAGTCTTCCTCTGACTTTATTATCATTCTATATGTGGTCAGTGTACTCGCATTAACTCCTGTTCTGTATCGTATGATTTCGATGACAATATGGGAAGTGTATGTCACGGTATGTTGTTGGGGATTTGGACACTCCGGTCCTTTCCCCGCAGGGTCACTCTACTTTATCAATTTCTATTTCAGACGATCAAGATTAGGGTGATGTATCTGTGATGTCTTCCAACAGTGTGCCTCCGTCGTCACAATTAATGAAGGGCTAGTGGAAAAGTGCTCATGTAATACGCCAATTGCCTAAGAGGACCCTAGTAGGTTCGACGGCCTTTGACGTCCGCTAGCTCGCCCGGTGTAGCGTCCATTCACCGAATGGTTCGGCAGCCGGGTTCGTCCGTTGCGGTCTAGAAGGAATTTTGGGGTGATGCGAGCACTATAAAATTAACTTAATGCACACCCAGTGACGGCGGATCGGAGGGAGAACGGAGGAAGCCTTTTAGTCCGGTTCATAGCTCGTTCCGGTCCATCCGGACGGCAAGCGAGAGAGGCCCCTCTCTCGTTCAACAACATCTGGCCCCAGATGTTGTGGTACAAAATGTGTCGCTAGCGGAGCATACGTCCGTCGCTCGGGACGCTCCGTTGTATAGGCAGTCCGCTGAGACTGCTAAGGCTTCCTCTTCTCGTCAGCGCACACGACCGCACCTTGGCTGCGTGACCGCCGATATATTACCAGCTTCGCCGATCAAGGATTCTTCGGCGACCAGGTCACACCATCCGGCAGCCAGGGATTCGAGACCGATGGACTCCAGACGTTCGCATAGGAAAAGTATGCGGGAGCCATCTGATGCAGAGCTGCCCTCGGCGAAGCAGCGATAGACTGCGCCTCCGCAGGTCTCGACGCCGGACATTCTTGTGCACATAGCACAGCTTATCGCAGCATCCCAGCAGCCGACAGAACGGTGTCGGATCGAGAATTATCCGACAGCGCTGGGTCGGTAGCCGGGGACTCGAGGCCTGCAGTCTCCGGACGTTCGCATAGGAAGTGTGCGGGAGTCAACGTACACGGAGCTTCCGGCAGCAATGCATCGTAAGTCCGCTACTGCCCAGGCCTCGGGAACGGACGTGCTTTCCTTAATAGCACAGTTTATCGCAGCATCCCAGCATCAACTGAATCTGTCGCATATATTTTATCCGACGATGCTGGGTCGGGACGCTCCGCGGAAGCGGGTACGGACGTCCGAAAGTTTCATCCGGTCCGACGGGATACCGAAAGGGATTCGGAGGATTTCAAGCTTTCCCTTTCGGAACAACATATGCTGCGATGCCGGATAAGAAACTGATAGCGTCGGTGGACTTAGAAATTTTTGGTTCGGTTCAGGGACATCGTCCCTCAGTTCCGACATAGTCCAATAATGTCACACAAACTTTCGAATTATTGAACGACGCTATATATATTATTATTTTATGCTTGCTATCCAAGCATTTCTGGTTTCTTGTTCGAAGAGTTATGGAGATGTCTTTCAAAAGTGTGCCTCTGTCGTCATAGTTAATGAAGAGTTAGCGGCAATTAGTGCTCATGGAATATGTCTATCGCTTACGGAGTGACATTCGCTAGCTCACCCGGTGTAGCGTACATTCATCGAATGGTTCGGCTGCCGGGTTCGTCCGTTGCGGTCTAGGAAGGAGATTTGGGTGATGCGAGCACTTTAATTACTTCAGTACTCACCCAGTGACGGCAGATTGAGGACAGATCGGAGGAAGCCTGTTAGTCCGGTTCCTGGCTTGTCCAGGTCCGTCCGGGCTGTGAGCGAGAGAGGTTCCTCTCTCGCCCAACAACATATCGGACCGCATGTTGTGGTTCAGATATTTTACATTCGGAGCATATGTCCGTTGCTCGGGACGCTCCGTTATATTGACAGTCCGAGAGACTGTCTTTAATGCTTCCTCATCCTCACAGCAGGGCACACGACCGCACATTGGCTACGTGACCTCGAGTATCCAATCAGTTTCGGCATTCAGTGATTCCACGGCGAATAGGTCGCGCCATCCGGTAGCCAAGGGACACGAGGCCTATACACTCCGTTCGCTCGCATATTGGAAGTATGCACGGGGTAACGATCGCGGAGCTTCCAGCGGCAATGCATCGTAAGACTGCTTCTCCTCAGGCCTCAGTGACGGACGTGCTATCCGAGTTAGCACAGTTGTTTCGCAGCATCCCAGCAATTGACAGTTTCTCGGTCGAATCAGGAATTATCCGACGGCGCTGGGTCGGTGCGGTCCGCGGTTGCATCAGCTACGGACGACCGAACGCTTTATAGGGTCCGACAGGATGGCGAAAGGGATTCGAAAGATTTCGAGTTTTCCCTTTAGTAGTATCGGAAGATGCCTTTCATATCTTCTGGCATTTCTTCCAGTGATTATTATTTCGGACTTCATTGCTGCGATCTTGGATAAGAGACTTATAGCGTCATTGGACTCGGATTTTTCGATCGGTACAGGGACATTGTCCCTGACTTACCGACGCAGTCCAATATTGTCATTACAACATGTGTTTTATTTTTCGACGCAATATATATATATATATACAAGCCTGCTACTAAGCATGATAGTTTAGTTTCTTGTCCGCGTTGCTCATTTCTGCCATTTTATCATTTTTACAAATAGTTTATTTTGGCAGAGCAGGGCATACCGAGAGTTCATATGCGTCTAGACGGTGTGATTAAAGACTGCATATATTCTTTTTCGCCGTTTATGTCTTTTCCAATTTCAATGTTGGGAACGACATTATGTATAGTAGACTTAACTTAGACGCTTTATTATACGTAATCCGCCTTACTGAGGCGTTATCATTACGTCTTCAAGAAAAGATTTACGGGATATTATTCTCAATGTAATTTCTTTTGAGGGCAGTAGTTTGTTCACGTATAACTCCGCCCTTCAGTGGCTGATTGGAGTTGGTTAGACGTGACGCAGCCCTAGCTACATCCACACGCGTGGATAGTAAGTTTAAGAACTCTCTCAGAGTCGCTTCGTTCTCGGAGGAGCTTCTCTTCGACGGCAACTTTCCGGCAATCCATGAATTGCTCGATTTATACGTTCTCTTGTCTATCTAGTGTTACAAGAGATTCAGACTGGGGCAAACATTCGGTGGTTGACTCAGAGAGTGCCGCCGCAGTTGCCGGACCCGAGTGTGGCTGTTATGACGGTTGCCAGTCAAACAGATTGGGATATATACTGATCCCTACGGATTCGAAGTGCCAGGGTCTTTGGGTTCCGCAGTCTCTTAGCTATCAGTTTAACTTCCGCGGAATAATGTTTTTTAGGCTTGCTTTATGTCATTGCATGAACATTATTCAGAAACGCATGCCCAAATTCCTGTCCTTTAATTCGACAGTAGTGGCGTATCTCCGGAACCAGGGAGGCACTCTTTCGTTTCCGTTATTCAATTTAATGGAAAGAATCCGTCTGTTGGTTATAGTACACCAAGTTCAGTTTTGGTCCGTCATATTCCGGGTCGTCTGATTGTTTTATCGGACTCCCGTTCTCTTACGGGTCGCTTGTTGCTGTCAGAATGGACTCTCAACAAACAAGTATTCAATCAGATTTGCTATCTATGGGAGCGCCCAATGATGATTTATTTATGACACAGCTTGTTAATCAATTGCGGTCGTATGTGTTGGCTTGTCCAGATCTCTGAGCTAATAGTGTTAACGCTCTATTGATCTATAGGACGGAATGATAGGATACGCGTATCCTCCGGCGCTATTGTTTTAGCAGGTATTGCTAAGATAAACAACCACAATACATTTCTGTTGATAGCATCTCTATCTTCACAGAGATCATGAGTAATTTACTCTCTTGTCTACTGTGGGTCTTAACGTGAAATCTTCCTCTATGTGAGGATCTTTTTTCACTGGGTAAATCGTGTCATCTTTATCACAACCAGCAAGGTCGCAACCTTCATGTATTCTGTTGTGTGGTCCGTATTGCATTGTAAGCACTGTACTGGACGAGCTTTGGACGCGATTTCTTACTATAGGAGATCCTCTTCTTCGCTATTCTATGCGACTAAAGTGGAGGCTCTTCCGTCGTGGTGTAGGGATCATTATGTTCATATTGTTGATCCCTCCATACTACTCATTGCTATTTTTTAGTATACTTGTTTCACAAGATCTACTGCAGCCTGTTATTATTTAGGTTATAGGTTTATGTTACCTCATACCTATGCACTCTACGATAGTTTACAATTGAGTCTTTTGTCTCTTTATCTAAGTCAGTTAGTAACTTTTTGATAAATAGACTTAGAATCTTTAGATTAAATTCCTATACGGATTTTAACTTCGGTTCTTATTTAGCTAAGTAATCATTTGAGCCTCTGGAAACAGTAGTTTTCAAATTCTGACCTTTTAGACAGTAATTCTGTTGGTTTCTCTTTTACTGTAGAGTCAGTGAGTTTCATGCACTATCGATGGATGATTTTCACTTTCATAGTTTCGGAATCAATACTTCCGTTACTATTTAGGTTGGATTGTTGCATAAGAGTTAGGCTCCTATTATCCGGAACCTATTATTTTAAGGTCCTTCCGTCTTCGTATGGGCATAGGCCTTTACTCTTTCCGGGTACAGTTTATGTATTTATAAACAGATATCTGTTTATTACAAGGGCGTATGCTTCTTCTGTCTTTGATGTCTAGTAGAAGGATGTTACGCTCCATTTATTGTTAATGGATTCTATTAACAATCGGTACTGCTTATGGTATATCATTGACTTAGCAGTTGTGCTTAAGATTTCGGCTCATGAAGTAAGAGTTCTTCTACTTCTTGGGCTTACATTAATAGTGTCGCTATTATAGATTTTTGAAGGCCGCTCATTGCGCTCTGCCATCCACATTCATGAATTTTATCTTAGAAATATCGAGTCAATTTCTTGAGGCCTCTTTTGTTAGGTCTATTATCTACTGCTCAGAATGTCATTCACTTAACAGTTGCTACTATAGCTAGGTAGGCTGTCTGTTTCGGCAGTGTCTCCGTTCGGCTGCCCTCTTCGCTCTGGGCTATTTGACCCAGGGCAAGAAAAAGGGGGGGGGGGGAGGGTGTTCCCTTGGGTCACCTGTTTTACTATGAAAACAAGGGGATACCTCCTCCGGAGTTAGTAATTCTGAGCTGTTATTGGGATGGTTGTTTAGTGAGAAGTTTAAGTTTATAAAATTCATTCAAGTCTTAGTTTTTAAAGTATAGCTTTTGAATATTGCATATGTCAACGGACATGATTATGCAATTCTCAGACACTTTTAGGAGTATAAGAGTCTCTATTCTCTAGACTTACTTTATTATTGGCTTACTTTAAAAATTATTAGTATAAGGATTATATTGGATATTAATAGAGTACATGGATGTATGAAGCTCAATTTTGGAAGGTGTTGTATCTTTCTAATTTATCATAAATAAGAAAGATACATGTAAGGCCTATTACTTCTTTTCCCTACAGGGGATGACTCTATTTTATTTTATTGAGCGTATTCCATTTTGCTCTATGTCCTTGGCCCTCCAGCCTTTTTACTATTCAGCTATGTCTGGGTCATTGGTACAGTATAAAAATGTTAAAAAATTTATAGTAATTTATATATTTTTTATACTTACCAATGACCCAGACGGGGATGGCCCTCCCAGGAGTTGGGAACTCTTGCCTCCCCGCTGAGTACATAGCGCTTACCAGGCACTGGTTATTAGAATGATAAATGGCGCCAATTTCGGAACGTCCTTGACACTGGGCATGCGCAGTAGGGGCGAAGTGTGGAGGGCCTTTCAGGACATGTTTTCTTTAGTTTTAGATGCAAATTTTGGGGATTGGGGGGCAAAATTTGTGTTTGGCCCTATATTTTAAGAGTTAGCACCAGCTATGTCTGGGTCATTGGTAAGTATAAAAAATATATAAATTACTATAAATTTTTTAACTTTCATTATTTTTTCATTTTTTGTTTCAAAAACATAGGTTATGACCCCTCATTGGAACGAGCTCGTCGAGCTCGTTCCAATGACGGGTGATAACCTATGTTTTTGAGACAAAAAATGAAAAAAATTAGTTATTCAAGAATTATTTTTGCAAGTGTCGTCTGCTTTTCATGTTAGGTAAAGGGTTAAAAATAAAACAAGTAAGGCCTGAAAAGTTAAAAATCCATTTCTCAGGCCTTCCCGCATTGGTCCTTTCGGTTGCCGCATGCTTTCTTTTTATACCCAGTTCAAACTTAAAAATACAAAAATTAAATGGTTTATGTCTGATATTTTACCCAAGTTAATAAAATTAATAACTTTGTCCCTTGAGTGCAACAAGGCTTTGCAATGCTTTAGCATTTCAAAAAGCCTTCTTGCTCTCAAGGGATGAAATACACCACCACACATGCTATTCTGTAGATTATGAGGCCTAGAACATAAAAAAAAGACAAACCAAGACCATGGACTTTTGATGACAAAGAAATACCGTATTTACTCTATGTATTGGGACAGCTGAAAATAATTATTTTTACAGGTGTCCCAATTCTTAGAAAATGGGGAAAGAACAGAGCCTGGTCTTGATTTGATGCTGAATAAAGTTGTGTGTGATTCGTTTTCCATCACCATATACGAAAATCGCCGTCCAATTTTTTTTTATATTTTCATTTTTTGCTTCCAAAACATAGCTTATGATCCCTCATTGGAACGAGCGTATTGCACTCGTTCCAATGAGGGATCATAAGCTATGTTTTGGAAGCAAAAAATGAAAATTTTAAGTTACCCAAGAATTTTTTCTATGAGTGTTGTCTGCTACTAGCTCGGGCCAACTGGAAACAAATCTCCTCCTGAATGTCCCAAACCTTGGAGCATAAAAAAAAAAAATACAGTTTTTTGGAAAAAATGTGTGTCCCAAATCATAGAGTGTCCCAATACATAGAGTAAATACGGTAATTACAAAAATAGGGGGGCGCGGTGGCTCAGTTGGTAGAGGTGCAGGCTGCAAGCCGAGAGGTCCTCGGTTCGAATCCCACCTGCGGCAACCGCGTTGTGTCCTTGGGCAAGACACTTCACCCCGATTGCCTACATGGGGGCACGATGATGCTGTGTACTGAGGCGTACTGCACGTCGATGGTGCGCATGTCTTCAACCAATCTAACCCTGTCTGTGCTGCGGTGCAGAGTTCAGAGTTACGATGTTGGAGAGCTGACAGCTGCTCGTCGTTGCTCGGTGGTTCTCCCCGGGTACTCCGGCTTCCTCCACCCGTAAAACTGTCACGGTCACGATTAGCCATTGTGCATAAGTATGTGACCTTAAACACCAATAAATAAATAAATAAATAATTACAAAAATAAAAAATAAAATAAAAAATGCCTGCCCATGAGCAATTTTACAAAAAATGGCCTGCGAAACAGAAGATCTACTTTGAGAGGCCTTGAACAAATTTTTTGAAATTAGATTTCTTTTATAAACCTTAGAATAAGGCTTATTGTGTAGTAATTTGACTGAATAGATCATTAGAATAATATCTTTCATTTCATTATTTAGATGAATTTGAAGATGTTATAAAGCATACAACTTTACACAGAAACCTGCCGTTCACATTTAACTGTGAATTTCTGAAGTTGTATTTTGGCAATGACAGAAAACGGAAAGTTACCTATGCAGAATTCACGCAGCTTATCCATGTAAGTTTAGTTATTTTATGATCTGATTCTTCAGCCAGTTAACCCTTTACCCAATGCAGACGATATCAAAATTTATCATTTTAATTACTATTTTTAAAATTAAAAAAAAAAATTTCGACAAAACCGTATCATGTGTCCCCTCATTGGAACAAGCTCAATGAGCTCGTTCCAATGAGGGGTCACATGATATGGTTTTGTTGAAATATTTTGAAAAATTAATTTTTTTCAACAGCTGAATTTCCAAATTACGCCGTCGGATTTGGACAATTTGTTAGGTAAAGGGTTAAGCCCATTTATTGAAAATGGTGATGCATGCACAACAGATCAGACCTCGGGAGAATAATCGTAGATTCTGACTTGGGGGACGAGCAGTGATAAACATTTGTTTGTGACAGGAGTTGGTTGTTTATTTAAAAATGATTTCATTAACTTTGTGTCTTGAAATATTTCTCAATCTGTTTCTCAAAAGCCTGAAGATGAAATGGAAATGAACTTTCGGTCCTATAAGAGATGATCTGTGCCCAAGCACCTCAGCCGATCATGGCTGCTGGGACTTAGGGCACAGGGCTGTCAGATCTGAAGTGTGACTGACAGACAGACAGCTGATTGCATTATTCTTGTGTGAGTTATGGCCCTTGGAAATATGGAAAAGTGCCAAAATATCAGTTTTCCAGACTTTTTCTGGAAACGCTTCAACGGAATGATTTCATTTTTGGTAACCTACTATAGAACGATGACTTACAGATCACGTTTCATTTACACTCTGTCCATCCATCCGTCAGTCTGTCAGTCAGTCTGTCGGTCGTACTTTAGTTTTCCAGACTTTTTTTTGGAAATGCTTCAACAGAATGATTTCATTTTTGGTAACCTACTATAGAACGATGACTTTCAGATCAAGTTTCATTTACACTCTGTCCATCCATCCGTCAGTCTGTCAGTCAGTCTGCCGGTCATACTTTAGTTTTCCAGACTTTTTTTGGAAACGCTTCAACGGAATGATTTCATTTTTGGTAACCTACTATAGCACGATGACTTACAGATCAAGTTTCATTTGTACTCTGTCCATCCGTCAGTCTGTCAGTCATACTTTAGTTTTCCGGACTTTTTTTGGAAATGCTTCAACCGAATGATTTCATTCTTGGTAATCTACTATAGAACGATGACTTACAGATCAAGTTTGAGTTTCATGCTGATTGCATTATTCTTGTGTGAGATATGGCCCTTGGAAATATGGAAAAGCGCCAAAATATCAGTTTTCTGGACTTCTTTTTGGAAATGCTTCAACGGAATTTATGCTGATCACATCTAGGTTATAACATTTGTATAATTATTAATGCGCATTAGTGCAGGTAGGGGACATTGTATTGCTTCAGCGATACGTGTGCACTTGTTGTTAAATGCATTTCATATGTGACGTTTACTTGAAAATTTTAAAAAAAAATGTTTGATGACCATTACAACATATAACCTAGTACTGAAACAGCAAGGTACAAGTTTTGCCCTTTTCCAAATGTAACAGCCATAATCAACCAGTGCTGTTCACAAAAATCTCCATTCAAAGTGAAATGTTTTTTCGGTTTTTGCCTCAGAAACTTAGGTTATGACATCCCTTATTGGAATGAGGTAAGAGGTAAAAATGTAAAAAAATTTCTGTTATTCTAACATATAAAAGTATCATCTTCTATTTGTGTTTGGTTACAGGTTATTTAACCATTTTGGAAGATTGGAAATTAACGGAAATCTTTTTTTGTTCCTACAGGACTTTCATGAAGAACATGCTCTTCAAGCTTTTCGCCAGAAGGATAAGAAAAATACAGGATTTGTTAGTGCCATTGACTTTGAGGAGATAATGGCCTCTTTGAAGAGTTATTTGTTAACCCCATTTGTTCGAGAGAATCTTGTTACTGTAAGTATTAGAATTAACCCTTTACCTAACCTGAAAAGCAGACGACACTTGCAAAAATAATTCTTGAATAACTAATTTTTTTTATTTTTTGTCTCAAAAACATAGGTTATGACCACTCGTTGGAACAAGCTCAACAAGGGGTCATAACCTATGTTTTTGAGACAAAAAATAAAAATTAATTGATGATTTTTGAGAATAGCGCTGGCCGGTTTTGGCGTTACGTTAGGTAAAGGGTTAAGATATGTATAACACCTGACGCCTTTTCTGAGACCAATATTTTAATGTTACCGGTTGTATTATTATGAAGTTTATTTTCTTTCATTAAGGCCAAAAAAAGTTTAAAATATGTTTCTCAGGCCCTCCCACATGGTCATTTTGGCTGCTGCATGCTCTCTTTATATAACCAATGCAAACTTGAAAAAATAAAAATTAAATGGTTTATGTTTGATATGTTACCCACGTTAATAAAATTAATAAATTTGTCCCTTGAGTGCAGCAAGGCTTTGCAATGCGTTAGCATTGAAAAGCCTTCTTGCACTCCAGGGATGAAAAACACCACCCATTGCTATTCTGGAGATAGATAGGCCTAAAACATAAAACAAACCAAGAACATAAACTTTTGAAGACAAAGAAATAATTACCATAATAAAATATTAAAATGTCCGCCCACATGCAGTTTTTCAAAAATTGGCCTGAGAAACAGATTTACTTTGTGGGGCCTAAATATCGATGACTAAAGAGAAGCATCAGCATTACATAAGATGAGTTCTACTGGTAAAAGACCACATATTTTGAAGTTCAACCATTTAACCCTTTACCCAACGCTGACGATATTTTAAATAAGGCCTAAAAAAATAAAAATTCTGTTTCTCAGGCCCTCCTGCATGGTCCTTTTGGCTGCCGCATGCTCTCTTTTTATAAACAATTTAAACTTAAAAAAAATAAAAATTAAATGGTTTATGTCTGATATTTTACCCAAGTTAAAAAAAATTGATGAATTTGTCCCTTAAGTGCAAGAAGGCTTTGCAAAGCCTTCTTGCACTCAAGGGATGAAATACACCACCACCCATGCTATTCTGTAGATTATGAGGCCTAAAACTTGAACCAAGAACATGAACTTTTGATGGCAAAGACGTAATTACTGAAATAAAAAATAAAATAAAAAACCGCTCGCCCGCATGCAATTTTACAAATAATGGCCTGAGAAACAGAAGATCTACTTTGTGTGGCCTAACATTTTTTTTATTTTTTCAAAAAATTTCAACAAAACCATATCATGTGACTCCTCATTGGAACAAGCTCAATGAGCTCGTTCCAATGAGGGTTCACATGATATGGTTTTGTTGAAATATTTTGAAAAATTTCATTTTTTCAGCTGCACAATTTGCATATTACACGGGCGGATGCGGGCGATTTGATGGGTAAAGGGTTAACCTTAGATGGGAGCACATTGGCTCAGTGGTTATGGCATTGGACTTCAAACCGAAAGGTCCATGGTTCAATCACCACAAGGGGTACCTGCATTGTATGTGGCACTTGATCCCAGTTGCTCCTGTGGGGCACAGTGGCACTGTGTACTGAGGCGTTCTGCAATTTGATGTTGCATTTGTCTTCAACCAGTGCTAACCATGCTTAGTCCATTGTGGAATCTGATGGTTGCTTGCTGCTACTCGGTGGTTCTCTTTAGGTACTCCCGACTTCCTCCACCTGTAAAACTGTCCTACACGAGATAACCCTGGCTGTCAAAAGTGTTGTTAAACCCGAATAAAGATTTTTTTTTCAATATAAGCATTTATTATACGATAGATCATCAAAACAATTGTGGAAAGATAGAAATCTTATCCCCCACTGTGAAGATATAAAAATTTTCACTTTCGCGGTATCAATCAAAATGGCAGCTTTCAAAGCATCACTTCAAGGTGAATACGAGTCAAATTATCACTGGAAATGATCAGTTTGTTCTAAAAACGTATAATGAAAAGAAAATCTTGTGTTTTTGAGTGGATACCGATCATTTCCAGCAATAATTCAACACATATTCACCTTGAATTGATGCATGAAACCCAAAGTTGACCGAGAAAGAACATCGCAGCGTGAATAGGCAGCAATCAGCTGTTTACTTTCATGCATCAATTTAAGGTTGAAACGACTGGAATTATCGATAGGAATGATCAAATTCTTATAAATAAGTGTATAATGAAAAGAAATTCTAATGTTTTTGAGTTACCTAGACAAATGGTTATTTTCACTGACACAAACGCGCATGAAAAATAAACATTTGTCTCGGGTTACTCATGAGATAATTTTCGGTACCTACTCAAAACACTAGATATTCTCTATTTATGCAGCCATCATGGATTGGAAAACCAAACTTGCAGTGAGCAATTAATAAGAACTAATATATGTGTTTTAGGACTACACTGTAAATTACTAATGTAGATTTTATTGTTTGATATATGTATCATAAGTACAGTGTAGCCAATAAAGGAGTAGTAGAATAAAATTACTGCTCTATGGGGAGTTTCATTTTGGAAAATGTTGCCTATGTTGTGGGCAGTATGAAAAAACGCCCACACAACCTAAATGGTACCCATACCGAGGACACGTGACAAGCTATATCAGTGCAATGAATTTACAAAGGTGTTGGTTGGGGAGACGGGTGGAATTTTGATTGGAAATTCACCACCTGACCCAGTCGTTTCGATGCAATTCACAGACTTACTGGTCACAAATACACAGCGAGAAATCAAGCACAAAATGGCCGGAGTGCTGTCATAATTAACTCGTGCAAATCAACCCAATCTGAGATAACTGAGGTCATTGAAATAACTCAAGGATGACAAAAAGACGGATCTGGGATAATTAACCCTGAATTAACCATATAAATGTAATATGATTGCTGCCTAAAAACTACCATAATTCTTCTGGTATTGTATTTATTCTGTTCAGTCTCTCTTGTTTGAACGCGCTCAATGAGCACCTACAAATAATATATAGAATTAACCCTTTACCCAACATAACGCCCCAAACCGGCCAGTGCTATTCTAAAAAATTGCCAATTAATTTTCATTATTTTTTCATTTTTTGCCTCAAAAACATGGGTTATGACCCCACATTGGAACGAGCTCATCGAGCTCGTTCCAACGAGGTGTCATAACCTATGTTTATAAGTCAAAAAGTGAAAATAATTAGTTATTCAAGAATTTTTTTGCAAGTGTCGTCTGCTTTTCATGTTTGATAAAGGGTTAATACTCAGTTTGACACCAGAATGAAGTAAAATTACCAAATTCTGGTTAATTAAACACATCTGTTAATTGAATATTTTTTACTAGCAAAGTCCTGCTCAGTTAACCCTTTACCCAAAATGCATGATATAAAAACTTTTTTTTTCAATGTTTCCCCCAAAATTTCTAAAAAAACATGTGACCTCCTCATAAGAACAATCTCGATAAGCTAGTTCTAATGAGGGGGTCGCATGATATGGTTTTGTTATTATGCCAACCTCTAAAGGAGGATTCGGGAGTATCTGAAGAAGCCCTCTGTCCATCCATCTGTCCATCTGTCTGTCCGTACAAATATTTTGGATTGTAATTTCAAAGCAATCAGTTGGATTTTGATCTCCATTAGTATACTGATAGACCTGCTTTGGGAAATGAATTTGCACAAGGAACGGGGTTCCGCCCAATAATGTTTCCCAGAGTTATTGCCCTTTTTAACTCTTTCAACTCAGAAAATATTTCTGTCCCACAATACCTTTAAGGCTACTTTGAACTGACCCACGCTTGCGTAGCCCATGTTGAAATTTGTTTGGGCAATTCATTGGGGTGAAGGCTTAACAATGTTCCACTATATTACAGAACAATCAGATTTTATAGAAATATCAGTAAGTGTCATATACTAATGCATGGGCGGTGGCTGAGTTGGTAGAGGTGCAGACTGCAAGCCGAGAGGTCCTTGGTTCGAATCCCACCTGCGGCAACCACTTTGTGTCCTTGGGCAAGACACTTCACCCCCATTGCCCACGTGGGTGCACGGTGACGTTGTGTACTAAGGCGTACTGCACGTCGATGGTGCACCTGTCTTCAACCAATGCTAACCCTGCTTGTGTGGAGTTGGTATGTTGGGGAGCTGACAGTTGCTCGGTGGTTCTCTCTGGGTACTCTGGCTTTCTCCACCCGTAAAACTGTTGTTGTCATGATTAGCCATTGTGCATAAATATGTGACCTTAAACACCAATAAATAAATAAATATAAATAATACTAATGCAGGGATAATCTGAGCCAGAACCGGGGTGCCAAAAAAGGGTCCCTTTCCCAATGCCAAATCAGCCTTATTTTTCCCAATTCGAGTTTGAAAATTCCCAATCCTCTGTCCTAAACCATTGAAACTTGTTACGCACAGTTCATGCCTGATAACTATCAAATTTTTCTAATCAAAACTACAAATTGCTATTCTGAAATTTCTCTCTATTAGTAACAACAAGACATCTGATACAACAAATATTACTCAAAATCATCATTTGTGTGTACTTTGATAAAACCATGTTGAAATTTAGTTTCCCAATTTGGACGTTCGTGACACAAATTTTTCCCAATTCCAGGTACCCTGGAATATCCCTGCAAAGTAACATAAGACCATTGAATATTGTTGATTTATACATCTTTTTATATTTATTTACAGGTTGCTTTGGGTGGAGAAAGACACAGAATGATCAGTTACGGCTACTTTGCAGCTTTCATTTCACTTTTAAATAACATTGAATTAGTCAAGAAAATCTATATGTCTGCAGCACGACGAGATGTCACGAAAGAAGTAACTAAAGGTACTTATTTCAAAACACAACCTTGTATGCATCAGTTTTTTAGTCTTTACCCCTAAAGATGGAGAGATCTGTTCAATATTCCATTTCAAGCACAAAGACTAGTGCCCTGGGAATCAGAGCCGGAAATAAACAAAATTGACAGGTGCTGTTTTAACCCTTTACCTGACATGAAAAGCAGACGACACTTGCAAACAAAATTCTTGAATAACTAATTTTTTTTCATTTTTTGTCTCAAAAACATAGGTTTTGACCCCTCGTTGGAACGAGCTCGTCGAGCTCGTTCCAACGAGGGGTCATAACCTATGTTTTTGAGACAAAAAATGAAAAAATAATGAAAATTAATTGGCGATTTTTTAGAATATCGCTGGCCGGTTTTGGTCGTTACGTTAGGTAAAGGATTAAGTTCCCGTAAAATCAATGACAGAAGTAGATTGCACCCGTAAAATATTAGTACATGAATTTTGAGGGAATTGAATTTTGAGGGAATACTGTCAACAGACAACAGAAACTGTCACCCCTTTATTGCCACACCCACTTTAGCCATGTATGGAGGATCTGTATGCGAGGAAGTTTATTAAAATTTATGACATACTTGAAACTCTACTATCTGATTAATTGTTGGAAAGGGCTCTCTGAGCTCTTTCCAACAAATAATCAGATGGTAGTTTTGATCTGCGCATATCTGAACGTACAGATAATCATAAAAAAATAGGTGACAATAGTCGCTTTTAGTCGTAGTGTAAGTATTAAATGTATAAGCACCTGCTGGACTGTAACAGTCACTTGCCACTGGCCACAGAGAGCAGTTTTCTGAAATCAACACACATTTATATGCCCTCACGGTATATTAGTGCTCCACAATATTATTCAACAAGTGCCTTTTTTAGCTCCCGTAAAACAGAAAACATGGGTGCTTACTGGACCAATTTCACTCGCACCCGTCTCATTTCCAGTACTGCTGCGAATCACACATTTGTGATTTGAATCAAATCTCGAATTGAATCATGTCTATTACTTAAAATCTTAGCAACGTCGAATCAAATCAGTCACGTTTTGAAGATGACTAATGGGGGGTTGGGTGCTATAAACCTGGTTTGTCCCAACTGTGATGGCTCAAGTCCTGACTGATAAAATCATCCAACTACATCATCAAGGCATGCCTTCGTCGAAGGCATGCCTTGATGATGTAGTTGGAACATTACTCTGTAAGGATCATAGTTTATCGCCAACATTGCTTGGAAACCTTAAATTTGCATTTCAAAGTGGTAGAGACTAATGATATTGAAATTAGTATGGCTGGTGGCATGAGTGAGGGTGTTATTTGTCTTAATGTAGTGGAAGTTACAACATTCAGACTTTTATTTCAACATTATTTATGTTCGATTTCCACCCTGAATTATGCATTTTGTGAGATGATGAAGATGGCTGAAAACAAGCTGTATTCCTATGAAAAGGGTTCGAGAAGATACAAAATGAGCAGCTAGTTTCAAATCGAACTGAAAATCAACATAAGATTCGAAATCAAATCAAATCTAAAAGGTTCTCAGGGCCTTAACCCTTTACCTAACATGAAAAGCAGACGACACTTGCAAAAAAAATTCTTGAACAACTAATTTTTTTCATTTTTTGTCTCAAAAACATAGGTTATGACCTCTCATTGGAACGAGCTCGTCGAGCTCGTTCCAATGAGGGGTCATAACCTATGTTTTTAAGACAAAAAATGAAAAAATAATGAAAATTAACTGACGATTTTTAGCTCACCAACTTTAGTTGTGTGAGCTTATGGAATGGCTCGATCGGTCGGCGTCAGCGTCGGCGTCAGCGTACGTGTCCAATAATGTTAAAGTTTCTGTTTAGGTTACTTATTCGCCCTATTTCCATATCATGGCTTTTATAATGCTGCTATATGATGATTATTATCATTTTACCATGATTTAACCCCTCATAACCTACATTTTAGACATTTTTCTTGACATTTTTAGTTGCGTTTAGTTTTCTGTTTAGCTCAGAATTTCATGTTTAACTAAGTGTTTAGGTCAGCTGCTGTGCTCTTTCTCTTCCAATGACACTTATATTTATCATACATGTTCCTCAGTATCATTGTTCCATGATTAACCCCTCATACCTTGCATTTTAAACACTTTTCTTGACATTTTTAGTTGCGTTTAGTTTTCTGTTTAGCTCGGAATATCATGTTTAACTTAGTGTTTAGGTCAGCTGCTGTGCTCTTTCTCTTCCCATGGCACTTATATTCATCATACATGTTCCTCAGTATCATTGTTCCATGATTAACCCTTCATACCCTGCATTTTAAACATTTTTCTTGACATTTTTAGTTGCATTTAGTTTTCTGTTTAGCTCGGAATTTCATGTTTAACTTAGTGTTTAGGTCAGCTGCTGTGCTCCTTCTCTTCCCATGGCAATTATTTTCATCATACATGATCCTCAGTATCATTGTTCCATGATTAACCCCTCATACCCTGCATTTTAAACATTTTTCTTGAAATTTTTAGTTGCGTTTAGTTTTCTGTTTAGCTCGGAATTTCATGTTTAACTTGATGTTAAGGTCAGCTGCTGTGCTCCTTCTCTTCCCATGGCACTTATATTCATCATACATGTTCCTCAGTATCATTGTTCCATGATTAGCCCCTCATACCCTGCATTGTAAACATTTTTCTTGACATTTTTAGTTGCGTTTAGTTTTCTGTTTAGCTCAGAATTTCATGTTTAACTAAGTGTAAAATGTATGGATAATAGTCTCTCCCCAAATGGGCAATGACCAACCATACCTAAAGCTTGTAGCCCATGGAGTAACCTTACCAAAAATCAATTTCGGGACACACTAATACAAGTCAGTGGCCAGATGTGCCAGATCACCCTTGCCCAGGTCAAAACGGCAATGCAGTAAACAGCATATCAAGGAAACGAAACACCATTTCCACACCTGCATACAGGAACACCTGGCAGACATTAAGTATAAACGGGACACACCTATCGCAATGCATTTTAATCCAATTCATCACACAGTATCTGATCTACGCTACTTTATACAGGTATTACGCTCAAACCCCGAGGGATCAAATGTGACAGAACAGTGCCGTACCCATGAAATACACTGGATATTCACTTTAAGAATGCTACAACCACTTGGCCTGAACAGAAAGGACTTTTTATAAGTGGTTTATGCAATTGTAAGACTTCTTTTTCTTTTGCTTGGGACATTTAACCCTCAAGTCCTCACATTAATTTTATGTAAATAATTACTGTTTTATAAGTTACAGGACGTTCAGGTGGCGAATATGGTATCATATGAGGCGGGGTGAAAACAATATTGGTCGAGGCGGTACGCCGAGTCCAATATTGTTTTTGCCGAGCCTCATATGACACCGTATCCGCCTCCTGAACGTCCTGTAACGTATTTATTATGCCAGCGAAAACAAAATAACAATCAAATTTGAGCGCCGGCACATTTTCAAAACTGGTGCAAAACGCTATGTAAGTTGTAACAAACGTGCACAGTTGTCTCCCTGTTTGTGTATAATTTCCTTGACAACACAGACAACAGCGATAGACGCTTTTCTTCGTACTGTCACTTTGTCTTGAGTGTGCAGAAAATGTCCGAAACGTCCGATTTTATAGAATTCGAACAAAATAAATGTATCTCGCATCTTTTCCCATTGACTTTCATTCATTTTCCTACAATTTCATCATTGTGCAATCTTATAATTATTCAATGAAATTAAATCCATTTTCGAAGCGACGTTATCCATTTACCACAACAGAGACTACAGAATGAGCTCAACGAGAAAAAATGAAATTAATCTATTCCCGGGATAAGACAGTTTTTTTCTCAATTTATTTATTCACACTATATATATTTTTCAACTTTCTAACAACGCATTTATGGGTTATATATTTTTTCTAAAGCTTTTAAAATATCGAGGTGAACACCATACCCAAACTGTTGTGTGTTAGCCTCAATAAGCTTAGACCCTATGTCAAGTTAGGGCCAGGCCGACTTATCCGTTATCGGTAGATCGAATACAGTAGTATTTCTCACTTCAAATAATTAAATTTACATTTAGAAAATAAATTTCACAATAAATTTATTATAAAACGAGAGAAAATGAGACATATAGACATGGAGGGACGTTTGATTGTACTGCAATTTCTTCAATGTGGATATAAAAGCACTGCGAGGTGAGGAATTTCCACGTCGAAACAAAATGGCGGTACTGACCTAATACGAGTTTCGTATTAGGTCACCTCAGGCTTCAGGTGACCCAATACGGCTCAGTACTGTCCCACTATGCGGGGGCTGTGATTGGCGAATTTCATTAGCTGGCATAATAAATACATGTACACAGCAGCAAATGATTTAACAGTGTTGGTGCATTATTGTTGACTGCCTGTACAGGTAGCCAACAATGATGTAAAATCAATATCAAGATAAATGCAGCCTGCCAGTAGAGTTATTCAGGAAGACTTGGGACAACTTTTTCAGAGCAATATAAAAGAGGCTGTTTGTAGCTGTCTGGGGACTTGAGGGGTTAGGAAGTCCTATGCATTTTCTGTGAAACATTTAAATTACTTAGATATATGAGGGCATCTATCATTGATAGGGTATATATATGTCCTGCCCAGTCGAATTAGCTTTTGACAGTTTTGGGTCAACTTCTCACATTGCGGAGCTCCCAACTAGAGTCACAAAAAGGCAGCATGCCACTTATTAGCTCACCTGACTGAAAGCCCGAAACCAAAAAACTTTTAGCACAGTCTGCAGGTCATGTTTAATGTGGAGGGATTTCATTGTAACTTGGTAGGATGACGCCTTATGATGTCTAGATGAGAATTTCCCCATTTGGGCATGATCTGCCAACTGTGACGACTGCTCGAGCCCAAAACCCGAAAACCTTTAGCACAGTCTACAGGTTATATTTATCTAGGAATTTCATTGTAACTTGGTGGGTTGACTTCATACAATGTCTAGATGTTAAAGTCCCCTTTTGGACGTGATTGGGCAACTGTGACGGCTACAGGGGCCCGAAGCCCGAAAACCTTTAGCACAGTCTAGAGGTCATATTTATGAAGGGATTTCATCGTAACTTGGTAGGATGACTCCAAATAATGTCTAGATGAGAATGTCCCATTTTGATCACGATCATGCAGCCTTGATGTGTGCCCGAGCCCAAAAACCTTTGGCAAAAGGTCATATTTATGGAAGGAATTCATTGTAACCTGTTAGGTTGACTCCATATAATGCCTAGATGATGATATCCCCTTTTGGTCGTGATTGGTCAGTTCTGATGGCTACAAGTGCCCGAAGCCCGAAAACCTTGAGTACAGTCTACAGGTCATATTTATGAAGGCATTTCATTGTAACTTCTTAGGATCACTCCAGATGATGCCCAGATGAGATTGTCCCCTATGGTTGCAATCATTCAGCCATGATGGCTGCCCGAGCCCGAAGCCCGAAAAACCTTTAGCAGAGTTTACAGGTCATATTTATGAAGGGATTTCATTGTAACTTGGTAGGTTGACTTCATATAATGTCTGGATGAGAACGTCCCCTTTTGGACATGAATGGGCCACTTTGACGGCTAAAGGTGCCCGAAGCCCGAAAACCTTTAGCACAGTCTACAGGTCATATTTATGAGGGGATTTCATTGTAACTTGGTAGGATGACTCCAAATAATGTCTAGATGAGAACGTCCCATTTTGGTCGTGATCATTCAGCCTTGATGGGTGCCCGAGCCCAAAAACCTTTAGCATAGGCAAAAGGTTATATTTATAGAAGGATTTCATTGTAACCTGTTAGGTTGGCTCCATATAATGCCTAGTTGATGACATCCCCTTTTGGTCGTGATTGGTCAGCTGTGATGGCTACAGGTGCCCAAAGCCCGAAAACCTTGAGCACAGTCTACAGGTCATATTTATGAAGGGATTTCATTGTAACTTCGCATGATCACTCCAGATGATGCCCAGATGAGGTTGTCCCCTTTAGTTGCGATCATTCAACCATGATGGCTGCCCGAGCCCGAAGCCCGAAAACCTTTAGCACAGTCTACAGGTCATATTTATGAAGGGATTTCATTGTAACTTGGTAGGTTGACTTCATATAATGTCTAGATGAGAATGTCCTCTTTTGGACTCGATTGGGCAACTGTGACGGCTTCAGGGGCCCAAAGCCCGAAAACCTTTAGAACAGTCTACAGGTCATAAGTATGAAGGGATTTCATTGTAGCTTGGTAGGATGCCTCCAAATAGTGTCCATATGAGAACGTCCCCTTTTGGTCACGATCATTCAGCCTTGATGGCTGCCCGAGCCCAAAAACCTTCAGCATGTCTGTAGGTCGTATTTATGGAAGGATTTCATTGTAACTTGTTAGGTTGACTCCATATAATGCCTAGATGATGACATCCCCTTTTGGTCGCGGTTGGTCAACTGTGATGGCTACAGGTGCCTGAAGCCCAAAAATCTTGAGCACAGTCTACAGGTCATATTTATGATGGGATTTCATTGTAACGTCATAGGATCACTCCAGATGATGTCCAGATGAGAATATCCCCTTTTGGTTGCGATCATTCAACCATGATGGCTGCCCAAGCCTAAAGCCCGCAAATCTTTAGCACAGTCTTCAGATCATATTTATGAAGGGATTTCATTGTAACTTGGTAGGTTGACTTCATGTAATGTCCAGATGAGAACAGCCCCTTTTGGACACCATTAGGCAACTGTGTTGGCTACAGGGGCCCTAAGCCCAAAAATCTTTAGCACAGTCTACAGGTGATATTTATGAAGGGATTTCATTGTACCTTGGTAGGATGACTCTAAATAATGTCCAGATGAAAACGTCCCCTTTTGGTTGCGATCAATCAGCCTTGATGGCTGCCCGAACCCAAAACCCCAAAACCTTTTGCATAGTCTATTGGTCATATTTATGGAAGGACTTCATTGTAACCCGTAAGTTTGACTCCATATAATGCCTAGATCATGACATCCCCTTTTGGTAGTGATTGGTCAACTGTGACGGCTTCAGGGGCCCGAAGCCCAAAAACCTTGAGCACAGTCTACAGGTCATATTTATGAAGGGATTTCATTGTAACTTTGTAGGATCACTCCAGATGATGCCCAGATGAGAATGTCCCCTTTTGGTTGCGATCATTCAACCATGATGGCTGCCAGAGCCCAAAGCCCAAAAACCTTTAGCACAGTCTACAGGTCATATTTATTAGGGGATTTCATTGTAACTTGGTAGGTTGACTTCACATAATGTCTAGATGAGAACGTCCCCTTTGGACGCAATTGGGAAACTGACGGCTACAGGGGCCCGAAGCCCGAAAACCTTTAGCACAGTCTACAGGTCATATTTATGAAGGGATTATAATGTAACTTGATAGGATGACTCGTTTTGGAATAATTTCACTGTAACTTGGTAACGTCACGTTAACTGTGAGGGCCACATACATTAACTGTGAGGTTATATTAACCCACCCCTCAGCTCTTTAGTACAGTGTACACCTCATATTATTTTTATCATAAACATAGCATACAGGGAACAGAAATGACCATATTCCCAATTATCACAATTCTTGTCTTATTTCATTATCCTTTCATAAACATTGAACATTATCCTTTTCATCAAACACAACACACAAGTTAAGCTACAGTGTCATTGACACTTTCATTATGTGTTTTGGTCAATTTTAAGACAAAATCTATTTTTTTTTGCACTGAAAATTTGGTGTCTGGGTGGGACTTCGAAATTTTGGACCAAAATCCAGAAATTAGTTTTTTTGTTTTTTTATGCGTTTTGGTCAATTTTAAGAAGAAAAAAAAAATTTGGTTTGAAGATATTTTGTTTGGGACTTCTGTTTTTTAGGTGTTTATTTCTCAATTTTGGGACGTAAAAGTGCAGGAACTGAAAATAGAAGGAAAATCCCGTGTATTGTGTGGGCACAATCGCTTCATCTAGTTGGTATATGCTTTTCTTAGGAGGGGCGTATGCAGCTTATTCAAGTCAAGTCCCTGGTTTGATATTTAGACTACTATGTCAGGTGAGCCTGGGGGGCCTCTTGTTTTAATTTTAGACTGATGTCTTGGGATACAAGTTCTCATTAAAAAGTACTGGATTTTTAGCCAAGAAAGCGTTCTAAATTCCTTTTAATTTGTAACATTTTATTGAGAGCAGACGTTCTCGCAAGACCACACAAATTAAGCCTGTTTCTAAAAAAAGAAGAATTTTTACAGGTAGATGGATGGGTTGTATTATTTTTAGGCCCCCGAAAAAACATTCGGGGGCATATAGTGTTTGTCATTTCCATCCTTCCGTCTGTCTGTCCATCAGGAAGAATTTCATGTCAGCTCCATAACTCGGAGATGCTTCATTGGATTTTTTAAACTTGGCATACATGTTGCTTATGGGGAGTCGATGTGTCATTCACAAATTTTTTTTTTTTGTTCTATAGAGGTCATGGTCACGGATCAAGGCCATAGTTCTGAGGGGGAGGGGGGGGGGGGGGGCATCCGTGGCCGGGTGGTCACTGTTAGTCTTATTTTATTTATTTTTTTTAGCTCACCTTGATGTCAAGCTGAGCTTATCTAATCGCTATCCGTCCGTCGTCTGTCCGTCCGTCAACACTGTTTTGACTTCTCCAAAACTGCTGGGCCAATTCAAGTGAAAATTTGTGTGAGTGATGGTCCCGAAGGGCATTACGATTTCGTTCAACTCAACATGCCCAGCCCCATAGTGAGGAGGGGGGGTGGGCGGATTCAAGTTTGTTCAAATTGGGTCCCTGGGTTCAAATTTGGGCTCCCTATGGCAGCCCAAATTTTAACTTAATGCAATATGAGGAAATTTCTTTAAAAATCTTTTTCTTCAGATCCACCAGTCAGAATCCTTTCATATTTGGTATACAACATCTCTAGCTGACTGCTCTGATTTTAACAAAATTGGATATGCAGCATAAGGGTGAAACAGATATTTGATTTATGTGAAAAAAATTAACCCTAGCTATCGTGGGACTTGCTGTGTGCTAAAAATAGAAACATAATTCCAAGTTAATTTTATAAGGAGCCTTGTAGCTGAAGAATTCGCGCTATTCACAAAAATCGCCAGTTAATTTTCATTATTTTTTCATTTTTTGTCTCAAAACCATAGGTTATGACCCCTCATTGGAACGAGCTCATCGAGCTCGTTCCAATGAGGGGTCATAACCTATGTTTTTGAGACAAAAAATGAAAAAAAGTAATCGTTCGGGAATTATTTTTGCAAGTGCCGTCTGCTTTTCATGTTAGGTAAAGGGTTAATGTAGATTCATTCTTGGCCTTTGGTTAAATCAGGTTCTGTTCAAGGTGAGTGCTTCAGTCCCCGTGGGGCCTCTCGTATTATATACCTCAGAGGTTCATGTACTAGGGTTTGTTCCAGGCATAGGGGTTGTTCCAGGCACTTAGGCCCTGTTTTTTATCAGAATAAGATATGAAAATCGATATGACATGAATAGATTATGTTAATTTTTATTATTTTAGGAAAGTTATCCAACTTCAGTCAGTTAACTATTTTAACTCTTACATGTCTTGCTGATGGCACTTGCAAAATGTTTTCTTGAACATTAAAAAGTTTCATAGTTTGCCACCCAAACATAGCTTATGAGCCTTTATTTAAACGATCTTGATGAGCTTGGCCCATTGAAATGGCATTTGCATGCAAAAATTGAAAAAAATAATAAAATTTGAATGGTGCTTTTTCTGAATAGGGGTGGCCGGATATGTTAAATTTGTAAGATGAGGGGGTTAAAATAAATTTTAGAGATTTTAAATAGACAATATGTTCAGCAAAAATGAGGCATATTGATGGGCCTGAGAAACAGTGATTTGTTTTTTTTTTTTTGCTTGCCTAACCATAGTATCAATAATGTTAGGTTCCAGATACCAATTATAGGAATAATCATCAAAAATTTAGTTAATGAAGCACTGGGTACAACCTCGTTCTTCGTTAATTAAAATTTTGCTGACCATTTATGATTTTTATTACCTGGTAAACGCGGGGGGTGTGGTGGCGTCGCCGTAACCGTTTTTTGTCAGATCACCAAAGTTAAGCAATGTCGAACGCGGTTAGTGGTTGGATGGGTGTCCATTTCAGCGACTGTTTCGCGCTCCTGCGTTGTGTCCTTGGGCAAGGCACTTAACCCCAATTGCCTACATGGGGACACGACGCTCTGTACTAAGGTGTACTGCACATTGATGGTGTGCTTGTCTTCAACCAATCTAACCCTGCCTGTGTGTGTGTAGAGTTCAGAGTTATGATGTTGAAGAGCTATAAGCTGCTCATTGTTGCTTCTCTCTGGGGTCTCCAGCTTTCTCCACCCGTAAAACTGCCCCCGACATGATACGACCCTGGCTGTTAAAGTGTCGTTAAACCGTAATAAATAAAAAAATCTACCTGGTAAATGCATGCATGGTCGTCACTGCCCACGTGTCAGTTACCACCACTCTACCACAACTGTACTGTATCTCACCCTCTTTTTTTTACAGAGGAACTGATGTATCAGGCTCAAGAATTTGCACAGATTACTCCATTAGAAATTGATATTTTGTTTCAACTGGTTGGACTGAGGCATCAAACAGGGTAAGTTCTGCATACCAGCAAGCTTTCTTTCCTTAGATGTAGAAAAATATTCTCTTCAACAAGATCTTTCATGCCAAAAAGCTTCTTTTGGAGATATTTTCTGAATTATACATGTCTTTCTATCAATTTACTTTAGCTTTTACTCCTAGCACTCTGGTAATATTTCACAATTTCCTTCATTGATTCCATATTGTCCACATAGAATGAAAAATTTAACCCTTTACCTGACATGAAAAGCAGACGACACTTGCAAAAATAATTCTTGAATAACTAATTTTTTTCATTTTTTGTCTCAAAAACATAGGTTATGACCCCTCGTTGGAACGAGCTCGACGAGCTCGTTCCAACGAGGAGTCATAACCTATGTTTTTGAGACAAAAAAATGAACAAAATAATGAAAATTAATAGGCGATTTTTGAGAATAGCACTGGCCCGTTTTGGCCGTTACATTAGGTAAAGGGTTAACAAAATATATCTTGTTTGACAGAGCTCAATGAGCTCTGTTAAACAAGATATAATTTATTAAATTCTCAGTTGCATTGTGGGAAAATTTGCTGCTGTAAGCATTGTCATTTTGACATCAGAGTGCAGAGGGTTAATCTCAAATCTCAATTGAATGTTAGAATTTGTCACTTTGAACTCTTTAAATGCTTTGAGCCAAATCAATACTACAGTATAAACAGTTGTGATGCCATGGTGTTAGCTTCATATTCAGTGCATGTGGTACATTCAGCTGGAGGCAAACGATACTCATTACATATGGATGTGTTTGTTACTGTCTATTAGAGAGTTCCATTTTGAAATCTGGATAATGTATGATAAATACATGTATTGATTGGGGGCGCGGTGGCTCAGTAGGTAGAGGTGCAGGCTGTAAGCCGAGAGGTCCTCGGTTCGAATCCCACCTGCGGCAACTGCGTTGTGTCCTTGGGCAAGACACTTCACCCCCATTGCCTACGTGGGGGCACGGTGACGTTGTGTACTAAGGCATACTGCACGTCGATGGTGCACCTGTCTTCAACCAATGCTAACCCAGCTTGTGTGGAGTTCGTATGTTGGGGAGCTGACAGTTGCTTGCCATTGCTCGGTGGTTCTCTCCGGGTACTCCGGCTTCCGCCACCCGTCAAACTGTCACTGTCATGATTAGCCATTGTGCAGAAATATGTGACCTTAAACACCAATAAATAAATAATAAATAACATGTATTGATTGATAAATTTTGGTTACCAATTCTCAAGCAGTTAACTGACAGAGTGCTTAATTATTTTGGGACCTCAAAATTTGTGCTTTGGGAATTTATGTTGCAATTTCTGCAGATCCATACATATTTCATTTCAATTCAAAGATAATGGGAATCACATCAATTGAATTCTGAAACCTTTTAGTTATGGTTCCTGCACTTCAGAGTAAAGCCCATATTTGTGCTTCCAGCACTCTGCCAGCTAACAGGGGCTATTTTTTTCATTTCACAGGTAAGGACTGCTATAAAAATGCACACAACATGCAGCTTTTGTGTGGTTGGGGAATCAGTGCAAATGTTCACTTCCTTCAAAATATAACTTAAGACTACTCAATGGAATGGGCATGTCCAAGCCTGGAAATAAGCAGACAGTCATGTGCAGTGTGAGGTTCCCAGATGGTGAATTTGGTGATGCTACCCTACACAGCAGGTAGCATCACTAAATTTACCCTCTGCGAACCTCAATCTGAATCAAGGTCTCCGGCCAAAACAGAAAGGTACACAGAGGATAAATTGGCCCACTGTATGGAATAGCATCTGCATATTTACCCTCCAGGGACCTCATTCTGCAAATGACAGATTGCTGATTTCCTGGCTAGTACATGTCAAGCTCCTTCCAGCCAGTGATGGGGAGCATGGGGGGGGGGGGGGAAGGACACACGGGGCTGTTTTTATGAAGCAAGAAAAATGTTTGTGTGTGTCATTACTTGTTATGCTAGTAAAGGGTACATGGGAAATTGGAAGCTTTGTAGACTGGGTATATGGTGTAATATATCTGCTTTTTAACACTGGTTACAGTATCTGAATCTTGTGTCTGTTCACTTGTGCTGAAAATTCCTTTGTCTGTAAATGTTTGATTGTCGACTGAATAGTGAAGGCAGTGAATAACGTAAACAACTTTTATGTTCTTTAGATCCACTAAAGACAAAATAATGCTGTTTTCTCGGGCATTTTTACTCTGAAAATCGAGTCTGTAACACCCAACTCAGGCCTGGCATTCTGAAAAATGCAGGAGGGCAAAAAATCGCTCTCCTCAATCAGCATAGGAGAGCAATTAGCTTTACACAGCATTTTAAGTATCCAGTTGAACGAACTCATTGAAACTGAAACCAACAGACTACATCAGTGATTTTATTAACTTTACTAAGGTAAAGTGAAATCTCTTAGACATCTAGATGTCTCACTCAACAACCGAACACACACTTGACAAGACCTGTGTGTGTACCCAGACCTGTTGTCCAAGAAAGTCATACGCCTACCACTACCACCTTCAACCCCCTAAGGGGGGTTGAAGGTGGTAGTGGTAGGCGTATGACTTTCTTGGACAACAGGTCTGCTTGAATCTACAGTCACATCCTGGTGCAAGTGCTTCAAGTGACAGGATAGTAGTAATGGTAGTATATTATAGTGTCAATATTCCTTGAATAATTACCCCTCAAACCGTGATGTCAGTTGTTGAACTTGAAACTGACAGAAAAAAAAATATTGCTGTGACCCATTTTATTTCAAATGATTGCAACTGTGTTTGGGTATGGTTGCAGCCATTACCTTTTACCACTAAACCACTTTCAAAATGAAATTACGTGATGTTATGTGACTTCGACGTTAAATTACATTTTTGCTTTACAACAAAAATTTAATGTGAGCATAATACATGTAATCTCAATCATCCCAGACCAAAATATTTAGGAGGGCAATTTTTCGCTCTCCTTAATTCTTTCAGGAGGGCAGTAAGGAGAGCTAAAAAATCGCTCTCCTGAAATTGCCAAGCCTGCCAACTTTCTGCACGATGTTGATGTTGCCATTTCCAGTGTGTATGCCATGACCCAGTGACCAAATCCTGGCTTAAACACACGGTATTGATATGACCGCTACTGGCATCTTGTGCCATGGTGTTGCAGAACCCTGTGGCATCCCACTCCTTACACATGCATGATGACAATGTAACCATTTTTGGCTGCTTCTGCTATAGCCCAGTCAAAGGCCATGGCACACCATTCCCAGCACTGATGCACAATATCTGCATGGCTGCCATTCACCACTCCCCCACTAAGCCCCAATATTATACAATGGAGAAGGTATCACCAACTTGAAAGGGAGAGTCCTATGTGTAGTTGCATTCATAGTTGCTAACTGCTAGTGTTGCTATTGAGAAATTGAATATCGAAAGTTCATACAGAGAGGGCGGCTAATGTATTAACTAACCCCCTGCACACTGAATTCGAAATATCTCAAGTTGAAGGTGCAAATTTTTCCCATAATGCAACTAGAAATTTAACCAATTCAATCTTGTTTGACAGAGCTCATTAAGCTCTGTCAAACAAGGTTGAATTGGTTAAATTCCCAGTTGCATTATGGGAAAAATGGCTGCTTGAAATTTGGATGTCTTGACATCAGAGTGAAGGGAGTTAAAGTACTAACTCCACACAAGAAGGGTTGAAGACGAGTGCACCATCGACGTGCAATATGCCTTAATGCACAGTGCCAGCACACCTCCATGTGGGCAATCAGTGCCTTGCCCAAGGACACAATGCAGTTACCCTGGCGGGGATCAAACCATGGATCTTTCGGTTTGAAGTTACAATGCCCTAACCACTAAGCCACCATGCTCCCTTTTCTGTTTCACCAGTTCTGACAATAGGCACACTGACAGTGATACAATATACTTGCAATTTCCACGTTGTTTTCTTTGAATTTCTGTCTGTATTTGAATTGGGGTCTACACGCACTGAGCTTTATTTTGTGTTGGTTTCCAGCTTGTTTCCCAAGAAATGAATAATTAATTTTATTGTTAAACTTGTTCATTTGTCAACCCTAGCCAAATAAAAAGAGTCCAAGAATTTTCCGTTTGCGAGCCCAAACAGAAAATTCGGACGAGTTTCATAAATATTATATGAGAAAAACACTCATTTCATATTCTATTTATCATATGACACACACACACACACACTTAGTATGACTTTTTAACCCATCACCTAACTTGAGTTGCAGACGACACTTGGAAAAAGCATCCTCGTATAACTAAAAATTTTCATTTTTTGCTTCCAAAACATAGGTTATGACCCCCTCATTGGAACGAGCTTGTCAAGCTCGTTCCAATGAGGGGTCATAACCTATGTTTTGGAAGCAAAAAGTGGAAATATAAAAAAAAAATGAATGGCGTTTTTCTTGTAGGTAAAAGATTAATACAATATAACCCACCCTAAATAGGACAGATAACGTAAATTCTCAATACTGAAATTATACAAATGTGACCGAGTTGTATTTTATTTAGCCAATCAAATTGTCCAGTTTTGAAATTGACCAATGAAAGCTCCCAACTCTAATTATGCAAATTATGAAAATGTGGCCCAGTTTTATTTTGTTCAGCCAATCAAATTGTCTAGTTTTGAAATTGACCAATGAAATTGACGGAGGGCTTTATTTATCACTGATTAATATGAAAACAAAATATCGAATGTTTTAAATTTAAGTGAACAAAACGGACAAGTCATATGATAAGATGACTTTATTCACTGTCCTACACAGTTCTACTTCCACTTATATTGAATTTCTCGACCAACTTGTGAAGTGTTGAGTTTGAGAACCATTACAACATGTCTGACTTTCTGTGAAATATAAAATGGATTTACGACATTATTCAACACAGGGGAATAAATGAACAAAGTTAACAACAACATATATTTTTTTATTTCTTCTAATTAATATAACATTAGTATGACTTGAATGGAAAAGTAAAAGAAAAAAACTCCATATTTCACATTGCATGTACTCACCTAATTCCGTGTTTCAACTTTCATCGTTCTTGTGTCTTTCGTTTTGGTAGCCCAAATTGGGAATGCATCTATACCAAAGTTATGGTCACAAGGAAGATATTTAGATGAGAATTGGGAGTTCGACTTGAACATGGGAGCGACTTATACATGGAATCGACACATATACAGTAATGGAATATTCAATTTTAACTCAGATTTTTGTTTCAGGTGTCTATATACTGCATTCTGTTATTTTGATTTCCATTTTGTTTAAATTTTTTCTGTTTCAGGAAATTTTCTTCTGGGTAATATTGTTATTTACCAAAATAAGACAGTTATGAGTTGTTAATGTCATTGTCATATTATTTTTTTTTCTGACTTGTCTCATTGCTGTCTGAATATGGAGATTACTTTATATAGTTTTTCAAACTCATACATTCCTCTTTTAGTGTATTTTAGTACAGACTAGAGCAACTAAAACAATAAGCACCAATGTTTTAGTTATTTTTCACCTTTTTTTCCTCTCAAACATGCAGTTACACAAGTCTGAATAATAGTTAGACCAAAATACTGAAGTCTGTTTTTCAGTCAATTTTCAAAATATGTACTCACGGGATCCAAATAAAATAAGGGGGCAGAATAATAGTAGGAGTAGATGGTTTGAAGGCCAATTTGGCATCCATTGAGTCACCTCGCTCCACTGTATGGTATATGTGGTATACCATACCTCATGATATATACTGTCAAGCTTTATCCAGGTATCACAAATCAAAATAGTCAATTAGGGATCTGCGAATCACAAATTTTTTTTCGAATCGAATCTTGGTATCGATATCAAATTAATCTCGAATCAAATCTTCAATAGACAAGTTATTTTGTATTGCACCAAAATGACCAAATGGAAGTTACGGAACACTGTGACTGACTGACCATGGACATTCTATAGTCCATACTACTAACCTAACAAATAAACATTGCCAATTACTCAATTAAATATAAATTGAGCCTACAAGAATGAAATTGTCTACCGTATTTACTCTATGTATTGGGACACTTTATGATATGGGACACACATTTTTTAAAAAAAACTATATTTTTTTTATGCTCCAAAGTTTGGGACATTCAGGAGATTTGTTTCCAGTCAGTCCGTCGCTAGTAGCAGACGACACTAATAAAAAAATTCTGGAGTAACTAAAAGTTTTCATTTTTTGCTTCGAAAACATAGCTTATGATCCCTCATTGGAACGTGCGCAATGCGCTGGTTCCAGTGAGGGATCATAAGCTATATTTTGGAAGCCAAAAATGAAAATATAAAAAAATTTGGACGGCGATTTTCGTATATAGTGATGGAAAACAAATCACACACAACTTTATTCAGAATCAAATCAAGACCAGGCTGTGTTCTTTCCCCATTTTCTAACAATTGGGACACCTGTGAAAATAATTATTTTTAGCTGTCCCAATACATAGAGTAAATACGGTAATGTCAATTTTGTCCAATTTTCCATTGAAATGTTACATATTGCACGAAGATCGAGAGATTAAAAAAAAACGAATTTTGAGACTGATTCGGGGTAGATCTTGAAGCAGTGGTATGATATCGATATCAAATCGAATCTCAAATATTCACAGGCCCCTATAGTCAATAGCAAAGGTCATCCAAAAATCGTAACAAAGTCTCTTCAAACATTTCTCACTGTTATATACTACAGGATTAGAACACCAAATAAACTACCATATTTACTCTATGTATTGGGACACTCTATGATTTGGGACACACATTTTTTCCAGAAAACTATATTTTTTTTATGCTCTAAAGTATGGGACATTCAGGAGATTTGTTTCCAGTTGACCCGTCGCTAGTAGCAGACGACACTCATAAAAAAATTCTTGAGTAACTAAAAATTTTCATTTTTTGCTTCCAAAACATAGCTTATGATCCCTCATTGGAACGAGTGCAGTGCGCTCGTTCCAATGAGGAATCATAAACTATGTTTTGGAAGCAGAAAATGAAAATATAAAAAAAATTGGACGGCGATTTTTGTATATAGTGATGGAAAATGAATCGCACACAACTTTATTCAGCATCAAATCAAGACCAGGCTGTGTTCTTTTCCCATTTTCTAAGAATTGGGACACCTGTGAAAATAATTATTTTTAGCTGTCCCAATACATATAGTAAATACGGTAGCTAGCTTTTGGCACCCCAGTTGGAAATGATCCACTTTATCCTGTCTTTTAGTACACATGCATGTCACAGATATGTTGTGTGTTTTGAGAGTAAACTTGACTATTTCAGTGCTGAATTACCTGAGCAGGATAAATTGGCTTGTTGCACCCAACACTACTGTTAATTTCTGAAGTGGTACAGTGATGCCCTGTTAAACGAATAACCACTTTTGCCTGTTAAAATTATTCAGTTAACATGAGTATTCCATTAAAAGGCATCTGGTCCCTTTCCTGTATTCTAGAAATGAACTAAACATATATTCAATACCTCTGGAACTTTATTAAGCACCCAGTTTTTTTTCGCAGTGATGTTAATAGAAACTGTCATTATTTTATGCGATCTTTAACCCTTTACCCAACGCAGATGATATCAAAATTCATTATTTTAAATATAATTTTTTCAAATTTTTCAAAAAATTTCAACAAAACCATATCATGTGACCCCTTGTTGGAACAAGCTCATCGAGCTCGTTCCAACGAGGGGTCACATGATATGGTTTTGTTGAAATTTTTTGAAAAATAATATTTTTTCAACGACTGAATTTGCATATTACGCGGGTGGATACGGCCGATTCATTGGGTAATGGGTTAAGATTGCCAAAAGTGATTGTTTGCCTAAAGAATGGTTTATTGACAAATGAATGTAACACACTGATGAACATATGCTGTGTTTTAATGGCACTAATTACACATATCTCACCAATGGTTTTGATGGAAAAATGTTCTCTCATCAAGTATGGTGCTGGAACGGTTCATGATGAAACAATGCCGGTAATTACTGGCAAAAAATGTAACTTGTGATCTCCTGAACACAATGGCAGTGTCTGACGTCAGTAGTGAGTGTATCCACCTCGTGCCCGGATGACAACCTGAACCCTCTTCCTTATGCTACCAGTGAGCCTTCTGATACAGTCCAAAGGCAACTGCTGTCACTCCTCATGCAATGCAGCTTCCAAATCAGTCAAATTCTGTACAGGCAGATCCCTTGCTTGCACACAACATCCAAGAAAGTCCCAGATGTGTTCTGAGGGATTCAAATCGGGGCTCATCACAGGCCTAGGTAGTGTTATAATAGCATTGTTCTGAAGGAATGCTCTCACAGCATTGGAATGATGTGGCCTTGCATTGTCGTCCATGAACACAGGGTGAGTAGCCAACATGTGGTTGTCAAAATGAGGCTTGACATCTGGATTGAGAATGCCCCAGATGTACTGATGACCATTGAGATTTCAACGTACAGTACCATATCAAGTTTACAATCATGAGAGATGCATTCCCGGATCAGTACTGATCCTCAGCCATAAGGAACTGTAGGTCTGATATTTTTATACTGTACCAATGACCCAGACATAGCTGGTGCTAACTCTTAAAATATAGGGCCAAACACAAATTTTGCCCCCCAATCCCCAAAATTTGCATCTAAAACTAAAGAAAACATGTCCTGAAAGGCCCTCCACACTTCGCCCCTACTGCGCATGCGCAGTGTCAAGGACGTTCCGAAATTGGCGCCATTAATCATTCTAAGTTTGGCCCTTCATCAGTTAACATCTGACTGATCTTTGTGCTTATAAATCTCAGTTTAAATGATGCCAGACACATAAATATTAGTGAAATGGTGATTCTAAGGAGGATAGAGAAGGAGGAGAGGAAAAGAATGTGTGACAGAATATTATCAGGGCTGTAACTTAAAATTTTTTAATGAAATTATGTTAAGTTACCTATTTTCAAGGCAGCAGCCATTTTGTTGTCATTCTGATTATTTAGTTACACTGTTTTTTTTTTAAGTGTTTTCCTCTCTCCCTGTCCTTTAAGTTCCCCCTTGCTATTCTCCCATGCTTTTGGCATAGTTTTTGTAATTATTATTACTAAATTTTCTTGGGATTTTAGCTGAATAACAGAATGAATTCTGTTCTTTCCCCGTGTTTACGTCTTCACCTACGGGTGGTTAGGCGTTGTGTTCTGCATCTACCATCTGATGTTCTGCAGTTTCTTCCCTGGAAGTCTCTGTTTTGCATCAGATAGTGTATTTTTGGTAACTGATTTCGGGCCTGGGTGCCCGGAGTCTTATTTTAGTGTTTTTACACTCATTGTTTACATTTACAACAGCCCTCTGTGTGAGGGGGGGGATTTCTAAAAAATAATATCTTGATGTTATTTTAATCATAACTAGATACATTATTATTGTTCGTAAGTGTTGAATAAATTGTTTAAAATATTTTTAAAATTTTTGTCCACACTTAGGCTTGGGATCCATTGGGGCTCAACGTTACTTTTCAGAAACTTGGGCTGTTCTCAAAAAAATATTTTTTCAAAATATTTTGATTTCAATTATTTTTTCTATATTAATGGATCATATTATTATTATGTATTTTGATTGCCAGGGGTTAGTGCGAGTACCAGGACTTGTTTTCTTTTCACATTGAAAGGATATTGATCAATTGTTTTAAGAGGAAGTCTTCCTCTGACTTTATTATCATTCTATATGTGGTCAGTGTACTCGCATTAACTCCTGTTCTGTATCGTATGATTTCGATGACAATATGGGAAGCGTATGTCACGGTATGTTGTTGGGGATTTGGACACTCCGGTCCTTTCCCCGCAGGGTCACTCTACTTTATCAATTTCTATTTCAGACAATCAAGATTAGGGTGATGTATCTGTGATGTCTTCCAACAGTGTGCCTCCGTCATCACAATTAATGAAGGGCTAGCGGAAAAGTGCTCATGTAAATACGCCAATTGCCTAAGAGGACCCTAGTAGGTTCGACGGCCTTTGACGTCCGCTAGCTCGCCCGGTGTAGCGTCCATTCACCGAATGTTTCGGCAGCCGGGTTCGTCCGTTGCGGTCTAGAAGGAATTTTGGGGTGATGCGAGCACTATAAATTAACCTAATGCACACCCAGTGACGGCGGATCGGAGGGAGAACGCAGGAAGCCTTTTAGTCCGGTTCATAGCTCGCTCTGGTCCATCCGGACGGCAAGCGAGAGAGGCCCCTCTCTCGTTCAACAACATCTGGCCCCAGATGTTGTGGTACAAAATGTGTCGTAAGCGGAGCATACGTCCGTCGCTCGGGACGCTCCGTTGTATAGGCAGTCCGCTGAGACTGCTAAGGCTTCCTCTTCTCGTCAGCGCACACGACCGCACCTTGGCTGCGTGACCGCCGATATATTACCAGCTTCGCCGATCAAGGATTCTTCGGCGACCAGGTCACACCATCCGGTAGCCAGGGACACGAGGCCTGCAGACTCCAGACGTTCGCATAGGAAGTGTGCGGGAGTCAACGTACACGGAGCTTCCGGCGGCAATGCATCGTAAGACCGCTACTGCACAGGCCTCGGGAACGGACGTGCTTTCCTTAATAGCACAGTTTATCGCAGCATCCCAGCATCAACTGAATCTGTCGCATATATTTTATCCGACGATGCTGGGTCGGGACGCTCCGCGGAAGCGGGTACGGACGTCCGAAAGTTTCATCCGGTCCGACGGGATACCGAAAGGGATTCGGAGGATTTCGAGCTTTCCCTTTCGGAACAACATATGCTGTTGTGTATGTCATCTGACTTGGTCTTCTACAGCTTCTTTCGTCGGACCAGAATGCTGCGATGCCGGATAAGAAACTGATAGCGTCGGTGGACTTAGAAATTTTTGGTTTGGTTCAGGGACATCGTCCCTCAGTTCCGACATAGTCCAATAATGTCACACAAACTTTCGAATTATTGAACGACGCTATATATATTATTATTTTATGCTTGCTAACCAAGAATTTCTGGTTTCTTGTTCGAAGAGTTATGGAGATGTCTTTCAAAAGTGTGCCTCTGTCGTCATAGTTAATGAAGAGTTAGCGGCAATAAGTGCTCATGGAATATGTCTATCGCCTACGGAGTGACATTCGCTAGCTCACCCGGTGTAGCGTACATTCATCGAATGGTTCGGCTGCCGGGTTCGTCCGTTGCGGTCTAGGAAGGAGATTTGGGTGATGCGAGCACTTTAATTACTTTAGTACTCACCCAGTGACGGCAGATTGAGGACAGATCGGAGGAAGCCTGTTAGTCCGGTTCCTGGCTTGTCCAGGTCCGTCCGGGCTGTGAGCGAGAGAGGTCCCTCTCTCGCCCAACAACATAGGGGACCGCATGTTGTGGTTCAGATATTTTACATTCGGAGCATATGTCCGTTGGTCGGGACGCTCCGTTATATTGACAGTCCGAGAGACTGTCTTTAATGCTTCCTCATCCTCACAGCAGGGCACACGACCGCACATTGGCTACGTGACCTCGAGTATCCGATCAGTTTCGGCATTCAGTGATTCCACGGCGAATAGGTCGCGCCATCCGGTAGCCAAGGGACACGAGGCCTATACACTCCGTTCGCTCGCATATTGGTAGTATGCACGGGGTAACGATCACGGAGCTTCCAGCGGCAATGCATCGTAAGATCGCTTCTCCTCAGGCCTCAGTGACGGACGTGCTCTCCGAGTTAGCACAGTTGTTTCGCAGCATCCCAGCAATTGACAGTTTCTCAATCGAATCAGGAATTATCCGACGGCGCTGGGTCGGTGCGCTCCGCGGTTGCTTCAGGTACGGACGACCGAACGCTTTATAGGGTCCGACAGGATGGCGAAAGGGATTCGAAAGATTTCGAGTTTTCCCTTTAGTAGTATCGGAAGATGCCTTTCATATCTTCTGGCATTATCTTCCAGTGATTATTATTTCGGACTTCATTGCTGCGATCTTGGATAAGAGACTTATAGCGTCATTGGACTCGGATTTTTCGATCGGTTCAGGGACATTGTCCCTGACTTACCGACGCAGTCCAATATTGTCATTACAACATGTGTTTTATTTTTCGACGCTATATATATATATATACAAGCCTGCTACTAAGCATGATAGTTTAGTTTCTTGTCCGCGTTGCTCATTTCTGCCATTTTATCATTTATACAAATAGTTTATTTTGGCAGAGCAGGGCATACCGAGAGTTCATATGCGTCTAGACGGTGTGATTAAAGACTGCATATATTCTTTTTCGCCGTTTATGTCTTTTCCAATTTCAATGTTGGGAACGACATTATGTATAGTAGACTTAACTTAGACGCTTTATTATACGTAATCCGCCTTACTGAGGCGTTATCATTACGTCTTCAAGAAAAGATTTACGGGATATTATTCTCAATGTAATTTCTTTTGAGGGCAGTAGATTGTTCACGTATAACTCCGCCCTTCAGTGGCTGATTGGAGTTAGTTAGACGTGACACAGCCCTAGCTACATCCACACGCGTGGATAGTAAGGTTAAGAACTCTCTCAGAGTCGCTTCGTTCTCGGAGGAGCTTCTCTTCGACGGCAACTTTTCGGCAATCCATGAATTGCTCGATTTACACGTTCTCTTGTCTATCTAGTGTTACAAGAGATTCAGACTGGGGCAAACATTTGGTGGTTGACTCAGAGAGTGCCGCCGCAGTTGCCGGACCCGAGTGTGGCTGTTATGACGGTTGCCAGTCAAACAGATTGGGATATAATACTGATCCCTACGGATTCGAAGTGCCAGGGTCTTTGGGTTCCGCAGTCTTTTAGCAATCAGTTTTCTTCCGCGGAATAATGTTTTTTAGGCTTGCTTTATGTCATTGCATGAACATTATTCAGAAACGCATGCCCAAATTCCTGTCCTTTAATTCGACAGTAGTGGCGTATCTCCGGAACCAGGGAGGCACTCTTTCGTTTCCGTTATTCAATTTAATGGAAAGAATCCGTCTGTTGGTTATAGTACACCAAGTTCAGTTTTGGTCCGTCATATTCCGGGTCGTCTGATTGTTTTATCGGACTCCCGTTCTCTTACGGGTCGCTTGTTGCTGTCAGAATGGACTCTCAACAAACAAGTATTCAATCAGATTTGCTATCTATGGGAGCGCCCAATGATGATTTATTTATGACACAGCTTGCTAATCAATTGCAGACGTATGTGTTGGCTTGTCCAGATCTCTGAGCTAATATTGTTAATGCTCTATTGATCTATAGGACGGAATGATAGGATACGCGTATCCTCCGGCGCTGTTGTTTTAGCAGGTATTGCTAAGATAAACAACCACAATACATTTCTGTTGATAGCATCTCTATCTTCACAGAGATCATGAGTTATTTACTCTCTTGTCTACTGTGGGTCTTAACGTGAAATCTTCCTCTATGTGAGGATCTTTTTCACTGGGTAAATCGTGTCATCTTTATCACAACCAGCAAGGTCGCAACCTTCATGTATTCCGTTGTGTGGTCCGTATTGCATTGTAAGCACTGTACTGGACGAGCTTTGGACGCGATTTCTTACTATAGGAGATCCTCTTCTTCGCTATTCTATGCGGCTAAAGTGGAGGCTCTTCCGTCGTGGTGTAGGGATCATTATGTTCATATTGTTGATCCCTCCATACTACTCATTGCTATTTTTTAGTATACTTGTTTCACAAGATCTACTGCAGCCTGTTATTATTTAGGTTATAGGTTTATGTTACCTCATACCTATGCACTCTACGATAGTTTACAATTGAGTCTTTTGTCTCTTTATCTAAGTCAGTTAGTAACTTTTTGATAAATAGACTTAGAATCTTTAGATTAAATTCCTATACGGATTTTAACTTCGGTTCTTATTTAGCTAAGTAATCATTTGAGCCTCTGGAAACAGTAGTTTTCAAATTCTGACCTTTTAGACAGTAATTCTGTTGGTTTCTCTTTTACTGTAGAGTCAGTGAGTTTCATGCACTATCGATGGATGATTTTCACTTTCATAGTTTCGGAATCAATACTTCCGTTACTATTTAGGTTGGATTGTTGCATAAGAGTTAGGCTCCTATTATCCGGAACCTATTATTTTAAGGTCCTTCCGTCTTCGTATGGGCATAGGCCTTTACTCTTTCCGGGTACAGTTTATGTATTTATAAACAGATATCTGTTTATTACTATGGGCGTAAGCTTCTTCTGTCTTTGATGTCTAGTAGAAGGACGTTACGCTCCATTTTATTGTTAATGGATTCTATTAACTATCGGTACTGCTTATGGTATATCATTGACTTAGCAGTTGTGCTTAAGATTTCGGCTCATGAAGTAAGAGTTCTTCTACTTCTTGGGCTTACATTAATAGTGTCGCTATTATAGATTTTTGAAGGCCGCTCATTGCGCTCAGCCATCCACATTCATGAATTTTATCTCAGAAATATCGAGTCCATTTCTGGAGGCCTCTATTGTTAGGTCTATTATCTACTGCTCAGAATGTCATTCACTTAACAGTTGCTACTATAGCTAGGTAGGCTGTCTGTTTCGTCAGTGTCTCCGTTCGGCTGCCCTCTTCGCTCTGGGCTATTTGACCCAGGGCAAGAAAAAGGGGGGGGGGGAGGGTGTTCCCTTGGGTCACCTGTTTTACTATGAAAACAAGGGGATACCTCCTCCGGAGTTAGTAATTCTGAGCTGTTATTGGGATGGTTGTTTAGTGAGAAGTTTAGGTTTTTAAAATTCATTCAAGTCTTAGTTTTTAAAGTATAGCTTTTGAATATTGCATTTGTCAACGGACATGATTATGCAATCCTCAGACACTTTTAGGAGTATAAGAGTCTCTATTCTCTAGACTTACTTTATTTATTGGCTTACTTTAAAAATTATTAGTATAAGGATTATATTGGATATTAATAGAGTACATGGATGTATGAAGCTCAATTTTGGAAGGTGTTGTATCTTTCTAATTTATCATAAATAAGAAAGATACATGTAAGGCCTATTACTTCTTTTTCCCTACAGGGGATGACTCTATTTTATTTTATTGAGCATATTCCATTTTGCTCTATGTCCTTGGCCCTCCAGCCTTTTTACTATTCAGCTATGTCTGGGTCATTGGTACAGTATAAAAATGTTAAAAAATTTATAGTAATTTCTATATTTTTTATACTTACCAATGACCCAGACGGGGATGGCCCTCCCAGGAGTTGGGAACTCTTGCCTCCCCGCTGAGTACATAGCGCTTACCAGGCACTGGTTATTAGAATGATTAATGGCGCCAATTTCGGAACGTCCTTGACACTGCGCATGCGCAGTAGGGGTGAAGTGTGGAGGGCCTTTCAGGACATGTTTTCTTTAGTTTTAGATGCAAATTTTGGGGATTGGGGGGCAAAATTTGTGTTTGGCCCTATATTTTAAGAGTTAGCACCAGCTATGTCTGGGTCATTGGTAAGTATAAAAAATATATAAATTACTATAAATTTTTTAACTTTCCTAGGTACGTAAGCAGTATTTACATGTCTCCATACTCTCATGTGACCATCTGTGACGTGAAGCAGGAACCTACTCTTGTCTGACCAATGGACTCTCCTCCATGTCCTAAGATTCCAATATTGTTGTGCCATACACCAATCCAAACATTGTCTTTGATGCTGATTGGACAGAGCTGGACACTTGATGACCCTTCTCGACTTCATACCCAGTGCTTTGAGATGTTTTCAGAGCGTTCTGTTGCACAAATGCCTGTTGGGGAGACAAAGGCATTTCAAAACACCACTTGAAGCAAAGGGTTCATGGTTAACAAGGCGTGCCAGACTCCAATCTCCCCAAGGAAAGGTCTTTCGGGGTTGTTCAGGCCTTGGTCAGTTCTTAACATCGTTGGTTTGTTGATTTTTTCGGACAATTCTGCTGATGACAGAATGGCTATAGCCAAGTTGCCTTCCAATAGCTTTGAAGGACAATCCTGTTGCATACATGCCAACGATTTGCCACCTTAGTGCCTCTGACAGTCTCCTTGCCATGACAACATTTACTGATAAAAGAAGTGACAAATTTTCTTGTTTTACACCCAGATATTGCATTTGGATGATAGTGTTTTTTGTGACATTCGTAGGTAGCATGCTTCACGTGGACAAGGGGATATATTTGAGGTACACTATCAACCAGAAACATCATGTTTCACGAGATGAAATGTATTTCAAGACATAGCAGTCATTAAAACATAATAATCAGTAACAGCAACTTCACTGTCATGAAATATCTCAAGGGGTGCTTAATTAAGTTCCAGATGTATATTGTATCTTATGTGACAGAGCTCATAGAGCTCTGTAACATAAGATCTTATAGAATTAATGCCTGTATTGGATTACAGAGGCCAAATAGCCTGAAATAGATCTATAAACGCAGGAAAATTGTGATTGTCAGGGCAATTTCTCGACATATTACAAGATTTTTTTTTCTTTAACAGGAGTTCACTCAATAACCTATATGCAATTAACATCCCTGTGGGAATTTCCGTAAGTGCAGCAGTGCTTGTTTACTGTGGTAAACAGACTCTGTTTTCCTGGTAAAATAAAACCCAGTAACCAATGCCTGGGGTGGAGGTCCTCTAAAATTGGCAACATGGATGTAAATGATTGGCTTGACTTGACTTTATATCCATGTTGCGGTCATTATTAACCCTTGTGCAGAAATATGTGACCTTAAACACCAATAAATAAATATCCAATTAACAGGTCAAATTTGTACTGAAGGTATGGTAAATGGTTTTGTGTTTGAAAGTTATATTAAATTAACAGCGTTATTCAGTTGAGAGATATCCAAATAAGTGGACTGGTTTTTCAGCATTGAATCATGGTAGTTAATATGTTATCTGGTGTTGGGACATTTGCTGATTGATGATTGACTCGAAGTTGACAAGTTGGGCCATTTCTCGAACCACTAAGGAACTCCCTAAGTCTTTTAAGATTAGTGTTCAACCGATTACCAAAATGGCCTCTGACTGATTACTGGTTATTTGAGCTCACAATCTGCTGATTCTGATGCCAATTCCGATTGTAATACCTTGCACTACTAGACAAGTCGAGGCTCGCAAAGAACTACATCAAATTAAACATATTTTATAGTGTTTACATTCCATTCACTGCTCGATAAGCCAAGACTGGAAAGAACTATATTAAATTGAACATATTTCACATTGTTAAACAAACTCCGTTGACTCAGGTCCAATAAAATTAACAGTTGCGTACACTTGGGCGGTAAACGTGGCTCTCAGAGCCACGTTTACCACCCAAGTGTATGCAACTGGTAATTTTTACTGCGATCTGAGTTAGTGGAGTGAAACCTTCACTTTTCCGGTATGAACTGGTGATTGCCACAAGTACTCTCAGCTGTAAGCTTTACATGTTGTTTAACTTGTATACCCTGTATAGGAGCATCTAGAGAGATTAAGAATACACATTGTGGTTGTTTCTCAGCTTTATTGAATGGTATCATTGACATCATTTTACATTAACAATTGAACAATTGCAGAAGATAATAAAATGCAGTTTATGAATCATCACAAAATGCTCAGCAACAATCGGTTGAACCGATGTTCCATTTGCCATTGCCGTTGTCATCCGATTGCCCACAATCGGCTGATTGTGGTAACTGATTCGGATCATCATTTGAACACTATTTAAGATGATCGACATTCTGCACTTTCATGCCTTTAGCAAAAACTCAAGTACAAAATTGGAAGGGAAAGAATATGAATTTGTTTTTATAAAATTGGCTGAGAATAAATATAACAGTTCAATACATCTTGTCATGTGTTTATTCTTCCTAAAAGATTTATTAACCCACGGTCCTCGTCAGGCAGAAATATTTTGTTACTATGAACTTGTAACTGTTGCGAATGACTGTTGCAATGACACTGCACAGCTTCCGGCCATTGGAAGTGCTAATGAGTGCGACATGCATCCAGTTATGAGCAGTACCTTCAGACGCGAGAGCGAGCGGTGATAACATGTATTTTTACCTTTCACAGGTGAACTCCGTGTGATTTCCACCTGTAGACTTTATTCGAGGTATAGAATAATTGAATGATAGAAGATTACTATTAGTAACTTTTCATTGTTTTCTCCTTGAATTCACCAATCAATGAGAGCTATACATGAAAGATGTATTTTTCCAAGTAACCAACTGGTCCATTTTAAGGTCGATTGTGGTTAGTAATTGAGTCAACATCAATAAGTCAGCTAATCGTCCCATCACTACCTTTACCTAACATAATGGATTAAATGGCCAGCCTTGTTCACAAAAACTGCCTTCCAAATTTTATTTCTAAAATATTTGTCTCTAAAAAGTTTTATGACCTCTCATTGGTACAAGCCCATTGAGCTCATTCCAGTAAGGGTAAAAAGCTATGTTTTTGAAGTATTTTCCAGAAGTATTTTCACAATTGTCGTCTGCTATGCATGTTAGGCAAAGGTTATAATAGTATTGTGAGTTTCTTTTGGTGTATTCTCGTCAGTATCTCATAATATGTCTTATTTTGGTTTAGAAATTGATTAAATTTATAACACTTAACCCTCAGGAGCCCAAGTTGAAAATGGATTTATTTTAAAGATTTTCCTGGTACAGTAAAATCCTCTTAATTGAATATGCATTTTGCCAGTGAAAATTATTCAATTAACAGCAGTATACAATTAACAGGGATTTGATCAGTTTCATGTGTTCTGGAGGTAAACTGAGCATTTATTCTATTATATCTTGTTTGACAGAGCTCATAGAGCTCTGTCAAACAAGATATAATAGAATAAATGCCTGTATTGGATGTAGTGATGCCAAAAAGGTTGATAAATAAGGGGAATTGGGTGCATGTCACAGTAATTTTTTCGACATATTACAAACACTGTCAAGATCTTGCATTTAGGAGTAGAGCCCAGGTATGCATGAGGTGAGTTTCATTATTATCCCTGATGGGCGAGGATGTGAGATGGGGAAATCTCACCCGAGGGCAAGATATTTGGGCTAGACACAAGGCTTGCTGAGTGTGAGATTTCCCCTTCTCACACCCACCTCCATCAGGAATAATTTTTTCCCCCCAACCAAAACACTCTGACATCATCAAAAGTAATCCAGGAGCATGTGCAGCTATATCGGAACAATTTTTCTGTCCATTTCTAAAATAAACTGATTTGCGTATTCGAAAGATCACACAAAAGTTATCGAAAAACTGCAGGTATATACCACGAAAATAAATACCGACAGTGACCAGACTGGGGTTAAAGATTTGTTGTGAAATGAACATTGACACATTCCGATGACATCATATTTTGAATTCTGAAATGCATTAGCATACCTTCTAAACGGACTGGAATTTTGTGTAACTCTCTCCACTGATAATGGCGTTAACCCCAAAATTCATATAAAAGAATCAAATGTCCTTTGGTTTTGCGGTCTGTGTTTTTATTTCTACTTTCTTCGACAAATGTTTGTCTGCTAATATTTTCAAAATTTGACACCATGTTGTTTGTTTACAGAAGAACTTGCGATGATTGAATAGTCCTGCGCTCATTAAATATGCTAATAAGCCGGCCATGTGGGTCCTGTGAGATAGATATGTATCTCACAAACTCACATTGCCTTCTCACATGAGGAACGTTTTTGACTTGCAAAGGGATTATTCAATTAACCCTTTACTCAACAAGTGCGATAGGCCTAAAAAAAAGTTAAAAATTTGTTTCTCAGGCACTCCCGCAATGGCCATTTGGCTGCCGCATGCTGTCTTTATATAACCAATGCAAACTTAAAAAATAAAAGTTAAATGGTTTATGTCTTCATATTTTACCCAAGTTAATAAAAATTGATAAATTTGTCCCTTGATTGCAACAAGGCTTTGCAATGCCTTCTTGCTCTCAAGGGATGAATTACACTACCACCCATGCTATTCTGTAGATTATGAAGCCCAAAACATAAAACAAACCAAGAACACAAACTTTTGATGGCAAAGAAATAATTACAAAAATAAAAAATAAACAAGTAAAAAATGCCCGCCCACATGCAATTTTACAATAAAAATGACCTGGGAAGCAGAATATTTACATTGTAGGGCCTTAATTATTGTTTTTTTAAATTTTAAAAAAAATTTGAACATAACCATATCATAGGACCCCTCATCATTGGAACAAGCTCGACCAGCTTGTTCTCATGAGGGGTCACATGATACGGTTTTGTTGAAATATTTTTAAAAATATATTTTTTTAAACTGTTTAATTTGTAAATTACGCATGTATGCGCGGATGATTAATTAGGTAAAGGTTTAACAGGGTCCCACTGGATCTGCTGGCATTATTTGTGCTGGCAAAACCTTGTTCCTGTAGTGATGTGCTTTCAAGTTTTGTTCCATTAGAGTTATTATCCCCTGCCAAAAGGAAGTTTGCGGGAGATATAGAAATGGGTTACATCCATTTGTACATATGTCCATCCGTTCGTCCGTCTGTAATAACTTTGGACCTTCATATCTCAGTCAGTGGATGTTGGATTTAAATGATCTTTGGTATGCAGATAGACCAACCTGGGAATGGATATTCACAAGTAACAGGTTCTGTCCATTTTTTTTTGTTATGGAATTATGGGCCTTTTTCCGCTTTTTTCAACATGACTGTCTTAGTTGGTGGGGATACTGGTGGCGTTGCACCTGGTTAGTACTGGTTTTGGGGGGGCGCAGTGGCATCGCATTAACCAGTTCTCGTCAGATCACCTGATTGCCTACATGGGGGCACGATGACGCTGTGTACTAAGGCATACTGCACATCGATGGTGCGCATGTCTTCAACCAATCTAACCCTGCTTGTGCCGCGGTGCAGAGTTCAGAGTTACGATGTTGGAGAGCTGACAGCTGCTCGTCGTTGCTCGGTGGTTCTCTCGGGTACTCCGGCTTTCTCCACCTGTAAAACTGTCACCGACATGATATGACCCTGGCTGTTAATGTGTCGTTAAACCCCAATAAAAAAAAAAAGTACTGGTTTTGTTTCAAACCGCACTGCTTCCCCAAAATGCAAGGTCCCCAATGCTGTCCCCAGGTTTTAAGTAAGAGTGAAGTTACACTTACAGTGCCCCCTTGTTGGATGATGGACATTTGTAAAGACAGGAAAACTTTTGCTTTTTAAATTGTTTTATACCACATTTCAGATATGATGTTTTAAAAGTTGTCTAGCTCCTGAGGGTTAAACCTTTTTGCTATATGCTGTTTAATCTAGATCTTACAATTATATCTTACCAATAACAATATTGTTTGATTTGAAGGTCATCAAATATTTGATGTCTTTGGTTGTCATTTTATAGTCCGCATATATCAAGTATTGGCCCTTTGATGTCCCCTTTATTTGATGCCAAATATGCGTGTTAATGTAAATCCAAAAAGCAAAATCCTTTGTAGTACTGAAATGGTTAACCAGATAACCGGTTTGAAACCAGTTACCTACCTAACCGATTAGAAAAACCATCAACCGGTTATCCAAAATGTGGATAGTGATCATCATTCCACTGTTAACCCTTTACCTAACATGAAAAGCAGACGACACTTGCAAAAAAAATTCTTGAATAACTAATTTTTTTCATTTTTTGTCTCAAAAACATAGGTTATGACCCCTCGTTGGAACGAGCTCGAAGAGCTCGTTCCAACGAGGGGTCATAACCTATGTTTTTGAGACAAAAAATGAAAATATTTTGAAAATTAATTGGCGATATTTGGGAATAGCGCTGGCCGGTTTTGGCCGTTACGTTGGGTAAAGGGTTAAAATGTTGTAAATCTGCGCTTCTCGTTTGGGATAGATTATGCCTTGAAGCTGTGTTGCATATATATTAAGAAATAATTGACTTTGGCATTCAAGACTTTGTTAACCCTTTACCCAATGTAACAGCCAAAACCGTCCAGCACTATTCACAAAAATCGCCAATTAATTTTCATTATTTTTTTCATTTTTTGTATCAAAAACATAGGTTATGACTCAGCTTTGGAATGAGCTCGTCGTGCTCGTTCCAATGAGCGGTCATAACCTATGTTTTTGAGACAAAAAATGAACAAAAATTAGTTATTCAAGAATTTTATTTGCAAGTGTCGTCTGATTTTCATGTTAGGTAAAGGGTTAATAATCTTCAATTTCCGTGAGTACTGAGTAATCGCAAAAACTATTCCATAGTATATATACAAACGAACATCGTCAAGTACTTGACACCGTTTGTTTGTATACACACTACGGAAGAGTTTCCATGAATACTGCTTTCCAATTCCTTTCCAATCATTTTGCCAATGATGAATTTGTATATTACGCGGGCAGATGCGTCCAGTTCGTTAGGTAAAAGGCTTAACAAATATAGCTGAAAGTAATATTTATTGCTACTTTTGACTACTGATAACAGTAAATAGAATTAATTTAAATAACTTTTTTCTTTTTTATCACAGTAAATTCATTTCAGATAACAACATAACTTATTTCTTTTTTATCACAGCAAATTCATTTCAGATAACAACATAGCTTATTTTGTTTTATCGTAGTAATTCATTTCAGATAACATAGCTTATTTTGTTTTATCATAGTAAATACATTTCAGATAACAAAATAACTCATTTTTATTACAGTTCATTAATTAAAATAACTCATTTTACTCAGATTACAGCTAATCAAGTTCATGAAAATATTATAATCCATTGTAATAATGTTTTACATTATAGTGCTTTTTTTATACGGCCGCTCATATGAGCAGGCCATATTATGGTATGGCATTGTCCGTCTGTCTGTCTGTCCATCCATCCGTTAGCTTTTGTTTCTCCACGCGATAACTTGAAAACAATACATCCAACAGATACTATTTTTTTATGGTTGATTAGTCATGACTAGAGGATGGTTCCTTTCGATAACCAGCATTCTGGCATATCCAATATTGCCACCACGGCAGCCATCTTGGATTTTTAGGGACTTTTGATTGTCCACACGATAACTTGAAAACTATAGATCCAACAGATGCTGCTTTTTTATGGTTAATTAATCATGACTAGAGGATGGTTCCTTTCGATAACCAGCATTCTGGCATATCGAAGATGGCCACCATGGCAGCCATCTTGGATTTTTAGGGACTTTTGATTGTCCATTTGATAATCCAACAGATATTGTTTTATGGTTGATTAGTCATGACTAGAGGATGGTTCCTTTTGATAACCAGCATCATTGTCCGTCTGTCCATCCATTTGTCTGTCTGTCAGTCCGTCCGTCCGTCCATCCATTAACTTTTGTTTGCCCATGTGATAACTTGAAAACAATACATCCAACAGATACTGTTTTTATGATTGATTAGTCATGAGTAGAGGATGGTTCCTTTCAATAACCAGCATCAATGTCTGTCCGTCCGTCCATCCGTCCATTAACTTTTTATTTGTCCATGCTATAACTTGAAAATAAAACATCCAACAGATACTGTTTTTTTTATGGTTGATTAGTCATGACTAGAGGATGGTTCCTTTCAATAAGCAGCATTCTGGCATGTCCAATATGGCTGCCATGGCAACCATCTGGGAGTTTTGGTGACTTTTTATTCTCCATACAATAACTTGAAACAATATATTAAACTTTAATGGGTCGTAAGCCAGGAATGTACAATTATTTTTAAAGCAATTATTGACCTTTTTTTCAACTAAAAATTTCTTCACAAGCGCAATTTCTTCATAGGCGGCCATATATTGATCCACCGCCTGGCGGTACACTTGTTCTCTTTTTAGCAGCACTTTCAGGAACACATAGTTGCATTGCAGTGTGCAAAATTTCAGATATTACTTTAACCGACTGGCCATTCACGTGGTTTGGTGATGGCTAACCGAACGTTCGGCTACTTAAAACTTTTGGGGGGAACTGCTTCTTTATTATTAACAAGTATTTATATATTGCGTGGAATTGAAATATATATAGCCTCTCAAGACAAAAGTCTAAAAATCTTATCAATACACAAGAATGGCTGGTGAACTGGGTGGTCTGGTAGGGTGCGGAAAGCCCATATTTGGTCTTTATTCTAAACTGCAGGTACCTAAAATTAATGTCTTCATATTCTGTGGATGTCCTTCCTATTATCTTGGAAATAAAATTACTCATCTCCACTGATTTGCATTGTTACAATTATAGGCACTCTCCCATAAATTGTAACAAGACAAAAATGTGTGAACAAATCTTGAGGCTGAGAAAAAATTTAGCACTCTACCAGTTCAGTTACTCTGACTTTACCATTCAAGATGCAACTTTTAGCTAACCAGTCAGGAGTGTGGTGGCTCAGTAGGTAGAGGTGCAGGCTGCAAGCCGAGGGGTCCTCGGTTCGAATCCCACCTGCGGCAACCGCGTTGTGTCCTTGGGCAAGACACTTCATCTCCATTGCCCATGTGGGGGCACGATGACGCTGTATACTAAGGTGTACTGCACGTCGATGGTACGCATGTCTTCAACCAATCTAACCCTGCCTGTGCTGCAGTGCAGAGTTACGATGTTGGGGAGCTGGCAGCTGCTCGTCGTTGCTCGGTGATTCTCTCCGGGTACTCCGGCTTCCTCCACCCGTAAAACTGTCACGGTCATGATTAGCCATTGTGCATAAATATGTGACCTTAAACATCAATAAATAAATAAATAAATAGCTAACCGGTCATCTGGCCGCTTAGATTTGAATTTGCGTAACCACCATGCGAATGAAACAAGCATTCTCTTCAAATTTTGCACACTGCATTGTTGGAAATAGAATAACCCTGTAGATTGCTTAGAAATAGTGCTGAATCACATATTCAAATATTTTTATCTGAGAGGCAGTATTTTTATATTAACTCTTAACCTGCTGAGTATTTTCAATATATTTTTCACCAAATCTAGTCATGGCTGCAAAGAAGCAGCCATGACTAGATTTGATGAAAAATTAATATAAATATAACACAAGAAATCATTGATTAAAAAATTTATTTAATTTACTGGAGGAAATATGTTTAATGTGCCTAATAGAGCTATAGGTTAACCGAAACCGAACCGAGGTTTTTAGTTTTTTTAAAAAACCGAAACCGAAACTGTCGACATCTCGTAATCCAAGATTTTTCGTTTTTTTATTAAATACTCTCTTTTGCCAATGGCAGTGTCTGGGTACTCTCACTACATTCTGTGAATTTCTGACATTTCAGTTTAGTTGTGTTTGCAGCTTTCCTCAAGTTGCATGTAGGTGTCGGACCTCGAAAAATGGCCAAGCACAATAAAAGTTCTGTATATTTAGGTAATTATTATATTGGCCTTCCTGATTCTTCATGTATTATAGCTTATTTCGGGAATTCATTGAGTTTCACTCAATTTCACTACCTTTCAGTTATGATTCCGGACATAATGAGTTTTATTGAATTTTACTTGGCCTCATGAACAAACCAAAAACCGAACCGAACCGAGGTTTTACTCCACCCGAATAACCGAAACCAAAACCGAACAAGAAATTTAAAAACCTACAGCTCTAGTGCCTAAATTATACTTATTTGAATGACAAGAAAAATCTTGTGCTGGGCTGGAATATCCGCAAGCAGCATGCAAGGAATTATTCCGCTATTCTAGAATGTGTTTCTCATGAAAATGAAGCAGTGCTTGTTAACTTGTTAACTTCTGTTTCACTGGTAAAATAGGGCGTGGTGGCCAATGTCAAGGGTGGAATTCTGCTAAAGTGGGGCAGTATAGGTATAATTGATTGACCAAACTTTACTTCATTCCTCTGTTGCAGTCATGATATTCCCATAGATGCTGAAATAAACATTAACCCAATGGGTCTAATTCCATTTTGCTGCACAAGAACTGCAAAACAACAGGTGCCCCAACATGTAACCTCTGCATAAACATGAAGTTACTTGATGTGTACCTGGGCTGTTGTTTCTAGGCAAGTCTTGGCTGTCTATATAGATAGACAAGACTACCCTAGGAACAACTACAATGTACAGGGTGTAGACTTGTCAGTAAGTAACAGAAATGTTTTAAAAATTTCCAGGCTGATTGCTAGAAGCCACTATCAGGGCTTTAAAAAAAATGAGGGTACCAGAGCAAAAGCCACCGTTTTCCTTGTTCACGTTTCATATTCAGTCAGACCCAAATAATATTTTGTTCATATCAATTTGTTTAATTACAAATTACTGGAGAGTGCCTGAAGGCACTTTCAGGCACTCTCCAATAATTTGTAATAGAACAAATTTTGAATAACAAATTCAAACCCCCCCAAAAATTTAGCCCTCAACCAGTTACCGAAAATTTAAATAAGCCCCCAACCCTGCTCCCCCCCCACCTCCCCCCCCCCCCCCCCCCATCCTGTATAACAAAATGTTGGTTCTCTCACTCAGCAAGGGTGGAAAAGTAACATAAACATATCGTTTGCGAGTATGTATTTTTCCCTCATGACGTAAATTGTCAGCGTCATTGAACCCATACTCTATGCTGTTCCTCCATCATGACACTTCCTTTCATAACTGTTCCATGGAACATTAACATGGAACATTAACTTGTGAGGAGTTTGCTTTCATTTCAATGCAGAATATCTCATCACAGTGAATAGTTTATAGGTCACCGACCTTGAAGGAGATAATTTAAGTTATGAAATATTCTTAAACAAGAGCAACACGAAGCATGACATATACCCCCTCCTGCAATATCATGGATAGAATTAAAAAAAAACAAACAAGATCAGTCTTGCAGAACTTTAGCTGTAGAGCAGAAACCAATTTCAAGTGTATTGAACATTGGAGGTCACTGTGACCTTGACCATTGGCACATCATGGTCAAAATAAATAGGCTTCTTCCACTCATCATACCTAACCCACATATTAAGTTTGGTAAAGTTCCGGTTGGAAGAACTTTAGTTAATTGATGGAATGCGAAAAGTTAATGGACAGATGACGACAGTCGCCGAACGTCGGACATTGTGATAACTTAATGCCCCCTCCTCAAAGAGGCCGAGGGCATAAAAATGGTCTGCAAAATGGCAGATAAAAAACAACAAAGTGTTTCCTTCCACACGCTTGTGTGAATAATATAGAATTGAGGGACATGACTCACATTTTACTTGGGCAGTTTTGGCAACATTATACCTGACTTGTCGCAAACTTTTTGTTCAGTTTTCATTTTGTTGATTAAAAACACAGGGAATGTGGGGGAATTAACCCTTTACCCAACGCAGACGATTTCAAAATTTATTATTTTAAATACCATTTTTTAAATTTTTTCATAAAATTTCAACAAAACCATATCATGTGGCCCCTCATTGGAACAAGCTTGACGAGGGGTCCAAAGAGGGGTCACATGATATGGTTTTGTTGAAATTTTTCGAAACATAATATTTTTTCAGCTGCTGAATTTGCATATTATGCGGGTGGATGCGGGTGATTCGTTGAATAAAGGGTTAACATTGGCTTCTCTCAGGTATTGCTGATTAAGTCACTAACAAGCTGGCTTGGGTTCTATGCCCCCCCCCCCCCCCCCCCTTCTCCCTTGCGCTCCATGGGAAGTCTGGGAAGAGAAACAGTGGGGGTTTTTTTTACTGTGGTAAACAGGACCCAGTCATCATTGCTTGGGGTGGAAGTACTCTAAAATGGGTATAAATGCTTTATCTTCCTGTTGCGGTCACAATTAGCCATTTTCAGAAGTATGTGACCTTTAAACATCCATAAATATTGTTCCATGCTCTGGAACCCTCTGTGCAAAATTTATTGGAATGGAAATTCATGTAAAGTTTCCTGCCATTTGTTTTAAGGTCCAGCAATTTGTCTTAATGGAAAATCAATCATTCTATTTTGGGGGTGGTGAATGGTACACAAATCAAATGACAATTCAACCAATTTGTACAGATCTGATAAAGCTAGGACCTAGTCTTCCTAGGACCATTTGCTGTATCCAATAGCTCCCAGGACTCAAATGAGAAATCTGTCCAAAGTTGATAGAAATTTGACTATTTTTTTTAAATCAAATTAATTAATTCTGAGTTAACCCTTTACCCAACGAATCGCCCACATCCGCCAGCGTAATATACAAATTCAGCAGTTGAAAAAATATAATTTTTCAAAAAATTTCAACAAAACCATATCATGTGACCCCTTGTTGGAACGAGCTCGTCGAGCTCATTCCAACAAGGGGTCACATGATATGGTTTTGTTGAAATTTTGGGAAAAATTTGAAAAAATGATATTTAAAATAATAATTTTGATATCGTCTGCGTTGGGTAAAGGGTTAACTGACAGTATTGTTGTACTTGGCAGTAAATTGTTGATTTTGAAGTGTTTCATTTGTTTTAGAAACATTGTCCTTGTCAGACCTTGTTGTCAAAATATGTATTTGTCCGTCAAATATCGGTCAACATTTGCTTTTTTAAAGAAATTAGTCTCCATCATATAACATTTTAAGTGGTAAACAGTACTGATCCTGGTGACCTCACCATGTGCTCGTTTGTCGATAGCAACAGAGTAATCGACAAGGGAATCAGTTGTAACAAGACATTGAGCTTTGATGTTTTCTCAACATTCGAGCATCTTTATACACGAGTTTAACCCAGATGGCACTGTTGCAGTCTGAATTATGTTCCTATTATACAACTATCGTGAGGTGAACAGAAGGGTGGAGTCTGGGTTAATACTGTCTCATTAAAATATTTGTATTGGCGATGTTTTCGCCTGCGTAGGGTCAATTTTGTGTGAGCGGTAGGTGGAAAATAAAATTGCCCACCTCATATTTCCAGGCCTGAAGGTATGCATTTAATCCCATTCCTGGGCTTTTGAGTCCGAAAGCGATTCACGATATTCGGGAAATCTATAGCACAGAACCAGGAATCATGCATGGCACTATATGCATGTTGAAGTGAGTTTTCTGAATTGAAAAACTGCCCTAATGTAAGTTTGTAAGATTTCATTATCCCTTCCATGCCTGAACTTTTTATGAATCCTACTTCCTGAAGAACCTTTCTTTGCAAATCACTGTAGCTCTTTATCAGTTCCGGAGGACTCCTGTCTACAATAGCAAGACCTTCACTCAATTCAAAGTTCAAACACGTCTTCAATTTCAAAATTGCTATTATCACTCACAATGTGCTACCTCCTTCAACATCATCTCCTTCTTCTCTGCTGTCACTAGTCTCCTTTGCTTCACTGTAGCTCTCCATCAGTTCCAGTTGACTCCTCTCTCAAAAGAAAGGCCTTCACTTGCTTCAAAGTTTGAACTCGTCTTTAGAGCTGTAGGTTTTTAAATTTCTTGTTCGGTTTTGGTTTTGGTTTTTCAGGTGGAGTAAAACCTTGGTTCGGTTCGGTTCGGTTTTCGGTTTGTTCATGAGGCCAAGTAAAATTCAATAAAACTCATTCTTATGTCCAGAATCATAACTGAATGAGGAAAGCCAATATAATAGTTACCTAAATATACAGAACTTTTATTGTGCTTGGCCATTTTTCGAGGTCTGACACCTACACGCAACTTGAGGAAAGCTGCAAACACAACTAAACTGAAATGTCGGAAATTCACAGAATGTAGCCTTCCCAGAGTAGTGAGAGTACCCAGACACTGCCATTGGCAGTGTCTGGGTACTCTCACTACTCTGGGATGTCTACATTCTGTACATTTCAGCAGCAAGAGAGTATTTAATAAAAAAAACCCCGAAAAACCTTAGATTACGGATTGTCGACGGTTTCGGTTTTAAAAAAACTAAAAACCTCGGTTCAGTTTCGGTTAACCTACAGCTCTACTCGTCTTCATTTTCAGAATGACTAGTATCACTCACTATTCACTAACTCTGTCAATAGAAACTCCTCTTCAATGCTGTCACCAGTCTCCTCTCCTTCAAGCAGAGGAGACTGGTGATGGCAGTGAAGAGGGAGTTGAAGCCAGGAGGCAGTGGTGATAAAACTAGCAATTCTCAAAATGAAGATGAGTTGGAAGCAGGTTTGGGTTTTCACACTTCTCTTAGAAAAAGAACTTTTATGTACCGAGATGGCGGATTGCCAATAAAATATGTCAATTTTACAAAATTAAATGCATCTCAGTCCTGGTTCTGAGTGTAATTTCATTTCCGTTCCCGTTACTATAGAAAACCAGGATTATATTAAACCCTAGTTTCATCGTATTAGTCCCCTACCAGCATCGCCGGAGGGGACTATAGGTTTGCACTCTGTCCATCTGTCAGTCTTTCAGTCTGTCAGTCACACTTTAGTTTTCCGGAGTTTTTTTTTTAAACGCTTCAACGGAATGATTTCATTTTTGGTAAACTACTATAGAACGATGACTTACAGATCAAGTTTGAGTTTCATGCTGATTGCCTTATTCTTGTGTGAGTTATGGCCCTTGGAAATATGGAAAAGCACCAAAATATCAGTTTTCCAGACTTTTTTTGGAAACGCTTCAACGGAATGATTTCAGTTTTGGTAACCTACTATAGAACGATGACTTACAGATCAAGTTTCATTTGCACTCTGTCCATCCGTCAGTCTGTCAGTCATACTTTAGTTTTCTGGACTTTTTTTGGAAATGATTCAACCGAATGATGTCATTCTTATTAACCTACTATAGAACGATGACTTAACAGATCAAGTTTGAGTTTCATGTTGATTGCATTATTCTTGTGTGAGTTATGGCCCTTGGAAATATGGAAAAGCACCAAAATATCAGTTTTCCGGACTTTTTGGGGAAACGCTTCAAAGGAATGATTTCATTTTTGGTAACCTACTACAGAACGATGACTTACAGATCAAGTTTCATTTGCACTCTGTCCATCCGTCAGTCTGTCAGTCAGTCTGTCAGTCATACTTTAGTTTTCTGGACTTTTTTGGAAATGCTTCAACCGAATGATTTCATTCTTGCTAACCTACTATAGAACGATGACTTACAGATCAAGTTTGAGTTTCATGCTGATTGCATTATTCTTGTGTGAGTTATGGCCCTTGGAAATATGGAAAAGCGCCAAAATATCAGTTTTCCGGACTTTTTTTGGAAACGCTTCAACAGAATTCATGCTGATCACATCAAGGTTATAACATGTGTATAATTATTAATGCTCATTAGTTCGGTAGGGGACATTGTATTGCTTCAGCGATATGTGCGCTCTTGTTTCAAATAATTTGGATACCTTTCATTCTCATCCCTGAAACTATCATGTCATTCAGTAGCAATGCCATTGGCCATTTTTAGCAAATTTTGTAAATTTGGGATAGTAGAGAGGTTGTTAGTACTGTGTTCCAGTGAGACTAAAATCCTCCTCCCTTGATTGGACGAGAGCTCGCTTAGTATATTCTATGTTTACGGCTCAAGTGGCAAATGTTACCGTCTGACTTCACAACACGAAATATTTGCAATGACATCGTCCGTTTCGTAACTGCTTCATCAACGGAGTGACTAGCAAGCCGCTTCATTTTTCAGGATGTTTCACATGTGCAGCAGACGGTGTTCTGGATGAAGTGTTGTTTAAATTACAAACCGATATACGATTTGAACTAAGATGGAATGAGTTTATCTGGTTTATTGATTATTTATCCAGTGCCGTCATGGATACACAAGAGGTTTATTTACTAAACCTGTGATCGTTAAAAGTTGCCTTAAACAAGGCAACTTTTAGCGATCACAAGTTTAGTAAATAAGCCTCTCGTGTTTCACATTGTAGGTTTGAGGCTATGGGTAGTATTTTATTGGAACATATACATTATTGTAATGAGTTGATGGTAACATGGTCTGAGGTTTGCAGCTCAGAGCGTATGTTCAACCTCGATGCTTCGCGTCTCGGTTGAACATAAGCTCTGAGCTGCAAACCTCAGACAATGTTACCGTCAACTCATCACAATAATTTACTATGTACTACAGTTTCTAAATTTCTTGTGTACATTGATGCTTCAAACAATTTCCTTTGCAGCACAGTTGTTATTAAAGACGTCAGGTAGATGTATGGACTTTTGTGAATTTTTTTTACCTCAAATATCACATTACTTTTGCTTTCGATAATCAGTGTTCTGTTTCAGTCAGTTTTTTTTACAGAATAAATTCATCATCAATGCCACTAAAAAATGAAATTCTGTGTCCTCCAATAACAAAATTTTTGCTGTGCATTTTTCATTTTTTATTATTTTTTTTTATCGATATGTACAAACTGTAAAAGATAAGTTGAATTTTATGTGATGCTTGTGCCATCAAAACCACCAGGCTTCAGAGGGAGGTGGGGGGATCGGGGTTTTTCATGTAAAATAGCCACCTTGGCCCTGTTGATATGAAAAGCTTTAAACTTCTCTTATTGGGAAACCCACAAACCTTCAGATAAAATCTCTCAACTAGCATGATGTAAAGTGTGTGTGTGTGGGGGGGGGGGGGGGGGGGGGGGGGGGGTTTAGGGAAGAAAATATTTACTGCTCAGTACATTCAGAGGAGGAATTATATAAACATTTTGAGGCGGAAGTTAAAAAACATTTAACCCTTTACCTAACATGAAAACCAGACGACACTTGCAAAAAAAATTCTTGAATAACTAATTTTTTTCATTTTTTGTCTCAAAAACATAGGTTATGACCCCTCGTTGGAACGAGCTCGTTCCAACGAGGGGTCATAACCTATGTTTTTGAGACAAAAAATGAAAAAAATAATGAAAATTGGCGATTTTTGAGAATAGCGCTGGCCGGTTTTGGCCGTTACGTTGGGTAAAGGGTTAAAATGGTCATTTTTGTGATTTGTGCCGGGCAGCTGCAGATATGGCCTTAGCACTATATAAAGGACTAAAGTATTTTTATTTCCATTTTAGAGTCACGTGTACTTATTTGTTATGAGATTTGGAGAAACTTACTATATTCTTTATCTGATGTCATTGAAAACTTGGTCTGTTGAGATATTTCAGCCCAAAGATGGTTTCCAATTGCCAGGCCTGTCATGATTAATCGAGAAGTCGACTGATTGTCAGAAACACCCATAATTGTCTATTATTTTAAAGTCCATGATTATGGGATTTCAATACTGCTTTACTGATGAATGAATTATTAGTAATAACACTCCTCCCCATCATGCTCGTAAGATGTGTCCGAGGCTATAGAATATCAAAATACATTGTAATTGATATGGGAAAGAAGTATAAAGATACAACACATAACACTAGGTGTGGCATACTAGAAGTATGGGAGTACAAATAATTGCCTTACTCAGTTTGAGAATGAGTGCAGTTGCCTTCTTAAATCTCAACGATTATTAGACTCTTGAACACTTCAGGTCCAATCTTGAATCTAGGCTCAGGTTTGCACCTGAGGTGGTCATGATCTGACTTTTCCTCAGAGCAGTAGGTGTGTGGCATGCCTACATGCCTAAAGAATGTTCAGCCCAAGGAACTAATGACTAAAAAATGTTTTTTCTATATAGTTGTTCCTAGAGGTCACAGAGTGTGATTAAACTTTAACCCTTTACCCAACGTAACGGCCAAAACCGGCCTGCACTATTCTCAAAAATCGCCAATTAATTTTCAGTATATTTTCATTTTTTGTCTCAAAAACATAGGTTATGACCCTTCGTTGGTCGAGCTCGTTCCCACGAGGGGTCATAACATATGTTTTTGAGACAAAAAATGAAAAACATTAGTTAATTCAAGAATATTTTTGCATGTGTCATCTACTTTCCATGTTAGGTAAAGGGTTAACAAGGTGAATATAAAATAAACTGGGAAAATACAACTTGTTTTACTGTTATGTATTTTGTACAATCAAGTGAGGACCCAGATTTTCAGATTTTTGTGGCTACAATCATTGTTTGCGTGCTTGGAGTTACCATCATTTTAACCCTCTGAGTACTGATGTCGAAATATTTAAAATTTCAAACTTTAAATCAAAATTTCAAACCAGTACTTAAAATTTTTGTATTTCGACATAACTCTGGAGTGGGTTAAGAAAAGAAAAGGAATGCTGTGTCCTAATTTTGTTGTTCACAAGCTTTATTTGCTGCCAATGTACAAAGATTTGTAATATTTTTTTCTCTGTCCAATGCTGGTTGCTGTTTTATAATATTGCCATTTGTTGTTTTGAAGAGAGAAAACCCTGTGATGTGGCTATACTTATGTACTGATTTGTCATTGTTGAAGCAGCAGTTTTTTTTTTTTTATTTAATGTGAAAACATGTAGTAGATACAAACTATTACATGTTTTCTTATTTGTTTATTTCATTGATTGAAAAATTTCAAAATAATTTTTTCGTGAAGAAAATGATATTGTACTCTACTATAGATCAATGATAATGCATAATCTCATTGACAAAATGCTTCTAGTTTAAAAAATTCATGATTTTAAAATCATATTGGTGCATTTTGTTATCTTTCTATCAAATATTCTTTCAAAAACAGCAATAAATAAATAAATAAGTAAATAAATAAATAATTAAAAAGAATTGTTAACCCTGATTTGCTGTTACATTTTATAATACAGTGGAGCCCACTTAATTGGGTATCTCTTAATTGTATATCCCTGTTAATTGAATATAATTTTCAAACACAAAACCATTTAACATATCTTCAGTACAAATTAATTGCATATGGGTTGTAGAGTAAACTCCTGTTAATTGTATATAAATTTTTGTAATATGTCGAAAAAATTACTGTGACACGCACCAAATTCCCCCTTATTTATCAACCTTTTTGGCCTCACTACATCCAATACAGGCATTTATTCTATTATATCTTGTTTGACAGAGCTCTATGAGCTCTGTCAAACAAGATATAATAGAATAAATGCTCAGTTTACCTCCAGAACACAGGAAACTGACCAAATCCTTGTTAATTGTATACTCCTGTTAATTGAATAGTTTTCACTGGCAAAATGGATATTCAGTTAAGAGGATTCTACTGTATGACTACCACAAATAGCCTCTCCGGAAAACAAGAGTGTGACATATTCAATAGAGATTATTACCATTATGTGGGTGTACAAAATATGTATCCGTGTCGAGCTCCGGGTTCTAAGGACAGATCACGACGAGTCGAAGATGAGTTATGATCTACACCTTAGAACCCGGAGCGAGACTCGGATACATATTTTGTACATCTACATAATGGTAATAATCATTTTATCTTACAATATATTGGGGATAAGTCAAGAATGTAGACGAATATGAAACGAAAACGAACTATTTATTCGTACGGATGAACAAAAAGAAAAAAATGGAACTCACGCGAAAGGAACATGCTTGTATCCGACCCCCTGATACAAACATCTGTATCAGGGGGTCAGATACACGACAGTTGTGGAGTAAAAACAGACAAAATACATGTTGATTGTATGATAAAGATTGTTATCATGCCTGTCTCAAACTAGGCGTATTTGAAAGGACTATTTCTACCAGTGATCTATAAATAAATCGGTAAATTCCACAAATACATCAGTGAATTCCGTAATGCTTGCGTTCGATCGTTTATTATTCCGGCATGGGAAAACACTGCTTTTCTAGGACCAGTTACAGAACTCAATAAAAACACAATTGCACAGTTTGCACATTTCGCGACATGTGATTGAAAGAGAAATGAGAATGGACAGGGTTCATACAGCTCTTGAAAAACCCTTGAAAATGAGTTTTTACTTGAAAAACCCTGGAATTTGAAATTAGCCCTTGAGAAACCCTTGAACTTTCAGAAATCTCTTGAAAAACCCTTGAATACCAAGCTATTTCCTGGGCATCGTAAATATATGTGTACTCGCCTTTTACATGTTTTTGAGCTCGTGTTGCTCAGTTAAAAAAAAAACATAAAAAAGTATGGAACGTTTTACCAAGATTACTGTAACACAGATCACACTTTGGGTACCAGTACTTCCTGACTTCCAAAGTCAGATCCGTGTCACATGGATCTTAGATTTTTAGAGCTCATACAACAAGCTGAATAGTATATGTAGCCCTTGAAAAAAAAGAAGCCCTTGAAAAACCCTTGAAAACCCTTGAACTTTGTGAGCAAATTTTTGTATGAACCCTGATGGATTACAATATTACAGTGAATCGAACATACTCAGTTTTTTGTTGATATTGCATCTTACCATTGCCAAGTGACAAATAAAGATTGTGTCTCCTCATTAAATTTTATTGACAAACATTCCAGTCGAGGTCTTTTTGAAAATGCCGTGCTGAACAATTTCAAAATAACAATTAACAACTATTTTCAAGATGTGAATCCAACAATACGTAGGAGAAGCTGTGTTATCGAAAGCAATTCCGATTGAAGTTCAAGTCTTGCCTCCGTTGTTTTGACTTTCAAGTTTCATGTTCAAAATGAACGTTCAATATTACTACGCGTTTGGGATTCCCCGATTCCATAAATTGTTAATGATTAATTGGCTAATATAATTCTTGTTGTCCCCTGAAAAAATTTTCGGGGGACTATAGAAATCAGCTGTGTCTGTCCATCCGTCTGTGTGTCCGTCCCACTTGTTGGTGTCCCCATGATAACTCCAGTTTGGATCATTTGATTGGAACCAATTTTGGTGTATGACCTTCTTAGCCCAAACCACAGGTCAAGTTCGAATAAGATTATTTTTATTAGAGTTATACCCCCTTTCGACTTAGAAATTTCAAGATTTGCGGTGTCCGGATGATAACTCCAGTTAGGATTATTTGATCGGAAAAAATTTTGGTATGTGACTTTCTGGGGTAATAATACAGGTCAAGTTCAAATATGGGTTCGGACCGATCATTTTGACTAGAGTTATGCCCCTTTTTCGACTTGTTTTTTTCAGGGGACATGTGGCCGAGCAGCCTTTTATTGTATTTCAGTTATTTGGGATTTCCTACCTCATAGGACAATGAAGTGAAAAGAGTTTGAATTTCAGCCTCAACTGACTATTTTTGCTGATTTTACCCCAGATTGTTTATCACTGATCCCCGCTGATAAAAATCTAAAACTCTTGCTTTCATGGCACCCTTCTCAGAAAGCTATCTTATCAGGGGGATACTGGTGTGCTGCACTTGTTCAAATTGGGCTCATCTAGACGTATTCAGGGTGGTCATAAATCCTCCTTATTTTGAAAGTATGTAAAGAGAGAACTAGAGCTAAACAATCTCTTGATTAATGGCTGGACCCAATAGTCTCACATTTGAAGATATGATATCTTTGGCATAAATGGGTATCTTGTTTTGTTTTAAAAATAATAATATACCTGTGTTTAACTCTTTCAACACTAGAGGCCGCTTTTCCGGTCCAGGAACATGATGCGTCATAATTTCATTAAGTAGGATGGCTACCAAGTGAATGTGTGTGGTAGAACAATTAATATTTTCAACGTGCAGCCTGAATACCAGGGACCGACCTGGGCATGCACCAGTGCGTATTTGGTTCTGAAACATCAGGACCTGGCTCTTAAATCTCAGAAATAACTTCTCAGATCATATTTTGATATTCTTTCGATGGATAATCGAGAGAAACACTCTTACATATATTATATATATGATTATCATTTATCATTGTTGTAGAGTGCTTAAGTTAATACTTCAAGTCTTAATTACCAAGCATTAATCTTCACTGTGGTTTCTGATCAAGTCTTGGCTGCCTAAATAGGCAGCCAAGACTTGATCAGAAGCCACAGTGAAGATTAATGTTTGCTATAGTGTACTAAATGAAAATGATGAGAGATATTACATACTTGCGGTGTGTGTTACAAACAGCATTGTGACTCCGTAAATTGAAATCTGGCGCATGAATTGAAAAAATAGGCTCCGAGGCTATAGCGTATTTTAAATAGTCCTGATCGGTCCCTGGAATACCTCCTCTGGAATCAGTAATTCCGAGTCAGTGCCAGGATGGTTTTAAAGTGTAAAGCTAATTCATGTAATATTTTTAAAGTGTAGCTCAGTGTGAAACATTTGTGTATGTCACGGGTCATACGAGCACTAATATACAATCCTCGGCTGCACATTGAAAATATTAATTGCTCTACCCCCAAATAATGGATATGGACTCTTCCATTTTCTGCCATTTAACCAGTGTTCAAAGGGTTAATAGGTTGTGGAAGATTATATTCAACACCAAGTGTTTGAGAAGCCCTTGAAAAATATCTTCATGTATACAACTACCCCTTGTACTATCAAATTCAACACAAAAAAAATCTGAAATATTGATGGTTACAATTTTGTAAACTTCTCTAGCCTGAACCATCACTTCTGACTGCATTCCAGAATATTTAGTCTATGGTTTTTTTTTTTGGATAAGATCTTTAGAACCACTGTATGATCCAAGTCTGGAAATAAGCAATCTGTCATTTGCAGAATGAGACCCCCAGAGGGTGAATTTGCCAATGCTAACCCATACACTGGACTAGAATCCCCCAATTTATACTCTGGGTATCTCTTTCTATTTAGGCCTGAGACGTTGATTCAGATTGAGGTTCACAGAGGGTAAATTTAGTTATTCTACTCTGGCTCTGTGGAGTAGATTCACCAAATTCACCTTCTGGGAACCTCATTATGCAGATGACAGTCTGCTTATTTTCAGGCTAGACTATATCTTACTTTTCTTACCAAACTCTTCAGCTATTACAGAATGGACTGCCATGTTTTATTTGTGATACAATTCTTGAAGTTTGACATCCAATGTATAGCCACTGCAGATTAATATGAGTTGTGCGGAAATTTGAACCAAGTTGGAAATACCATTCTGCTAAATTGTTTGGTTATGAGTTTTCCAGTTCCCATCTATACCTTTAATCTTCTTTTTTTCACATATGATCCTTGTTCTGGCATTTGTATTTTTTCCCTTTTCTAAACTTCTATTTTCTAAATGTTCTCTTTATCACTGTATGTCTGCCTGCATTTCTGTTCAGTTCTGTATTTCCATTGATTCATTGTATGCATGCATTCAGGCATTCCCGTGTTTTTACACCTGTAAATTCCGGGTAATTGTTTTATATTACAACTGTCATGGGTTGTGCCTACAGTATTGCTGCGTGGACTTATCACTTTCCACAGGTGGGCAATATTTCCACGGATGCATAAATATCGGATTCGAAACACTAATTATAGGAATAATAATCAAAAATTTAATTAATGAAGCACCGGGTACAAACTGGTGCTTCATTAATTAAAATTTGCTCATGATGATTTTTATTACCTGGTAAACGCATGCATGGACATCGCTGACCACGCGTGGATTATGACCACTCCACAGAGACTGTACTGTAGTGTCTTATCATTTAACACTTTACCTAACATGAAAAGCAGACGACACTTGCAAAAATAATTCTTGGATAACTACTTTTTGTCTCGAAAACATAGGTTATGACCCCTCGTTGGAACGAGCTCGACGAGCTCGTTCCAACGAGGGGTCATAACCTATGTTTTTGAGACAAAAAATGAAAAAAATAATGAAAATTAATTGGCGATTTTTTAGAATAGCGCTGGCCGGTTTTGGCCGTTACGTTAGGTAAAGGGTTAAAAAACAATGGACATCTCTTCACTAGTTAAACCCTTTACCTAACATGAAAAGCAGACAACACTTGCAAACAAAATTCTTGAATAACGAATTTTTTGTCTCAAAAACATTGGTTATGACCCCCTCACTGGAACAAGCTCGATGAGCTTGTTCCAAAGAGGGGTCATAACCTTATATTTTTGAGACAAAAAATGAAATTAATTGGCGATTTTTGTGAATAGCGCTAGCCAGTTTTTGGCCGTTACTTTGGGTAAAGGGTTAAGTGCTGGAAGCCGATATTTGGTCTCTGTTGGTCTCTGTCTTTCCGGTACAGCAACTTCACATAAAAAGACTTCATATTCTGTGGATGCGCTTCATATTTTATTTCAAGTGAAATTATTCAATCTGTAGGAATTTTCGTTGTTAAATTTATGGGAGAGTGAATTTTGTTGTTGATGCTTTTTATTACCTGGTAAATACGTTTGTGGACATCACTGCCCATTGATTACGATAAATCCGTACTGTACCATGTAGGGAAGTGGTAGGAGGGAGTGATGACTGGAGGTCCTAGTTTGGACCAGTGATGGCAGGGTCTTAAAGGAAAATGGGAGGAAGGGGTGTCAACCAGAAGATTGCAGTTAGGATTAGTGAAGGTAGGGGGAGTGGAGGCTTGAAAATTCTTGAATTTGTCTATTGTAGGGCCTTGAAAAATGTTGAGAATAGCCTTAACTAGCCTTGAATAGTCTTTTTATCAGTCCTTGCCTGCAGGAACCCTGTGTATGGTAAGGGGGTTAAAAAAGGAGCAAAGAACTTCTGTCTAGAAGAATCGGTGAAACCTTTTCACTTGTAAAAGGAATTCATGGCGGTACAATTTTCAGAAGCCTAATTAGCCTATAGCTTGTTAGCTCCACCTGACAAGTGTCAGCAGAGCTTTTCTGGTAATGATTTGGGCACCCATCCATCATCCTTATGTCATTAGCATTTTGTTTGTCCAGGCAGTAACTTCATAACCACTGAATATTTTTTGACAAAACTTTTACAACAATATGTATTATCAAAAGAATTTTAATACGGTATGTGCCCAACAAGGTCACAGGCCCTATGTTACGGTGACTGTTAGTCACTTTGTCCGGTCCATATAACTTGGTATGATTGACAGATCTTATTCATACTTGGTAAAATTATTGCTTATGACTCAAAGATGTGTCGCGACTTTGATCCAAGGTCATATCAAGGTCAGGGTCACAGACACCAAAACTTTGATATTGTTAAACAATCGTCGGGTCTGTGTAATTGAATCTACATGACAGAATTTTGTTCATCCTCACTAAGAGGGGCTATAGGCCCAGAGGCCTCTTGTGTGGTTATTCATTGCCTTAGTTATCTTTATTCCAAAATCAGAAATTCATGGACATGTGTGAAACATTTCTTTTTATTGCTCTTTTTTATAGAGATTCTTTCTTCTAGTTCTGTTCTTGTACAATTATGATTTCCTGGTAGCTCTCTGAAGGGTTGTACAGTGGAGCCCACTTAATTGGATGTTTCTTAGGCCATGGTGGTTAATTTTCAGTTTAGCATTATTCCAGGTTATCAGAACAAAATGCGGAATGAGGTTATGAACTCTAGTGGTATCTTCCAAGCCAGTTCAGTGACAGCAGTTAGAAGAGTCCATATTCATTATTTGGGGTAGGCCAATCAATATTTTCAACATGCAGCCTTGGGGCTGCACGTTGAAAATATTCATTGGTCTATCTCACACATTTACTGAACAGCCATACTATTTAATGATGTTAAGACGTATCATATTCCTGGTCGGAAAAGCGACCAATGGGGTTCAAAGGGTTAATTATTAATTACATCCTTGTAGGGAAATGGCATAATATATCCCTTTCCACAAGATGCATATTTTATCATTGCACTTACACACTGCTTCCTTGCATGTATAGGTTGCCTCAGATAGTAGAACTTGTAATGGTCAGGGTTATATACAGAACAGCTTATAACAAAGAGTACCATTAGTCAACATTATACGCCTAATAACACCAGATTATTGCCTCATTATTGCCAGATTGCTATAGCAATCTGGTAATAATGAGGCAATAATCTGGTATTTCAATGGATGAAGAAGAAATATGAAATGGTGTATTCTCCTGGCCCTATGAATGAGGTGACCCATTTGAGGAGCCAATAATAAAGAAAATGCTTTATTATTTCGGGCAAAAAACAAAACGAGGCGAATGACGTTAAACCGAAAATTAATTAACCATGGCCTTAATATATGTTGTGAAATTACAGTGACAAACACCAAATTCTCTTTGTTCAAAGACCTATTTGGCCTCAGTACATGCAATACAGGAATTTAATCTATTATATCTTGTTTGACAGAGCTCCACGAGGTCTGTCAAATATGATATAACAGGATAAATGCTCATTTTATATCTAGAATACAGAGAAGTGACCAAATCCCTGTTAATTGAATACTCATGTAAATGGAATAATATTCAATGATAATGTGACTATTCAATTAACTGGTAGAGTGGTGGAAGCCCACATTTGGGCTTTATTCTGAAGTGTCGGTACCACAACTAAAAGGCTTCATATATTCCGTGGATGTTCTACATATCACCTTTGAAGGTAAATTATTTAGTCTGATAGAATTTGCCTTGTTAGAATTTATGGAAGAGTGCTTTTTAGCACTCTTCCATAAATTGTAACAAGGCAAAGACATGTGAATACATTTTGATGACCAAAAATAAAAAATAATTCAGCTCTCTGCAAGTTAACAGGATTCCACTGTACAGTTAAAACTAGAAGTCTTGTCATGCCATGTGCTCAAATAGCACGTCGATCTGCACCTTAATCTACGTGTTATGACCATAGTAAGGCTATCAAATTCTGTACATATGGACTGTGCACAGCACAAGCAATGTTTCAGCCAATGGACCTCCAGGTAACCTGGAGGTCCATTGGCAGAAACATTGCCTGTGTTTGCAGTGATAGAAACATTGCCTGTGTTTGCAGTGATTAACCAGGAGAACCTGCTGTGCTTTGGATGCCATTCGATATGGCAATTGCATGCAATTCCTATGCACAGTTAAGCCTAGATAAGCGCACAGTTCATGACAGGACTTGTAGTTTTAACTGTATTAGAAAGTTTCTGAGTTCTCTGAATCTGGCAAGTAGTCCTTACTTGTACTGATAAATTTGTGCTCCTTTATTCTGAGAATGGTTTTGATCTTTTCCTGTAATTTGTGGATTTTTTCTTGAAACCGTTCCATAGGATTTCCTGAAAATCTACAGGAGGTCTTTTCTGAATGGGCCCAGGATTAGCTTTGGAATGTTTGTTAGAAATAATACAAGTTTGTGAGAAATAAAATAACTTCACTGATTTTTAATGTGTTCATAACATATTACAAATTCATTGGAGCCTTAAAAGGCTTGCTTTGGCGGGACTCTACCATTTTTGGAAACCAGTAAGCTGAAGTATTCTTTAGCCATACCACTTTTTGAGAAATAATTTTAATTGGCATCTCAAATTATATTAAAAGTCACCAATTTCAGTATTTTGGGGGGGGGGGGGGGGGCTAGTTAAACCTGTTGAGTGGCTGGATCTCAAATTTGCACCTCATTCTGAAGTGCTTGCATTGTAACTTATATACAGGGACCGACCTGGGCATGTTGAGTGGCTGGATCTCAAATTTGCACCTCATTCTGAAGTGCTTGCATTGTAACTTATATACAGGGACCGACCTGGGCATTTGCCAGTGCGTATTTGGTTCTGAAACATCAGGACCTGGCTCTTAAATCTCAGAAATAGGCTTCTCAGTTGGCGCATAACTTCTCAGATCATATTTTGATATTCTTTTGATGAATAATCGAGAGAGACACTCTTACATGTATTATATATATGATTATCATTTATCATTGTTGTGGAGTGCTTAAGTTAATACTTCAAGTCTTAATTACCAAGCATTAATCTTCACTGTGGTTTCTGATCAAGTCTTGGCTGCCTAAATAGGCAGCCAAGACTTGATCAGAAACCATAGTGAAGATTAATGTTTGTTATAGTGTACTAAATGAAAATGACGAGAGCTATTACATACTTGCAGTGTGTGTTACAAACAGCAGTGTGACTCCGTAAATTGAAATCAGGCGCATGAATTGAAAAAATAGGCTCCGAGGCTACAGCGTATTTTAAATAGTCCTGATCGGTCCCTGTATATATATATTTTGTGGAGATACTTCAAATCTTCGAAATTAAATTATTTAGTCTGTATGGATTTGCCTTGTTAAAATTTATGAGTGAGTGCCAGAACGAACAAGGAAAAGACATGGACAAATGTTTGCATTCGAAAAATAATTTAGAACTGTATCTGTTAAAGGCACAATAATTTCAAAATTAGTACAAACCTTTTTAATTGTTTACCTAACATGAAAAGCAGACGACACTTACAAACAAAATTCTTGAATAACTAATTTTTTTCATTTTTTGTTTCAAAAACATAGGTTGCGAGCTCGTTCCAAAGAGGGTCATAACGTATGTTTTTGAGACAAAAAATGAAAATTAATTCGCGATTTTTGAGAATAGTGCTGGCCGGTTTTGGCCGTTACATTGGGTAAAGGGTTAAATAGCCACAGTAGATGTAACTTGCTCTAGTCCCATGGCTCAAGTCTTGAAGGATGCTATACAAATAGAGTGAATGACTGAGGGATGTTTTAGAGGTTGCAATCTGTTACGAGGCAGCGTTGGTTTCTGAGACAAGGGTATAATTATATTCTTGAATAAGATCATCAGGATTCAATGGGTGTGTTGGAGTCCAAATTAATTCAGAAGTCATTTGGTGGAATTTCAAGCTACAGCTCTATGTATAAAAGGACTTCTCTCACTTCATTTCTCACTCAGCTTGCTGCTTTTTAGAGTGTAAAGCAATGTAAGAAAAGTTGATATTCTTGGGATTGAAATTTTGGTAAATGTCCTTATAATTGAGAGAAATTTGTAAAACATTTCCTGCCAAACATACCCCATACACACACAAAATATCACTCACCTCTGGTAACTGGATACTTCCATTACACCACTTTTAACTCCCTACCAGCAAAGTACATTTTGTTACTTTTCATATAATCAAGTCATGGTTGCTCCAGAGCAGCCATGACTTGGATATTATGAAAAATTATTGCCGATAGAGTCTGGCAAAGAATACCGTATTTTCTCTATGTATTGGGACAGCTAAAAATAATTATTTTCACAGGTGTCCCAATTATTAGAAAATGGGGAAAGAACACGGCCTGATCTTGATTTGATGCTGAAAAAAGTTGTTTGCGATTCATTTTCCATCACTGTATACAAAAATCGCCGTCCAATTTTTTTTTATATTTTCATTTTTTGCTTCCAAAACATAGCTTATGATCCCTCATTGGAACGAGCGCATAGCGCTCGTTCCATTGAGGGATCATAAGCTATGTTTTGGAAGCAAAAAATGAAAATTTTTAGTTACTCAAGAATTTTTTTATGAGTGTCGTCTGCTACTATCGACGGGTCAACTGGAAACAAATCTCCTGAATGTCCCAAACTTTAGAGCATAAAAAAAATATAGTTTTCTGGAAAAAATGTGTGTCTCAAATCATAGAGTGTCCCATTACATAGAGTAAATACAGTAATCATCAAGAGTCCAACTCCTCTTGGGGGTGGGGGATATTTTGTTGATAAAATATAGCTTACCTTTGTTAGGTCACAAAGTGTCTTTGTTCTGAGCCTACAGATTTACCTGTACCAGGCAAAGAGTTAAAATGCTTCTACCATGCCTGACATATTGGGGAATATATTTCTAGACAACAAGAAGAGATAGTATTACAGTCAGTGGATTCACTTCCAAGCCTAGAAATGCACAGACAATCATCTGCAGAATGAGGTCCCCAGAGGGTTGATTTTCTGATGCTACCCTTGGTAGCATTACTAAATTTACCCTTTGTGAACCTCAGTCTGAATCAAAGTTTCCGGCATAAACAGAAAGGGTTACTCAGAGAATAAATTGCGGGGGGAGGGGGGGGGGGGGATTCTAGCCCACTGTATGGGATAGCAGCAGCAAATTCACCCTCTGGGGACCTCATTCTGTGAATGATAGATTGCTTATTTACAGGCTTGTTCACTTCTAAAGTAACTTATGCTGATCGTTTTTACTGTTGCCACAGTGAACATTACCAAATTTGTAATACAGCTTTTGTCATGGGGCCTGGTGATTCAGTTTTATTTGAAATCATTTCATGGATGCAATTTGACCTAAATCCATTGGGTATTCTCGGAAGACTACAAATCTCAGCAGAATTTTAAATGCATTGTAAAGGGTGATGTATCTCCCATATCTACCAGGTAAGGAACAATGAATCGCGATTACATCATACACAGCTCAAGAACATAACACCATGACATCATCATCTTCATTCTTATAATATCATTTGATAGACGCAGCGTGATTGTCAAAATATATGCAAACAAATCAAGAAAGGGATGAATATTGTAAGATAAATTGGTTATTACCACCAAGTGGTGTTTTCCAATATGGAGTATGGAAGTCTTGACCTCATCGCTGGATCATATATCAACTTTTCCTGATGGATTCGTCGATTTATGCCCAGAAACTAGGTCTCGACTTAACCCTTTACCCAACGTAACTGCCAAAACCGGCCATTGCCATTCACAAAAGTCATCCATTAAATTTCGTTATTTTACAGCTCAAATTATTCTTATTGAAAACATAGCATATAGGGAATAGAAATTAACATAATTCTCAATTAACACAATTCTTGTCTTATTTCATAATCCTTTCATAAACATTGAACATTATCCTTTTCATCAAACATTACACACAGTCAAGTTAACCCTTTACCAAGTGTAACAACCAAAACTGGCCAGCGCTATTCACAAAAATCGCCAATTAAATTTCATTGTTTTTTTCATTTTTTGTCTCAAAAACATAGGTTATGGGCCCCTCTTCGGAACGAGCTCAACATAGGTTATGAGGGGTCATAACCTATGTTTTCGAGACAAAAAATGAAAAAAAATAATTATGCAAGAATTTTGTTTGCATTTGTCGTCTGCTTTTCATGTTAGGTGAAGGGTTAAATACACCATCTCGGAAATTCACATGGTGGTAATAACGTATATGTATTTTATGATGACAGTTCTGTTTAAAGTTGTTGAATATTGGGAAGTTCTGTTCACCAGTCTTGAATCAAAACCAATTTTGGTGTTCTCATGGATAGAACAAACACTATTCCTTCATTATTTTTAACCCTTTACCCAACGAATCGCACGCATCCGCCCGCGTAATATGCAAATTCAACAGTTGAAAAAATATTATTTTTCAAAAAATTTCAACAAAACCATATCATGTGACCCCTCGTTGGAATGAGCTCATCGAGCTCGTTCCAACGAGGGGTCGTATGATATGGTTTTGTTGAAATTTTTTGAAAAATTTAAAAAAATGATATTTAAAATAATAAATTTTGATATCGTCTGCGTTGGGTAAAGGGTTAACCATAGTCTTTAAAAACAGATGGTCCAGTCGGTAGAAATAAATTTTCTTGCCTGACAAAGATTTTGACTGTCCTGGAACTTTGGACAAGCCTACCTGCGAGCCCTGCTAAAGAAGTTATATATACATAAAATCAATAGATATTATTCCACGTTTTCTATTTTTCTTATCACTCATTTCATTTTATTAAGGTATATGGGAAACAAGTTGTCAGAGAAACATCAGAATCACACATGGCATTGATAATTCCAGTCAAATCTTTCCTCTTGGACGCAGCATTGGAAATCTCGTTACATATTTTTTTAACAATTATCTAGATTTAAAAAAAAAAATGATATTCATCGTTTCTTTTATCTTAGTCGACTGACTTATGAAGATTTGGATGCCCTGTCACCTATGAAAGAACGAGAAACACCTTTTAAGATCAAAATGGAAATTGCAGAGGTGAATTTTTATTTTAATGTATTTTGCAATTTGCGAGGACCTGGGAAAAATGTTTGTTGACCCTATCTGTGTCAAATGAATAGATATGAATAGACCAAATTTTAACCCTTAAAGGCCATTTTACGACTTATACAACCCCAGAACAAGTGCCCTAAACATGCCATCAAATTACATGGGGAGTGGTTTCTCAGATAATGCCCAGATGAGAGTGTCCCCTTGTGGTTGCAATCATTCAACCATGATGGCAGCCCGAGCCTGAAGCCCGAAAACCTTTAGCACAGTCTACAGGTCATATTTATGAACGGATTTCATTGTAACCTGGTAGGTTGATTTCATATAATGTCTAGATGAGAACTTCCCTTTTTGGACGTGATTGGTTAACTGTGACGGCTTCAGGGGCCCGAAGCCCGAAAACCTTTAACACAGTCTACAAGTCATATTTATGAAGGGATTTCATTGTAACTTGGTAGGATAACTCCAAATAAAGTCTAGATGAGAACATCCCCTTTTGGTCGCGGTCATTTAGTCTTGATGGCTGCCTGAGCCCAAAAACCTTTAGCATAGTCTGTAGGTCGTATTTATGGAAAGATTTCATTGTAACTTGTTAGGTTGACTCCATATAATGCCTAGATGATGACATCCCCTTTTGGTCATGTTTGGTCAACTGTGATGGCTACAGGTGCCTGAAGCCCGAAAACCTTGAGCACAGTGTACAGGTCATATTTATGAAGGGATTTCATTGTAAGTTCGTAGGATCACTCCAGATGATGCCCAGGGGAGAATTTCCCTTTTGGTTGCGATCATTCAACCATGATGGCTGCTCGAGTCTGAAGCCCGAAAACCTTTACCACAGTCTACAGATCATATTTATGAAGGGATTTCATTGTAACTTGGTAGGTTGACTTCATATAATGTCTAGATGAGAACATCCCCTTTTGGACACGATTGGCCATGGGCAACTGTGATGGCTACAGGGGCCCGAAACCCGAAAGCATTTAGCACAGTCTTCAGGTCATATTTATGAAGGGATTTCATTGTAGCTTGTAGGATGACTCCAAATGATGTCTAGATGAGAACGGCCCCTTTTGGTCGCGATCATTCAGCCTTGATGACTGCCTGAACCCATAAACCTTTAGCATAGTCTATAGGTCGTATTTATGTAAGGATTTCATTGTAACTTGTTAGGTTGACTCCATATAATGCCTAGATAAGGTCATCCCCTTTTGGTCGTGATTGGTCAACTGTGACGGCTTCAGGGGCCCGAAGCCCGAAAACCTTGAGCACAGTCTACAGGTCATATTTATGAAGGGATTTCATTGGAACGTCGTAGGATCACTCCAGATGATGCCCAGATGACAGCATCCCCTTTTGGTTACAATCATTCAACCATGATGGCTTCCCGAGCCCAAAACCCGAAAAACTTTAGTACAGACTACAGGTCCTATTTGTGAAGGGATTTCATTGTAACTTAGTAGAATGACTCAGTATAATGTCGAGATGAGGACGTCCTCTTTTAGTAGTAATCGGTCAACCATCATGGCTACACAGGCCTGAAGCCAGAAAAACTTTAGCACAGTCTGCAGGCCATATTTATGAAGGGATTTTAATGTAACTTGATAGGATGACGCGTTTTGGAATAATTTCACTGTAACTTGATAACTTTTGTTGACATACTTTAACTGTGAGGGCCACATACATTAACTGTGAGGTCATATTAACCCACCTCTCCACCCTTTAGTACAGTGTACACCTCATATAACTTTTATTAAAAACATTGCATACAGGGAACAGAAATTAACATATTCCCAATTATCACAATCTTGTCTTATTTCATAATCCTTTCATAAACATTGAACATTATCCTTTTCATCAAACACAACACACAGACAAGTTAAGCTACAGTATCATTGACAATTTCATCGGGGGGCGCGGTGGCATTGCAGTAACTGGTTCTCATCAGATCACCGAAGTTGAGCAACGTTGAGCCCGGTTAGTCCTTGGACGGATGACCGTCTGAGCGATCAATTCGGACTCCCGCTTTGTGTCTTTGGACAAGGCACTTCACCCCAATTGTCCACATGGGGGCCCAATAATGCCGTATACTAAGGCGTACTGCACGTCGATGGTGCGTATGTCTTGAACCAATCTAACCCTGCCTGTGCTGCATTGCAGAGTTACGATGTTGGGCAGCTGGCAGCTGCTCGTTGTTGCTCGTGGTTCTCTCCAGGTACTCCTGCTTCCTCCACCTGTAAAACTGCCACTGACACGATATGACCTTAATGTTAATGTGTCATTAAATCCTAATAAATTAATAAATAAATAAATGATCATTTTTCTCATTAATTAGGAGCGATTGAGACTAGAACAAGGAGTACAAAGAACACCATTACTCTCCATATTAGAAAGTGCATACAGATTTTTTCTTGGTGGAATTGCTGGAGGTATGAGATAACTCTTTTATTAGCATAATCATGTTATCTACATTTTTTTTTATTTTTGCTGATGAAATGCTGTTGTGTATTATTAGATTGTTGGAAAGGTTAACTGGTAGAGTGCTGGAAGCCCATATTTGGGCTTTACTCTGAGGTGATGTTACTGCAACATGAAGGCTTCATACTCAGTGGATGTGCTTCGTATTATCTTTGAAGTGATATTATTTAGTCTGTAAGGACTTGTCTTGTTACAATTTATGGGAGAGTGCCTGCAGCCACTCTCCCATAAACTGTGACAAGGCAAAGATATGTGAACAAATTTTGATGGCCAAAAATAATTTAGCACTCTACCAGTTAAAAAAAAAGCCAGTTCAGACCTCTTAAAGTTACCATAAAGATTTTTTCAGTGAGTTTGGTGGTCTGGTAAAAGTGGTGTTTTCACAAGGTTTATTTTGGGCCATCAGAGAATGATGATGGAAGTGGGAGGGGGGGGGGGGGGTGTGGGCATGGTGGCTCATAGGTTAGATCATTGGACTTCAGATTGAAAGGTCGTAGACTCAATTCTGATCCATGTCCAGTTGCCTAAGTGGTGGCACAGTGTGCTAAGGTGCACTGCACATCATTGGTGAATTGAGCTAGTGTGATTATGAAATTTCATAATCAACATTTGAAGAAAAATAATCGATTAAAAGTCAACTTCAAATCATACTCTCAACCCCTCAGTGTGACATACTCCGTTCTGTCTTTCAAAAAACAATTATGGTTTGTCATTATATACTAATTTGGAATTGATACGTATAACAAAGTCATTTCTACTGACTATTGACTTCTACAACTACTTCCAGCATGGGCGTCAATGCGCTTGCCACAGTATCCATCCTGCCAAATGTAATCCACCAATGCATTCGCCAATTCATTCACCAGTGCATTTGCCAACGCATTTGCCAAACAATTAGTATATAAAGACAACAGCTAGAAAGCATTGTTTGCCTCTGATGAAGTTCAAAATAGGAACGAAACTGGTTAGGTGCATTATCAGAGATAACTGCACCACATGTCCTCTCGGACTCTTTGAGTCAGTTATTAAATCTTATTACTTTCCAAAGTGTGATTTACTGGGATTTTGGGGTTTGATTATAATGTGTACACTTTGCCGAGGATGTAATGGGACTTCATTGGGTTTTTTTTTAACCATTTACCTAACATGAAAAGCAGACGACACGTGCAAAAAAAAATCTTCAAATACTATTATTTTAATTTTTTGTCTCAAAAACATAAGTTATGACCCCTCATTGGAACGAACAAAAATATTGTGTATACAGTACAAGTCAAAATAAGCTGTAGCATAACTGCAATAAACTAAGTAAACTGCTGCTCCTGCACTGACAAGATCAGAATCTGACATTTTCTGGAAAGTATCAGGGAGAGCTTTCCAGAAAATGGTGTCAGCTTCTGATCTTATCAGTGTTGGAAGAGAAAGATAGTTTATAGGATTAACCTAACTTATTTTGACTTGTACTGTAAAACAACTTCAACTGTAAAGTAATTATCTATTCTCTCTTACTTATCAGAAACATAGTGACTGATGACAGGTGTTTTCAAAGAATGGAAGTTTGTTTACATTCTGTTCCCATCATGTCAGCTTAGATGACAGTAATTATATATATCTTTTAAGATCTGACAGAAATTGGAGTAAAATGTGTTTCCTGTAACCCTTTACCTATCCAAAAGCTATTTTGAAAGAGAATACTGTTTACTGATTTTTTTTGTTGAAACAGAATTCATATAAATGTATGCATTTTCAAGAAAATCTTCTTTTAAACTACAAGCCAAATGGTTTGAAAAATGTAATGTGACTGATGACTGTAACCCCCTCTACCAATGATCCTCATTTAATCTTCATTGGGTTTCAATTATGGCTGCATTTGTGGCTTATAGTTACTGTAGAAACCCTGTAGGAAAATCACATTTTCATCATCTTCCCTGAAAGTACTGAGCCAATGTGAACCAGACTTGGTAGGTATAGTCTATGAGAGGTTCTCTACAACTGTTACCCATTTTATTCCTGTTGGGTGAAAAATGTGGCCGCCTGAAGCATTCTTTAATTCTGATTGGTAACTCTTCTCTGAAACCACAGGGCCAAATGTTTTGAAATTTTGCATGGTTGATGTCTGGGACACCCTCTACCAACAATCCTCATTTAATGTTGATCATTTTGCAAACATGGCCACAATTGCTGTTTATGATTACTATAGAAAACCCCTATGGGAAATCACATTTTCATTTTCTCTCTTGAACTACTGAGCCAATGTGAACCAAAAACTTGTCAAGAATGGTCTATATGAGGCCCTCTACAAACGATCCTCTTTTTGTTCCTGTTGGTTGGAAAATATGGCCACCAGAGACATTCTATGATTCTGTTTGGTGGATTCAAATGTTTTGAAACTTCACGTCATTGAAGACTGGGACACCTTCTACCAATGATCCTCATGTAATGTTTGCAAACATGGCCACAATTGCAGCTCATAGCTACCATGGAAAGCCTATGGGAAATCACATTTTTATATGTAGTTCCAGGTGAGCGATTACAGGCTCTGTAAAGCCTCTAGTTTTTTTCAACTGCTCAGTTTGCAAATTATGCAGGCGGATTCGGGCGATTCGTTAGGTGAAGGGTTAAGATAAAATTTAAGAATTGTTAATAATAATTTGACAGAAAAAGCAAGGTAAATTCAATCAACTTTGACGATGTGTCTAGCTGTCATTGAGCATTTCCGTTCAGCCCACCGGTGCAGATGTAAACAAAACAAACCCATGCATTTGCGATAGAAAGTATCATTTTTTCACCAGTTTAAGTGACAAAGTTGATTATTTATTAAAAGCATGGTATAAATAAAACAGATAGGTACAAGGGCCACTCATAGAATAAAGGTTTTAAAGCCTCGTGGTTAAAACCCTTATCCTACTTGTGGTTTAAATCTGATTACCGGCCCTAGTACCTATTATTTCTATAGTTTAACTTCAAGAGAGCACTGGCATGGGAAACAGGTGGACATCAACATTTTTTATTTAATTAAATTAGACGTGCCAGAATCCAACAACATCAGGTTGTTTCACCCTTTACCCAATGCAGGCGATATAAAAAATTTATTATTATTTTAATACTTGTTTTTTCAAATTTTTCAAAAAATTTCAACAAAACTATATCATGTGGCCCCCTCAATGAGCTCATTCCAACTAGGGGTCACAAGATATGGTTTCGTTGAATTTTTTTAAATATATATATATTTGTTAACTACTTAATTTGTAAATTACGTGGGCAGATGTGGACGTTTCAATCAGAATTGAGCCATTATGAAACTAACCAGGTGATAATCTCTTAATTATTTATCCTCTAGTGGAGACGTCCGTCCGTCCGTCTGATTGTCTTCTACTTGTGTTAGGTAAAAGGGTTAATCCTACAGCACAAAAGAGAAAATACTTCTATTTACTGTAGACAATATTTCACTGAATGTGGTCTTTGAAGAACACAAGGATGAAAAGTTTAATTTTGACCCAGAAAGCCAAGTCCCTGGTTTCATATTTGGGCTCACTGTGGGAGCCTGAATTATAACTTAGTTCAAAATGAGGAATTTTCTTTAAAAATCTTCTTCTTCAGATCCAGCAGTCAGAATGCTTTGATATTTGATATGAAGCATCCTTAGGGGGGTAAGATTGAAGTTTCTTCAAGCCAAGTTTCTGGGTTGATATTTGGGCTATCTGTGGGAGCCCGAATTATAACTTAGTTCAATATGAGGAATATTCTTCAAAAATCTTCTTCACATCCACCAGTCAGAATCTTTTAATATTTGGTATACAGCATCCAACTGGATGTGAGATTCAAGTTTGTTCAAGGCAAGTCCCTGGGTTCATATTTGGGCTGCCTGTGGGAGCCCGAATTACTTCTTAGTTCAATATGAGGAATATTCTTTAAAAATAATTTTTTTTAGATCCACTGGTCAGAATCTTTGGATATTTGGTATAAGTTTCTTTTAGGAGGGGCAGATGCAACTTGTTGAAATCAATTCCCTGGCTTGATATTTAGGCTACCATGTCAGGTGAGCGCCCTCAGGCCCCCTGGGGCCTCTTGATATGAAGAGGATTTCATTGTAACTTTGATAGGATAACTGTGTATGATATCTAGATGTGACTGTCCTATTTTGGTCATAATAGGTCAACCATGACTGCCAGACCAGCACATGACCTACATTCCTTTAGTAAAGTCCACAAGTCAGATTTATGAATGAATTTCATTGTAACTTGTTAGGATGACTCATTTTGCAATAATTTTACTGTAACTTTGGTTGACATATGTTGACTGTGCGGACCACCTTAATCCAGTCCTCAGTTCTTCAGTACAGTCTATATCTCTAATTATTCTTATGGAAAACATAGCATGCAGAGAACAGAAATTAACTTATTCTCAATTATCACAATTCTTGTCTTATTTCATAATCCTTTCATAAACATTGAACATTATCCTTTTCATCAAACACTACACACAGTCAAGTTGAGCTACAGTGTCACTGACACTTTCATTTTTTAGACATCTCATTGGTATGACTCTGTTACTTACCGTATTTACTCTATGTATTGGGACAGTTAAAAATAATTATTTTCACAGGTGTCCCAATTGTTAGAAAATGGGAAAAGAACACAGCCTGGTCTTGATTTGATGCTGAATAAAGTTGTGTGTGATTCGTTTTCCATCACTATATACGAAAATCGCCTAATTATTTTCACAGGTGTCCCAATTGTTAGAAAATAGGGAAAGAACACAGCCTGGTCTTGATTTGATGCTGAATAAAGTTGTGTGTGATTCGTTTTCCATCACTATATATGAAAATCGCCGTCCAATTTTTTTTATATTTTCATTATTTGCTTCCAAAACATAGCTAATGATCCCTCATTGGAACGAGCACATTGCGCTCGTTCGAATGAGGGATCATAAGCTATGTTTTTACTAGCGACGGGCCAACTGGAAACAAATCTCCTGAATGTCCCAAACTTTGGAGCATAACAAAAATATAGTTTTCTGGAAAAAATGTGTGTCCCAAATCATAGAGTGTCCCAATACATAGAGTAAATACGGTATTACAAATAGAAATATTTGAAAATCATGAACCCTAACTTTTAATTCTGTATTATTTTTTCTTTCGAAATACAGCTTGTGGAGCTACTGCTGTTTATCCAATTGATCTCGTTAAAACTAGACTACAGAATCAAAGAGGTGGGGTTATGGTGGGTGAATTGATGTATAAAAACAGCTTTGATTGTTTCAAGAAGGTGTTGCGACACGAAGGATTTCTTGGATTGTACAGAGGGTTGGCACCACAGTTATTGGGTGTTGCTCCAGAGAAAGCTATCAAATTGACAGTAAGTGCAATATGAAACTCAAACAAATACATGATATATAGTGCTGTGATCACTAGGGCTGTCACGATTAATCGATTGTCGCTCGGTCACACTGAAATCGATTAGTATTTTTTGTTGTTGAAGAGTCAGTAAATTTAACCCCGTTTTAGACGTTTAATAATTAAAAAAAATTGGATGAAAAAACTATTGTTTCTAAACGTAAAAGGTCAAGAACGTCAACATTAAACTTCAAGAAGCCGTTAGAAGCATTTATTTTTTAGGTACATTCAAAGCTTTGATGTTCTGAACTTTTGAACTGTCAGTGTAATAATCAAGACCGGTTGGCAGTTGTGATCTTGTGAAGTTCGCAACTGACCACCAGTCTTCATTATTACACTTACAGTTCAAAAGTTCAGAACATCAAAGCTTTGAATGTACCTAAGATAGAATCGTCTTCGTTGTTTACTTGAGGTGGGTCATCTGACTTGAACTTCATTTTTAGCTTAACTTGACATAGTCAAGATAAGCTATTGCCATCACGTGTGCGGAAGTCTGTTAGTCTGTGAGTCTGTTAGTCTGTTGGTCTGTGAGTCTGTGACGTTGGTTCACTTTTTCCTTTAGCACGGGCTACACCCCGCAGTTCTTGTCTGATCGTCACGAAATTTCATATGCAGGTTTGGGGTCATGTCTAGATGAGAATGTCCCCTTTTGGTCGCAATCGGGCAACCGGTATGGCTGCCTGAGCCCAAAACCCGAAAACCATTAGCACAGTCTACAGGTCGTATTTATGAAGGGATTTCATTGTAACTTGGTAGGATGCCTCTGTATAATGCCTAGATGAGAACGTCCCCTTTTGGGCTTGATCTATCAACCGTGATGGCTGCCCAAGCCCAAAACCCAAACACTTTTAGCACAGATTGCAGGTCATGTTTAATGTGGAGGGATTTCATTGTAACTTGGTAGGATGACTCCTTATGATGTCTAGAAGAGAATTTCCCCATTTGGGCATGATCTGCCAACCATGACGACTGCCCGAGCCCAAAACCCGAAAACGTTTAGCACAGTCTACAGGTCATATTCATTGATGAATTTTATTGTAACTTGATGGGTTGACTTCATACAATGTCTAGATGAGAAAGTCCCCTTTTGGAATTGATTGGGCAACTGTGACGGCTACAGGGGCCCGAAGCCTGAAAACCTTTAGCACAGTCTAGAGGTCATATTTATGAAGGGATTTCATTGTAACTTGGTAGGATGACTCCAAATAAAGTCTAGATGAGAACGTCTCATTTTGATCAGGATCATGCAGCCTTAATGGGTGCCCGAGCCCAAAAACCTTTAGCATAGGCAAAAGGTCATATTTATGGAAGGATTTCATTGTAACCTGTTAGGTTGACTCCATATAATGCCTAGATGATGACATCCCCTTTTGATCGTGATTGGTCAGTTGTGATGGCTACAAGTGCCAGAAGCCCGAAAACCTTGAGCATAGTCCACAGGTCATATTTATGAAGGGATTTCATTGTAACTTCTTAGGATCACTCCAGATGGTGCCCAGATGAGATTGTCTCCTATGGTTGCGATCATTCAACCATGATGGCTGCCCGAGCCCAAAGCCCGAAAACCTTTAGCACAGTCTATCAGTCTTATTTATGAAGGTATTTCATTATAACTTCGTAGGATCACTCCAGATGATGCCCAGATGAGATTGTCCCCTTTGGTTGTGATCATTCAACCATTATGGCTGCCCGAAGCCCGAAAACCTAAAGCACAGTCTACAGGTCATATTTATGAAGGGATTTCATTGCAGCTTGGTAGGTTGACTTCCTATAATGTCTAGATGAGAACGTCCCCTTTTGCACATGATTGGGCAACTTTGACGGCTAAAGGTGCCCGAAGCCCAAAAACCTTTAGCACAGTTTACAGGTCATATTTATGAAGGGATTTCATTGTAACTTGGTAGGATGACTCCAAATAATGGCTAGATGAGAACGTCCCATTTTGGTCATGATCATTCAGCCTTGATGGGTGCCCGAGCCCAAAAAACCTTTAGCATAGGCAAAAGGTTATATTTATAGAAGGATTTCATTGTAACCTTTTAGGTTGACTCCATATAATGCCTAGATGATGACATCCCCTTTTGGTCATGATTGGTCAACTGTGATGGCTACAGGTGCCCGAAGCCCGAAAACCTTGAGCACAGTCCACAGGTCATATTTATGAAGGGATTTCATTGTAACTTCTCAGGATCACTCCAGATGATGCCCAGATGAGATTGTCCCCTTTGGTTGCGATCATTCAACCATGATGGCTGCCTAAGCCCGAAGCCCGAAAACCTTTAGCACAGTCTACAGGTCATATTTATGAAAGGATTTCATTGTAACTTGGTAGATTGACTTCATATAATGTCTGTATGAGAATGTCCCATTTTGATCGCGATCATTCAGCCTTGATGGGTGCCCGAGCCCAAAAGCCTTTAGCATAGGTAAAAGGTCATATTTATGGAAGGATTTCATTGTAACCTATTAGTTTGACTCCATATAACGCCTAGATGATGACATCCCCTTTTGGTCGTGATTGGTCAGCTGTGATGGCTACAAGTGCCCGAAGCCCGAAAACTGTGAGCCCAGTCTACAGGTCATATTTATGAAGGGATTTCATTGTAACTTTGTAGGATCACTTCAGATGATGCCCAGATGAGATTGTCCCCTTTGGTTGCGATCATTCAATCTTTATGGCTGCCCGAGCCCGAAAACCTTAAGCACAGTCTACAGGTCATATTTATTAAGGGATTTCATTGTAACTTGGTAGGTTGACTTCATATAATGTCAAGATGAGAACGTCCCCTTTTGGACACGATTGGGCAACTGTTACGGCTTCAGGTGCCCAAAGCCCGAAAACCTTTAGCACAGTCTACAGGTCATATTTATTAAGGGATTTCATTGTAACTTGGTAGGATAACTCCAAATAATGTCTAGATGAGAACGTCTCCTTTTGGCCGCGATCATTCAGCCTTGATGGCTGCCCGAACCCAAAACCCCCAAACCTTTAGCATAGTCTATTGGTCATATTTATGGAAGGACTTCATTGTTACCCGTAAGTTTGACTCTATATAATGCCTAGATGATGACATCCCCTTTTGGTTGTGATATTTATGAAGGGGTTTCATTGTAACTTTGTAGGATCACTCCAGATGATGCCCAAATGAGAATGTCCCCTTTTGGTTGCGATCATTCAACCATGATGGCTGCCAGAGCCCAAAGCCCAAAAACCTTTAGCACAGTCTACAGGTCATATTTATTAAGGGATTTCATTGTAACTTGGTAGGTTGACTTCATATAATGTCTGGATGAGAACGTCCCATTTTGATATATATATATATATATTTATGAAGGGATTCAATGTAACTTGATAGGATAACTCGTTTTGGAATAATTTCAGTGTAACTTGGTAACTTTTGTTGATTTACGTTAACTGTGAGGGCCACATACATTAACTGTGAGGTCATATTAACCCACCCCTCAGCTCTTTAGTACAGTGTACACCTCATATTATTTTTATCAAAAACATAGCATACAGGGAACAGAAATGAACATATTCCCAATTATCACAATTCTTGTCTTATTTCATAATCCTTTCATAAACATTGAACATTATCCTTTTCATCAAACACAACACACAAGGTAAGCTACAGTGTCATTGACACGACTTCAGAGAGAGGGAGGGGGGGCATCTTGGTACGATTAATCAATTATTATCAATTATTTGCGCCGATAAATTAAAAAATCGTGACAGCTCTAGTGATCACAAAAGCAGACAAAAGTATTTTTACCGACTGGGACTGGGTCGTGATCTTTTTTTCTGCCTGCATTACCCTCGCATTGCTAAATAATCTCACCCATCAAAAAAAACTTGTGTGCAACTTGAATTTACAATGTTACTTTTGTGGTTTACTCTTGATGCTGTCGTGATCATGTAGTTTTTAGTGAATCTTGGCACATTGTTGTGATCATACCCCAGCTCTCGAAAAGATTGGGGGTGTATTGGATTACATGCATCTGCCTGTCTGTCTGTCCATTCATCAGGGCTGAAATTAACTGAATTCGCATAGCATGTTGCAACTCAATTTTGGTATTTTGAAATTTAACCCTTTACCCAGTGTGGGGGAGTGCTGTGGCTCAGTGGTAGACTGTTTGACTTCTGTTGAACACTAATGGAATGATTCTTTGCACAGTCCTGCTCAGACAAAAAACAAGAAAACTTCTTTCAGATCATCCTTCATGTTCATTTGTTAACTCTTTCAGAGCAACAATGTTTTTTTGTTTCTTTGTTTTGTTTTTTTGGGGGGTGGGGGGTAAGGGGCGAGGTAGAGCTGGTGCCACTTCTAGAGCTACTCATTACCTAACTTAATTGCCCAAACCAGTTGGCACTATTCACAAAGTTTATAAATTTTCATTTTTTTCTCAGAAATATAACTTATAACCCTTCATTTTTTTCCTTTTAGATGAATGATTTCATGCGAGATACATTAACAAGGAAGGATGGTTCCATTCCCTTATGGTGTGAAATGATTGCTGGTGGAATGGTATGTGTAAACATTTTCAGTCTCAAAAGAAACACAACAATAATTCTTTCCCAGAATTACCCAGAATCGCTTTATCCTTGTGTGCATCCCTCCATCCATTTAAGATTCTGGACATTTGGGCCTAAGATCATGAAACTTCGCAGGTACACTGCTTAGGCGAAAGGAGTGAACCCCATTGATTTGGGGGAGGGGGGGGGTCAAGGTCATAGGGCACTTCCAAAAGATTTTCGAATGAATGATGTTTTTAGTGGTACAACATGTGTACAGTTTAAAGAGATAAAAGTGACATACATTATTCTTTAGTCCATGATTGCACCACAGGAAGTTGGTTTTTCCACTAAGGCTGTCTTCCCTCCATTCTTCCCCCCCCCCCCCCCCCAAAAACAGATGTAAGATGAAAAACAATCTTGACAAACATGTGTATTCCGATAAAAAGACAGTAAACAACTCTGCTGCAAAATTACTTGTTGAGGTGTTCTGTCATTTATATACGAAATCTCTTCCAAATGAAAAAGTTTAGGATCAGTGAAGAGGAAGTGTTGAGATAACACAACTTGGACCAGTTTGGTTTCTGGACTTGAGTTTGACGCCTTGGCATGGGGTCATGAAACTTCACAGATAAACTCCCTGGGGAAAAGAGATGAATGCTATCAACTTGAGGGTCAAAAGGTCAAAGTCATTGATTACAAACGCTCTAACCCCAAAACTTGCTTTGGCTGAGGTACAGGAATGAAAGGTCAAACTCACAGTGTGTACAAATAGAAGTATTTGATTAATTTTGTGTGCAAGTGCTGCTTGGAAAATCTCACTTTGTCTGTTTGCCTTGTCTACGGTGTGTTGCTACATCCATACAGATTTGTATTTAGTTAAAATGTTTTTCCTTGTGTTCAAAGAAAATATTTGCTTTTTGTTAGGCCATAAAAATCAAATACCCAGTTTATCACGAGCTCCCGCCCCCTACATTTAAGCCCCACTTCAGATGTTTTGTTGCTTAATACACCTAAGAACCCCATGCCAGTAGGTGAATTGGTTTGAGTATGAGATGAGTTTAAGTGCATTTTTTCATCTTTGTCATACATAATCTATTTTTAAATCGTTGTTGATTGTTTGATTGTTTAAATAGGCCAAGGACCTTGTTTACATCAATTGAGACAGAATCACCTAGAAACTGATAGAAAACAGATATTAGAAAACATTCTATCTGAGTACTACTATATAAAGGTTTGTCAACAGAATTCAGGAACTCATTTATAGAAAAAAATATTTCAGATAAACTCATTTTCAGAAAGACTCATTTCAGTTAAAATAGATATTTTATAACAGCAGTTGTTTCTATTGGAGATTATTATTGTTCCAAAACAGTGCATTTTATTATAGAAGCAGTGCTTCTTTGTGAATTTGGAAGAGTGATTCCAAAAGAGAATTGTTAAGAGAATTTATTCATGGTGTAAAAGAGAGACTGTCAGAGGCACTAAGATGGTAAATCGTAGACATGCATGCTATAGGCATGTCGTTCAAAGCTATTGGAAGGTGACTTGGCTATAGTCATTCTGTCATGAGCAGACTTGTCCAAAAAAATCAACAAAAGAATGATGTTAAGCTGACCAAGGCCTGGACAACTCCGAAAGTCCTTTCCTTGGGAAGATCAGAGTCTGGCACGCCTTCTCAGGCATGAACCCTTTGCTTCAAGGGTGGTTTTGAAATGCCTTTGGCTCCCCAACAGGCATTTGTGCAACAGAACTCTCCAAAACCATCTCAAAGCACAGGGTATGAGGTGCCGAAGGGTCATCAAGCATCCAGCACTGTCCCATCAGCATCAAAGACAACGTTTGGCAAGGTGTATGGCACAACAACATTGGTATCTCAGGACATGGAGGAGAGAGAGTCCATTGGTCAGACAAGAGTTGGTTCCTCCTTCACGTCACAGATGATCGCATGAGAGTGTGGAGGCATAGAAATACTGCTTATGTGCCCAGGAAAATCAGACCTACTGTTACTTTTGGTGGAGGATCAGTAATGATCCGGGGATGCCTCTCTCATGATTGCAAGCTTGATATGGTGACTGTACATGAGAATCTCAATGGTCATCAGTTCATCTGGGAATTCTCAATCTTGTCATCGTGCCTCATTTTGACAACCACCTGTTGACCACTTGCCATGTATTCATGGACGACAATGCAAGGCCACATCATTTCCATGCTGTGGGAGCTTTTCTTCAGAACAACGCTATTACAACACTATCTTGGCCTGCAATGAGCCCTGATTTGAATCCCTTAGAACACATTTGGGAATTTCTCTTGGATGTTGTGTGTAAGCAATGGGAACGCCTGTACAGAATTTGGCTGATTTGGAAGCAGAATTGCATGAAGAGTGGCAGCAGTTGCCTCTGGACCGGATCAGAAGGCTCACTGGTAGCATTAGGAGGGTTCAGGCTGTCATCCAGGCATATGGTGGATAAAGTCGCTACTGACATCAGACACTGCTATTGTGTTCAGGAGACCACAAGTTATATTTTTAGCTTAACTTGACAAAGTCAAGATAAGCTATTACCATCACGTGTGCGGCAGGCCTGGCATTCTGAAAAATGCAGGAGGGCAAAAAATCGCTCTCCTCAATCAGCTTAGGAGAGCAATTAGCTCTACACAGCATTTTAAGTATCCAGTTGAACAAACTCATTGAAACTGAAACCAACAGACTACATCAGTGATTTTATTAACTTTACTAAGGTAAAGCGAAATCTCTTAGACATCTAGATGTCTCACTCAACAACCGAACACACACTTAACGAGACCTGTGTGTGTGCCCAAGTTGGGGGGTGGGGGTGGGTTGAAGGTGGTGGTGGTAGGTGTATGACTTTCTTGGACAACAGGTCTGCTTGAATCTACAGTCACATCCTGGTGCACGTGCTTCAAGTGACAGGATAGTAGTAATGGTAGTAATAGTGTCAATATTCCTTGAATAATTACCCTTCAAACTGTGATGTCAGTTGTTGAAACTGACAGAAAAAAAAATATTGCTGTGACCCATTTTGCTTCAAATGATTGCAACTGTGTTTGGGTATGTACTCTGTACATACCCAAACACAGTTGCAGCCATTACCTTTTACCACTAAACCACTTTCAAAATGAAATTACGTGATGTTATGTGACTTCGAACTTACATTTTTGCTTTACAACAAAAATTTAATGTGAGCATAATACATGTAATCTCAATCATCCCAGACCAAAATATTTAGGAGGGCAATTTTTCGCTCTCCTTAATTTTTTCAGGGGGCAGTAAGGAGAGCTAAAAAATCACTCTCCTGAAATTGCCAAGCCTGGTGCAGAAGTCTGCGAGTCTGTTCACATTTTCCTTTAGCGCAGGCTACACCCCGTAGTTCTTGTTTGAACGTCACGGAATTTCATATGCAGGTTTGGGGTCATGTCTAGATGAGAATGTCCCCTTTTTGTCGTGATCGATCAACCAACCGGTATAGCTGCCCGAGCCCAAAACCCGAAAACCATTAGCATAGTCTACAGGTCGTATTTATAAAGGGATTTCATTTTAACTTTGTAGGATGCCTCTGTATAATGCCTAGATGAGAACGTCCCATTTTGGGCATGATCTGTCGACCATGATGGCTGCCCAAGCCCGAAACCCAAAAACTTTTAGCACAGTCTGCAGGTCATATTTAATATGGAGGGATTTCATTATAACTTAGTAGGATGGCTCTGGATGATGTCTAGATGAGAAATTCCCCATTTGGTTGCGATCTGTCATCTGTGACGACTGCCCGAGCCCAAAACCCAAAAACCTTTAGCACAGTCTACAGGTCATATTTATTGATGGATTTCATTGTAACTTGGTAGGTTGACTTCATATAATGTCTAGATGAGAACGTCCTCTTTTGGACGTGATTGGGCAACTGTGATGGCTACAGGACCCCGAAAACCTTTAGCACAGTCTACAGGTCATATTTATAAGGGATTTCATTGTAACTTTGTAGGATCACTCCAGATGATGCCCAGATGGGAATTCCCCTTTTGTTTGCGATCATTCAACCATGATGGCTGTCCGAAACCTTGAGCACAGTCTACAGGTCATATTTATGAAGGGATTTCATTGTAACTTCGTAGGATCACTCCAGATGATGCCCAGATGAGAATTCCCCTTTTGGTTGCGATCATTCAACCATGATGGCTGCCCAAGCCCAGAAACCTTTAGCACAGTCTATAGGTCATATTTATGAAGTGATTTCATTGTAACTTGGTAGGTTGACTTCATATAATGTCTAGATGAGAACTTCCCCGTTTGGACACAATTGGGTAACTATGATGGCTACAGGGGCCCGAAGCACAAAAACCTTTAGCACAGTCTACAGGTCATATTTATGAAGGGATTTCATTGTAGCTTGGTAGGATGACTCCAAATAATGTCTGCATGAGAACGTTGCAATCATTCAGCCTTTATGGCTGCCCGAGCCCAAAAACCTTTAGCATAGTCTATAGGTCGTATTTATGGAAGAATTTCATTGTAACTTATTAGGTTGACTCCATATAATGCCTAGATGATGACATCCCCTTTTGGTTGTGATTGGTCAACTGTGACGACTACAGGGGCCTGAAGCCCGCAAATCTTAAGCACAGTCTACAGGTCATATTTATGAAGGGATTTCATTGTAACTTTGGAGGATCACTCCAGATGATGCCCATATGAGAATGTCCCCTTTTGGTTGCGACCATTCAACCATGATGGCAGCCCGAGCCCAAAGCCCAAAAACCTTTAGCAAAGTCTACAGGTTATATTTATGAAGAGATTTCACTGTAACCTGGTAGGTTGACTTCATATAATATCTAGATGAGAACATCCCCTTTTGGACATGATTGGGCAACTGTGATGGCTACAGGGGTCCAAAACCCGAAAGCCTTTAGCACAGTCTACAGGTCATATTTATGAAGGGATTTCATTGTAGCTTGGTAGGATGACTTCAAATAATGTCTAGATGAGAACATCCCCTTTTGGTCGCGATCATTCAGCCTTGATGGCTGCCCGAGCCCATAAACCTTTAGCAAGTCTATAGGTCGTATTTATGTAAGGAATTCATTCCAACTTGTTAGGTTGACTCGATATAATGCCAAGATGATGAAATCCCCTTTTTGTCATGATTGGTCAACTGTGACGGCTACAGGGGAGCGAAGCCCGAAAACCTTGAGCACAATCTACAGGTCATATTTATGAAGAAATTTCATTGTAACTTCGTAGGATCACTCCAGATGATGTCCAGATTACAACACACCCTTTTGTTCGCAATCATTCAACCATGATGGCTTCCCGAGCCAAAACCCGAAAAACTTTAGTATAGACTACAGGTCGCATTTGTGAAGGGATTTCATTGTAACTTAGTAGAATGACTCAGTATAATGTCGAGATGAGGACGTCCCCTTTTAGTAGCAATTGGTCAACCGTCATGGTTTACACAGGTCTGAAGCCCGAAAACCTTTAGCACAGTCTACATGCCATATTTATGAAGGGATTTCAATGTAACTTGATAGGATAACTCGTTTTGGAATAATTTCAGTGTAACTTGGTAACTTTCGTTGACATTCGTTAACTGTGAGGGCCACATACATTAACTGTGAGGTCATATTAACCCACCCCTCCGCCCTTTAGTACAGTGTTCACCTCATATTATTTTTATTAAAAACATAGCATACAGGGAACAGAAATGAACATATTCCCAATTATCACAATTCTTGTCTTATTTCATAATCCTTTCCTAAACATGGAACATTATCCTTTTCATCAAACACAACACACAGACAAGTTAAGCTACAGTGTCATTGACACTTTCATTGTCAGTAATTACTGGCATTGTTTCATCATGGACCATTCCAGCATCATACTTGTCGAGAGAACATTTTTCCTTCAGTAACATTAGTGACAGATATGTGTAATTAGCGCCATTAAAATACTGCTTACTTTCATCATTGTGTTGTCTTTCATTTGTAAATAGATCCTTCTTTCCGCAAACAATCACTTTTCAGCATCTTAAAGATAGCATGAAAGTAATAATTACAGTTTCTATTAACTTCCACGGCAAAAAAACCAGGGGGTGCTGAATTAAGTTCCAGGTGTATATTAATGCTATTACAGTAGAATCCTCTTAATTGAATATCCATTTTGCCAGTGAAAATTATTCAATTAACAGGAGTATACAATTAACAGGGATTTGGTCAGCTTCCTGTGTTCTGGAGGTAAACTGAGCATTTATTCTATTATATCTTGTTTGACAGAGCTCATAGAGCTCTGTCAAACAAGATATAATAGAATAAATGTCTGTATTGGATGTAGTGAGGCCAAAAAGGTTGATAAATAAGGGGAATTTGGTGCGTGTCACAGTAATTTTTTCGACATATTACAAAAATTTATATACAATTAACAGGAGTTTACTCTACAACCCATATGCAATTAACAGATCAAATTTGTACTGAAGGTATGGTAAATGGTTTTGTGTTTGAAAATTATATTCAATTAACAGGGATATACAATTAAGAGATATCCATTTAAGTGGGCTCCACTGTATTTCATAAATACGTAAAGTTAGTTTAACCCTTTACCCAAACGTAAAAGCGAAAACCGGCCAGTGCTGTTTACAAAAATCACCAATTTTCATTATTTTGTCTCTTGAAAGTAATGACAGTTTCTATTAACTTCCACTGCGAAAAAAAACCTGGGGGGTAATTAACCCTTTACCTAACATGAAAAGCAGACGACACTTGCAAACAAAATTTTGAATAACTAATTTTTTTCATTTTTTGTCTCAAAAACACAGGTTATGACCCCTCGTTGGAAAGAGCTCATTGAGCTCGTTCCAACGAGGGGTCATAACCTATGTTTTTGAGACAAAAAATGAAAAAATAATGAAAATTAACTGGCGACTTTTGTGAATAGCGCTGGCCGGTTTGGGCCGTTACGTTGGGTAAAGGGTTAAGTTCCAGGTGTATATTAATACTATTACTTCATAAATACGTGAAGTTAGTTTAACCCTCTTTAACCAACAGAACAGCCAAAACCGTCCAGCACTATTTACAAAAATCACCAATTTTCATTATTTTGTCTCAAAAACATAGCTTATGACCCCTCATTGGAACAAGCTCGGTGAGCTCATTCCAATGAGGGGTCATAAGCTATGTTTTTTGAGACCAAAAATGAAAATATTTAGTTATTAAAGATATTTGTTTGCAAGTGTTGTCTGCTTTTCGTATTAGGTAGAGGGTTAACTGGTAGAATGCCGAAAATCCATTTTGTTGCTTTATTCTGGAGTGCAGGTAACATAACTTAAAGGCTTCATGCAGAGCATGGTGGCTCAGTGATTACGGCATTTGATTTCAAACCGAAACATCTCTTCAGTCCCCACCAGAGGTAACTGCATTGTGTTCTTGGACAAGGCACTTAATCCCAAATGCCCTCTTAGGGGCCATTGTCACTGTGTGTTAAGGCATACTGCACGACACTGGTGCACTTGTCTGCAATTAATGCTAACCCTGCTAAATAAAGAAATAAATGCTTGCATATATGTATACAAGGAGGATCTTTTCTTGGTCATCATTTGATTGTGTGAATATTAATATTTATTTATTTATTTATTTATTTATTTATTTATTTATTTATTGGTGTTTAAGGTCACATACTTATACATAATGGCTAACCATGACTTTGACAGTTTTATGGGTGGAGGAAGCCGGAGTACCTGGAGAGAACCACCGAGCAATGATGAGCAGCTGCCAGCTCCCCAACATCGTAACTCCGCACTGCAGCACAAGCAGGGTTAGATTGGTGGAAGACATGCACACCATGTGTAGTATGCCTTAGTACACAAAGTCATCATACTCCCCTGTGGACAATCAGTGTTAAGTGCCTTTCCCAAGGACACAACGCAGGAGTCTGAATCAATCGCTCAGATCGTCACCCATCCGAGGACTAACTGGGCCCGACGTTGCTTAACTTCAGTGATCTGAAAGAGAACCAGTTACCACAATGCCACCACGATCCCACGTGAATAAAAATAATAAAACATAAAATTCTCCCCTCCCCATTTAAAAAAAAATATAATTATCCAGATATTTATTTTTTATTGCCAAAGATAAATTGATGGTATTTTATTTGTTTTTTATACAGGCAGGAGCATCCCAGGTTATGTTTACCAATCCATTAGAAATTGTTAAAATCAGATTGCAGGTTGCTGGAGAAATAGTTGGTCAAAAAGTCAGTGCTTTAAATGTTATAAAAGATCTCGGCTTCTTTGGTCTGTACAAGGTGAGTAGACTTTTAGAAAATTTTTATGCCCCCAAGAGAATATTATGTTTTCACAATGTCTGTCCATCATACGGCATTGATATTGTCCGTCTGTTAACTTTTAGTTTCTTTCAAATAACTAAAGAACCGCTTATTTGATCAAATCATTATCTTCGGGGTTACTTGTGGATGACCAGACAATGCTTCCTTTCGATTTTGGGCCAGCTAGCCAATTCAGTATGGCTGCCATGGCAACCATATTGAATTTAGTTTCCGTCCAATAATTAATGAATGCTGACTTGAATTATTTTTATACCCTTGAGAAGTTCTGGAGCATTATGTTTTCTCCATGTCCGTCATCCATCCGTCCATTAACTTTTGGTTTCCAGCAAATAACTAAAGAACCACTTATTTGATCAAATCATAATTTTAGGGGTTGCTTGTGGATGACAAGCCAATGCTTCCTTTCGATTTTCATCCAGCTGGCCAATTCAATATGGCCGCCATGACAGCCATACTGAATTTGGTCTTCATCCAATAACTAGTGAATGACTCGAATCATTTTTATTTTTTGATTATACATTGTTAGTGTCTAGATATAGCTAACTTTCGATTTTCGACCAGTCAGCTGATCCAAGATGGCCAATTCAGTATGTTGGCCATCTTGAATTTGGTTTCTGTCCAATAACAAAGGAATACTGACTCGAATCAATTACTGTTTTTGGTTGTGCATTATTGATGTCTAGAGGAAGCTTCCTTTTGATTTTGGGCCATTCAATATGGCTGCCATATTGAATTTGGTTTCCATTCAATAACTAATGAATGCTGACTTGAATTTATTTTTATACCCCCACTTCAAAGAAGTGGGGGCTATATAGGATTGGCCCTGTACGTCTGTACGTCCATCCGTCCGTACGTCTTTCCGTTCAAACAAATTCTTGTGTGCGCAACTCCTCCTACATTAAAGAACCGATTTTGAAGAAACCTTCCTAACATCATCACTACTAAGTGAACATGCGCATATTCCAAAATTTTAGATCGACAATTTTAACCAGGTTATCTCTCTTGAACTTTGATTTAATATGGGTTTCTACATGAAATTCTTGTGTGCACAACTCCTACTTTTATCAATCAATTTCCTTATGGCCTTCGCCTACATGATCAGAAGTGCATTCCTCTAAAAACCCAAAGCGGGGGTATTAATCACCTTCATTGATAGTTCTAGTTTAATTATGCATTGATGATGTCCAGAGGAAGCTTCCTTTCGATTTTGGACCAGTCAGCTGAACCAAAATGGCCACTTGTGGCTATTTCATTATGGCTTCCATGGTGGCCATCTTGAATTTGGTTTCCGCCCAATAACTAATGAATACTGACTCAAATCAATTTCATTTTTTGGTTATGCATTATTGGTGTCTGGAGGAAGCTTCCTTTTGATATTGGATCAGCTAGCCAATTCAACCAATTCAATATGGCTACCATGCCCACCATATTGAATTTGGTTTCCGTCCAGTAACTTATGGAATGCTGACCTGAATAATTTTTACTTTTGAATAATGCATTGTTGGTGTCTAGAGAAAGCTTCCTTTCACTGTTGGACCAGTTTTTGTATGAGCTAGCCAATTCAATATGGTGGCCATATTGAATTTGGTTTCTGACCAATAACTCGCAAATGCTGACTTGAATCATTTTTACTTTTGAATTAGGCATTGTTGGTGACTTGAGAAAGCTTCCTTTCAAAGATGGACCAGTTTTTAGATGAGCTAGCCAATTCAATATGGCCACCATGGTGGCCATCTTGAATTTGGTTTCCATCCAATAACTAATGAATACTGACTCGATTCAGTTTCATTTTATGGTTGTGCATTATTGGTGTCTAGAGGAAGCTTCCTTTTGATCTTGGATCAGCTAGCCAATTCAACTAATTTAATATGGCCACCATGGTGGCCATATTGAATTTGGTTTCCGACCAATAACTAATGAATGCTGACTGGAATCAATTTTAGCTCATCTTGACAAAGTCAAGCTGAGCTAATCTCATCGCTCTCCATCCATCGTCCATCTGTCTGGCTGTCGTCTGTCCGTCGTCCGTCAACACCATGTTTTGGTCTTCTCCTCCAAAGCCACTGGTCCACTTCAAGTGAAAGTTTCTGTGAGTGATGGTCCCAAAGGGGCATTTCATTTTTGTTCAACTCAGCATGCCAAGCCCCATTGGAAGGGAGTGGGGGAAAATGCCCAAAATATTTTTAAAATCTCCTTCTCAAGAACCAGTGTGTACAATGACTTGATATTTGCTATGGAGCTTCCTTTTGAGGGGTAATATTAAGTTTGTTCAAACGAAGTTCGTGAAGCAATATTTGGCTTTGTAATGGGAGGGGTAAAATTTTTGGTCCCGGCCCAAATTTATATTTTCTGAACCGATGGTCCGGTATGAAACAAATTTGGTATGTGGTATTTTTGGGTCATAAGTACTTGACCCATGCAAAAAAAAAATTCCTGCATCCCCATGGGAACCCTGGGAGCTAAAAATAGAAATATTTTCAAACGCCCATATTTCCCAAACCACATGGAACAGATAGCTGTTATTTGGTATGAAGTATCCTTAGATCCAATAGAATTGAATGATGAAAAAAAAATTGCCATCGGTTATGTTAGGGTGTTCTGTAATGGGCATCAAAAAAATGCTGAGACAGCATATTTGCAAAAACTTTTAAAAATCTTTTCTCCAGAACCAATGATCAGAATCTTTTGATATTCAGTATACAGCATTCATAGGGGGCGTCAGATACAAGTTTGTTGAAATAAAGCTGATTGGTTCATATTTGGGCTCACTACAGGAGCCCAAATTTTTAACATAGGGTAATATGGGGAATATTCTTTAAAATCTTCTTCTTCAGAACCACCAGTCAGAATTTTTTAATGTTTGGTATGCATCATTGTTATGAGGGTCAGATTCAAGATTGTTCAAACCAAGTCTCCTAGGTTAATATTTGGGCTTCCTACAGAAGCCCAAATTTTAACTTTGTTCAATATGGGGGATAATTTAAAAAAGTCTTCTTCTTCAGATCCACTGGTCAGAATGCTTTCATATTTGGTATGCAGCATCTCTAAGGGGGTCAGATTCAAGTTTGTTCAAATCAGATCCTGAGGTATATATTTGGACTTGCTATGGTAGCCCAAATTTTTACTTTAAAAATCTTCTTCTTCAGATCCACCAGTCAGAATGCTTTCATATTTGGTATACAACATCTCTAGTGGGGTCAGATTCCAGTTTGTTCAATTCGAGTGCCTGGGTTAATATTTGGGCTCCATATGGGAACCTGAAATTTAACTTAGTACAATATGAGGGAATTTCTTCAAAAAACTTCTTCAGATCCACTAGTCAGAATGCTTTCATATTTGGTATACACCATCTCTAGGAGCAGGGGTGGGGGGGGGGGGGGGGGGGGGGGGGGGGTGGGGGGGGAACAGATTCAAGTTTGTTCAAATTGGATCCATAGTTTAATATTTGGGCTCTCTATTGTAACCCATGGTAACCCAAATTTTAACTTTGTATAATATGAAGAAATTTCTTTAAAATTTCTCTTCTTCAGATCCAACAGTCAGAATGCTTTCATATTTGGTACACAACATCTCTAGGGAAGTCAGATTCAACTGTGTTTAAATCGAGAGCCTGGGTTAATATTTGGGCTCCCTCTGGGAGCCAGAATTGGTCATGTTGCTGAAGAATTAAAAATTTTGTATTTAGTACCCTCCAGAGGTGTGTAACTAAGATTAATCCACATAGGTTTTATCAAGGGGCTTCATAGGGGAGCTCTACATTTTACTTTATGATCAACTGAAGAAAAGGCATGATGCCTAGATTATTTTTGCTACTCCTGAGGGACTCAAGGATTGACAGTGTAGCCTATGGAGATGGCTTGCTTAATGTATTCATTCTTGGACTCTGTTTATATTGTGTTCTGTTCAAGATGAGTGCTTCAGGCCCCGTCGGGCCTCTTGTTATTTTTTAATTATGCATTGCTGCTGTCTGGAGGAAGCTTCCTTTTAATGTTGAACCAGTCATCTAAACCAAGATGGCCGCCAGTGGTTAATTCATGATGGCTTCCATGGCTGCCATCTTGAATTTGGTTTCCCTCCAATAATGAATGACTACTGACTCAAATCAGATTCATTTTTAGCTCAACTTTGGCGAAGCCAAATTTGAGCTTATGCCATGGCCCGTCGTCCGACTGGCCGTCTGTCCGTCAACAATTGGATACGGCTCGGGCTAGAGGTCGTATTTATGAACCGATCTTTACGAAACTTCTTGGGTACCTTTGTTATGACTGTGGGACGAGAACGAGTGTTTTTGGGTGTGGTCCAAAATTCAAGATGGCTGCCAGCTGCCATTTTGTACCGACGATGCAGAAATCTGTTTTTTGAACAGAACTTCCATATGAAAGCTCTGATTTGAATAATTTTTTGTATGAATGTTTAGTACCATGGGATACATCACATATAATATGGGTTTTTTTCTCGTGCGTAAATTATGCAAATTAGACTAACTTTGATGTTTTTTGGTGTTACTTTCAGCACTGTAAGTGCAAATGCCAATACGGCTCGGGCTAGAGGCCGTATTTATGAACCGATCTTTACGAAACTTCTTGGGTACCTTTGTTATCACCGTGGGACGAGAACGAGTGTCTTGGGGTCCGGTCTGAAATTCAAGATGGCCGATGGCAGCCATTTTGTACGAAATTTGGTGCAACCAGATTTTTGCACAGAACTTCCATACGAAAGCGCTGATTTGAATAATTTTTTGTGTGAATGTTTAGTACCATGGGATACATCACATATAATACGGGGTTTTTTCTCGTGCAGAAATTATGCAAATTAGATGAACTTTGATTTTTTCAGTGCTGCTTACACACAGTAAGAACACATGTCAATACGGCTCGGGCTAGAGTCTGTATTTATGAACCGATCTTCACGAAACGTCTTGGGTACCTTTGTTATCACCTTGGGACGAGAACGAGTGTTTCTGGGTGCGGTCCAAAATTCAAGATGGCTGCCAGTGGTCATTTTGTATCGAAATTAGGTCTAATCAGTTTTTTGTCCACAACTTCTATACGGCTCAGGCTAGATGCCGTATTTATGAACCGATCATTACGAAACTTCTTGGGTACCTTTGTTATTACCATGGGGTGAGAATGAGTGTTTTTGGGTGTGGTCCGAAATTCAAGATGGCCACCAGCAGCCATTTTGTACCAAAATTAGTGCAATCAGTCTTTTGTACAGAACTTCTGTAGGAAAGTTCTGATTTTAATAAATTTTTGTATGAATGTTTAGTAACATGGAATACATCACATATAGTACAGGTTTTTTTCTCGTGCAGAAATTACGCAAATTAGATGAACTTTGATTTATTCAGTGCTACTTATACTCTGTAACTGCACATGTCAATACAGCTCGGGCTAGAGGCTGTATTTATGAACCGATCTTCACAAAACTTCTTGGGTACCTTTGTTATCACCTTGGGACGAGAACGAGTGTTTCTGGGCGCGGTCCAAAATTCAAGATGGCTGCCAGTAGCCATTTTGTACCGAAATTAGGTCCAATCAGTTTTTTGTCACAACTTCTACACAGCTCATATTTGTGAACTGATCTTCACGAGACTTCTTGGGTACCTTTGTTTTCACCTTGGGACAGGAACGAGTGTGTTTTGAGGTGCCTTTGTTATCACTGTGCTATGAGAACAAATATTTTGGGGTTCAGTCAGACCCACTCTGGGACTCAAAGATTTTTTCTAGTTTAGCATCTGACTGTCACCCACCTTTACAATACTTTACCTATACATTTGTTACAGGCAACGGTCAGTATTTATGTACAGACCGTTACAATACTTTATATGTACCTTTGTTATCAGGTCATTACCTAGATGTTTGTCATACTATACATGTACATGTCTTTGTCTTGACAAGTTGAGCTACAGTGTCATTGACACTTTCATTATTTTTAGTCCCCTACCGGTAAAACTTCATCCGAATGATTTCATTTTTGGTAACCTACTATAGAACAATGACTTACAGATCAAGTTTGAGTTTCATGCTGATTGCATTATTCTTGTATGAGTTATGGCCCTTGGAAATATGGAAAAGCGCCAATCAATTTTTACGAATTTTGAGATTGTTAGCACAATAACTTGAACAAACATTCTTTGATGTAACTAATATTTGCTATGCAGGTCTTTTGCAATAACATCTCAAGTGAGCTTGAAAACTGGCCAAGTCTGATTTCTTCCTTACAGAGTTATGATCCTTAATTTGTCAGTTTTTATGAATTTTGATCTCGTTAGCACAATAACCTGAACAAACGTTCTCCGATTTGATTAATGTTTGCCATACAGGCAGGGTTTGTATGGGTTGTGGAATCCTGGAAAAATCCTGGAATTCTGAGAAAAAAATTCAAGGGCCTTGATAAGTTTGGGAAAATGGGCTGGAAGGGTTAAAGTTTTGAAACAGTCATGGAATTCGTAACCAGGTTTAACCATTTACCCAACGCAGACGATATCAAAATTTATTATTTTAAATATCATTTTTTAATTTTTTTCAAAAAATTTCAACAAAACCATATCATGTGACCCCTCGTTGGAACGAGCTCAAGGAGCTCGTTCCAACAAGGGGTCACATGATATGGTTTTGTTGAAATTTTTTGAAAAATAATATTTTTTCAACTGCTGAATTTGCATATTATGCAGGCGGATGTGGGCGATTCGTTGGGTAAAGGGTTAAAAGAGATTGATTTTGTGTGAAAATTGCGTGCGACTTGCACAAAAAAATATGCAAAAACGAAGCTTTTCTGTTTGAGTGCGAACTGACCCAGTTATGGAATTTTTTTGAAAAGTTTTGGAAAAGTCATGGAATTCCTGCATACAGGTCTTTTGCAATAATATCTCAAGCGAGTTCGAAAAACTTGCCCAGTCTGATTTTTCGTTGTATAGTTATGGCCCTTATTTAAATTAGTCAATTTTTATGAATTTTGAGCTTGTTATCACAATAACTTGGACACACATTCTCCGATTTGACTGATATTTGCCATACAGGCCTTTTGTAATAATATCTCAAGGGAGTTCGAAAACTGGTCCAGTCTGATTTTTTGTTACAGGGTTATGGCCTTTAAATAGTGAGTTTTTACGTATTTTGAGCTCCTTAGCTCAATAACTTGAACAGACATTCTCCAGTTTGACTAATACTCATCATAGAGGTCTTTTGCAATAATATCTCAAGTGGATTTGAAAACTGGCCCAGCCCAATTTTTTGTTACACAGTTATGGGACTTAATTAATTTTTACGAATGAGCAATATAACATGAACAAAGGTTCCAGATTTGACAACTGGGTATGGACATGCAACACTCTCCAGTTGCCTCTACAGACCAATGCCAACATCTCCAATGCACACATCTTGTTTGGTACGTTTGACAGTCTACATCCTGTGATGTGTATAGAACAACTGTCAAGACACTTAGAATGTAACTTGCAAATTTACCAAAATACTACGTGTTGGTGCACCTGTTTAGTTGCAGTGAAAAGTTATCAAAGGCAGAATTGGGCCCTTAAGAGTTAACCCTTTACCCAACAAATCACCTGCATCCGCCTGCGTAATATGCAAATTCAGCGGCCGAAAAAATATTTTTCAAAAAATTTCAACAAAACCATATCATTTGACCCCTCTTTTGAACGAGCTCATCGAGCTCGTTCCAAAGAGGGGGTCACATGATATGGTTTTGTTGAAATTTTTTGAAAAAATTTTAAAAATGATATTCAGAATAATACATTTTGAAATCGTCTGCGTTGGGTAAAGGGTTAAACCCCAATTAGCAAACAAACTTACAGCCTGACAGAGTATTCATATCTAGCAAAAGGCTCCAAGGGTGTAGAATATAGAATGACTATGCTCTGAAGAAAAATTGTTGCCAGAAACAAAATCAAAGATGAATATATGCAAACACTGACCTGTATGCTTTGCACACAAATTACACAGGGATCTAGATTTTTATTTTTTCACTGTTTTTTTGTGTCTTTTTCAGGGAGTTCGAGCTTGCTTACTGAGAGATATACCATTTTCAGCTATATATTTTCCTGCTTATGCTCATTTGAAGAAGCTTTTCGCTGATGAGAATGGCTACAACTCTCCAATTTCTTTGCTGTGTGCTGCCACTCTCTCAGGTAACAACTTGGTTATAGTTTTTTCAATTTTCTTAACCCTTTACCCAACGAATCGGCCGCATCCACCTACGTAATATGCAAATTCAGCAGTTGAAAAAATATTATTTTTCAAAACATTTCAACAAAACCATATCATGTGACTCCTCGTTAGAACAAGCTCGTCGAGCTCGTTCCAACGAGGGGTCACATGATATAGTTTTGTTGAAATGTTTTGAAAAATTTCAAAAAATTTTATTTAAAATAATAAATTTTGATATCGTCTGCATTGGGTAAAGGGTTAAACTGATACCAGTAGGATGCAAAAATAAACGCAAACTTTTATTATTTCCGCATGTGCTCACCAGGGTAAACAATATTGTACTACATTTAAAAATAGCTCCAGCTTTAGCACACTGAGATGGCTGATAAAGAGATGCAGTATTTTCTCACATCAAATACACACAGCCTACAGTACATAGAAACTCTATATTAACCCGTAGCACATTGGAGGTGCAACTAGTGTTCAACCGATGATCGGAACAGGCCAATTGTGGGCTATCAGATGACAACAGCAATGGCTCCTGGAACATAGGTTCAACCGATTGTTGCCAAGCAATTTGTGATTTTTCTGAATCGCATTTTATTATCTTCTGCAATTGTTCAATTGTTAATGTATAATGATGTCAGTGATACTATTCAATAAAGTTGAGAAACAACCACAATGTGTATTCTTAATTTCTCTAGACGCCCCTTTACCGGATATACAAGTTAAACGTCATGTAAAGCTTACAATTGTGGATACTTGCGGAAATCACCAGTTTATACTAGAAAAATTGATGGTTGCTCTTCCTTGACTCAGGTTCCAGTAAAATGACCAGTCACGTGCACTTGGACGGTACACATTGTTCTGTGATGACAGTCTGCTTATTTTCTGGCTTGGGACTCATCAGATTGAGCATGGCATCTCCAATGACCCCAGTACCCCCACATTCAGCAAATGTCAGAGTCTCCAAATTCAGCCTATCTTTAGGCCTGATGTTTTAATTAAATCTTACATGACATAACCTCTAGGATAAAGGGGGTAACCAGATTACAGGCGTCTACGTGTCCATCCTTAATCACCAATAAATAAAGAAATAAATACACTGTCGTGGGGTGATTTTTAGCTCAACTTGACAAAAAAACCTTAGGCATAGTCTACAGGTCGTATTTATGAAGGGATTTTATTGTAACTTGGTAGGATGACTCTGTATAATGTCTAGATGAGAACATCATATTTTGGTCAGGTTCAGTCAACCATGACTGGCAGCAGGGGCATGTTACCTAGATTCCTTTAGCACAGTCTACAGCTTGCATGTATGCAGGGATTTCATTGCCAATTTGTAGGATGAGTCAGTATAATGTCTAGATGAGAACGTCCTATTTTGGTCGTGATCAGTCAACCGTGATGGCTGCACAGGCACATGACCTAGATTCGTTTAGCATAGTCTACAGTTCATATTTACAAAACGATTTGATTGTAACCTCGAAGGATAACTTGGTATGATATCTAGATGAGACTGTCTATTTTGGTCACGATAGGTCAACCATTACTGATGCCTGGTCACTTGACCTATATTCCTTTAGCGCTGTCTACAGGTTGTTTTTATGAAGGGATTTCATTGTAACTTGGTAGTATAATTTGGTATGATATCTAGGTGAGAATCTCCTATTTTGGTTATGATCAGTCACTCATGACCGCCAAACTGTCACTTGACCTAGATTCCTTTAGCACTGTCTGCGAGTTATATTTATATTTATGAAGGGATTTCATTGTAACTTGGTCGAATGACTCGTTTTGGAATGATTTTACTGTAATTTGGTAACTTTGGTTGACATACATTGAACATTATCCTTTTCATCAATTACTACACACAGTCAAGTTAACCCTTTACCCATTGTAACTGCCGAAACTGGCCAGTGCTATTCTCAAAAAATTGCCAGTTACTTTTCATTTTTTGTCTCAAAACAAAGGTTATGAACCCTCATTGGAACGTGCCCGAAACAAATGTTTTTGAGACAAAAAATGAAAAAAATTATTTATTTGAGAGATTTGTTTGCAAGTGTCGTCTGCCTTTTGTGGCAGGTAAAGGGTTAAGCTACAGTGTCATTGACACTTTAATTTGGCATACCGATTATAATCGATACAATTTTTGATACTGGTTAAGTCCATTACCACAACCACTTAAAAAGACAATTTATTTTAAGTGTTGAGATGTCAAAATTTGAACACTTCTTGTGATAAAGTGGGTGGGACGTGCAAACACACCCTTCTGAATCTGTGGACTGCTGAATATACATATGCAGTGTCATTTTCTGAATACCAAGGTATTTAATTATCCCAATACAGGGGAACCCTGTTAATTGAATAGCCACTTTGCCAATGAAAATTATTCAATTAACAGGAGTATTCAATTAACAGGGATTGTGTAACTTTCCTGTATTCGAGAGATGAACTCGGCATTTATTCTATTATATCTTTTTGACAGAGCTCAATGAGCTCTGTCAAACAAGATATAATAGATTAAATGCCTGTATTGGATGAACTGAGGCCAAATAGGTCTATAAACAAATGAAATCTGGGGCGAATTAGGGCGATTTATCGACAGGTTACAAGATTTTTTATTCATTTAACAAGAGTTTACTCTATAACCTATATTCAGTTAACAGGGCAGATTTGTACTGGAGGCATGGGAAATGGTTTTTTGTTGGGAAATTATATTCAGTTAACAGGGTTATTCAGTTAAGAGATATCCAATTAAGTGGGCTTCACTGTACCACCCAACACTAATTGTCTTGTGACATTTTATGGGACAAACCAAACCCTTACAAATGAAATAATTCCACTTCAGTTTTAATATGAAGCACATCTACAGTACAATGAACCTTTAAGTTATCGTACCTGCACTTCCAAAAAGGGAGCACGGTGGCTCAGTGGTTACAGAATTTCACTCCAAACTAAAAGCTCCACAGTGGTTACTGCATTGGACTTCAATCTGTAAGGTTCATGGTTTGATCCTCGCTAGGGGTAACTGCATTGTGTCCATGGACAAGGCACTTCATACCGATTGCCCACTTGGGGGCATGGTGGGGCTGTGTACTAAGGCATACTGCACGTCGATGACACACTTGCCTTCAACCATTGCTAACCCTGCTTGTGTGGAATTAGTACGTTTGCGAATAGGGCTGTTACAATTGATTGATTAATCAATCGTCGATCGGTCACGCTAAAAATCAATCAGTATTGTTCATTGTCGAAGAATCGGTAAATTTTACCTCGTTTTAGATGTTTAATAATTGAGAAAAAAAATTGATGAAAAAACTGTTGTTTCTAAAGGTAAAAGGTCAAGAACGTTGACATTAAATCTCAAGAAACATTTGTCTTTTAGGTACATTCAAAGCTTTGATGTTCTGAACTTTTGAACCGTCACTGTAATAATCAAGACTGGTCGGCAGCTGCGAACTAGCGAAGTTCGCAACTGATGACAGGTCTTGATTATTACACTGACAGTTCAAAAATTCAGAACATCAAAGTTTTGAATGTACCTAATAGAGGATCGTCTTCATAGTTTACTTGAGGTAGGTCAACTGACTTGAACTTCATTTTTAACAACTTCAAAGAGAAGGAGAGGGGGGGGGGGGGGGGTCATCTAGATATGGCTAATCGATTATTATTGATTATTTACGATGATTAATCGATTCCTAAATTCAAAAATCATGACAGCCCTGTTTGCGAGTCTGGCAGTTGCTCAGTGGTTCTCTCCAGGTACTTACCTTTTTTCACCCATAAAATTGTCCGACATGAGGTGATCCTGGCTGTCAGAAGTGGTGTTAAACCCCAATAAATAAATAAATAAATGTACTTAGAATGTATCCAAAATATTGGGTTCCAGCACTCAACCAATTAAAGAAAAAGAGATTATTTTCTTTTCCAGGCGGACCTGCTGCAGCTTTACCTACCCCTGCTGATGTAATAAAAACCCGTCTTCAGGTTCAAGCAAGAACAGGTCAGACAGCATATAATGGTATCTTTGATTGTGTGCGGAAAATTTATAAAGAAGAAGGCATCAAAGCTTTCTGGAAGGGAACTCCAGGTATGAACTCTCAGCATACTATATATCTTTCACATTAACCCAGTCCTGGAAATGAGACAGGTGCGAGTGCAACTGCTTCCGTCAGCATCCGTGTTTTCTATTTTCCGGAAGCTAAAAAATGCACTGGTTGAAAAATATTGTGGAGCACTAATATGCTGTAAGGGCATATAAATGTGTGTTGTTTTGAGAAAGCAGCACTCTGTAGCCAGTGGCAAGTTACTGTCATAATTCAGCAATTCCTTTTACATTTAACCCCTTGAAACCTGACGGCCCATTTTTCTAAGCCAGGAACATGATACGTCATAACGTTATTAAATAGGATAGCTGTTCAGTAAATGTGTATGGGTAGACCAATCAATATTTTCAATGTGCAGCCCAGAGGCTGCACGTTGAAAATATTGATTGGTCAACCCCAAATAATGAATATGGACTCTTCTAATTGCTGCCATTGAACTGGCATGGTAGATACCACTAGAGTTGAAAGGGTTAAGGTTTCTGGTGTTTGGTGACAGTATTCCCTGGAAAATTCATATACCAGCATTTTACAGGTGCAATTTACTCCTGTCTCTGATTTCACTGGAGCTTAAAACTGCATCCGTCAATTTTGTTCATTTCCAGCACTGATTAACTCTGATTTTTTACCTATCACTACCAGAAGGTGATTTGTCTTGTTTTCACAAAATAACTGAAAATCTTCATTTTTGATTCCAAAAAATAGATGATGGCCTTTCATTAAACGTATCTTAACCCTTTACCTAACCTGAAAAGCAGACGACACTTGCAAAAATAATTCTTGAATAACTAATTTTTTTCATTTTTTGTCTCAAAAACATAGGTTATGACCCCTCGTTGGAACGAGCTCGATGAGCTCGTTCCAACGAGGGGTCATAACCTATGTTTTTGAGAGAAAAAACGAAAAAAATAATGAAAATTAATTGGCGATTTTTAGAATAGTGCTGGCCGGTTTTGGCCGTTACGTTGGGTAAAGGGTTAATAAGCTGATTCAGTGAAAAGACCAAGAGCTATGTTTTAGAAGCAAAAATTGTCAAAAATATATAACAAAATTTGAGTGGCATTCTTTTTGTGCATGGCGCTACTGGTTGGGATTTAGTTGATAGGTAAGTAAAAGGTTGAAAATTGTATTTGCCTTTGTTACATTTTAATACCTTAATACAGGAGCATTCTAATCTGGACTTAATCTTAACCCTTATGGCCTGCAGATTTTATACATACATACTTTGAAAGTCTACCTCCAGTGGCTTTGCAGTTGTTTCTAGTCGAGTCTTGACCAGACACAGAAGCAACCAAGACTTGCCTAGATACAACTAACAAGGTACTTGTGTACAAGTTTCAAGTTTACCCAAACAATGCATGTTGAGGCACCTGTTCCTTTGCATTAAAAAGTTATCAAAGTCGGAATTCAGCCCTCAAGGGTTTAACAAAGGCCCATCTGACCCAACTGTGAGGAATGCAGGGATTCTTTTGTGTGTTTACAGGGACGAATAGTTGACTCTTTCCCAGTGGCAGTTGGGCAGGATTTTTAACCAATTCCAGCCCAAAATTTCACAATCTCAGTCTACACCCATGGGAGCGCAACTGCACATCGATGGTGCACTTGTTCCGTATTTTATCTGTTAACCCCCTGCACACTGATGTCAAAATATCTAAATTTCTGGCTGCAATTGTTTCCCATCATGCAACTAGAAATTTAATCAATTCAGTCTTGTTTGACAGAGCTCAGTGAACTCTATCAAACAAGATTGAATTGGTTAAACTTCTAGTTGCATTATGGGTATAATGGCTACTTGAATTATTGATATTTTGACACCAGAGTGCAGGGAGTTAATGCACACATCTTCACAAACAAGAAAATAGTGTAACGCGAAGCAGTGTATAAGCCCCCTCCTGCAATGTCAACATGGGCAATACAAAAATTGTTCAATTGTTATTATTATTCAATCCACTTGTGGATGGCCACTGCATTCAGATTGCTAAACAATCGTATAAACGTTAGAACACCAAGGAGATTTTCTAAAATGATGTATGTGAGAAATTAGTCAAGTGGTCAAATATAAATCTATTTTTTGACATCTTGAGACCCTTTGTCAGTTTATGGTGATGCAAAGTGATTTTCAATGCCAGCGTGTTACTGCGATACCAATCTTTTTGATCCCCGACGACCCCTATTGTACTGACTTTCATATTTCTTTCTTTACAGCTAGAGTATTCCGGTCATCACCACAGTTTGGTGTAACATTGTTAACTTATGAAGTATTACAGAGAATGTTCTACATAGACTTTGGTGGCAGGTATGTGTTCAGACATATTAACTTAGGGAAATTCAGGTGACCTATGTTCTTAAGAGTATCAGTCTCCAAACCCAAGAGGTCCATGGTTCGATGTTGACCTGGCCTAACAGCGTCGTATCCTTGGGGAAGGCACTTAATCCCAATTGCCCACTTGAGGGCATGGTGGTGCTGTGTGCTTGGCATACTGCATGTTGATGGTTCACTTGCCTTCAACCAATGCAAACCCTGCATGTGTGGATTTAGTACATTGGGGGGGGGGGGGGAGGTGGACAGTTCGTCCCTTGAGTTCCAATGTGTTCTATGTGAGAGTAGGCAGATAGAACACATTGGAACTCGGGGACGAGTTGCTCGACGATGCTTGGTGGTTCTCTCTGGGTACTCCGGCTCCCTCCACCTGTAAAACTGTCTGACACAATGCGACTGATATAAGTTATCAGTGTTGTTAACCCTCAGTAAAACAAAACACATATGATTCAACCACATCACTCAACTTGGCACCATTGGGGGTATGCCTGCATCTCTGATGCAGTCTCTCGTTTGTTCTTCCTGCCAAAGGTTCTTTTTAGTCATTAACCCTTTACCCAACGAATCGCCCACATCTGCTCACGTAATATGCAACTTCAGCAGTTGAAAAAATATTATTTTTTTAAAAATTTCAACAAAACCATATCATGTGACCCCTCATTGGAACGAGCTCGTCGAGCTCGTTCCAATGAGGGGTCACATGATATGGTTTTGTTGAAATTTTTTGAAAAGATGATATTTAAAATAATAAATTTTGATATCGTCTGCGTTGGGTAAAGGGTTAAATCACAAAACTTTCTTGAAAATCCTTGAGTTCAATATTTTCCTTTGAGCTTCTGAAATTGTGGCTGTACACTGAACAATACACTACTGGTTGCCAGGTCATTTCTCTAAGACTAATGGTTGATGGGTGGTAAGGACATGCTTCAAGTTGTTTATGAAAGAATTTGTGTTGTTTTCTTTTCAAGTTTGTAAGGTAAAGCAGGGTTTAAAATTAATACAAGAATCAGAATTGATGATTCTTCCATATTATTGTGAAATTCTCATGTGTCATTAACTCTTTACCCAATGAATCGCCCACGTAATATGCAAATTCAGCAGCCGAAAAACATTTCAGCAAAACCATATCATGTGACCCCTCTTTGGAACAAGCTCTTCAAGCTTGTTCCGATGAGGGGTCACATGATATGGTTTTGTTGAAATTTGTTGAAAAATTCAAAAAAATAGTAATTAAAATAAATTTTGATATTCTCTGTGTTGGGTAAAGGGTTAAGGTTTTAAACTCTAGTAAATATATAAATAGCCTCACTGCAGGCCTTTAGATTACCCCCATTTCACACCGTTTACAGTTGTGTTGAAATTAGAGAAGGTGTGAAGACATCAAGATAAATACAGTAGAATCCTCTTAATTGAATATCCATTTTGTCAGTGAAAATTATTCAATTAGCAGGAGTATACAATTAACAGGGATTTGGTCAGTTTCCTGTGTTCTGGAGTAAACTGAGCATTTATTCTATTGTATCTTGTTTGAAACAAGATACAATAGAATAAATGCCTGTATTGGATGTAGTGAGGCCAAAAAAGTTGATAAATAACGGGAATTTGGTGCGTGTCACAGTAATTTTTTCGACAATTACAAAAATTTATATACAATTAACAGGAGTTTACTCTACAACCCATATACAATTAACAGGTCAAATTTGTACTGAAGGTATGGTAAATGGTTTTGTGTTTGAAAATTATATTCAATTAACAGGGATATACAATTAAGAGATATCCAATTAAGTGGGCTCCACTGTATATAAATTCTCTAAGCCTTGTCTACATTTGAGAATAACTTCCGTCAAAATATGATCAAAGAAATTCATGGCAATAAATCATAACAGGATAAGGCTGTTATTTCTGATTTTAAAGTGCCTAAATTAGAGCAAAATGGTGTGCCCAAAATAAATGAATTTAAAGGCTAAAAATATGAGGTTTGTCTTTTGGAATATGTGCACTGGTAACACTCCTCACAAGGGTATAACAGTTCTCTCAAATTTTGAATTAAGACCTGAAAATTGATTTCACAAGTCAGATCAAATTTGAAGGCCTGCATATTGAACATATGCCATTCAAATAAATGAATGAAAGTAATGCCATTCAGGACTGGCATTCGTAAAAATGCAGGATGGCTAAAACTCGCTCCCCTCGTATGGCCTAGGCAAGCGATTGGCTCTCCTCAAGCTTACAAAAGCTAAAATTGCAAAATGAAGTTTTACTGTTAATGAATTCCGCCAAGTTTTCTTTATACATTTTCTTTGGTGCTGCTAACAAGGTAGTCTGTGTGAGACGGTTAGACTGCCCCTCCCACACCACCGGGCCTTGGCAAGGCCCGGAGATGTGGGAGGGGCAGCATGACCGTCTTACAGAGACCACTAACATACATGTAGCAGAGATCTTAAAAGATGTGGGTTCTAGGCATAGGCAGTTATGGTAATCATTATTTTCTAAGGCCAGGAGGGCTAGTTTTCGCCCTCCTTAATTGTTTTAAGGTGAGCAGTAGGCGAGCGAATAAATCACTCTCCTGAAAATGCCAGGCCTGGCCATTCAGCTCTAGAGATTGACAGTATTGGAATTTAAGTTCAGTATTTTATAGGGGTATACTGCGGTATCAGTTTGGTGTTCGGTATCTGACCTGACTGAGATTTTCTGATAATACCAAAGGGGAATTCACACCTTCACACCAGGAAAATACAGAATAAGTGGTTCTTGTATAATTCTACCCAAGCCAGAAAATAAGCAGTCTGTCATTTTTCAGAATGAGATCCTCAGAGGGTGAATTTGCTGATGCTGTCCCACACAGTGGGCCAATTTATCCTTTGGGTACCTCATTCTCTTTAGGCCTGAGACCATGATTCAGATTGAGGTTCACCGAGGGTAAATTTAGTGATGCTACCCTGCTGTGCTCTGGTGGCCTCATTCGGCAGATGACAGTAGGCTTATTTTCAGCTTTGATTCTACCACAGCATCACTGGGTGACCGTCTGAGTGATCGATTTGGACTCCCGTGTTGTGTCTTTGGGCATGGCACTTAACCCTGATTGTCCACATGGGGGCACGATGATGCTGTGTACTAAGGCGTACTGCACAGCCATGGTGTGCATGTCTTTAACCAATCTAACCGTGCCTGTGCTGCAGTGTGGAGTTACGATGTTGGGGAGCAGGCAGCTGCTTGTTGTTGCTCGGTGCTTCTCTCCGGCTTCCTCCATCCGTAAAACTGTCACCGACACAATATGACCTTGGCTGTTATTTATTTATTTATTGGTGTTTAAGGTCACATTTCTGCACAATGGCTAACCATGACCGTGACAGTTTTACGGGAGGAGGAAGCTGGCATACCCGGAGAGAACCACTGAGCAACGGCGAGCAACTGTCAGCTCCCCAACGTACCAACTCCACACAAGCAGGGTTAGCATTGGTTGAAGACAGGTGCACCATCGACGTGCAGTACACCTTAGTACACAGCGTCACCATGCCCCCACGTGGGCAATGGGGGTGAAGTGTCTTGCCCAAGGACACAACGTGGTTGCCACAGGTGGGATTCGAACCGAGGACCTCTCGACTCGCAGCCTGCACCTCTACCACTGAGCCACCGCACCCCCACCTTGGCTGTTGATGTGTCGCTAAACCTCAATAAATAAATAAATAACCACAGCATCACAAATGCCACTGCCAATGAGCTCAACATTTGCATTCTTTTGCCAACACAAATCATATCTACAGTAATTTTGTGACTTGTTCAAACACACATCTTAACCTTTACAGGCCTTTTTCCCTCTGTGGGTATCCTGGGAAGTGAAGCATTGCTTGCCTAATGTGGTAAACAAGCTCTGTTTTACCTGTGAAAAAGGACACAGTCACCAACGCTTGGGCTGGAAGTCCTCTGCAATGGACAACATTGGGATAAACAATTGCCTTCACTTGGCTTATCTCCATGTTGCGGTCACTATTAGCCATTATGCAGAAATATAAGACCTTAAACATCAATAAATAAATAAGGCCTATTTCAGGCTTTTGCGATCTCAAAGCATGTGCCCTTAACATACTGTAATTAGCAGGTTCGGTTAATTTAGGCAAATCATCTGGTAGTGATATCTAGTCAAGTCTTGGCTGCCATAACAGGCAGCCAAGACCTGACTAGATATCACTGCTTGACAGCTGGACATGTACAAGTGCAGATTGGTGTCAGGTGGGAATTCAGGGCAATTGCCCAGGCCCTCAAGGTAACGTTCAGGCGGAATAAAATATGATCGCGTCACTTTAATTTTGGCATTCAAATATATCTGTCAAGTATAGGTAGCCCTTCAGATAACTTTTTCTGATCCAAAAACAGGGGGTCATGCAACAAATAAGAGAGAAAAACTGACACAAAGGGAAGTATCGGTCACATGCACATATTTTTCAGGGAATTTCCTACAAAAACACACAAAAAGTAAATTGTATTTTTTAGGTCCAAAAGTCATCAAATCACCCTCTTTTTTATCAGGAATATTCAACAATAATGCAAGATGTCAATAGAATGTTTCAAACGTTTATTGAAAAAATATATTTTTCCAAGGCTGTTTATTTTTAGAGATTGCATCATTTCCGAGTGCAACATTTTAAGGCAGTTAACTCTAATTTAAATATTTAGTTTCGCGATAACTTAGGGGGTTAACAAAACTGAGAAGAAAATCAGTCACTGCTTTCATGAAAATGAACACTTCAGCTGCTATCAAGCCTCAAATAGTAAATGTAGGAAAATCTGAAAATACTGACGGTTTCAATTTTCATTGATTGGTTTGGTTCAGTTTTTCGTCATCCCCATAATATCGGTATCAGCTCGTATTTTTGGTATATTACCCATATTTATTCAGCACCATCACTGATTAGTGTTCAGCCGATGATCAGAACCGGCCACCACAATCTGCCGATTGTAGGCAATTGGATGACAACGGCAACGGCTCCTGAAACATCGGTTCAGCCGATTGTTTTCAAGCATTTTGAGGCGATTCATTAACCGCATTTTATTATCTTCTGCAATTGTTCAATTGTTAATGTAAAATGATGTCAGTGATACCATTCACTAAAGTTGAGAAACAACCACAATGTCTATTCTTAATCTCTTTATGGGACATACAAGTTAAACGACATGCAAAGCTTACAATTGAGCGAAATCGCTTGTTCATACCGGAAAAGTGACGGTTACACTCCATTGACTCAAGTTGCAGTAAAATTACCAGTCGCATGCACTTGGGCGGTAAACGTGGCTCTGAGAGAGCCACGTTTACCGCCCAAGTGTGCGCGACTGGTAATTTTATTTCGACCCCAGGCAACAAAGTTAAACAATGAAAAATGTTCAGTTTTATGTAGTTCTTTCTAGCCTCGACATGTCTAGTAGTACACAGTACAGTGGAACCCTGTTAATTGAATAGCCACTTTGACAATGAAAATTATTCAGTTAACAGGAGTATTCAATTAACAGGGATTTTGTCACTTCCCTGTATTCAAGAGATAAACTTAGCATTTATTCTATTATATCTTGTTTGACAGAGCTCCATGAGCTCTGTCAAACAAGATATAATAGATTAAATGTCTGTGTTGGATGTACTGAGGCCAAATAGGTCTTTAAACAAAGGAAAACTGGGGAGAGTCAGGGTAATTTCTCGACAGGTTACAAGATTTTTTATTCAATTAACAGGAGTTTACTCTATAACCTATATTCAATTAACAGGTCAAATTTGTACTGGAGGTATGGTAAATGGTTTTGTGTTGGGAAATTATATTCATTTAACATGGTTATTCAGTTAAGAGATATCCAATTAAGTGGGCTCCACTGTTTTACAATCGGAATCGACATCAGAATCTGCCGATTGTGAGCTCAAATAACCGGTAATCGGTCAACGACCATTTTTGGTAATCGGTTGAACACTATCACTGATATCTCCTTATTCACTATTTCAGACGACCGGAGGGATCTGAAGCTAAATCTTCACACATTGATGACATCATTTCAAGGAATCCAGATCATATTGGTGGTTATCGTTTAGCATTAGCATCATTTGAAGGAATTGAATCCAAGTTTGGTTTGTGTTTACCAAAATTCAAGACTCCCGCACCGACGTGATATTTTTCAAATTAGGAACAAAGACTTGTTAGTGAAAATTTTTTATCCCTTTAGTATGCTGTTTGCACTCTACGGGGTTTATTAAACAGAAATTGTCACATTACACACCCTGGAGGTAGTGTCATTAAGCCATCGATAATTAACCATCACTGTCCTTTTAATTTGTCCTTAGAATTACATTTCCACATGTTAGTAGATTAGCCCCCCTTATAGTGGAAATGCCAGTTTGTCCAGAGGACCCGATTTAACCTATAACTGGTAGAGTGCTGGAAGCCCATATTTGGGCTCTATTCTGAATGGCAGGTGCCGCAACTCAGTGACTTCATGTTCTGGGGACTTGTCATTTGTCTTTTTACAATTTATGGGAGCATGCCTGTAGGTACTCTCTCATTTATTGTGAAAAGGCAAAGACAAGTGAACAAATTTTAACTACCAATATAAATTCAACATTCGACCAGTTAACCCTTTACCCAACACAGACGATATCAAAACTTGTTATTTAAGGCCTAAAAAAAAATAAAAAATCTGTTTCTTGGGCCCTCCCGCATGGTCCTTTTGGCTGCCTCTATAACCAATTTAAACTGAAAAAAGATTAAAATTAAATGGTTTATGTCTGATATTTTACCCAAGTTAAAAAATTTGATTAATTTGTCCCTTGAGTGCAAGAAGGCTTTGCAATGCTTTAGCATTGCAAAGCCTTCTTTCACTCAAGGGATGAAATACACCACCACCCATGCTATTCTGTAGATTATGAGGCCTAAAACTTGAAGCAAGAACATGAACTTTTGACGGCTAAGAAGTAATTACTGAAATAAAAAATAAAATAAAAAAACGCTCGCCCACATGCAATTTTACAAATAATGGCCTGAGATACAGAAGATCTACATTGTGTGGCCTAAAATAGTTTTTTTTTCTTCGAATTTTTCGAAACATTTCAACAAAACCATATTACATGAAACCTTGTTGGAATGATCTCGACAAGCACATTCCATCATGCGATCACATGATATTGTTTTGTAGAAATGATTTCAAAAAACTATATTTTTCAACTTCTCAATTTGTAAATTACGTGGATGGATGCGTTAGATTCGTTAGGTAATGGACTAACCCTTTACCCAACGCAGACGATATGAAAATTTATTATTTTAAATATCATTTTTTAAAATTTTTAAAAAAACTCAACGAAACCATAGCATATAACCCCCTCGTTGGAACGAGCTCGTCGAGCTCATTCCAACGAGGGGTCACATGATATGGTTTTGTTGAAATTTTTTGAAAAATAATATTTTTTCAACTGCTGAATTTGCATATTATGCGGGCGGATGCGGGGGATTCATTGGGTAAAGGGGTTAAACAATGATATTTTTATGCATTTTTGCTATTTTTTGGTAGTTTGCATACTGTGGCTAAGAAGTTGTTTCTTGGCAAGTCTCAGCTGTCTAAATAAGCAGCCAAGACTTGACTAGAATCAAGAATCAGGGTATTTAGAAAGTAACTTGCAATTTTACTCAGAGAATGCATGATGGGGCACTTGTTCTATTGCTGTAAAAGTGATTACAGTTGAACTTAGTTCCTTGACCCTCAAAAGCCTATTTCCAACGTTTACGATCCCAGAACAGGTGCCCTTAACATGCCATCATGAGGAGGTCCTGTTGACAACAGACAAATCGGGTTGGCAGTGATTTCTAGTCAAGTCTTGGCTGCCTGGACATATAGAGGCTGTTGGCTGGTAGGAATTCAGGGCACTTGTTCAGGCCCTTAGGGTTAAGGATCAATCTGTGTACTCTGTAATTTAGTTTGTATATACTTTGCTGAGTGTTAGTTACTTTTCCTAAAAAACAACTATTTTATTATAGCTTATTGGAGAGCACCTGTTGGTACTCCTCAATAAATTGTAAAAAAATATCTTTTGTGAACAGTTGACAGACAGTTTGAAATTAAGATAGTCACTGCTCTGGAGATGTGATAATTTTTAGCTGCGACTAGCAGCTCTATAAGTGGCAATGTCGGTCTGTCTGTCTGTCGGTCGGTTGGTCTGTCTGTGACCAACGAGTTTGTCTGTGACCAAAGAGTTTCAAAACTCAATAACTTTTGAAATACTTGATGGAATGACTTTATATTTGGCATGGTAAGTGTATCTTATTGATGTCTAGCCACTGTTCAATGCACATGTTGTTCCAAATATTTTTTTTTGAGTTATGGCCCTTGATGAACTTAGAATTTTGTGAGATTGCACCACCCGTCGCACCTACGGCGTCGATGTCGCAATTTTTTTTTTTTAACCCTTAAGGACATGGAGATTTTTATACATTTTTGCTATTCTTTGAAAGTCTACCTCCAGTGGCTTTGCAGTTGTTTCCAGTCAAGTATTTGCCTAGAAACAACTGACAATGTACTTAGAAAACAAGTTTTGAGTTTATCTGAACAATGCATGTTGGGGGCACCCGTTCCTTTGCATTAAAAAGTTATCAAAGTCAGAATTAGGCCATTAAGGGTTAAATATTTGTTTTGTATGATTATTCTGTATTAATTCAGCACCGATCCATTTAAAGAGAATTACTTCTGGTTCCATTTAGTTTGAGTTTCTTTGATGGAATGAGATTTATACTGATCAGAAAAGTAGAGGGACTGAGAGCACGTTAGCACATTAACTTCAAGTAAAAAATGACTTTGGGACAAGAAGTTGCCCTCAACTCTTAACCCACTGAGTATTTTCAAGATATTTTTCATCAAATCTAGTCATGGCTGCTGTGCAGCAGCCATGACTAGATTTGATGAAAAATTAATCCAAATGTAAAATAAAAAGTCCTTACCAGGTGAAAATTTTATTATATGTGCCCAACTTATACTTATTTCATTAACAAGAGAAACCCTGTGCTGGGCAGAAATATTCGCCAGCAGCATGTAAAGAGTTAACACTCCACTGTGTGGAGGTCTTGTTGATAACAGACAAATTAGGTAGGCTGTGGTTTAAAGTAAAGTACTGCGGTGCTGGAATTAACACTTTGAACATGTGGTAGCACATTTTAACTTTACCCACTGATGCACTTTTTTAGGCATCTGACGTCTTGAGCAGCTGATTTTTTGGGGTGCATGATAAGCTTGCAGGGACAATCACATGGGTGGCTCAAAAGAATAGACCTGTTGCTTTTCAGCAGAACACTTTTGAACGTAGAGGTGATTTTATTGTATTCATTTAATTTTTTCACCTACTTTCTATGTATAATTTATTCAACTTTATTAATATTGTTTTTTCAGTTTTCAGGAAGTGAGGCAGTGTTTACTGGTAAAATAGAATCCAGTAACCAATGTCTGGGGTGAAAGCCTTCTATAATGGGCAACATGGGTATAAACAATTGGCTGGACTTGACTTTATATCCATGTTGTGGTCACGATTAGCCATTGTGAAGAAATATGTGATCGTAACTTGATGAGCACTAAATTATTTTTGGTCATCAAAATTTGTTGGTATATCTTTGCCTTGTTACAATTTATGGGAGAGTGCCAATAGGCACTCTCCCATAAATTGTAACAAGGCAAATCCTAATAGACTAAATAATTTCACTTCAAAGGTGATATGAATAATAGCCACAGAATATGAAGCCTTTATGTTATGGTTCCTGCACTTCAGAATAAAGCCCAAATATGGGCTTCCAGCACTCTACCAGGTAAACACCAATTAATAAATTAAATGCTCTTTTACGGGCTGTCAGCTGCATGTTTGCCATTTGCTTTTCTAACCTTCATCAGCTATTGTGATATACAGTGTTAGATTAAAGCATTGGTGCATTACCTGCCCCGACCTGCAGTATCTTAGTAATAAAGAAGTTCGTACCCACACAATATGTTCATTTCTCATTCACTTTTGATTGTATATTTGAACAAACATCTGTGTGTGTAACCTGCCATTCAATTCTCTAATGTAAGGTTCCATTCTTTTTATAAGAGACTCTGTTTGAAATGAATATTTTTTTTTAACCCTCTACACACAGATGTCAAAATGCTGTTATTTCAAGCAGCAATTTTTTTCCTAATGGAACTAGAAATTTAACCAGTTCAGTTTTATTTGACAGAACTCGGCTCCTCTAAGAAAAATTGAATTGGTTAACCCTTTTCCTAACATTATGGTCATAACCGGCCAGTGCTATTCACAAAAATTGCCATCCAATTTTCATTATTTTTTTTCACTTTTTGTCTCAAAACATAGCTGATGACCTCTCATTGGGATGAGCTCAACAAGCTCGTTCCAATGAGGGGTCATAAGCTTTGTTTTTAATGCAAATAAATGAAAAAAATTAGTTATTCAAGAATTTTATTTGCAAGTGTCATCTGCCTTTCGTGTTAGGTAAAGGGTTAAATTCCTGGATGGTAGTGGATGTCTATGTGTTATCATGGATACTACCTTGTTTTGGATTTTACGAAAAACAATTAGTAACAAAAAACATGGAGAGGTACATGCCAGGGTGTTCCCTGAACCCCCACCTCTGGATCCCCGCATGAAATAACTGATTTGGTGTAAATTCATGTTTGTCCAATTGTGCCAACTTTATCCTCGGGAATCTCAAAAGTATTTCAACCTGTAGATGTTCGATTGATAATTTTTCATATTTTTTTATCATTTTGTTACAGCTTCCACGTGAGCATTTGAAGCAATATTACATCACTATTTCACATACCGGTGAAATTTTATTTATTCAATTTTTTTTTTATTCTACTTATAGATCCCATTAGGAACCCCAGGAAGTGGATCATTGCTAAATTTACTGTAGTAAAGAAGGGTTTATTTTAGTGGTAGAGTAGGACCCATGGTGGAAATACGCCTAGCGGGGATTGAACCGTCAACCTTTCGATTTGAAGTTTGATGCCGTAACCACTGAGCCACAATGCTCCCAGTCATGCTGTAGACAAAGCCGCTGAAAGTGACCTTAAATACCAATATTTAAATCTTATGATGGTCCCATCCATATGTCTTGGGAGCACATCACAGGATATTTTAGAAAAAAAAATTAACCCTCTCCACAATGATGTCAAAATATCAAAATCATGATCTGCGTTTTTTTTCTCTTAACCCTTTACCCAACGTAACGGACAAAACCGGCCAGCGCTATTCTGAAAAACGCCAATTAATTTTAATTATATTTTCATTTTTTGTCTCAAAAAACATAGTTATGAATCCTCTTTGGAAAGAGCTCGTTGAGCGCATTCCAATGAGGGGTCATGACCTATGTTTTGAGACAAAAAATGAAAAAAATTAGTTATTCAAAAAAAAATTTTGCAACTGTCGTCTGCTTTTCATGTTAGATAAAGGGTTAATACAACTAGGAATTGAAGCAATTCAGTCTTCTTTGACAGAGCTCAGTGAGCTTTGCCAAACAAGATTGAGTTGTTTAAATTTCTAGATGCATTATGGGAAAAATCTGCCGTTTTAATTTTTAAAAAATGTTTTTTAGGCCTAAAAAAAATAATAATCTGTTTCTCAGGCCCTCCAGCATGGTCCTTTTGGCTGCCGCGTGCTCTCTTTTTATAACCAATCTAAACTTAAAAAAATCTAAATCAAATGGTTTATGTCTGATATTTTACCCAAGTTAATAAAAATTGTCCCTTGAGTGCAAGAAGGCTTTGCAATGCTTTAGCATTGCAAAGTCTTCTTGCACTCAAGGGATGTAATACACCACTACCCATGCTATTCTGTAGGTTATGAGGCCTAAAACATAAAACAAACCAAGAACATGAACTTTTTAATGGTAAAGAAATAATTACAAAAATAAAAAATAAAATAAAAAAACGCCCGCCCGCATGCAATTTTACAAAAAAATGGCCTGAGAAACAGAAGATCTACTTTGTGAGGCCTTACGTCAGTGTTTAGAAGGTTAAATATAAGGGTTGCCCATGTCATGGAAAAAACATGTGGGAAAAAAATTGTGGAAAATCAAGGAAAGTTGTGTTTTTACAAAAAAATCGTAGAAAAGTCAAGGAATTCTCAACAGCCATTGTTATAAACTTTTTTGACTGTTGCAGTCTACGAGTATTTAAAATGGCTATGATTTGGGAAGGGGTTGGGGTGGAGGGGGAGGTATTTGTAAAAAAAAACGTTTTATTAACACATTACCATCTAAAATAAGTTATAGAACAGTTAAAAAAAGCATTGATGGCATTTTCTTGTCTCCCTTGACATCTCGAACCCTTGACAACATTTCTTGGGACGACTCCTTGGAGAGCTTCCCTGCAAGTGATGTCAACTGTTGTAATTTTTAACAGGGAATATGGACTCGTAATTTGTTCTTTGAGAGATAAGCAACTGGCAACTGTGAAACCTGTTGCTGTATAAATGGAGATAAGAGTGCCTTTAACTGGTTGAGATTTACAGTACGTGGAGAGTGTATTATCACTAAATCAGCCGCAGAGTGGAGATTTCACCCAAGCAATAATTGCAAATTTGTTGCAAAGCATAACCAGCACAAGCAAAGTTTCAGCCAATGGACCTCCATTGGAGGTCCATTGGCTGAAACATTGCTTGTGTTTTTTGTCGATGTGTACACAGTTTGAAAGTTATAGCTTCTGTGATAACTCCACTCAGCAGGTGATTTAGTTACAATCCACTCTCCACGTACTGTAGAAGCCACTATCATGGCTCTATTGAAAAATGCTAAAAGCCACTTTAGTGGTGCCACTGTGTTCATTAACTTGTTTGCTCAGCAGCAGAAACACAAAAATGGTAATATAAAGTTGTAATGGAGTGCGATGGCTCAGTGGTTACAGCTTTGGACTTCAAACCAAAAGGTCCATGGTTCAATCCCTGCCGGGTGTAACTGCATTGTGTCCAAGGGCAAGGCACTTAATCCTGATTGCATATTTGGGGGCACAGTGATGCTGTGTACTAGGGCATACTGGACGTTGATGGTTCACTTGTCTTCAGCCAATGCTAACTCTGCTTGTGTGGAGTCAGTCCATTGGGGAGTCTGACAGTTGCTTGTCACTGTTTGATGGTTCTCTATGGATAATCAAGCTTCCTCCACCCTCACTGTTGAAAGTATTGTGAAAACTCAATGAATAAATAAATATAAAATTGTTGTGTTACAACAGGCACTCTTCAATAAATTGTAACAAAACAGTTGTTTATGAACAAGATCTTGCTGAACAAGGGATACCTTTGCACGGATGTGGTGTCCTTAAAAAAATATTCATGTCACAAATCGCCTTTGAAAAAAAAATTGGGCACGCTACCAGTTAACCGCCATTATTCAGACTTTCCCAGACTTTCTGAATAATTTCCTTGCTCTGAGAAGTGGACCAGGCCAGTGCTTGATTACAGCGGTGAACCACGTCTGGTTTTCTGGTAAAATTGTGCCTGGTTAGCCATGCTCAGGCCTGAAAATAAGCAGTCTGACATTTGCAGAATGAGGTGCCCAGAGGGTGAATTTGATAATGCTATCCCATATAGTGGGGCAATTTATCCTCTGGGTACCTCTTTCTATTTATTCTTGAGACTCAGATTCAGATTGAGGTTCACAGAGGGTAAATTTAGTGATGCTACCTTGAGGTTCACAGAGGGTAAATTTAGTGATGCTACCCTGCTATTGCAGGGTAGCATCACTAAATTCACCCTCTGGGGACCTCATTTTGCAGATGCCAGTCTGTTTATTTTCTGGCTCGGCAGTGCCTGAGCTGAGAGTCCTCTAAAGTGTACATCATGGATATAAACGATTGGCAAAACTTGACTTTATATTAGTTCTGTTGTCATGGTCTAGCCATAGATGCTGAAAGTGACCTTAAACATCAATAAACAAACTATCAGAGTGATTAATTTTGTAAAAATTTTCCTTTTTTTTCTCTTGTTGAACAGCTCAGAAAACTTTATTGTTCTTTGTTTATACTAATATTGTTGAAGTATTTAGAAAAATAGGTTGAACCATGGAGAGGTTTTAGTGAATCGTTTTTGTGTGAATATATGTATTTTCTATAATTTGGTCAGAGATTTATATATTTTTTTATTTTGTGACTCACTAGCGCTTTTATTGTACATATGATAATTAAATGTTCTGTGATTACTTGCCCGAGGTGTAAGTCTTATCAGTTGATGGATACAGTTTGGAGTAACTTTGATCTGAAGTAAGTTTCATGTTGGCCTAAAAAAGTTAAAAAAATTTCTCAGGCTGTCCCACATGGTCCTTTTGGCTTCCTCATGCTCTCTTTTTAAAACCAATGCAAATTTTGAGAAAATAATAATTAAATGGGTTATGTCTGATATTTTACCCAAGTTAATAAAATTGACAGACTTGTCCCTTGCATGCAGCAAGGCAGCATTGCAAAGCCCTCTTGCACTCAAGGGATGAAATACACCAAGACCCATGCTATGCTGTATGTCAAAAAATGGCCTGAGAAACAGAAGATCTACTTTGTGGGGCCTTATATTAGTGCTAAGGACTATTTTAGAATCCGAACAACATCTTGACGTTTCTTTGCTTTTTCTAAATATAATTATTTCAGGTGAGAAGGGTGGCTCTTGGATAGGGCCTAGCAAAGCCTCGAGATTCTACCGATTCAAATTCCTTTAACCGATTCAATTCAGTCTGAAATTGGTTGAGTTATTCATGAGGAATACGAATCTCTGCAAAATTCTGATACTATACCACATGTGTAAATGCCGTCTTTTGTATATAGGGGAGATAATTCCCAATAAACTACTACCACAAACACAACCATTGGAAATGCGGTTTGATTTGAAATTTGATGCATGTGAAACCTTTTGTCTAATTTTATTTGAGATTCGATTCAAGCAAAAAAAAATGTTCATTTGATAGACCCTACTATACTAATCTGGGAGGTCTTTTAATCTCTTTGACATGCGACACCATAAGATGCGGTGAAACCCTAAGAACTCCAGAAGCCTTATTTAATCATTCTCATCTCTTATTGATGTTTTGAGGATGTGGACAGTCGAAGTTTTTTTTTTGATAATTGTTAGCCATATTCGGTGTGGCTGCCATCGCAGCCACATTGCTTTTACCATAGAAGCCATCTTGATATGGGTTTCCGGCAATATACTAAAAAATGCATTCACTAATCACTCCTCTCTTTATGACATGTTGAGGGAGATTAATAGAAGGTTCTTTTCGATAATTCCCTGTGGGAACCCCGGGAAGTAAGCAGCACTTGTTTACTGTGGTAAACCAGTTCCGCTTTACTAGTAAAATAGGACCCAGTCACCAATGCTTGGGGTGAAAGTCCTCTAAAATGGGCAACATGTTGATCAACGATTGACTAAACTTGACTTCATCTCCATGTTGTGTCACGATTAGCCATGGTGCATAAATGTGTGACGTTAACCACCAACAAACAAACAAACAAACTTTTCGATAATTGTCCACAATGTGCCCGTGAATATGCAAATTCAGCAGCTGAAAAAATATTATTTTTCCAAAACTTTCAACAAAACCATATCATGTGACCCCTCTTTGGAACGAGCTCATTACAATGAAGGGTCACATGATATGGTTTTGTCGAAAGTTTTGGAAAAATTTTTAAAAATGATATTTAAAATAATAAATTTTGATATCGTCTGCATTGGGTAAAGGGTTAATATGGTTGCAATGGAAGCTAAATATTGGAATTTTCCTCTACAGCCGTATTGATTTTGGTTCTCATTAAAACCAGGGCTTATATATCTCATCTAAATTTGGGAGAATTCATTTGATTCCTGCGAAAATTGTGAGAATCCATACCTGCTATGAGTGTCCCAGGATCCCATGAGGTCACCATGGTTGAACCTCTGTTGTATTCTGATAACACATGTTAACCTTTTACGCAACACAGCTTTTTAATTTTTAAAACATTAACTGAATTCAGTAATTTTTTAAAACGTAAACAATATTTACCAATACACCCTTACAAATATGGATGCTTTTGGAACCGGCTCAATGAGCCGGTTCCAATGACGGCCATATTTGTACAATTTTATTGACAAAGTGTCAGGATACTTCAGGTCATGTTAGCCTTGTATTGGTTAATTTACTGCAGCTATGTTAGTTAACAGGTAGAGTGCTGGAAGCCCATATTTGGGCTTTATTCTGAAGTGTCGGTACCACAACCTAAAGGCTTCATATTCTGTGGATGTTGTTCATACCACCTTTGAAGTGAAATTATTTAGACTGTTAGGATTTGCATTGTTACAATTTATGGGAGAGTGCTAAATTGTACCAGTTAAAGGGTTAATGTGACTTTCATGCGAATCCTGGTAGAGGTGGCAGCGTGAATCTATATTGATTCTCGCTGGCAAATGTTGCGCAAATCCTTGCGTGAATTGATTCTTGGATTCTCGTCGAAATATAGACCCTGCTTGGAACACTGCTTGTGTCTTCCATCCCAGTTAAATGTTATCATTGGGAAGAGTCCATATTTATTATTTGAGTGTAGACCAAATAATATTTTCCTACGTGCAGCCTTGGGGGTTGCACATTGAATATATTGATTGGTCTGCCACACAAATTCGCTCATAAACCATCTACTTACCCCGTAGAAAACCTGGAAACTGAAGAGTTTGTTTAGTGTTGTAAAAAAGCTCAGTTTTTCTGGTAAAATTAGACCCAGTCACCAATGCTTGGGATGGAAGCTAGAGCTGTAGGTTTTTAAATTTCTTGTTCGGTTTCGGTTTTGGTTTTTCAGGTGGAATAAAACCTCGGTTCGGTTCGGTTTTCAGTTTGTTCATGAAGCCAAATAAAATTCAATAAAACTCATTCTTTTGTCCGGAATCATAACTGAATGGCAGTGAAATTGAGTGAAACTCAATGAATGCCCCATTTAAGCTTTAATACATGAAGAAACAGGAAGGCCAATATAATAATTACCTAAATATTCAGAACTTTTATTGTGCTTGGCCATTTTTCGAGGTCTGACACCTTTTCGCAACTTGAGGAAAGCTGCAAACACAACTAAACTGAAATGTCAGAAATTCCCAGAATGTAGCCTTCCCAGAGTAGTGAGAGAACCCAGACACTGCCATTGGCAGTGTCTGGGTACTCTCACTACTCTGGAATGGCTACATTCTGTGAATTTCTGCAGCAAGAGAGTATTTAATAAAAAATGAAAAACCTTAGATTACGGGATGTCGACGGTTTCGGTTTCAGTTTTTAAAAAAAACTAAAAACCTCGGTTCGGTTTCGGTTAACCTACAGCTCTAATGGAAGCGCTCTAATGATTAGCCATTGTGCAGAAATATGTGACCTTAGCTGGTAGAGTGCCAAGTTATTTTTGGTCATCAAAATTTGTAACGTGTCTTTGCCTTGATACAATTTATGGGAGAGTGCCAAGAGGCACTCTCCCATAAATTGTAACAAGGCAAACCCATATAGACTAAGTAATTTCACTTCTAATATAATATGAAGCACATCCACAGAATATGACAGCTTTAGGCTGGGGTACCCGCTCTTCACATTAAAGCCCTGATAGTGGCTTCCAGCACTCAACCAGTTAAACACCAACAATTAAATAAATAACCAATTACTTTATCAATCCGGCTCATGATCCTGGAATAGAAAAGTGGCCTTTCGACTTAAAAGGGTTAAACTCAGCAGTGACTTTACTGATCAGTCTCATCTCTTGATGATATGTTGAAGGTAGTGGAAGGTTCCTTTCGATAATTGACCCAATTCGACATTCATTATGGCTGTCAAGGCAGCCATCTTGAATTTGGTTAGAGTTAATTAACTCAAGAATGGCTTGACTGATCAGTCGTATCTCTTGGCAATGTGTTGAGGATGGATATTTGGGGGTTCCTTTGAAATTTTGGCTTGATTGAACTCTTTACCCAACACAGACAATATCAAAATTTATTATTTTAAATATCTTTTTTTTTAAATTTTTTAACAAAACCATGTCATGTAACCCCTCACTGGAAAGAGCTCGATGAGCTCGCTCCAAAGAGGGGTCACATGATATGGTTTTGTTGAAATTTTTTTAAAAATAATACTTTTTCAGCAGCTGAATTTGCATATTACGTGGGTGGATGTGGTCGATTCGTTGGGTAAAGTGTTAATCTTCAATATGGCTGCCATATTGATATTGATTTTCAGCAATGAACCTGAGAGTGACCTTAATGATAAGTCTCCTTTCCTTGTGATGCGTTGAGGATGGATAGTGGAAAGGTACTTTTGATAATCAACCAGTTAGTTGAATGTTAGTGCCCAATGAAGTTGGTGGCCATGAAAATTTTGTAAGAGGGGTGCGCTCTTAAGTCAGGCATGATATGATGCATCAACTTGTTTTACATTAGTTCAGGTAGTTACTTACACATGTAATTTGTTTTTGTTGCTCATTAGAGCTGAGACGGTTAAAGGGTTTTCTTGATCGATTAATCACATGGATTAACCTTGGATAACCGATTAATCACTTGCTCTAATAGGTAGCTGAATTCCCGTACCATTGATGATTTACAGCATTAACCCATTACCCAACGTAACAAACAAAAACTGGCCAGTGCTTTATACAAAAATCTCCATTTAAATTTTACGTTTTTAATTTTTATCTCAGAAACATATCTTATGACCCCTCTTTCAAATTAGGGGTCATAAGCCATGTTTTTGAGTCAAAAATTGAAAAATTTTATTAATTCATGAATATATTTTGCAAGTATCATCTGTTAACCGCAGGGTTAAGAATGACCATTTCCAGCTACTGATACAGTACAATGATCGTGCAAGTGAACAAGTATGTCAGCACATAACTGTGTATCCCCCACACAGACATTGATTTTCTGGTAGTGTATTATGGTTTAAAAATAATATTGTATCAGTAAAGAGGTTGTCTGGTGTGTGTCAAATGGGGTGAAAAACAAAAGTTGGCAATCCATGAGTAGACAAAACAACATAAACTTGGCAGGGAGATCGGTGGTAATTTAATATAATCCTACGGTCCTAGAGAGCTAGAGGATTAAATTGGTACTGAATCTCCTCACAATAACAGTATTGACTCATATGTATACAGTACAGCTGCCGTGGACTTGTCACTTTCCACAGGTTGACAATATTTACAGTACGTGGAGAGTGTATTACCACTAAATCACCCACAGAGTGGAGATTCCACCCAAGCAAAAATTGCAGATTTGTTGCAAAGCCTAACAAGCACAAGCACAGTTTCAGCCAGTGGACCTCCGGGTTAAACCCGGAGGTCCATTGGCTCTAACATTGCTTGCGTTTTTTGTCGATATGTACAAAATTTGAAAGTTATAGCTTGGATGATAACTCCACTCCACGGGTGATTTAGTTACAATACACTCTCCACATACTGTATTCAGTCGCAATAATATTAGATTCCAAGCACTAATTATTGGAATATAATCATCAAAAATTTAATTAATGAAGCATCGGGTACAACCCGGTGCTTCATTAATTAAAATTTTGCTGATGATGATTTTTATTACCTGTAAACGTATGCATGGACATCACTCCACATGTGGATTACGACCAGTTCACAGCGATTGTACTTTTTTTTTCTTTTTTTTTTTTATTAGGGTTTAACGACACATTAACAGCCAGGGTCATATCATGACGGTGACAGTTTTTTATGGGTGGAGGAAGCCGGAGTACCCGGAGAGAACCGACGTGCAGTTGTCAGCTCTCCAACATCGTAACTCTGCACCACGGCACAGGCAGGGTTAGATTGGTCGAAGACATGCGCACCATCGACATGCAGTACGCCTTAGTACACAGCATCATCGTGCCCCCATGTAGGCAATCGGGGTTAAGTGCCTTGCCCAAGGACACAAAGCGGGAGCACGAATCAGTCGCTGAAATGGTCACCCTTCCAACTACTAACCGCGCTCGACATTGCTTAACTTCGGTGATCTGACGAGAACCGGTTACCGCGACGCCACCTCGCCCCCCAGCGATTGTACTGTACAGTAGTGTATGAGACGATTCTATTCAGGACGTTAGTTTTGAAAGAGTTAAACAGCATGAGGTGATGTGTGCACCAGAGAACTTGTTTTACAAAACAATACAGCAATAAACTGAGGTAATATATTTTTTTAAAAATACTCATTGTTAGAGAATACTTTTGATTATAGAAGACCCAGGGTAATAATAATGGTATTCCATAGTATGCTTAATACTGTTCCTTCTGAAATTAGCAGTGTAATGAGTTTGTAGATTGATTATTTTCTTTAGATTGCAATTTACACCAGTCAGGGTTCCCACTCCAATGAAAAGTCCTTGAATTTTGATCCCTTCATTGAAAAGTCCTTGAATTTTGATCCCTTCATTGAAAAAACCTTGAATTTTGATCCCTTCATTGAAAAGTCCTTGAATTTTGATCCCTTCATTGAAAAGACCTTGAATTTTGATCCCTTCATTGAAAAGTCCTTGAATTTTGATCCCTTCATTGAAAAGTCCTTGAATTTTGATCCCTTCTTTGAAAAGTTTTTGAATTTTGATCCCTTCATTGAAGAAAAGTCCTTGAAATTGTTTCAATTCTTGAAAAGTACTTGATTTTCCGCCACCTCCCTTGAAAAGTACTTAACCCTTCACCTTACTGAATTGCTTGCATCCGCCCGCATAATATGCAAATTGAGCAGTTGAAAAAATTAAATTTTTCAAAATATTTCCACAAAACCATATCATGTGACCCCTCATTGGAACGAGCTCATTGAGCTCATTCCAATGAGGTTGTCACATGATATGGTTTTGTTGAAATTTTTTGAAAAATTAAAAAAAAAATATTTAAAATAATAAATTTTGATATCGTCTGCATTGGGTAAAGGGTTAAATTCAGTTTACCAATAACCTCAGAGACAAGAGGTTTCATGATACCCCACCACACGAAATTGGTCAGGAACCACATCTCTTTGATCTCTAGATTGCCCCTCGAGTGCTAAAGCATTGCAGATGGCAACTTTATGCACTGAAGGGTTGATACAGATCTAGCTAGGTGGGTTTTCCAGAAATCAGGTCCTTGAGGCGCCGCTGGAATTCTTTGTGTTGTTCATTGTGTTGTAAGTTCATATGAAAATTATAAATGTTCTTGAAAATCATGGCCCATGTCCCTGAGAAGTGCTTAAATGGTGCTGGAATTGAATTCTCTGATATCAGTGGGAACCCTGCCAGTGGATGGAGTTTTTATTACAGTAGAATCCTCTTAATTGAATATCCATTTTGCCAGTGAAAATTATTCAATTAACAGGAGTATACAATTAACAGGGATTTGGTCAGTTTCCAGTGTTCTGGAGGTAAACTGAGCATTTATTCTATTATATCTTGTTTGACAGAGCTCATAGATATAATAGAATAAATGCCTGTATTGGATGTATTGAGGCCAAAAAGGTTGATAAATAAGGGGAATTTGGTGCATGTCACAGTAATTTTTTCGACATATTATAAAAAATTATATACAATTAACAGGAGTTTACTCTACAACCCATATGCAATTAACAGATCAAATTTGTACTGAAGGTATGGTAAATGGTTTTGTTTTTAAAAATTATATTCAATTAACAGGGATATACAATTAAAGAGATATCCAATTATGTGGGCTCCACTGTACTAAAGTATTGTGAAATGAAGACTGAATTGAGAAAAATGAATGAAAATAGTATCTGGGATGCAATGTCTTTGTTTTTTCTTTTCTTTCTTGACATATGAGCTACGAGGTTGTGTAGAGGAAAGTGGAATGAAAAAATTTGACCAAATTGTGATGCAGTTGTTATAACATAACATTCTAATTGTATTGTTTTCACAGTTGCTAAAAGTAACATTGAACCTCAAACAAATATTTTATTCTCGCTAATGTAGACTGAGAAACTCCTGTGTGTCATTTTACCTCTAGATATGGTTCAAGTTTACTCACCCTTTACTACCCTTCTCCCCCCACCCCCCCCCCCTCCCCCCTCCCCTCTATTACCGTATTTACTCTATGTATTGGGACACTCTATGATTTGGGACACAGATTTTTTTCAGAAAACTATATTTTTTTAATTTTTTTTTATTCCCCATGGGAACCCCGGGAAGTAAGCAGCACTTGTTTACTGTGGTAAACCAGTTCCGCTTTACTAGTAAAATAGGACCCAGTCACCAATGCTTGGGGTGAAAGTCCTCTAAAATGGGCAACATGTTGATCAACGATTGACTAAACTTGACTTCATCTCCATGTTGTGTCACGATTAGCCATGGTGCATAAATATGTGACGTTAACCACCAACAAACAAACATATTTTTTTTATGCTCCAAAGTTTGGGACATTCAGGAGATTTGTTTCCAGTTGGCCCGTCGTTAGTAGCAGACGACACTCATAGAAAAAATTCTTGGGTGACTAAAAATTTTCATTGTTTGCTTCCAAAACATAGCTTATGATCCCTCATTGGAACGAGCGCAAAAAATGAAAATATAAAAAAAAATTGGACGGCGATTTTCGTATATAGTGATGGAAAACGAATCACACACAACTTTATTCAGCATCAAGACCAGGATGTGTTCTTTCCCCATTTTCTAAGAATTGGGACACCTGTGAAAATAATTATTTTTAGCTGACACAATACATAGAGTAAATACGGTAATTCTATTTTACTGGTAAAATAGGACCCAGTCACCAATGCTTTGGGTGGAAGTCCTTTAAAATGGGCAACATGGGTATAAACGATCGACTAAACTTGACTTTATCTCCATGTTGTGGTCATGATTAGCCGTTGTGCAGAAATATATACAGAATGATCGTTTGTTTCTGTCTATTTCTTGAGTTATAAACCTAAAAAAACAAAGGCCAAACTGTGTAAATGGTCGCAGCCCATTTACACTATGTTTGACATTTGTTTTTGGGGGGTTCATAACTCAAGAAATAGACAGAAACAAATGATCATTCCTTATAATTAAACTTTAGGGGCAATAAATTTAAATACTCTCTGCTTTGCAGAGTTACAATAAAAACCAGGTAGCATCATGCTTCCTAGTGATAACTGAATAAAAAGGGCATAGTTTTTTTTAATTCTGTGTGAAATTACGATACATTTTGCTGAAACAAATGTCATTAAAAATTTTATTGACTAATGAATTGCGTAAGTTAAAAGGAACATCATAGGCCACACCCACACAAGACTTTAATCTCCTTTTCCACTTGACGGGAGGGTGCTGTCATTCAAAGCAACACTGAGTTAAATTTAATTCTGATTTTGATCATTTCCTGAGAAAATGAAAACACAGTTTGTAAATGTGGAGTTCAATATAAACCCCGATGACATGAAGTTGGTTGAACTTTGTCTCAGAAAGAGTTCATTCAGGTTATTTGGAAATTGGAAAGTTTTGTTCGTGTGAGTTTCGTTTGTGGATTATTAAGGGTAAAACAATGGAACCCAAATGATCGCCTATAATAGATTGCATATAAACAAATTCAACATGGAATAAAAAACATGATGAGGATTTCATTGTTTTTTCAATTTTATTTTTAAAAGTCTTTTTACCGTATTTACTCTATGTATTGGGACACTCTATGATTTGGGACATACATTTTTTCCAGAAAACTATATTTTTTTTATGCTCTAAAGTTTGGGACATTCAGGAGATTTGTTTCCAGTTGACCCGTCGCTAGTAGCAGGTGACACTCATAGAAAAAATTCTTGAGTAACTAAAAATTTTCATTTTTTGCTTCCAAAACATAGCTTATGATCCCTCATTGGAACGAGCGCATTGCGCCCGTTCCAATGAGGGATCATAAGCTACGTTTTGGAAGCAAAAATGAAAATATAAAAAAAAATGGACGGCGATTTTCGTATATATTGATGGAAAATGAATCACACACATCAAATCAAGACCATGCTGTGTTGTTTTCCCATTTTGTAAGAATTGGGACACCTGTGAAAATAATTATTTTTAGAACATGATTTTATATTTATGTTCATGCTGAGAATGAGATCTCTTAACTTGTTTCAACTGTTTAACCCTGAAGCCATTGAAGGCCTTATTCTGGCTTTGGTAGATGTTTCTGGTAATTGTACTTTAGACCCCTGTTGGAACTCCGGGAAGTGAAACAGTTCCTGTTTACTGTGGTAAACAAGCTGTGTTTTACTGGTAAAATAGCATCCAGTCACCAATGCTTGCGGTTGAAGTCCTCTACAATAGACAATATGGGAATAAATGATAAACTAAACTTGTCTTTATCTCCATGTTGCAGCCACGATTGGACATTGTGCAGAAAAAGTGACCTTAAACACCAATAAATAAATAAATAATTGTACTTTAGAACATGTGATCTAAACGTCAGCCTTTGTGCCACCTCAAAAGTTTAATTTTTCCATGGGAACCCTGAGAAGTGAAGCAATGCTTGTTGACTGGTACACTATAAGTTATCTCTGCCAACATGTATGGTATATGGAGATTCTATACCTGGATGTTGGTTTTTAAACACTGAGACACAGACGAGGTGTTTAAATGAGACATCCAGATATTAAATCTCCATATACCATACATGTTGTCTGAGATAATGTTTTGTCCCGTTTGAAACACAATACAACTTAGTGGAAATAAATTTGTGGACGCATTTCTCCGCTCTACAATTATTTGGACCAAATTCGTGATAATAATTTTGTTTTTGCAGAAGACAACAGATAGAGTTGCATCGCTCGGGTCATTAAGGAAACAAGTAAACAGTATTTTATTGACATATCGGCCCATGAATTCCAGTGTGTTCTATGTGCCTACTGGCCTACTGGCACATAGAACATTTTGGTACCCAGGGGTCGAAATATTTGCTCTTTTTATTTTTAAGCTTGTATTGTTGGAAATCTGATGATATTTGTGACTTATTTCCGTTTTTTGGTTCAAGTTTTATAATGAGGCGAGCTGAAGCGAAAAGCTTTCATTGAAACCATATACCCCTGATGTTTCGCGTGCACTTATATCCTGGATGTTGCATGCTCTCATATACCTTGGATGTTGGGCACACCCTTTGCCATGGCTATTTGTCCAAGGCATTTCGACCAATCAAAAGACAGAATTTATCGGGATATAGGGACAAAAGCTCTTTTAATGGTAAAATGGGCAGCAAGGTTATAAACGATTGGATGGACTTTACTTTATCTCCATATTGCGGTCATGATTAGCCATTGTGCAAAAGTATGTGACCAAAATTTAAATTCAAAGTTTACTGGCAGTAGTTTGTAAAGTCTTCTCCGCCTAAGCTTGGTGGTTCATTGGATAGAAGCTTGGCCCTCAGCTTAAAAGGTTGTAGGTTTGATCCTGATCTGTGTTGGGTCCATGGGTGTGACTCTTCATCGCAGTTGTCAAGTGGGAGAATGGTCGGGTACTGTGCTAAGTGTTAATGGGAGGTATTGTTGGTTTGGGATAAATGTATAGGAATTGTTCACTGATATGCATTTGTGTACAAACAAAAAGATGATTTTAACCGGTTAAGTGTAAGAAGCCACTATCATGGCTTTTTGAAAAGTGTTGAAAGCCCCTTTAGTGGCTTTTCACTGAATGAATTATATTATTGTTTGCTCATCTGTAAAAAAAAATTGCTCAAAATAAATTGTAAAAAACAATTGTTTGTGAATAAATTCTTGCTAAACAAAGCCACCTCTTGCTGGTATTATGGGGTCTTTGAAAAAAATATTCATGTTACAAATCACCTTTGAAAAATAATTTACCACTCTACCACTTAAGTAATTTTTAGGGGAATGGGTAAGTACAAGAAAATTCACAAGAATTTTATTGTAAATCCTGGATTTTTCTTCTTTCGGGAGCATACAAACTGATTTATCAGGCACCTTGCACTGAGCTTAGTTGTAATAAATAAGACAATTCACGGCTCCGCCCATTCAGGGAAGGACCGTAGAAAAGTAATGTGTAAAATTGGATATTTCTGTCAGTAAAATTACCCTTAGGAACTCCAGGGAGTTGGGTAGTGCTTGTTTACTGTGGTAGTCAAGTTCTGCTTTACTGGTAAAATAGGCTCTGAAGCCAATACTATAAAACATTTACAATTGTATTTTCTAGAACTGTATTTTCTACCTATTAATAAAATAACGGATTAAAATGAATCATTAGCATTTTAAGAGATATGGCAATTTGCCAACTGGCAAATTGCCATATCTTTGAAAATGCTAATGGTTCATTTCAACCCATTTAAAGTCATAACTAGAAAATACAATTCTAGAAAATACAGTTGTAAAAGTTTTATAGTATTGGCCTTGATTACTAACACCTGGGGTGAAACTTCTCTCATGTGGGTAATATAACCGTGGGAAATAACTGTCGATGTATGTTGTGTAACTTTGGTGTCCAACTAATGACTCCAAGGCAAGTTAAAGATGATAACAATTTAATAGCGAATCTGGTATTCCAAATATCTCACATCAATCAACATTTAACAAGTGGACTTGTTGGATATCCGAATGATATTACAGCAACTGCTCTTGGGATTCTCCCAGAAGAATGAAGCAGAGGAACGTTAAAAATCCAAACCGTAACTAAATTCTTACTCGTGATCAAGGCAAAAATACAATACAATAAATGCGTTACATCATAACAGGTTTACTTGATTTAAAGATTAAAGTAAGCTTTCACTGGGTCTTAATGAGATGCATTATTTACTTAGTGAATAGAGCTTAAATTAACAATGGAGGGAAACAATGAATAGAGGCAACTTGTTAACAACTTCTATGAGAGAGGCTTTCTGTCATACGACGAGTAAAGAAATATGCCAAGTTTGAAACAATTGAATTTAAATGGGATATAATGCGAAGAGGATAGATTGTCAATGCAAAATAACAACAGTAAAATAGTGTTCTGTATCAAAAGTTTACAGTTAAAACTAGAAGTCCTGTCACGAAGTGTGCGCTTATCTAGACTTAATTGCACGTAGGAATTGCGCGCAATTGCCATATCGAATGGCATCCAAAGCACGGCAGGTTCCCCTGGTTACTCATTGCAAACACAGGCAATGTTTACCCGGAGGTCCATTGGCTGAAACATCGCTTGTGCACAGGCCATATGTACAGAATTTGATAGCCTTACTGTGGTCATAACGTGTAGAATAACGCGCAGATCGACGTGCTATTTGTGCGCATTTCTTGACAGGACTTCTAGTTTTAACTCTTTGTCCTCAACATGTTCCGGTGATACATGATAGAGCCCATAAACGCCAGTAAATAAATAGCAGTAACATAACTATTTTTTTTCCAAATCAAAATATGATATTCGAAAGACATTATTTAGTCAACGAAACAATGCAGAATGCTTATAAAATGTTATTTTTCAGTTGTAAATAAAAAGTTAAGGGTACAGTACATGGAGAGTGTATTATCACTAAATCACCCGCAGAGTGGAGATTTCACTCAAGGAATAATTGCAAATTTGTTGCAAAGCATAACCAGCACCAGCAAAGTTTCAGCCAATGGACCTCCGGGTTCAACCCGGAGGTCCATTGGCTGAAACATTGTTTGTGTTTTTTGTCGATATGAACAAAATTTGAAAGTTATAGCTTGGGTGATAACTCCACTCCGCGGGTGATTTAGTTACAATCCACTCTCCACGTACTGTACATCTATATGTGACTACATGTGTAGATATGTTTGATGACAACTTCTACATGTTTTTGTCTTGTGTCTATTTTTTTTTGTTTTAATATAACATTAGAGTATTATATTTGTTTATTAGATGATTTTGCTGTGTTAGAATTTCACGTTGTATGTTTTTGTATTCCAGCTATATTTAAATCATTTATTGATAAAACACTGTTCCCTGAGGAAACCCTAGGAAGTAAAGTTGTGCTTGTTTACTGTGGTAAACATGCACTGTTTTACTTGTAAAATAGGACCCAGTCCCCCGTGGGAACCCCGGGAAGTGAAGCAGTGCTTGTTTACTGTGGTAAACAAGCTCTGTTTCACTGGTAAAATAGGACCCAGTCACTAATGCTTGGGGTGCAAGTCCTCTAAAATAGGCAACATGGGGTATAAACGATTGACTGACCTTGACTTTATCTCCATGTTGTGGTCATGATTAGTCACTGTGCAGAAGTATGTGACCTTAAACAACAATAAATAAATAAAAGGACCCAGTCACCAATGATAGGGAGGAAGTCCTCTAAAATGGGCAACACGGGTATAAACAATTTTCTAAACTTTACTTTATCTCCATGTTGTGATCATGATTAGCTATTGTGCAGAAATATGTGACCTTAACTGGTAGAGTGCTGAATTATTTTTGGTCATCAAAATTTGTTCACATACATTTGCCTAGTTACAATTTATGGGAGAGTGCCAATAGGCACACCGAGATACGCGCCAATAGGCACTCTCCCATAAATTGTAACAAGGCAAATACTAACAGACTAAATAATTTCACTTCAAAGGTGGTATGAACAACATCCACAAACTATGAAGCCTTTAAGTGCTGGTACTGACACTTCAGCGTAAAGCCCAAATATGGGCTTCCAGCACTCTACCAGTTAAATACCAATAAAAAAATGAATAGATAAAACACTGTAAGCCTTTACCCAACGCATATGATATAAACATTTCTTATTTTAAATATATTTTCTTTTTTTTTCAAAATTTTCAGCAAAACCATATCATGTGACCACTCATTGGAATGTGCTCGACGAGCTAGTTCAGTGAGGGGGTCACGATATAGTTTTATTTTTCGGGGTTTTTTTTGGTAAATTTTCAACTACTAAATTTGTATCTTATGCATGCAGATACAGTCATTTCGTTAGGTAAAGGGTTGAGTAAAGTTTTCTGGAACTTGTTATCAAAACAAGTCAGATTGCATTCAGCAGCCTTGTCTCTGTTTAACCCTTTACCCAACGAATCGGCCGCATCCGCCCGCTTAATATGCAAATTCAGTAGTTGAAAAAATATTATTTTTCGAAAAATTTCAACAAAACCATATCATGTGACCCCTCGTTGGAACGAGCTCGACGAGCTCATTCCAACGAGGGGTCACATGATCTGGTTTTGTTGAAATTTTTTGAAAAATTTGAAAAAATGATATTTAAAACAAACCAATTCAAAATTAAATTTAAAGCAAAAGATGAAATCACTCGGTTGTTTACAGGGTTTCTCGTCTTTTTTCAGTTTTACTGGAAATCCTCCGAAATGGACTGCATAGTTACAAATAATGTCATGACTTGATTCGTCTGTACTGTTCACATGCCATAGATGCCGAATCCCTCTTTAAATACCTTTCTCTCAGGTGAGCTCCTCGGCCTCCCTGGGGCCTGTTGTTTCTTGATGTATTCTCGGAGAATAGATTGATATTTTGACACCATTGTACAGAGAGTTAATCGCCCTCTGAGTTCCAATGTGTTCTATGTGCCTACTGGCACATAGAACACATTGGAACTCAGGGGACGAAATGTCTTGTGAAACAATTTAAAATAGCAAAACCAATTTTTCAACCAGTGGAGCCCCGGGTTGAAACTGGGGCTTAGGAAACACGTCCATTCACCCTGTCAAACCTCTTCTCTGCCACAGGAAGGAAGCACCTCTTCATTTTATGGAGCAGTGCTTCTTTGCAGTGGTAGCCAGGTTTTGTTGCTCTGATATAATGGGATACGGTAACCAGCGCATGCGTTGTGATCCTCTAAAGTGGGCAGATAATCGATTGGCAAAACTTCATACGTGTGTTGTTGTCGTGATATAGCCATAGCTGCTGGAAGTGACATTGAGTCCTAATAAACAATCCACTTGTCCAGTGTGCGAATGCATGACAAAAAGAACTTGTATAAACCATTCGTTGAGAGAAGAATTCAAGTTTTATATCACGATGGCTGTGCGTATTCTCCATTACCTGATACAATACAGACATTGGGAAATGTATTCGATACATCACCCCTGGAATCTGGATTACACGTAAGAACATTATGTAAGAACGCATCTCATTGGACGTTACTTGTCTGACGGTATGAAGGGAACGAGATGCTTTGAGACTAAACAGTGTCAAGCAAGAAAAATATCAGATCGCCGAACCCTTTGAACCCGAGCGGCCGGTTTTCCAGCCCAGAAACGTGGTACGTCGTGCTTTCATTAACCCTTTACCTAACATGAAAAGCATACGACACTTGCAAAAATAATTGTTGAATAACTATTTTTTTTCATTTTTTTGTCTCAAAAACATAGGTTATGACCCCTGGTTGGAACGAGCTCGACGAGCTCGTTCCAACGAGGGGTCATAACCTATGTTTTTGAGACAAAAAATGAAAAAATAATGAAAATTAATTGGCGATTTTTGAGAATAGCGCTGGCCGGTTTTGGCCATTACGTTAGGTAAAGGGTTAAGTAGGATGGCTGCTAAGTTAATGTGTGAGGTAGACCAATCAATATTTTTGATCTACCCCTAATAATAAATATGGACTATTCCTATTGCTTCTATTGAACTGACATGGAAGATACCACCAGGGTTCAAAGGGTTAATAATATCAGCTTCATTCAATTTATTCAAGTTTAATCGTGGTATAAATACAGAACCCACGAGAGTACGGAGGACAGGGCTGAACCCTTGATGGAGTTTTTCCTGTATTTCATTGTGTTATATATACAATACACATGTTCAGATCTGTGAGTTCTTATGAGTAAAGGCATTTACATGCCAGTTGCGGCGTGAGTGTTTCTGGCATCGTGATAAAGTGACAAATATAAAATTATCCAATTTGGCAGTTTTTTCATTGCACACTGCCTGTAATGTCGGTCTCTCTGTACAGTAAAACAAATACTAAATATAATGACAACTGAATATAATTCTGTGATTTATACTCCACATCTGATATCGAACAACGTCCATGTGATTATTGTCCTTGTTCTAGGGTAAATCAAAAATCGCATCTGAAGCATTGCATCAAAATTGCAAAGTAGAAATCGAACATCGGCATTTATTGCTGTATCACAACGCTTAGAATGCTCTCCTCGCATCTAGTGGAGGGTTCACGCGGAGCCCTGGGTTCAAGGAACTGCATTGAATTTTACTAAGGGTCATTCTGGGCCTTGAAGTCCTGGAAAATGTGTCACAAGGCCTTGAAAAACCTTGAATATTCCCAAAATAAAAATGACAATGAAGCATGTAATCATTACTGGGTTTTTTTTTTTTTACCAGAGTTAGTTGTGGCGCAGTCGTAACTAGGACACTGATCATAACTCCCCCTTCCACTTCCCTTCAAGGTCATTATCCCTCCACCCACTTCCCTTCAAGGGAAGTGGTTGGAGGGATAATGACCAAATGTCATTGTTAGGACCAGTGAATGCAGACCCTGAAAATCCATAAATTTTTCTGTTGTTGGGCTTTGGAAAAGTATTAAATCTATCGAGAAACGGTCTTGAAGTGCCTGCAGAAAGTCTGTTAAGTCTGTAAAGACTCCGACTGTAACCACACGCAGTCAAACACGTTCGTTAATTTAGTTTTGAACAGTTAGTTTCACTTGAGGTTTTTTTGCCCTTGACCGTATGTAACTAGATTGTTAAAAAGGTAAGAAATAAGAGGTAATTTAGAGAATAGCATATAGAGGGTGTTTACTGTCATATAATGTGTCTATTCTCCACGTTTTATCTTTTTTCTTTAAATACATTATACATTGTTATATATCGGTCTTTGTCTTATTTCTCTCATCAGAATGGATTTGCCATGGTTTCCATGTTTTGCCTCAGTTGCGTCTTTCTCCACCTTCCATTTACCACATATCTGTAGCTAGCAGCCTTATAATACAATTACATTGACTGTGGGAGCCTTCAGAACCTCACAGTTGTTCTTCGGATAAAGACAACACATTTTGTCTTATTGGCTGTGAAAAAAAGAACCTGCTTATTCATGCAAGTTGACGTCTAGATGGCACGTTTTCGGAAGTGGTGTCTTAACTTGGTTATTCTATATACTGAGGGATACCTAGGTGTACCGAGATATACTGAGGTGAAGGGAAATAGGGGTGGGAATGGGGTTGAAAATTCTGGAAAAAATGGTATGGTGTGGTTTGTTATGAGTATATAGATTTAAGCAATATGTGCATGGTTTAATACCACATTTCAGAATTATGGGTGCTGAAGTAATGGCGTTCGCTGAAAAATCTCCCTTCGGTATTTAGTACTTGGTAATTAGTATTTACAGCAGCTGAATCTCCGTAAGCGACAGTGTGAATTGTTAATCACATTGTGACTTGTTAGTTAGTTCTCTTTGTGGCTGTCGGCTATTGCAATCAAAATCTGCTTCCCAAATTGAACACACACGTCCGAGAACCGCGCGACAAATCAGCGGCTGGCCAAAGAGTTATTATATTGTTGCTAAAAAATATACTGTGTATACACATGTACTAAATTCACACGGCAGCTTTGAGAATATCGGGCACAGCCGAACGATACTTATCACAGTATGCCGCAAGACCCTAATAACGGCATAAAGCCAACAATGGCAATTGGCAAAAGTTCTGCCCGTCCAAAGCCGGGATAAAAGTTAATGGGAGTATTTTTTAATCTTTATCAAATATTACAGTGATCTGTGCCTTGATACCCAATTAGCACTTGCGTGCTTCATCCAGATACCTGTACAGCCTATTAATTACAAAGCTACGTACTAAATACCGAGGGGCAGTTTTCGGCGACAGCACGGTCTATATATCTTGCATTTACTCGAATAAATCAACGATTTGTTGCTTCAAAGGCCTAAATAATATATCTGCACATATATTTAAACCTTTTAAACAACTCTTACGTATTTCCCTTCACCTCGGTATCTCTCGATGTTTAGTAGGACCCATCTTAACTCGTCCCCAGTTTCTTTTGAAATTTATGAACTCGTTCAGTAAATTGTTTCTCCGTGGCTGAGCCAAGATTTGGGGTTTGGTGTGGAGGGAGACGCCATATTTCAATTGTGGGTCATGATGCGAAGCTTCACGGCGGCTTGTTGAGGCGTGCAAGCTTATTAACACTCCACTCACCAGAAGGGTCCGAGGGCCTTCCCGAGGAATGTTTTTGCAAACTGGAAGGTCAGTGTGGCCATCCGGAGACTGCTTTGTACATGGCTATGTTTTCGAGCCAAAAGATTCCCGCAGTTTTATATCGACTCGTTCGGATTTTGAAATAGAATGGCCAATTCATAAAGGCGCGCCGGAGTTATAGCTATATACGTGAGGGTGCGGTATTATATGACGCGATAACACATGGTCATACACTACCTCTGGTAGTGGATGTCCACGTTCTATCGCGAATAATGCAGTATCCCCAGTTCTCTGCATTTGGGAAAAAATTAGAGTTACAAAAATAAGGATTGGGTTCCCGGATACACGGCATAAAGATATTTCAAACCAGTTTTCAGCCTTCGAATTGAAACGAACCTGGATAACAATGATTATATTATATGGAGTAATAATAATAATAATACTTTATTTTATATCATGATTACCTATTCTACTATATATGAAAAGCCTATGACATAAATTTTAGCTTTATACACCAACCGTGGTGAACACGCCAGCAATGGGATTCCAATAGATAAAATTTACACCCACAGTGAAACTACATCCAAGTTGATCTTTGGTGACGTCGACCTGAATGCGATCTTGTCTAAATTTGTCTCACGTCGTCTCGCGAAGAGTGAAATGAAAGTGACAATTATTTATCTCGTTTTAAAATGAGTTCACCCCAAAAAACACTAAAAATTAACAAACATGCATTTTCTCATGTTAATAAAGCACCCATAACTCGAAACAGTATGTTATTGTGTTATTAAAATGAAAAAGGCCCTGCTTCTTTTTCTATTTCATTTCGGTGATAAAATTGACAGCGGAAGTACCGCCCACCGATGCTCATGTAAACAAAAACAAATTCGCACGTATGTTCGGCTGCGGCTCAGTAAAATCGAGAAAAAATAATGGCGACTCTTAATAATCTGACGATCATGGTATAAATAAAATATACCCAAAGTAGCTTGGTGTAGTAAATTCTCACCACTCGTGGTGAAGTGGTGTTAACCGCGCGCCAATGACTCGCGGTTAACACCCCTTCACCACTCGTGGTGAACATTTGGTACACCAAGCTACTATGGGTATATTCTATATGTCTTTCATTCCCGTACATGGGTATATGACAACTAACAACGTGAACATATGCCCAACAGTAAACACAAACAGACAAAATACAATCACACAATAAAATTTCAAAAATGGGAATATATGTACCCGGTACTTGCGATATCTTGTGTCTTTTTTAACTTTTTGCAGTTGTCTGGGCACCCACGCGTTTTGAACGAATTATGGACATACCGCATGACTTTCAGTGTTATGTCAGAATCAAAAGATCCAATTAACGTATTTTCTAGATCCTTGTTTAATAATGATGCGGTGGCGTCGCGGTAACCGTTTCTCGTCAGATCACCGAAGTTAAGCAACGTCGAGCCCGGTTAGTCATCGGATGGATGACCGTCTGAGCTATCGATTCGGACTCCCGCGTTGTGTACTTGGGCAAGGCGCAACCCCGATTGTCCATATGGGGGCACGATGACGCCGTGTACTAAGGAATACTGCACGTCGATGGTGCGCATGTCTTCAACCAATCTAACCCTGCCTGTGCTGCAGTGCGCAGTTACGATGTTGGGGAGCTGGCAGCTGCTCGTCGTTGCTCGGTGATTCTCTCCGGGTACTCCGACTTCCTCCACCCGTAAAACTGTCACGGTCATGATTGGCCAGTGTGCATAGTTATGTGACCTTAAACACCAATAAATAAATAAATAAATAATGATGCATCATATGCCGCCGTCAATGGGGATTCGTAAATGTTAATGCTGTCTGTCGATTCCAGTCTTGTTTGAGTATTATTTTTCGGCTCTCCCTTCCCAGTACGAGAGTGGCTAAAAAGGGTATCCTAGTCCCACGGTGAACTGGGTGCCCGCCGCTCCACGAATTTTTTGGAATTTGGAAAGTGCTTGAATTTGTAAATCTCCTGCCTTGGACCAGGAAAATCTTTGAATATTGGAACCTTCTTTGAAACCCTAGAAAATGAGATATCGCCAAGGAGAGATTCATTTAAATAATATTCAGCTCGCTACACAGTGAGCTGAATATTGCCGAAATTGGTCTTTCATAACCACGAGAACGTGTGGCTTGAGGATGCATCCGTTTAACATCACAGAAAATCAACCTTCAGGTTCAATGTTCTTGAAAAACTGAAACATTTTGAGCATTGATTTTCATACCAAAACTGGGAGGCCAAAATGAATTTCAGTGGAATTTTAGTACTTTTACGGCATCGGTAAATATGTTTCTATTTCTTTGTCGCCTGTTTTCGAAAGCGACAATTGGTCGATTGAGATATGGGAATAACTATAGCAGTACATGTGTTGGCCCGACTACAAACACCTACTCCCATGCTTTTTGTACTTTTAATATAGCTGCAACAAGAGACCACCAAAACACGAGGAAGCCATGTAATACACACGTCACGTGATGATCACATGGTAAGATGTTATGAAATCGTTTGTTGCCATATATTTTAACTATAAAATTCTCCCAAAATATTAGAAAAACGGAAATTTTGGAAAAGATTCTGTATGCATTTTTGACAGTAGATATACACAGAACGACGCGTGCGTGTGAATGGGTTAATCGATATAGAACGAGTTCCATCGCGGAAGGATAAAACGAGAGGCCTCAGGCCTCGAGTTTTATCCTTCCCCGATGGCACAAGAGTCTTCTGGTCTATAAAAATTACTTGGACACACAAGTAATTCATTTGACAACTATCAACAAACAGAATACATTTTATCCCCAACCACATTTGCGAGGGAAACCCGTTTTACTATTTCGGTTTCCTGAGTTCCAATATGTTCTATTTGCTTACTGGCACATAGAACACATTGGAACTCATGGGACGATTTTTCAGCTATCGCTAGCGATTCAAATTGTATTTGCGGTGCACGATTTTCAGTAAATTCCAGTGAAATTTCGCATCTTTATAAACATACACCTGACTGCCAAAAATATAGGTTCTCTTGAGAACCAAAACTGGTTCTAATCTTGTCCCTGAGATGGAACCAGTTCTGTTTAAACAGTATTTATTTCAAATCAAATAAATTTACCGAGGTTAGCATTCAATTTTAACAGAATATTACATGAACTGAAGTAGATTCAGCAGTAAACTTGGAGCTTATTCAACGCAGTCGCCAAACATTTTGAAACAAAGGAGATATGAACAGTTGGCATATCGAACCAGTTTTGGTTCTGTATAGAACCAAAACTGGTTCGATATGCCATCTGTTCATATCTCCTTTGCTTAATAATGATTTGAGACAACCTCGTATGAGCTCTAAACTTATGGCTAAAACCCCCTCAATTTATGTTTAATTCTGTTAATATTTAATGTTAATCTTTATAAATTTATTTGATTTGAAATAAATAGTTTAAACAGAATTGGTTCCATCTCAGGGACAAGATTAGAACCAGTTTGGGTTCTAAAGAGAACCTATATTTTTTGCAGTGTAGTCCGTCAACGATTTCTGTTCCGCACATGTGTACGGAACAGATTTTCATTTTCCGCATGGTTTAGTATTGCTGTAGATTGTTTATTTATTTATTGATGTTTAAGGTCACATATTTATGCACAATGGCTAATCATGACCGTGACAGTTTTACGGGTGGAGGAAGCCGGAGAGAACCACCGAGCAACGACGAGCAGCTGCCAGCTCCCCAACATCGTAACTCCGCACTGCACCACAGGCAGGGTTAGATTGGTTGAAGACATGCGTACCATCGACGTGCAGTACGTCTTAGTACACGGCGTCATCGTGCCCCCATTGCTGTAGATGGGGGTTACATAGAACAGGTGTGTAATAAAACAATTAACATGATGATCCCTTCTGTGATTTCATGATTCGATTTGTTAGCTTGTTGGTTGTCCGAATAGGGCATCACTCGTGACCTCACACTATGATAAGGAGCAATAGCCTTTCCATTGAACAAAACGAAAACAAATTTGAATACTTTGTTCAAACATGAAAGCTGCTTCAAAATCTATTTGTCTGATGTCCTAGCCTTGTTCCTGAATATCCGAAGCAACTTCAGCCGTAGATAGTTTTGATCGAGTTGTCAACAATTCGACCTATATTTTGAAGAAGGTCGGTGTCCGCCCTTTCTTGACACGGTGTCAGCACGATAACTTGAACAAATGTTAACCGATATTTACCAGATTTGGTCAGTGAGTCCCACTCGAGAATTTCCTTAATGAGTTCCCAAAATAGGCATGCTCGCCTTTTTTGCGGGGGTTGAGCCTCTTATCCAATTTTTACCAAATTTTGGCTTCGGGTTCTACTCGGTTATTTATTGCAATACTAAATCATGCGGAAAATAAAAATCTGTTCCGCACATATGTGTGGAACGGATATCGTTGACGAACTATTTTTAAACAGAAGTGAAATTTCACTGGAATCTTCTACAAATCGTGCAACACAATTACAATTTGAATCGCTAGCGACAGCTGAAAATCGTCCCCTGAGTTCCAATGTGTTGCATGTGCCTACTGGCACATACAACACATTGGAACTCATGGGACGAAATAGTAACGCGGGTTCCCCTCGCAAATTTGGCTGGCAATACACTGTGTTGTTTATGTTGATACTTGTCAAATGAATTGCTGAGTGTCCTTCTAATAATTGTTGTTATAGACGTGAAGGCGTGTAATACACATAGAACGACACACGCGTGTAAATGGGTTACTCGATATGGCACTTGTGCCACCGCGGAAGGATAAAACTAGAGGCAACAGGCCTCTCGTTTTGTCCTTCTTGCTGGCACTCGTGCCATAGGCCCCTCGTTTTATCCTTCCGCACTGGCACTCGTGCCATCTCGATTAACCCATTCACACGCATGTGTCGTTCTGTGTGTCTTGTTTGACTACGAAGACTATCCCTATCCGAAGATTTGTTTCAGGAGTTATGCCCCTTAGATTGTTTTCTTGTTTGAAGTTCCGACCCAGGGCGGTGTCTGTCGATGACTTGAACAAACATTATCCGATTTTACCAAATGTACCTATGCATCTTAAATTGTTTTCTAGTTTCAGTATTTTCAGATTCCCCTTTAGTCGCCCCAACTTGACCCCCATCACCTCTGAAGCGAACATTTTGTTTTTCAGGAGTTATAACAGTCAGATTGAATTTCCCATTTAAGGGCACTGGCTGCGCGATAACTCAACAAACGTCCGATTTTTATCAAAGCTGGGATGTGGGTTATACAGAAGAATGTCTTAGATGAGTTTGAAGACCAGTCTTCAACGGGGTGGTGGTGGGGGGGGGGGGGGGGGGTAGTGACAGCACGAAAAACTGAACAAACGGCATACAAATTTTACCACATTTGTCCTGTTGCGTTGCTTCTGCTCGAGAATGTCTTGGATGTGTTTCGAAACCAGTCCCGCCCGAATTGTTTTTCAGGAGTTATACTCTACAGATTTTGTGTTTGAATTTCCAGGGCGGGGGCGGGGGGTTCAATACGATAAATTCAACAAAGTTATCAGATTTTTACCAATTTTGTCCCGTGCATGCCCTTTAGATTGCTTCTTGGTTTCAATAGTTCCGGGTGGTAGCCCAGATTTATTTTCATCCACCACAACTCGACCTCAGCATCTGTGATGCGAACCTCTTGTACACAATCGCTGGATCCTTATTCTACCAGTTAAGTCGGAGGTGTGTATTAATCTGGGTTCTATGCAACGCGGTTTTCGTTTTGGTGTACAATATGCATGTGTGATTCAGAGATTATTCGAGTTTCATAATTTAGAAGTTTTGCCTAAAATATGGTAGCGTTAGGCAGTGGCGGCGCCAGAGTTACAAAAATGAGAGGGTACAGTTGGGGATTGTGCAGCGCCGTGCTGGGGTGGATTTCGGGGAGGGGGAGGGGGGGGTCCTCTCCCTAAGTTGAGAAATTTTTTTGACTGTTTTGCAACAAAATCATTCGAATATGGATATCATCGGAACCGGCTGAACAAGCCGGTTCCAATGATATTCATATTTGCATGATTTCATTGAGTTATATCTTTGAGAATTTTTCTAAAATATTAAATTTTATTTATTTTTTAAAACTGCTGTAGGCTGAATTCCAAACGGATGCCTTGCACGCTCTCGATTCTAGCATTCGTCGAATACTCTTAAGCACTATGTTTCAGTCCGTTTAAACGCGGCATGCCTTGTTGCAATTTGGACCCTCGACTCTTGTTTGTTGTTTGCAGCTAGCGTGTGTGTGGGGGGGGGGGGGGAGGTGGGGGGGGGGGGGCAAACATAATTTCAAAACTTCTCTGATTTAATGCACTTGGGAATATGGGATTAAGCATACCGACCAATGATTACACCGCAACGTCCAATACAACAAAAATTAAAATGATAGTATTGTTTTACTAGGCTTGGCGAAAAAAGTGGAGGGGTAAGTACCCCAACATACCCCTCCATGGCGCCGCCACTGGCGTTAGGGTGATATACCATTAAAGAGAATGAGATTCGGGCATTATACTTCGGATTTGTTTGAGACATGACATTAAAAGTGGAAATGTTGAGTACAAATTTTCTAAGGTTATACACGCTAAAACCATTTGGGTAAAAAATCAACCCAAATCAACTGTCTTGAATCAATGTGAACCCAACTGATTTAAGAATGTATGTTCATGCAACTAAGTTGGTTTGAGTGAATATTAATCCATGTTCATGCAACTATTATATAAAAATGTGTGTGCAGCCTTGGAAATGAGTTCCCTTGGGAAAGGCATTTAATCGAGATTGTCCACGTGGGGGCGCTGTGTACTAAGGCGCAAGTCGATAGTGCACTTGTCTTCAATCATGCTAACCTTGCTTGTGTGGATTTAGTATGTTGGTGAGGCTGACAGTTGCTCGCCACTGCTTGGTAGTTCTCTCCGGGTACTCCGGCTTCCTTCGCCCGTAAAACTGTCCGAGAAGAGGCGACCCTGGCTGTCGAAAGTGTTAACGTCGAACACAAAACAAATATAAAAATAAAAAAAAATATCTCAAACTGTGGGTGTGACACGAGTCCAAGTATAAAATCTCGTCTTCCAAGAATGTATACGATTACTGGCAGGAGGGAATTGGTATCTTAAACTCCAACCCTGACGAAAATGTCCTGACTGGAAAAATTATTTGGGGGGGGGGGGGGGGGCACACAACTTTAAACATCCTTAGCGATGCCCCTGTGTCCACGTCTTATATCTGCACCATGATGAAATCATTCAAACGCAAGTTAAAAACAGAGAACTCACCTTATCTATTGACTAAAGTGAATTTTTTGATTTGATTGGTTGATAGATACGTGGTATGAGACCATATTCATTGAAACCCACGATACGTCCGCCCAGCCACTGACAAATTTTCCATACCCAGTGGAAGCCTCGTTCCGAAATCTACAAATTGTCCATACCCCGTAGAAGACGCGTCATTCCAGTTTTACAGTGTACATGTATTATATTTGAATTTTTTATCTCCAAAATACAGCTCATGAAACCTTATTGGAATGAGCTTTGTCGAGTACCCTCCAATGTGGGGTTCATAAGCTATGTTTTTGAGACAAAAAAGAAAAAAAGAAATTCAATAATTTTTTTATACTAGTCATATCGGCATATTTTCCCAAAAACTCTTTTGCACAAAAATTCCACAGAAACCTGTATGCTCAACAATGGAAGATGAAAGATCTCATGCTGTGTGTGTTCACACATGAAATAGATTGTACTTCTAAAACGGAAAGTCAATAGATAAATTCGTTACCCCGTGTCTGATCATGGGATACGGCTGGCTTCGGGTAGGTAAAAACCCGTACCACGTGATCGGACACGGGGTAACTAATAATATCAGGTCATTGTCTCTAGCGTACATAATCGAGCCAGCTCAGGGGCGGCGGAAGCTCGATAAAAGTGGAGTGGCACAAACATACAATGTTACCATGGCTCGACCCAGCGTGAGAAAGGTGATAATCGTATATCGGTAAATGAACCATAACTCGCTAAAGTATCTACGGTTTTGAGGCAAACAATGAATATATTCAGTTATTCAAGAGTTTGTCTGTCATTGGTGTAAGGTAAAGAGTTATAGAATTGATGGATAATCACGTGATGATCAGCGATAGACTAAAGCCCTTAGAATAACACATCCGGTTGGAGATTCCCATTCAGATTCCATTATTACTTTCCAAAGTGTGATTTACTGGTTTTGATTATAAACGATAACTTCACAAGTGAATTATGCAATCAACAATTAGGTCATGTATCCGTGCGCGCAAACGAAGACGCTTTGCCGTGGGTGTAATGGGGACTTCATTGGTTTTTTTTTTTTGGGGGGGGGGGGGGGTTTAACCCTTTACCTAACATGAAAAGCAGACTACACTTGAAAAAAAATTCTTGAATAACTATTATTTTCATTTTTTGTCTAAAAGAAAAGGTTATGACCCCTCATTGGAACGAGCCCGACGAGCTCGTTCCAATGAGGGGTCATAACCTATGTTTTAGAGACAAAAAATGAAAAAATAATGAAAATTAATTGGCGATTTTTGAGAAAAGCGCTGGCCGGTTTTGGCCGTTACGTTAGGTAAAGGGTTAAATAATATAATTATCGTTAATAATGAAAATTAATAAACAGAGTAATCGCTTGACTGGACTGGTTACGTGAAATAATTCATGAGAGGTGAGGGACGTTGTACAAACACGAGTGCGCGAATTACTCTCTATTTCTGTGTGTTGATACCATGTACAGGGTTCTTACCTCTTTTGAAATTCCTGAAGACAAGGATGGAAAAATGCGTCGGTCTGAAAAAGGTTCTGAAAAGTGTGGAAACAATTTCAGCCAAGCCTTGAGGGCACTGAAAGGGATGGAAAGTGATTTTTTGAACAAATAACCTTGTCCTTGGTGATGTCAAAATATCAACCTGCGATTTTTTCCCTAAAAAACAAATAGGAGTTAACCCTTTACCTAACATGAAAAGCCGACGATACTTGCAAACAAAATTCTTGAATAACTAATGTTTTCATTTCTTTTTCTCAAAAACATAGGTTATGACCCCTCATTGGAACGAGCTCGATGAGACAAAAATGAAGAAATAATGAAAATTAATTGGCGATTTTTGAGAATAGCGCTGGCTGGTTTTGGCCGTTACGTTGGGTAAAGGGTTGAACCAGTCAGACTTGTTTGATAGAGCTCAGTGAACTCAGTGAGCTATATCAAACAAGATTGATTGGTTAAACTCTTCGTTCACCTTCATTCTTTCAAGTTTTCTTTAGCTTCTGCATGCAATTTTTGAGTGATTTTTCTTCCAATTTTATTTCAAAAATTGATGGTTATTTATTTATTTATTTATTTATTGGTGTTTAAGGTCACATACTTATGCACAATGGCTAATCGTGACCGTGACAGTTTTACGGGTGGAGGAAGCCGGATTACCCGGAGAGAACCACCGAGCAACGACGAGCAGCTGTCAGCTCTCCAACATCGTAACTCTGAACTCTGCACCGCAGCACAGCACAGGCAGGGTTAGATTGGTTGAAGACATGCGCACCATCGACGTGCAGTACGCCTCAGTACACAGCGTCATCGTGCCCCCATGTAGGCAATCGGGGTGAAGTGTCTTGCCCAAGGACACAACGCGGTTGCCGCAGGTGGGATTCGAACCGAGGACCTCTCGGCTTGCAGCCTGCACCTCTACCAACTGAGCCACCGCGCCCCCAAAAAATTGATGGTGAAAACGAGTGGAGTGACAAGAAACAGTTTGAAGAACAAATATATTACCAGTTTACGACCCATGACTTTCAATAAATTTGAATTCCTATCCACTGGCCTATTTTTAGTTCATGTCAGTGTATAACCATGTCTCAAATCAGGAGTGTAAGTTGAGAATAAACAGTATGAACGTGCATTGATATATACTGTCCAAAAAAAGTTAAGCCCCCCCCCCCCCTCCCCGCCACCTCCCTATAATACCAGTAGGTATACAGTAAATGGGTAAATTCTCCTGAGAAAACCTGCTATTTGCAGTAGAGGGAATATGCCTTATTGGTGAAGCAATGGTTTCTAGAGCTTTCTTTTTTATTAAATGAACATTAGGCACCGCGGACGTCATCACAAAGTTAAAAAACATCACGTTGTTCAGTGCCTGATGGAACCGCCTCGAGAATATCTAACACATCTTAACCCTTTACCTAACATGAAAAGCAGACGACACTTGCAAACAAAATTCTTGAATAACTATTTTTTTTCATTTTTGTCTCAAAAACATAGGTTATGACCCCTCGTTGGAACGAGCTCGACGAGCTCGTTCCAACGAGGGGTCATAACCTATGTTTTTGAGACAAAAAATGAAAAAATAATGAAAAGTAATTGGCGATTTTTGAGAATAGCGCTGGCCGGTTTTTGCCGTTACTTTTAGTAAAGGGTTAATCGGCGTTACATGCTGTCCATGACCTTCCGAATTTCTATCACTGTGATGTTGTCTCATTTCTCTATAAGCACTCGGCAGTGAAGTGATCCATAGCCAGCAAATATTCACCTGTTTTAGGGATGTACGCCCGATCCGATAGAGGAATGCAGAATGTCACAATATGAGCTATTCGTATACCCACAGGTATTATAGGGGTGGGGAGGGTGCTTAATTTGTTTTGGACAGTATATATACCCTTGATATATAAATCCTTGGTATGTTTTGATAATAATTCTCTTCTGTTTTCATCTTGCGGTTGTATTGGAGATATTTATCAGATGTCGATACCACTAACGTTGTTGAGTAAAAAGATAAAAAATTCACACTGTTGAAAAAAGTGACTAATGACCCATTGAATAATTGATGCAAATCTAAAAAATGACAAAATCAAAATTTATATGGATGAACCTGTCCTAAACCCCTATAAAATTAGTAAAAGAATGAAAGAGAAAAAAATTCACACAATGGAAAAAATTTATTTCTGGCCACTCCGACCATCCACCCACCTCATCATACATTCCTGGAAAATATTTTTAGCCCCCCCCCCCCCCCCCTCCCCATTGCAATAAAACAATAATTCGCTTTTTGACTACACAAGAGTGAGTTGTTCGTTTTCAACACGCCTGAACCGAGAGAATGTTATTTGCGCTATTTTACGTAAGCTCTGGAGAACGTCAAGCATGTTATTTCATCTGTAATTTCATCAGCTGACGCCCCATGCAGATCGTACAAGTCAGGATTTTTAGGGGCTGCGCCACTGGATTCAACATGTCAAACTTCAGATGGTCGTTTCGTAGCCTGTTTGGCTACATGTGTGAGTTGTTGGCATAAATATTTGTTATCCTAAACAAAACCGCCAAGCTTTCTTTTTTAAATTGGACTTTAATAATTAGTTTTCTATCCGTTCAATTTTATGGAGCGAGAACAAAATAGCGAAACGGCTAAAAGGCCTCTAACAAAACCTTAATTGTTTACACAGCGTTTTTTCGGACCTTCATGCTTGAGTTAAGAAATTCCCTTGGTAATTGCTAATTTCTGTGGATTGTTTACAGTTCATTGCACTCGGAGAGTACAGTGAAGGCGAATAGATGATATACGGCTGGTTGTCGATGATTCCTTTTCTTGGAACATCTTTTTTCACTTCTCATATTTCTGGTGATATTTGGAACTTTATTCGTTTTTTTTGTTGTCAGTGTGCATCCGATAGAATTCACATTCACTCTGCAGCATGAATAGTAGAAACCACACGAATTGGCCATTGTGGCTCGGGATTCAATTCAAAACTGAAGGTAAGTAATTGAAGCTGTTTACATGTATGTGGCAAGAGGATCTTTGTTTGGGGGTGGGGGGGGGCTGCCTCGTCTGAGTTTCCACCTTTGAGTGAGAATTTTCCAACTACCGGTGATTTTCCAACTGCTGAAGAAATCCAAATGCAACCCTTGCCATTGTGTTCTGAATGTATGCCCTTTGGATTCCGCAGTTTGGGAATCGTCTCTTGAATGCAACAAGGCGCCATCTGCAATGCTTTAGCATTGCAGATGGCGCCTTATTGCAATCAAGAGTCGAAGTATTCACTCCCGTTGAAAAGTGTAGTTACAAAATCCCTGAATGTCTGTTCGAAACGGTCACCATCGCGGATAAAATGTCGCGAACTCTACTTCCACAGGACATGAATTTTCTGGGAGCGCGGTGGCTCTGTGGTTATAGCATTGAACTTCAAACTAAGAGGTCCACGGTTCGATCCCCACAGGGGTAACTGTGTTTTGTCATTGGGAAAGTCACTTATATCTCGATTGCTTATGTGGTGAGGGTGGGGGGGGGGGGCGGTGGCGCTGTGTACTAAGGCGTACTGCACGTCAATGGTGCACTTGTCTTCAACCAATGCCAACCCTGCAAGTGTGGAGTAAGTTGGGAGTCTGACAGTTGTTCGGTGGGAGTAGTAGTGTATGTTCCCCTACAGGTAAAGGTTGCAGGACCTCGGAAGTGATGTCATGTCACGTGACCTAGTGGCGCCATGTTGTGTTGTTATGGTAACCCGCGTGAGCGGCCATGTTGTGACGTCATCTCCATAGTGATACGTGTTGTTAGTGCGCATGCGCAGCGCGTGTTGTTAGGGTGATACGAGCTTCCGTCGTCCATTTTGTATACAGGAAGCCGCCATCTTGGTTTCTATGGTAGCACGTGATTGCTATGTTACCTAAAGCCTACAATAGGACAGGGGTATGTTTTAGGGGTATGTTCGATTGAATCGGAGTATTTTCTGGAACGACTTCCCTGGATAATTACCACAAACAACCCGACAATCCTTCCAAATCACCAAAATCCACCCGAAATCACCGAAATTGACTTTATTTCCCCATTTTATCGGTTTAGCACGTAGTGCTATAGTACTAAGGGGTACAAGGGGGAGTAATGTTCTGGCTTAGAATTCTCACAGATTCCCTTTTTTGGATCCCATGAAGTGTTATTTCCCAATTAAGAATAGCACGTAGTGCTATAGGACAAATTTACCCAGAATTCTCTGCTTCTATCTATATATGCAATACTTTTCGTCTACTTGACCATGTTCCTTTGTTCTAGAGTATACTCCAGTAGCGTAGAAGAGCCTATTAGTTAGAACAGTTTTGCTTATTATTACTATAATTAGCTATTCTAGTCTATTCTTGTTAGTTCTGACCCTATTCCAAGTACTCTCGTTGTTTCCTTTATCTAGATCATTTATATAAATTATAACTAACCAATCAGATTGCTTGATTTCCAATAACCTGTTTGCAGAGTTATCTCCCTTCTGTACAACAAAAGCCAATATCATTCCCAAAGCCAATATCATTCCCAAAGCCAATAAGCTATCGAGCAGTTAGTGATAAGTCATTGCTTGAACGACCCGAAGCCCATCGAGCAAATGAGCCTTAGAGTAATTGCTCGATCGAGTGACTCGGCATATTGCTCGAACGACTCGAATCCCAGCGAGCAAATAAGCCAACGAGTAATTGCTCGTTCGAGTGACTCCTCGAACGACTCTTCGACTCATTTCAGTATTTGAGGATACCTATGGCCCAGGTATTGTATTATTTGAGGATACCTATCGAGGATACCTTTTAGAGGATACTTATCTGAGGATACTATTACGTGTACCACAAGACATACCTATCCCAAATATCCCTTATAAGCCATCGAGCAGTTACTGAAAAGTCATTGCTCGAACGACTCGAATCCCATCGAGCAAATGAGCCAACGAGCAATTGCTCGTTCGAGTGACTCCTCGAACGACTCTTCGACTCATTTCAGTATTTTACTGACTCGGCTAGGAATCTCAATTAACAGAAGTACACAGATGAAAGGTTTCTACAACAGGTATCCTCCAACAATACCAGACCATAGGTATCCTCAATTTAGTATCCTCAAAAGGTATCCTCAACTGATACGTAGCCATGTCATAGGTATCCTCAAATACTGAAATGAGTCGAAGAGTCGTTCGAGGAGTCACTCTAACGAGCAATTGCTCGTTGGCTCATTTGCTCGATGGGATTCGAGTCGTTCGAGCAATGACTTTTCAGTAACTGCTCGATGGCTTATAAGGGATATTTGGGATAGGTATGTCTTGTGGTACAGGTAATAGTATCCTCAGATAAGTATCTTCTAAAAGGTATCCTCGATAGGTATCCTCAAATAATACAATACCTGGGCCATAGGTATCCTCAAATACTGAAATGAGTCTAAGAGTCGTTCGAGGAGTCACTCGAACGAGCAATTACTCGATAGCTCATTTGCTCGATGAGCTTCGAGTCGTTCGAGCAATTGCTCATGGAGCAATTGCTCTTAGGCTCATTTGCTCGATGAGCTTCGAGTCATTCGAGCAATGACTTTTCAGTATTTGGGATAGGTATGTCTTGTGGTACAGGTAATAGTATCCTCAGATAAGTATCCTCTAAAAGGTATCCTCGATAGGTATCCTCAAATAATACAATACCTGGGCCATAGGTATCCTCAAATACTGAAATGAGTCGAAGAGTCGTTCGAGGAGTCACTCGAACGAGCAATTACTCGTTGGCTTATTTGCTCGCTGGAATTCGAGTCGTTCGAGCAATATGCCGAGTCACTCGATCGAGCAATTACTCTAAGGCTCATTTGCTCGATGGGCTTCGAGTCGTTCAAGCAATGACTTATCAGTAACTGCTCGATAGCTTATTGGCTTTGGGAAAGATATTGGCTTTGGGAATGATATTGGCTTTTGTTGTACAGAAGGGAGATAACTCTGAAAACAGGTTATTGGAAATCAAGCAATCTGATTGGTTAGTTATAATTTATATAAATGATCTAGATAAAGGAAACAACGAGAGTACTTGGAATAGGGTCAGAACTAACAAGAATAGACTAGAATAGCTAATTATAGTAATAATAAGCAAAACTGTTCCAACTAATAGGCTCTTCTACGCTACTGGTGTATACTCTAGAACAAAGGAACATGGTCAGGTAGACGAAAAGTATTGCATATATAGATAGAAGCAGAGAATTCTGGGTAAATTTGTCCTATAGCACAACGTGCTGTTCTTAATTGGGAAATAACACGTCATGGGATCCAAAAAAGGGAATCTGTGAGAATTCTAAGCCAGAACATTACTCCTGTTCAATCGAACGCACCCCCTTGTACCCCTTAGTACTATAGCACTACATGCTAAACCGATAAAATGGGGAAATAAAGTCAATTTCGGTGATTTCGGGTGGATTTTGGTGATTTGGAAGGATTGTCGGGTTGTTTGTGGTAATTATACAGGGAAGTCGTTCCAGAAAATACTCCGATTCAATCGAACATACCCCTAAAACATACCCCTGTCCTATTGTAGGCTTTAGGTAACATAGCAATCACGTGCTACCATAGAAACCAAGATAGCGGCTTCCTGTATACAAAATGGACGACGGAAGCTCGTATCACCCTAACAACACGCGCTGCGCATGCGCACTAACAACACGTATCACTATGGAGATGACGTCACAACATGGCCGCTCACGCGGGTTACCATAACAACACAACATGGCGCCACTAGGTCACGTGACATGACGTCACTTCCGAGGTCCTGCACCGAGGTCCTGCAACCTTTACCTGTAGGGGAACATACACTACTACTGGTGGGTCTCCGGGTATTCCAGCTTTCCCCACCCGTAAAAGTGTCCGACACGAGGTCACCATGGCTGTTTAAAGTGTCGTTGAACTCCAAAAAATAATTAAATAAATAACATGAAATTTCCAGTTGTTGGTGGTTGAAGCTTAGACTAAGTATCGAAAAGTTTGGACGGGATTGGGGAGTGAAAGTGAGACACTACCTGTCACCACGTACCTGGTTGTTTCTTTTACAAATTACTTTATCACAACCCCCAATTTCAGGACACAGAGTCCCAGCAATTCGTTTCACGATCATGGGGACACAAGACCAATAAGTGTTATATGCGGTGGGTCCCACTTAATTGAATATTTCTTAATTGTTTTTCTTAATCGGATAACCCTGTTAATTGAATACGATTTCCAAACGCCAATCCATTTACCATAGCTTCAGCGCAAATTTAACCTGTTATTTGCAAAAAGGTAAAAACATTAGCTCTTGTTAATTGAATGAATGACACATTTCGTTGACCATTGAAGAATGTCAAAAGATATCAAAAGAGTTCCCCAAAAGTTTGTGAAGCGTGAACCGTGGATGACACCGGGCCTTTTGCAGTCATCTTTAGAAAAAACAAAACTGTTAGTTAAAAAATTAAATTCCCCAACCACACATAACAAATTAAGATACAAAACATACTGTACCGTTTTAACAGACTGAAAAGGGCTCGCAAATCAGATTATTACAAGACTATATTTCATGAAAATAAACATAACATGAAAAAAACTTCGGAAATCTTGAAAAAAGCAATTAACAAATCTAGTTCTACCTTCACATTCCCGTCCACATTTGTCAATGGAAATACTGAAATATCTGATCCTAAAGAGATAGCTGACAAATTTAACTCCCACTTCGTTAACATCGGTTCAATATTAAGCGACTCAGTACCAACCTCCTGTCGACATTTTACTGACTACGTTAATGGAAATGGAATTGAGTCATTTTTTATTGTGCCCACTACCCCACACGAGGTAATTCAGTGCACAGAAAATTTAAAATCAAAAACAAGTAGAGACTTTGACAATATGTCCTCCAAAATATTAAAGAAGATAATATATGAGATCGCTGACCCTTTAACACACGTGATTAATCTATCTTTCTCAACCGGTATTGTCCCCAGGAAAATGAAAATAGCAAAAGTAATTCCTGTGTTTAAATCTGGTGACCATCAACTATTCAACAATTATAGGCCCATTAGCATATTATCGACCTTCTCGAAAGTACTAGAAAAATTAATGTACTCCAGGTTAATATCTTTCCTGGAAGATATAGTCACCACAAAAAGTTGAAATTGCGCAGTTTTCGTTTTTCATTCATGAAGTCACTAGTGCCTCCATACCTGTTGCTCCGAACTGTATGGAGTTGACCCTTGCTGAAATTTCTTCAGAAACAAAATAAAAACAACTGTAGATACGATGGATTGGAATTGGTGTTACTATCACCAGAGCGTGTACAGACCCTGATAAACTTTCAAAACAAAAAGATAAATTTACTATTATTATACTGCATTCACAATCTACTGTTCGCATTTTGTTCAATTCAATTTCATTTGTTTCAAACTTGGCATATTTCTTCATCGTCGTGTGACAGCAAGCTTCTCTTATAGAAGTTGTTAACAAGTTCATTGTTTTCCTCCATTGTTTATTTAAGCTCTATTCACTAAGTTAAGAAGGCATATCATTAAGACCCAGTGAAAGCTTACTTTAATCTTTATACCAAGTAAACTTGTTATGACATGACGCATTTATTATATTGTATATATAGCCTTGATCACAAGTAAGAATTCAGTTATAGTTTGGATTTCCAAACGTTACTCTGCTTCATTTTATTGGGAAATCCCATGAGCTATTGCTGTAAAATTGTTCGGATATCCAACAAGACTAGTTGTTAAATGTTGATTACTGTTAGACATTTGGAATACCAGATTCAATATTAAATTGTTATCATCTTTAATTTGTCTCCGAGTCATCAGTTGAAATCCAGAGTTACACAAGAGACACCGACAGTTATTCCCCACGGTTATATTACTGTTCATTCTTTTCATGAATGACAAAAACATTTTTCCGAGTCTGTACTAGAAGCATTGCGAAATACAATCATTCAGTTATTTTAAGGTAGTTTTTTTTTTGTCAAAATGTTGGTCTCTACAGCAGTACTCACACCCAAGCGACAACAGTTCCATACCAAATTTCAGTTTCTACATAGTCTAAGTTTCTTTTAAAACATTTTGGTATATAATTTACTGGGATTATTTCTTTCTAGCCATTTTTGACTTTGGAAAAAATTTCCAGAAGTTTGACCAAAGTAATGTTGGACGATGCCTCGGGGGTGGCGCCAGGGATTTCTCGACAGGGGGGCTGACCTCTCCGACAGAGGGAGGGGCTATAACATTTGACCTCCCAAACGAAGGAAAATGAGTGAAAATTGGTAAATTGGAGAACCAAAACAGAAGCAAATTGAGTATGTTTGTTGATTATTTAACCCTTTACCTAACCTGAAAAGCAGACGACACTTGCAAAAATAATTCTCGAATAACTATTTTTTTTCATTTTTTGTCTCAAAAACATAGGTTATGACCCCTCGTTGGAACGAGCTCGTTCCAACGAGGGGTCATAACCTATGTTTTTGAGACAAAAAATGAAAAAAATAATGAAAATTAATTGGCGATTTTAGACTGAATTCTATGACTATCAAAAGATGACTCTGTCAGACAAGTATCATCAGCGAGCAGTCTAACAACAGACTCGATATAGTCGTTGATGTACACGAGAAATAAAAAAGGGCCAAGAACGGAACCTTGCTCCTTCTTCTCTTGAATGACAAAAAGATTTCTCCGAGTCTGTACTAGAAAGATTGCAAAATACAATCATTCAGTTATTTTAAGGTAGTTTTTTTTGTCAAAGTTTTGGTCTCTTACCTATTCCACAGCAGTGCTCAGACCCAAGCGACAACAGTTCCAAACCAAATTTCAGTTTCTACATAATCTATGTTTCTTTTCAAACATTTTGGTATATAATTTACTGGGATTATTTCTTTCTAGCCATTTTTGACTTTGGAAAAAATTTCCTGAAGCTTGACCAAAGTAAGGTTGGACGATCCCTTAAGATTATATTCAGTATGTGGAGGTATTAAATAAAAAATGACGCTTACTTTGAAACTGCAAATTTATTAATTTTATAAAATCTGGAATATAAAGATAAAACACCAATACAATAAGTCAATCAACCAAAATGAGGGAGAGAACTTTAGCAAATACAAGATGTGGCGATAGGCAACTTTAGCAAATACAAGATGTGGCGATAGGCAACTTTAGCAAATACATGATGTGGCGATAGGCCTATACAAATTTAAACGTCAATAAATAGCTTTGAATTTTGGGGTTTTTTTTTCACATGCAAACCTTCTTTGTCTTTTGGTGCTACATAAGTAATGAGAAATTTAGCTTGTTATTTTCGATGTCGTCCAAAATCTAAAATATGTTATAATATTTTTCGTTTTTTGTTGAGAATTGTACATGAATACCGGTGGACAACAAAAAGTGACAAATTATGATACTGATTAGACTGATTTTTGACGACATCGAAAACAACTTGTCACCTATTTTCAAGCTAGCTTCCCAATAGAACTAAAATATCACCTTAATTACAAATATATATTGGAATCATCCAACCAAATAGTGTGCCGTGCAACGCAAAATGACTATTACAAATAAAAGGGTGGACAATAATCTTGTTTACTTAATTAACTCCTAGCACACTGCTAGTATTTCAAAATGTCCATCATGGACTCCATATTGTCCACGTAGAATGAAACATTTAACAAAATATCTCTTGTTTGATAGAGCTCAATGAGCTCTGTCAAACAAGATATAATATATTAAATTATCACTTGCATCGCGTGACAGAATTTACTGCTGAAAAGTTTGTTATTTTGACATCAGAGTAAAGTGGGATAAAACCTCTAACTAGAAATTATCTGGAATAAATCATTGGTTCTCTCCGGGTGCTCCGGATATCACTCCACCCGTAAAACTGTCCGACATGAGGTGACCAATGCTTTCGAAAGTATGGTTAAGCTCCAATAAAAAAAATAAATAAATAAATCATCCATCATGTAGAGAGTGTTTAAATTTATTGTCCCTCAAGTTTAATTTTTAGGAATGATCGTTTGTTTCTGTCTATTTCTTGAGTTATGAACCCCCAAAACAAAGGGCAAGCATAGTGTACGCCCATTTACATAGTTTGGCCTTTGTTTTTGGGGGGTTCATAACTCAAGAAATAGACAGAAAGAAACGATCATTCCTTATAATAAAGAAATAATAAATCTGATGAAATATATGTACACATTTTGTGTCCCAGATGCACCGCCAGTGGTGTGGAAAAAATTGCACTGGACACAGTGAGTGATGATCACACAAGAAATTGTAAAAGAAAATAATTAAGGCGCTATGTAAGTAATGAGTGTTCAAAAATGGGAATCATTGTTCGTACATACGGATGGACACTAAAAATGTGACAATTTTTTCTTTTGATTTTTAACGATATCGAAAATAACCTATCACCTATTTTCAAGCTTACTTTCCATTACTTTAATAGCGACAAAATTTATTTGTGTGTTGGGGAGGCAGCTAGGACTTTGGTTATTCTGCGGTTCGCTGCCAGTAATTAAACCTGGCAATCAATGGATACTGTCCACAAAAGCTTAAACCCACCCATAATACCTATGGGTATAAGAATATCTCATATTCTGACGTACCCCCTCTATCGAAGCGGGAATAGATCCTCAAAACTTGTGAACATTTGCTGGCTATTGACCACTTCACTGCCGGGCATATTTGACATATGTTGTATCGCATTAAGTCCGATTTTCAGATAGCTCTCCACTGCGCTTCTCAGGAATGTTCAGTCTGCTGATCGTTTTAGTGGCGGAAGCATCATAGTTTTGGGCCGGTGTCTGATCTCGAGGCAAAGCTCCACTTCACATCGTCGACGAACATACGAGAGCACAAATTTACACGGACCACATTTTGGAGCCGATTGTCACCCCCTACGGTAGCCGTTTCCATGGAAACCGATTTCATTATTGGACGATAATGCCAGGCCTCACCGAGTGGGAATAGTGCGAGAATTCAAAGATATGCAACAGAACGTGAACAAGATGAATTTTTCTGCAAAGAGCCCCCGACTGTAACCCTATGCAACATGTGGGACATACTCGTCAGGAGAGTGGTTAATAGACAGCAACCACCTCATGACATCGACAGTCTGCGTCGTGCTCTTATAGAGGAATGGGACAACATCACATTGAGAGAAATTCGAAAGGTCACAGACAGCATGCGACGCAGATTAAGGGGTCGTCCAGCGTAACTTTGGGCATTTTGTTTTTAAATTTCCAGAAGGCCCTAAATACGAATTAAAGCGGTGAATAAGGACATATTATTTTCCAAAATAATGACAAAAGTAAACAAAACCCGAATTTATCCACTTTTTCAAAATTTCTTTTATTTTTTTGCTTTTGATGACAAAGAAATTCCAGCCACATAAGTAACCGTCGGGATTAACAAGGAATAGGTCGGTAATGCGAATGTCTGAGTTGTAAATAAAAGACTCCACACTCCATACACGGAGAAAGCATATTTATCATTTCATCACCAACGTGGTGAAAACGTTCAGGGGAAAATGGATGACCACAAACGCTGAATTCTGTTCGGGTGGACACGTTTGTTATGATCACGTGGGTTTTGAGCAAAGTTGGGAAATGCTCTGATTTCCCACGATCTGAACTCTTCAAACTTTTCACTTCTGTTTTGAATCTGGGAGGCGATATAATATACAACTTAAGACACATTCATAGGAAAATTTTCAACTGACAATGTGATAATTGCGAGATACAGCCCATAGTAACGCTGTTGAATTCAGAAACTGTACAACGTGACGCAAGTGTCAGCAAGGGATTAATACGCCACCGATTCGAACTACTATTATTTGGTTGCTACATTACAGTCCTCACAATTTATATTTACGAAAAAATAATTTTAATGTCGCCGAACTATATTAGTGATGTAAAGAAGGCTCGATGAAGTCTGCTACGAAAAACGAAGACCAATATCAATGAGAATTATCAGAAAGGTTTCTTCCTGTTCACCAAATATAGCGAAATACGAAGTATCGTACCATCGTAAATTTAAATATCTCCCTCCACAGCCGCATTGTGTGTAAGACGGATCAACATCGACTTTGAGTGCTGTTAGCACCAAAAGGTTGCGAATATCGCTGTGTGTTGACACTTTATGGACAGAAATAGAAAAAATCCGCTAGGTGGACAAAAAACACTTGAATTACCGAAATGAGACCACAACGTGTCATAAATGTATAGATAAATGAATTTAATAACCAACACAATATTGTTCAGGCCGGTAACCCTCCACCTACCGCCTACAAAATTAGTATTGATAAGCAGATCAGTTATTAACCCTTTACCTAACATGAAAAGCAGACGACACTTGCAAAAATAATTGTTGAATAACTATTGTTTTTCATTTTTTGTCTCAAAAACATAGGTTATGACCCCTCGTTGGAACGAGCTCGACGAGCTCGTTCCAACGAGGGGTCATAACCAACGAGGGGTCATAACCTATGTTTTTGAGACAAAAAATGAAAAAATAATGAAAATTAATTGGCGATTTTTGAGAATAGCGCTGGCCGGTTTTGGCCGTTACGTTGGGTAAAGGGTTAATGTTCTAGAATCTCACGAGAAAACAACAGTCAAGCCTCCCTAAACAGCAACTACAGAAGGCCGATAGTTCCAAAACAAATGAAGCATACCAAATCATGTAAATAAATGAATTAGTAACCAGGATTTCTAACTAAGTGTAGCCGATTGGTGAAAGTATTTTGCATGCAGGACAGGTCATTTTTGATTGTTTTGAGTCCACACTTGAACATTTAATAACACTTTGCGGTTGTCATTGCTCATACAACCCCAAAAATGGCCACATATAATGCTAAATGGGAAAGTTTGGCAATTTACCCTTTTTGGTTTATCAATTTGATACAGATCTCATGGAAAATGGCACATGATTGTGGGGGTGTGGTCACAGTAGACTCACAAAAGCCACATTGGATATTCTTCATTTTTCATTGATGCACTCTCTCACGACTCCATACTTGTTCTGAACTGAGTGGATTTGACCCTTGGTGAACTTCATAAAAGGTAAACAAACACAATAAAAAATGACAGCCGTTTTGAAATGTAGGCATCCAAAATTGCTATTGGTCTCGCAGTCCGTTCCTTGCAAGAGCCATAGAAAGATTTCCCCGAGTCTGTACTAAAAGAATTGCAGAATTTAACTATTCAATAAATTTAAGGTATTTTATTGTATAAAATCTGATCTCTTACTTATGCCATAGCAGACTTTCAGACAGTGCTTTCTGCTACATGGTAACGGTTCCATGGCAAATATTAGTTTCCACAAAATCTATGTTTCATTCCAAACATATTGATATATAATTTATTGGGGTTTTTCTTTTCTGACCTTCTCTGGACTTTGGAGAAAATTACCTGAAATTTGACCAAATTTACGTTGGACGTCCCTTTAAGATGTGTTAAAGATGTTTGAGGCGGTCTCACCAAATACTGAACAACATGACGTTTTTGGACGTTGTGATAACGTCTGTCGTACCAAATGTTCACTGAATAAAGTAATGCTCTAGAAACCCTTGTTTCACTAATAAGGCATATTCCCCCACTAAAAATAACAGGTTTTCTCTCATGAGCATTTACTTTGGACAGTATACAAAATAGACACGCATTGTTTGTTTAAGAAGAACCACACAAGACAATGCTTGCAATGCATGAGTCATTTTCTGGTTGTTCTGGGGAAGCTGGCTGTGCAGCTGAGTTTTATTTCTTTGTAATGTTTGTCTGCTAACATGTTTGACGATGATGGATAGTCAGGATGGATCAACTACTTCGAAAGAGACATGACTAAATTTCACAACGATATAAAAATTAATCCCATGACAATTCATTACTGAAAGGATTCAAACCAGAAAATCCCTTGCACGTGTGAGGTCCATTATTCATCAAAGTCTTGTGCCAAGTCAGTTCTCTTGCTCTTAGGCATGACTCCGTACTTTGTGTGCCGTGGTCTAAGGGCCTAAGGGTGGGGTGGGATAGACACCCACTCCTCCCAATAATTTTTTCAGTCTGGACTTCAGAAAACGTTCTGTAAAAATCTGTTTACTTGACCTGACACTCACTTCAGTTCTTCACAACTTCGTACTTTGACTCTTTTCTTCCCAAATCTCCACTTTCTGAAACATAATATGATTAAACAATCAGAGGCATCACTTACGGGAGTTGGGGTGGGAGTGCGAATGTCATACCGATTAAATCTTGCTAGTAAATAAGTAATCATGAACGAGTCTAGATATGATAACTGGACTCGGGCCAAAATTGACGTCTATGGTACCCGTTTCATATCTCCATCAGATTCTTATAACTCGTCTGTGCTGGGGATATTAATATAAAATATTTCCGGTTGGCATGTTGAATTCTCAATTTCAGGGCGTGCGGTGCTTAACATTATGACGTTGTTTACTCGCGCCGGTAAAGCTGCTACAGTTAAAACTAGAAATCCTGTCATGAAATGCGCACAAATAACACGTCGATCTGTGTGTTAATCTACGCGTTATAACCATAGTAAGGTTATCAAATTCTGTACATATGGCCTGTGCACAAGCAATGTTTCAGCCAGGTCCATTGGCAGAAAACATTGCCTATGTTTGCTATGAGTAACCACGAGAACCTGCCGTGTTTTGGATGCCATTCCATATGGCAGTTGCGCGCACTTCCTACGCGCAATTAAGCCTAGATAAGCGCACAGTTCGTGACAGGACTTCTATTTATAACTGTATCACACTGATGGAAGATCCCTTCTCATGAGTAAATATGTGTCATAACTTGATAACACCCCACCTCTAGTCGCCGTATGTCACGTGCGGTGTACAAACTGATGTTGGTTATCATCTTATTGTCTTGCACAATGCTTCCTAGGGCAGAACACCCAGAGACCTACCTCCAGTATCCCATCCCGGCTAGGGTTGGTTGGTGGAGGCGGGTCCCACTGTGCTCTCCCCTGAAAAAAATGTTAAATTATGCTATCAACTGGAGTCGTTAGTAGGGCTGCACGATATATCGGTAAACCGATACATACCGGCATTCAAACCAGTGCCGATTGAATACCTGTGTAATTGCTAAAATATCGGTTTATCGTCATTACTTATTTTCTCGCAATTTAATTTTCAAGATGTCTTGAGCTTTTTAGGTCACCTGAACGAAGCTCAAGGGGAACTTTACCGTCCGTCGTCCGTCCGCCCATCCGTCCGTCGTCCGTCCGTCGTCGTCCTTAAACTTTATATTATTGACTTCTCCTCACAAACTCCTGGACCGAATTGAACGAAAATTAGTGTGCATATTTCTTATCATATGTCAATTCACAGTTGCCATCCACAGAGGGCACCACAAGGGGAATAACTCTAATAGCAACCATATTTTTTTTCAAAAATTCAAAAACATCTTCTTCTTTAGATTCACCAGTCAGAATCTTTTCATATTTCTTATACAACATCTTTAGAGGGTGGGTGGGGGTGGGGGGGGGGGTCAGATTCAAGTTTGTTCAAATCGAGTCCCTAGGTTAAGATTTGGGCTCTCTATTGGAGCCCGAACTTTAACTTAGTGCAATATGTGGAATATTCTTTAAAAAATCTTCTTCAGATCTATCAGTTGAAATCTTTTGATATTTGGTACACAACATGTCTATGGGGGTCAGATTCAAGTTTGTTCAAATCGGATCCCTGAGTTGGTGTTTGGGCTCTCTATTGGAACCCAACGTTTAACTTGGTGCAATTAGGGGAACTTTCTTTAAACATCTTGGTCTTCGGGTCCACCAGTCAGAAGCCTTTCATGTTTGGTACACAACATCTATAGGGGGTGGGTCAGATTCAAGTTTGTTCAAATCGAGTCCCTGGGTTAATAATTGGGCTCCCTGTAGGAGCCCGAATTTTAACTTTGTGCAATATGAGTAAATTTCTTTAAAAATCTTCTTCTTCAGATCCACCAGTCAGAATCCTTTAACATTTTGTATAACATTGGGGGGGGGGGGGGGGGGGGCAGATTCACGTTGTTCAAATCGGGTCCCTGGGTTGAAGATTTTGGGTCTGATTCGGACTTAGAAATTTTGGACCAGGCGATTGGGTACCGTAGACCAGGCATTGTTTAGACATTGTGCTGGCACCGCGCCACCGGACTGAGAACTGTAAAGTTTGTCGGAAGGTGGCCTCGACGGGAGTCGGTCCCGGGTCTACGGCACCCAATCACCTGGTCATAAATACTAAATATTCGTGTAAATAAAGCTCAATTTATAATGGCCTGTTGGCTATATTTGGACTACGTGCAAAGCTACCAATCAGAGTCAGCTTTTAACGTTTTGGAAACGCAAATATGACTAAAACAATTAGAGTTATCTTTCATGATGTTCTCCAAACGTTTGTATGACTCGAAAAAAGTCAGTCCAATTGGAGCTAACTTCGGTTGGTGAGAGACTTGGACCAAGTCTCTTACCACCTGAAGTTAGCTCCTATTGGGCTGGGTTTTTTCGAGTCCTACAAACGTATCTTCTAATTATATTTTTGGAGTGTGGGTGCTGGGTGGGGTTGGGGTATTTATGTAAACAAGTAATGCCCTTAATATTTTCAACTCTATTTTCCTTATGGGATTGCTGCATAACATTGAAATATGTACTAATAATTTTAAAGTTACACGTTAGAGTAGTTTTCAGGCGTTTTCAATTTTTTCGTTTTAATTCATTTCCGCCAAACATGGCGCAGCATAGGATATTAACAAATTGCGTTTCTAAGGCCCTCCTGCGTGGTCCTTTTGGCTGTTGCATGCTCTCTTTTTATAAACAATGGAAATTAAAAAAAAATAAAAATGAAATGGTTTATGTCTGATATTTTACCCAAGTTAATACAATTGATGAATTTGTTCCTTGAGTGCAACAAAGCTTTGCAATGTTTTAGCGTTGCAAAGGTTTCTTGCACTCAATCAAGGGACGAAATGCACCACCACCCAAGTTGTTGTAGATTATGAGGCCTGAAACATAAAACAATCCAAGAATATAAACTTTTGAATGCAAACAAATATTTACAAAAACAAAAAATAAATTAATAAACCGACCGCCCACATGAAAGTTTACCAAAAAATAGCCCGAGAAACAGAAGATCCAGTTTCTGGTGAATTATTCACGTTTTCTCTCGAAATCACGAGTAATTGTTCGTTAGAGAATCCCTCTGTGCGTGTTTTACTACATATCTGTACAAATTATAAGTTAAGGGAACCCTAGAAATAGATTGTTTTAACTTGTTTCAAGTACCCCACTTTCTCTGGCCGTCTTTTTCAGACAATTTAAACATAAGAAAAACGATAAATTCGATATGTTTACCGATGTTAGAAGAAAACCTGAATTTTGCAATTTACTTGAGGAATTTCGTCCATTAAGTCGTTATGTTGTGTTACAAAACATTGTCGCAAAAGGTTCTCCGAAACCTTTCAAACAGTCTTCTCCATCTGAATATCAATGTCAAATTCCCCTAAGACCCCAGGGAGGTGAAATAGTGCTTGTTTACTGTGACAAGCAAGCTCTGTTTTACTGGTAAAATAGGACTCGGTAACCACTGCCTGAGTCGGAACATGGGTATAAACGCTTAGCTAGACTTGAACATATTGACCTATTTAACCTTAACCCTTTACCTAACGTGAAAAGCAGACGACACTTGCAAAAAAAATTCTTGAATAACTAATTTTTTTCATTTTTTGTCTCAAAAACATAGGTTATGACCCCTCGTTGGAACGAGCTCGACGAGCTCGTTCCAACGAGGGGTCATAACCTATGTTTTTGAGGCAAAAAATGAAAAAAATAGTGAAAATTAATTGGCGATTTTTTAGAATAGAGCTGGCCGGTTTTGGCCGTTACGTTGGGTAAAGGGTTAAATACCAATAAATAAATGCCGAAAGGTTTTTATAACCATTATGAAGGAAGCACGGTGTCTCAGTGGTTATAGCATTGAATTTCATTCCGAAAGCCCGACGGTTCGATCCCGACCAGCAGTAACTGCGTTGAGTCCTTGAGCAGACCCTTAATCCCGATTGCCCGATTGCCCACGTGGGAACACGTTTGCCCTTTGTACTAAGGCGCACTGCACGTCGATAGTGCATTTGAATTCAACCGCATTTAACTCTACGCGTACAGTATGAAGGTTGGGGAGTCTGACAGTTGCTCCCCGCTGCTTGATGGTTCTTTCCGCAACACTGACCTCCCCCTTCCGAAAAGCTGTCCCATGTATTGTGATCCTGGCTGTTGGAAATGTCTTTAAGCCACAATACAACAAACAAACAACAGTCGCAATTTTAAAAGAAATACTGATTCCGAAATGGTTGACAACTGAATACCTAGAGGCGTCTTACCTCATTTGGGGGGGGGGGGGTGCGAACAAGAAACCAAGGTTATATCGTTCGCCAAGTTTGTGCAGACCAGTGTAGTATATTCATTTTTGTTTATTGGTGTTTAACGACACTTTGGACAGCATATCTTGTCGGACAGCTTTACTCGTAGAAGAAGCCAAATACTCAGAGACGAGCATTCTGGGATAAATGTCGGACACTACAAGAGCAGGGTTAGCATGGACTGAAGACATATGTACCGCTATCGAGCCTTACGTCTCATTACACAGCGCCACCGTGCTCCCGCTTTAGGCAATCGGGTTGAAGTTTCTTACCCAAGGACCAAACCCAGATGACGCTTGTCGGGATAGACCCGGTGACCGCAAGTCCAACGATCCAACCAATGAGCTGCCTCCCTCGCTGTCTCTTTAGTAACAGACCACTTTTACTGCGCTACAAGTACACATGGATCATTGTACCAATAGTTCATATAATCTTGTTTAAGCCTTTACCCAACGCAGACGATTTCAAAATTTATTATTTTAAATATCATTTTTTAATTTTTTTCAAAACATTTCAACAAAACCATATCATGTGACCCCTCTTCGGAACGAGCTCGACGAGCTCGTTCCAAAGAGGGGTCACATGATATGATTTTGTTGAATTTTTTCGAAAAATAATATTTTTTCAGCTGCTGAATTTGCATATTACGCGGGCGGATGCGGGCGATTCGTTGGGTAAAGGGTTAACCCTTTACTTAACACGAAATGTAGACGACACTTATAAAATTCTTAAATAACTAATTCTTTTCATTTTGGGTCAAAAACATAGCTCAGAACCCTTATTGGAACGAGTTCAACAGGCTCGTTCCGATGAGGGGTCATAAACTATGTTTTGGGGACAAAAACTGAAAAAAATGATAAAAATTGAATGTTGATTTTTGTGACTTTTTGTGACTAGCGTTGACCGGTTTCGACCGTTACGTTGGATAACAGGGTTACACTTATTTGTGTTGTGAAAAACTTACTTCACTTTCAACCTCAGCACCTTTTAGGAATTTTGTTGACTTCCAGAAGCGATGAACGTAAGGGGTTATGTACTTTCTGTCTACAGGTTCTTCATTTTTATCTGTAAAAGAAAGGAAGTCGCGACATTTTCACCATCAAACATGTCGCAACATTGTGTAGCTTTTTCGTTTCACGGAAAGACGTCAGATATCATATCATAACAGAACGTCACGCTGCTGTATTATTATTATGGCACTTGATAAGATAAAAAGCAACGCCTTTTCCCACACACATATCTACATTTTATGGGGGGGGGGGGGGGAACTAGGGGGGCAGACTCCCAGGAAGGGGGGCAAATACGTAAAGGATCATATCATTACTTTGTTATGAGGTAGTCGAAACTTGGACCCAAAGTCCGTAATATACTTTTTTGGTTTGGTACGTCCTGTGGACGTACCAAACCAAAAAATTATATTACGGACTTTGGGTCCAAGTTTCGACTAAATGTAATGGTAATTAGCGGTCCTCCTTTCAAACAATCCTGGATCCGCGTCTGGTGGGTCTGTGCGAGAGAGAGAGAGAGAGAGAGAGAGAGAGAGACTCTCTTGTCTAAGACAAGGGATATGGATAGACATGCCTTTGTTGGCTCATAATTTAAGTATAACTTATAAGTATCTGCATCGGAGTCTTCAAATCTCTACTGCCTGGATGTGTTCATCAGCTAGCCTGAGGCTTTGGGCTAAGTGTGTATGGGAAATTATTGGGAATAAAAAAAGAGAGGAGTGTGTGTGTGTGTGTGTGTGAGAGAGAGAGTGACTGAATGTGTTTGTGTGTGAGGGTGGATGGAAATGCATGCGAGATGGTTGGGGGGGGGGGGGGGCAACTGGGGGGGGGGAGCCTTCGTTTGGGGGGGATTCCCCCCATTCCCCCCAGTAGCGCCGCCACTGGTATGCAGTCTAATAGAATCCAGCGCAGGGCCCCTTTGAAATAAACTCAGCTTCTGAACGGATTCAAAATGTTGGGTTTCTTCAGGATCAGCATAGAACTGACTCGAACCACCATCCACCTCTATACAACTGGGTTGCTGGGAATGTCTGTTTACAAGATATTTTAATTATTGACAAACAAAATTATTGACAAACAAAAGAGCTGATGGGAAATTTGAAATCATGTAACCAGTTTTCGTGTCAGGCTTTCGATAAACACCAAAGTCACAACGTAACAACCTTCACGTAATCAAACGTCACAGCTGGTAGGAGTTATTATAGGTGTTGCTTGCTATCTTCGGGGAGGCAGAATACACGATTAATGGACGGTTTGCTTTTTGGTAACGCAACGTTATTCACCCGACGATCCTATGAGAACACAAAATATGCAAAACCTCTTACGTGGATGCGGACAACATTGAGTATTCGCATTTTATGAATTAAATAAAAATGAATTGAACCAAATCGATCAGTAAGATCAAGTGTCTAACTTACGTTTGTAAGAAAAAATGTAAAATATAATTTATTCATTTATTTAAGTGCTGGTTGTGTTGTTTTGTTTCCGGTTTCTGTTACGTGAAACTCACCTCAGTTTGTTTACTTCTCAAAACGTTCAAACGTCGAACCGTGTATTAGTAGCGAACACCAATCTTTATACAACAGGATAACTGCAAGGTCAGCGAAGAACGTCGCAACACAATTTGCTCCCCCATCCTACCTCACTCCAAGATGGAAGCATGACAATGAACACAATAACTCCTCCCAACTGATGACGTTTTATGACGTGAAGCTGATACGCTGTGACCACAGTCACAGCGTAACAGCTCTCGCCTCACCAAGCGTCATTGTGTTACCTTGCACAGCTAGTAACAGGGTATAAATTTTCCACCCCCTCGAAACCCCGGGAAGAGAAGCAGTGTTTGTTTAGTGTTGTGAACGAGCTTTTTTTTCGGAAGAATGGTACCCGGTTACGAATGCATGGTCGTAAGTCCCCTAAAATGGGCAACGTGGGTATAAACGATTGGCTCGACTTGACGTCATATCCTGGTTGCGGTGACAGCTATTGTGCAAAAATATGTAACCTTAAACACCAGTAAATAAATAAAACGGTCCTTGTTTTTGAAATATGTTGTAAATATTTAATTTGTATTGCCGCGAAAAATATGCACATCAAACCTTCGAGAATTCTTGGTGTTGAGCATTTTTTTATTTATAGTAACACCCGCACCCCTCCGCCATGAAGGTGGCGGTTGGGACATTTTTCTTTTTGTGACCAATGAGCTTTCCTGCAAATGCAGTAGTAGGCATATAGAAATCAATGGCACCGCCCTCATTATCTTTCCGTCATAAAATGATTTTCATAAGGAGCCCGGTGGCCCAGTGCTTTCGGCACTGGACTTCAAACCGAAAGTTCCTCGGTTCGGTCGCCGTCAGGGGTAACTGCGTTGTGTCCTTTGGCAAAGCACTTAATCCCGATTGCCCACGTGCAGGCCCGGTTGCGCTGTGTACTAAGGCGTTCTGCACGTCGATGGTGCACTTGTCTTCAACCAATCCTTACCCTGCTTGTACAGAGTTAGTACGTTGGGGAGTTTCATAGTTGCTTGCCGTTCCTAGGTGGTTCTATCCGAGTACTCCGGCTGTCCGACACGAGGTGACCCTTGCTGTTGAAAGTGTCGTTAAACCCCAATAAATAAATATAAATAAAACATCATGATATTGTTATAAGACCAATACATAACAGTGTTTATTTTGAATTTTTCTGACGTTTATGATTAGTTATATGTGTATATCCGCTGTAGGATCCCTAGGAAATGAAGCAAATGGCGAAACAAGTTCTGCTTTGCTGGCAGATATTACCTGGAAACCAACACATGTGCGGGAGTCCCCTAAAGTTGGCAGCATAAGTATAAACACTTGGTTGAACTTGATTATACACTTACGTTGTTATAGCCAGTGACCTTAAACATCAATAAATAAATAAACTGATAAAAATAAATAAATTGATAATAGTCCATTGAATGAAATAGTGAAGTAATATTATTTATTATTTACTTATTGGTGTTTAAGGTCACATACTTTTGCACAATGGCTAATCGTGACCGTGACAGTTTTACGAGTGGACGAGCAACTGACAGCTCCTCAACATTCTAACTCTGTAAAGCTCCGCTCAAGCAGGGTTACTGCGGTTGAAGACATGTGAACAATCGACGTGCAGTACGCCTTCGTACACGACGACATCGTGCCACCATGTTGGCAACAAGGATAAAGTGCCTTGACCAAGGGCACAACGCGGGTAGTCCCGGACGGGGATGGAACTCGGGACCTTTAGCATAGAAGTCCAACAGTCTAACACTGAGCCATCGCGCTCCTAGTGAAGTAATAAAAAATGAAAAACTAATGGTTATTGATGGTACATAGAGTAGACAAACATGGCTGCTCACTTCGAATACCGAAGCACGTCTCTTATTAATATTATTATACTCCGATTGTTGTATATATTCAACGCTACGTGATACAATACAAACATTTAATAAATGTGCTAGATACACCACGCGTGGAATTCGTCCTACGCGTAAAAACGGCCTGTAAGAACGCATCTGATTGGTCGTTGCGCATCTGGTTGACGTTATGCTATGAAGGAAATGCTTCGACACATAAGTGTGTCTATCAAGAATGTTAAAAATATTAGCTTCATCCACTTAATGCAAATACAATTCAGGTAGGGTACAGGGGACAAGAATCAAATACCCTTATTGCAGTTTTCCCTGTAATTCACGCACGCCTTCGGCGCCTGTGAAAGGCAGGAAAAAACTCCAAAGAGGGGTACGTGATGGCTCAGTTGGCAAAGATGCCGGCTGCAAGCCGAGAGGTCCTCAGTTCGAATCCCACCTGCGGCAACCGCATTGTGTCCTTGGACAAGACACTTAATCCCAATTGCCCACGTGGGGGCACGGTGCCGTTGTGGACTAAGGCGTACTGCACGCCGATGGTGCTCTTGTCTTCAATCAGTGCTAACTCTGCTTGTGTGGAGTTGGTACGTTGGGGAGTCTGGCCGTTGCTCGGTGGTTCTATCCGGTATCCGAGCTCAATGTGCTCTGTCAACAAGATATAATTTATTAAATTCTCGCTTGCATCGCGGGACAAAATTTGCTGATGAAAATTTTGTTATTCTGACATCAGAGTACAGTGCTTAAAACCTCTAACTAGAACTTATCTGGAATAAATCATTGGTTCTCTCCGGGTACTCTGGCTTCATCCACCCGTAAAACTGCCCGACACGAGGTGACCCTGGCTAGCGAAAGTGTCGTTAAACCCCAATAAGTAATAAATCCCAAATCCTGGTTGTGTTCTGTCTTATTGTTTGGTCATAACCCGTTCGACCGTGATGTCTCTTGCGTGTCATGTCAATGATCTATTCACGTTATCAGAAAAATGTACATGTACAAATTTAATATCCGAGTGAGCTTTTTTCTGGGGATATATAACGGCGTGTCCAAGATGAACCAGTTATGTACCAATAAGACTAAAATTCTCGCCCTCGCTTAGTTTTTTCTATGTTTACGGCTCCAGGAGCATATGTTATCGCCTGACGTCAACAAGTGAAATATTTGAAAATATCGTCCCCTGAGTTCCAATGTGTTCTATGTGCCTACGGCACATAGAACACATTGGAACTCAGGGGACGATATGACAACAATGGAAGGAGATACAAAGTGCATACTTCCTATAAAATCGTATTTTTATTCGAGGCCGGTCACCATTCTATGAATGTATACCCATGCACAAACCACGTTTAAAAATGTCGAGGTTTCTCCATCTCACTTCAAATCATGAACTTTTTCATGATTTGAAATGAGATGGAGTAACTTCGACCTTTGTTCTCAATTATTGATTTGTGGGTTGTGTGGCGGTAACATGGTCTGAGGTCTGCGGCTCGGAGCGTATTCATCAATTCATCACAATATCTTATAGTATTCCGCAGAAACGAAAGCAAGAGTCTGATACCAAATTTGTACATGCCCGTGAAAGTGATAATATAGTTTTCTTACAAAACTTCCAATAAATCTTTCGAACAACTTGTAAAACTAAACGATTTTCGGAAGGGTTATATTTTATTGCGCATGAACGCAATCATCAATGTGAACAACTATGTGGCTTGATAAAAATACCGTCAACAAATCGTCCAGTCGCTTGTCACTGCTACTGTCATGTATAATTTTTCGGGTTTTGTGTTTATTTTGAAGACTTAACGTATGAGGACTCATGATATAGTGTATTGTCAAATATCAGGATATTTTATATATCCAGTTGGAGGCGTGCTGGCCTGCAGTGGTTTAGAGATGGGCGATATACCGAAAACCGATATCAATATCACGGGGATATAATACCGAAAAACCGAACCAGTCGCTATTTATAAGGTCCTTTTGAGGTTCGATAATAGAGCTGTAGGTTTTTAAATTTCTTGTTCGGTTTCGGTTTTGGTTTTTCAGGTGGAGTAAAACCTCGGTTCGGTTCGGTTTTCGGTTTGTTCATGAGGCCAAGTAAAATTCAACAAAACTCATTCTTATGTCCGGAATCATAACTGAATGGTAGTGTAATTGAGTGAAACTCAATGAATGCCCGAAATAAGCTTTATAATACACGAAGAATCAGGAAGGTCAATATAATAATTACCTAAATATACAGAACTTTTATTGTGCTTGGCCATTTTTCGAGGTCTGACACCTACACGCAACTTGAGGAAAGCTGCAAACACAACTAAACTGAAATGTCGGAAATTCACAGAATGTAGCCTTCCCAGAGTAGTGAGAGTACCCAGACACTGCCATTGGCAGTGTCTGGGTACTCTCACTACTCTGGGATGGCTACATTCTGTAAATTTCTGCAGCAAGAGAGTATTTAATAAAAAAAAAACGAAAAACCTTAGATTACGGGATGTCGACGATTTCGGTTTCGGTTTTTTAAAAAAACTAAAAACCTCGGTTCGGTTTCGGTTAACCTACAGCTCTATTCGATAACAGTTGAAAGGTTGATTTTCATGAAAGAAGTGACTAATTTTCTTTTCAGTTTTGTTAACCCTCAATGGTTTGGCGAGTGTCCCGAATTCCCATAAAACTACTTCCTATACATGTTCAGTAGCCGTTCAGTTGAACTGACTGGAAATCACTGTTCAGGTAATTTGTCTACTGTCAGCAGGACTTCCTAAAGACGGCATGGTCAGGGCACGGGCCCTGAGGTCGAAAAGACTGTAATAGGTCTTTAACCGTTATGGTCGCGATCTGTCAACTGTGACGACTGCCCGAGCCCAAAACCTTTAGCACAGACTATAGGTCGTAGTTATGAAGGGGTATCATTATAACTTGGTAGGATGACCCAGTATAATGTCTAGATGAGGACGTCGGCTTTTGGTTGCGATCGGTCAATCGTGATGGCTACATAGGCCTGAAGCCCGAAAACCTTTAGCACAGTCTACAGGTAGTATTTATGACGGGCTTTCATTGTAACTTGACAGAATGACTCATTTTGGAATAATGTCACTGTAACTTGGTAACTTTGGTTGATGTACATTAACTATGAGGGCCACAAACATTAACTGTGAGGGCCACATTAATCCACCCCTCATTTCTTCAGAACAGTTGACATCTCAATTTATTTTTATTGAAAACATAGCATAAAGGGAACAGAAATTAACATATTCCCAATTATCACAATTCTTGTCTTATTTCATAATCCTTTCATAAACATTGAACATTATCCTTTTCATCAAACACAGTCAAGTACAGTGTAAATGAACATTTTATTATGAAAGAAATGACTGATTTTCTTTAAAGTTTAGGTAAGCCTCTGTGGACTGGGAACTGTCCTGAATTCCCCCTGGACAACAACCTGTCCATGTCCAATTACTAAGCGGTAATTTCTAGCCAGATATTGGCAGCCTGTTAAGGCAGCCAAGACCTGACAAGAAATCACTGCCCAGTTGTTTTGTTTATTGTCACCAGGACCTCCTAAAGATGGAAGGGTCAGGGCACATTGTTTTTGACATCGTAGTGCAGATTGTAAAAGCCTGAAATAGGTCTTTAAACATCAAGGTGCATTTAGAACAAGTCATAAAATTACTGTAGATATAATTTGTGTTCATAAAATAATGCCACTGTTGATGCTCATTGGTGGTGACATTTATAACATTGTGGAAGGGTGATACAAGAACACCTTATTCTGTTTTTCCTGATTTGAATTCCCTTTTGGTACTATCAGCAAATTTCAGTCAAGTCAATTACCGAATATCGAACCCATACAGAGATATATATCCCTAAAATACCAAAACCGACACCGAACCTAAAATTTCAACACCGTCCATCTCTACAATGGTTGTCACTAAGACAGGATTTGAATTCCGAGGGAAAAAAACCTTTAATTAACTTGTTCAAATGTACATTTTTATGGGTGGTGTTTGTAGGCCTAGACATTCATGGCAGTTTCCTCTTGAATATTAAACCCTTTACCCAAAATAACGGCCAAAACCGGCCAGCACTATTCACAAAAATCGCTAATTAATTTTCATTATTTTTTCATTTTTTGTCTCAAAAACATAGGTTATGACCCCTCTTTGGTTCCAATGAGGGATCATAACCTATGTTTTCGAGACAAAAAATGAAAAAAAATAATTATTCCAGAATTTTGTTTGCAAGTGTTGTCTGCTTTTCATGTTAGGTAAAGGGTTAATTGGAGTATATTGGACAATTCTTTCTACACTTCGTGTATTTTTAATTGAAAAAGTACAATTACCATTATTTTTATTTTTAATGTTTCAAAGAACAATTTATTTTCTTATCGTTTAATTTCGGTCTTTCAACAAACATACATTCTGCGCACAACTTTGATACCTCAATGCTCACTTTTCTTTTGGTTATTTTCAGTTTCACGTCGGCTGATTATGTATTAAATCACTCTAGTCATTTATTCCCAGTTCTCCGCTTCGAACTGCTGAAATGTCTGACACGACACTTTTTTACCGAAGGATTTTTATAATTCTTTAATTCTATTAAAAAGTACATTTTATACCATGATTACCTATTCTACTGTATATAAAAACGCCTATGACATAAATTTTAGCTTTACACACAAACGACAGCAAAGGGATTTCAATAGTTAAAATTTACACCTAGTGTGGAACTACATCCAATTTAACCTTTGGTGACCTCGCCTTGAATGCAAACTTGTCTAAATTTATCACTCGTCGCCTCGTGAAGAGTGAAATGAAACCGGCAATTATTTATTACGTTTTTAAATAAGTTTACCTCATAAGTTACCAAACATTAACAAACATACGTTATCTCGTGTTAATAAAGCATCCATAACTCGAAATAGTATGTTATTATGTTATTAAAATGAAAAAAGCCCCGTAATTTGCGCGTTCCGTTTTTTATTTCCTTTCGGCGATAAAATTGCCAGCGGAAGTACCGCCCTCCGGTGCTCATGTAAACAAAAGCAGATTCGCATGTGTGAATATTGATTTATTTAACATTTAAACTCTTATTAATTTGACGATCATGATATAATTAAAATATACCCCAAGTAGCTTGGTGTACCAAATGTTCACCACTCGTGGTGAACATTTGGTACACCATGCTACTATGGGTATATTCTATATCACTGTCTTCAATAAGTAGGAGGCGACAGCGACAGACACGCGCTTGTATCTGTGAGTTGCCAAATACAACATTCTGTTTTCGACACCCCAAATGCACACTGTATTCCAAGTCTCATGGAGATTTATGGTAAAATTGTTTTTATTGGGGTTTAACGGCACTTTAGATAGCAATGGTCACCTCATACCGGAATTAATTGTATTTTTGATTGATTGATTGATTGATTTTGCAGTATAAGAATATACAAGATAACAATAAAACAGGTTATAGTTGAATGCGCTGCAAGGAAATGTCATAGCCAGAGAGGCTGTCTTCGTGCCATTCCCTTTTGACGAAAAGTATATTCATGACAGCAAGATTTGTGTTGATGGCTCATTAGGTTTAGTGATGGAACCTTTTCTTGGAAAGATACTATGGGGTATAGTAAAGAGTTTGTGAGAGAAACGCTACCAATGTACGTGTGGGCATATCAACCCCTCGAACATAGAATACAAAAAGCGCCGATGAGTCGTTGGTCAGCGAACCGTTGGATAAGACCAACCCCCACGACCGAAAACCCATCGCCAGTTCCTGTGGCCTACATTCGCCAGTTATTAGAAACTTGTCGGGTGGAGAATTCACCACTGATACCTCTGTAGCGTCCTTCCTCACTACTCTACAAGGATGTAGACAAAGGATACGACTTTTTTATTTAGTACGATAATTAATACAATAAGTAATACACTAAGCAACAATTCGGTAAGGGCTATAGTTTCTATCATTGGCACATTAGGTTTAGTGATAGAACCTCTTTTGGAGTAATATTATGGTGGATAGTAAACGGTTTGTGAGAGAAACGCTTCCAATGTACGAGAGGGCATATCAACCCCCCCCCCCCCCCCCCCCCCGAACATAGAATACAAATGGCGTCGATGGGCCGCCAGTCCGTGAACCGTTGGATAAGACGAACCTCCACGGGCCGAAAAAAAGAAAAAAAGAAGAAGAAAAAAAAAAAAACAAAAAACATCGCCAGTTCCTGCGGCCCATATTCGCGAGTTATCAAAACTTGTAGGGTGGAGAATTAACCACTGATACCTCTGTAGCGTCCCCACCTCTATACAACGAGGTAGACAAGGGGCACGACTTGTTAATTAGTACAATAATTAAAACAATAAGTAGTACACCAATCAACCATTCAGCGAGGGCTATAGTGTTTCTCATTCTCACGTAGGCAAAGAACGAAAGGATCTTTTATAGACGTTTCTGTTACAGAAATACGTTGGTGGCATTTTTTTTTTTTTTGTTTCTTTTTTTTTTTGGGGGGGGGGGGGTTCGATTAGCAATCAGGACACCATGGGTTGTTACAATTTACTGTTGACTGGTACGAATCAAAGAACTCTTCAACAAGTGTTCTCTTAAATTGGGGCCTAGAGAGAGAGTTTGCTTTTGGGGCTTGATTTGATTCCATAAGTTTCGAAATGTGTGTGGCGGGAGTTTAGTAGAAAATTGTGTTCTTGGTTTAGAAGTTTGAAGTTTCCCTGATTGTCTTGTATCCATACCCGATGGATTTGTATATATTTTGAAGGTCTCATTGAAACAATCCGGTAATCTGTTGTTGTACCAGTCACGCATAAAGAGAAGAACTTGCAGTGTATACAGATCTTCAAATTTTAGAATTTGAAGTTCTTTAAATAGTGGGTCGGTGTGCGCATTATATCTTTTATTTCCTATAATACGAACTCCCTTTTTTGGATATGACCCCACACCTGAATCCCGTACAATAAATGGCTATGTATCAGGGTATAATACAGGGTTTTCATGGCATTGAGGGGAAGTATTTTTTTCGCTCTATTTATTGCATACATGGCCCTGGATATTTTGGAACAAACGGCTGAGACGTGGTGTTTGAAACTCAAATGTTCATCCATATTGATACCAAGAAATTTTATGAATTTATCATCATTATTGTTACTAACCAAAGGTATGTTTGTGCCATTTACAGTAATAAAATCCAATTGTGAGAGCCTAAAATTAAATACTAGAGCTTCCGTGTTGATTTTGCTGATAGTTGTTTTTTGTAACAGTAATCACACAACACAAAATCAATAGAACAACTAAAATGGAGATCAAAAATAATAAGGAGTTCTTTAAATGGTTAAGTGCTAGAAGCCAGAATGAGGCCTTTCAAAAAATGAGGGTACCAGTGCAAAAGTAGCATTTTCCTCACCCTTGTTTCGCATTCAGTTAAAAGTAAACAATAGTTTTTTTTATACAAATTTGTTCTATTTCAAATTATTGGAGAGTGCCTCAATTATTTGTAATAGAACAATTTCTAATCAACAAATTCAGTCCACCAAAAATAATTAGAGCTGTCACGATTTTTCAATTTGGGAATCGATTAATTGTCGCAAATAATCGATAATAATCGATTAATCGTACCTAGATGACCCCCCCCCCCCCCACACCCCTCTCCCTCTCTTTGAAGTCGATAAAAATGATGTTCAAGTCAGCTGACCTACCTCAAGTAAACAACGAAGACGATCAACTTTTAGGTACATTCAAAGCTTTGATGTTCTGAACTTTTGAACCGTCAGTGTAATAATCAAGACCGGTCGGCAGTTGCGATCTGCGCAACTGCCGACCGGTCTTGATTATTACACTGACGGTTCAAAGATTCAGAACATCAAAGCTTTGATGAATGTACCTGGAAGACAAATGCTTCCAACGGCTTCTTGGTGTTTAACATCGATGTTCTTAACTCAGTACCTTCAGAAACAATAGTTTTTTCATCAAATTTTCTTTTAATTATTAAACATCTAAAACGGGATACAATTTACCGATTATTCGACAACGAAAAATACTAATCGATTTCGCCGTGACCGATCAACAATCGATTAATCGATTGATCGTGACAGCCCTAAAAATAATCTATTCCTCAACCAGTTAAATCAATATTTTTTTGTATACATATGATTATCGTGTCGAATTTCGCGAAGAGAATAACAATATAGTATCAATGTATACGACATAATGCATCGCAAATCGCGATGTGATACCGCTGAAATCACATGGTAGTTTTGTACATTTTAAATTTTGCCTCCGAAATAAAAATGAACAACGCGGGTCGAAAAACGAATGCGGACTGAGAATCAAAAGACTAATTTTCATTATCCTAATAATTTAATAATTATACTTCATTTTCTCTGTCCCCAACCGCCGGCAAAGAAACGTATACGGTATCTAGCCAATGCCTTTCGAAAGCTTTTAGTGTTTTAAAAATAATAACGAAAAGAATTCGTAGCAAAGCACGCGCTTGTAGCATGTAGTTGAAACAAATACACAGAACGACACATGAGTGTGAATTGGTTAATCAATATGTGACACGAGTGCCAACACGGAAGGATAGAACGAGAGGCTGCATATCGATTAGCACATTCACACTCGGGTGTAGTTCTGTGTTTATTACACGCCTTCACGTCAATAAAAAAACAATTATCAGAAGGACACTCAGCAATTCATTTAACAACTATCAACAAAAAGAACACATTTTATCCCCAACCGAATTTTCAAGTGGAACCCGTGTTACTATTTCGTCCCCTGAGTTCCAATGTGTTCTATGTGCCTATTGGCACATAGAACACATTGGAACTCAGGGGACGAATTTCAGCTATCGCTAGCGATTCAAATTGTTATTGCTTTACACGATTTGTAGAAAATTCCAGTGAAATTTCGCTTCTAGTTAAAAATAGTCCCTCAACGATTTCCGTTCTGCACATATGTGTGGAACAAATTTTAATTTTCCGCGTGGTTTAGTATTGCTGTATATGGGATATCATAGAACGGGCGTGTAATAAATCGATTTTGTATCAAAGGCCTCCGATACACGATACATTCAATTTATTACGTACCCAATATTGTTGCAGGATAAAAACTTGAACATTCCACATTCGTGTGTTGGCGTGGGCCACTTCATATTTTCAATGTGCAGTCGTGGGGCTGTACGAGGAAAATATTGATAAGCATTCACCACAAATTCACTGAACAGACATTTAGTTTCATTACATGAAAATGCACGATACTTGCCCCAAAAAAGAGGTATTTTCGTTGCAATGGATTAAAACATTATTACGTTGCTGTTGTTAACTCAGTGACAATGTTTACTACTTTTTCGTATATTAATACTCTTAAGATATTGTCTTGTTGTTTCGGACTGAATGACAACGCACCGTTTCTTACTCATGCTGTTGTCGACACTCAATCCCGATTGCCCAAGTGATATACAGGGGCGGAAAGTGTGTGCGTGGGGGGAGGGGGGGGGGGGGCTGGATCGGGCGATGGATGGTCGTCAGTATAAAAATTTTAAATTCCAGAGTCCCAGAACCCCCATTTCCATGCATCTGAGTGGATATTTTGAGATTTTTAAGGAGATGTATTTGATAGATTTCATACTTACAGAGCCGTTAAAAAACTTGGTAAAGCATACAGGTGAGGTCCATTTATCAGCTTTGGTCGTAACGACCAAAGCTGATAAACAAGCTCACCTGTATGCTTTACCAGACATTTTACAGAAATTGTACTGTCTGTGGATTATTTGTCTGGGGTGGATTTGGTACTTGTATGTCTGTAAGATTACGATCTACTTCATTTAACCAATTTATTAACAGACTGTATACATTTTAGCGTTTGCTGCCACTTCCCCCCCCCCCCCCCCCGGTTCCGGGAAATTACTCCGATTCAATCGAACACATCCTCCGAACATACCCCTGTCCCATTGCATAAAAATTTGGTAACATAGCAATCACGTGCTACCATAGAAACCAAGATGGCGGCCTCCAGTATACAAAATGGACGACGGAAACACGTATCACCTAACAACACGCGCTGCGCGTGCGCACTCACACCAGGTATCACTATGGTGATGACGTCACAAGATGGCCGCTTACGCGGGTTACCATGACAACACAACATGGCGGCACTGGGTCACGTGCTATGACGTCACATGAGATCCTGCCAATAGGGCCCGTCCGGGTACATGACATACTACTCACATATGACACCCATAATGCATCACGACATGACGTCACCTGAAATCCGGCATGAGGTCCTGCAGAATGGGCTTGAAACGTGCGAACTCTACTTGCAGGAGAAGCCTGCCAGACCTCATCAAAGGTGTTTGTTTTCTTTGGCTTACTTACATTTGGATCAAATAACGTTAAAAATAAATTCAAGTGGCCAGTTATACTCAATGTGGAATACCCTGCTCATAAAAAATCTTAAGTTAGAAAGGGAGTAGGGTGTGGGGAGTGAGGAGATGAGGACAGCGGCAATTTCTTTTAATACAGTTTGAAAGCTTGAGTGTCGTCATGACTTGACTGGAAATTAGCTGTGCATATTTTTGTTTCTCAATTTATATTGATTGTTTGGTAATACGGGTGTCTCTTGGGCAGGTCGGATTTATTATTGGACGTCTTTTTGAGGTTTAGAATCTCGCCATTCAGGTGAGAGCCTCAGGTTTTCTTGGGGTCTCTTATTTTTTTTTTTTTTTTTTTTTAATTTTATTTCATCATTATTGACTCGACATTATCAGACTCACCAGAGCTGTAGGGAGGGGGAACAGAGATGGCATGGTTTTCTTTTGAAAATGCAGAATAATTCACATGCAGCGGAATATTTCTCAGCTGAACTTATGTACTTACGTAATATGAGGCTGAAAACAACCCCAACCACTATACATATAACCAAATTGACACAACCATACAAGTAGGGAGACAGTGTGTAAAGTGCGTCGATGCCCAAATCGTCACTGGAATTCACAAGAAGAAAAAACACATTAATACATATATTAACAAGATATCCGAATATAAATATAGGTAAACACAATGACAATTTGTCAGCGGACACGAGAACACGCGGATCTTACAATTCTAGAGCTGGGCCAATTTTCGGTTTCCCGGTTCGGTTCCGGGTTTTTCGGCAAACCTGAAAACCGAACCGCAAAACCCACCAAAAGCCGACTGAACGATATTACGTCGTTTTCGTATTGTCACATTTTCTCCCTTATTGACTCGTCCACCGGACTCCACGCCGGTCTCCACCGGACACCACCGGACGAGTCAATAAGAGAGAAATGTGACAGTGAGAACACAACATAGCTTAGCAAGTGATATCCTAGAACCCCTAAGAATGATGACAGGGAAGTTAGACTGGACCCAATGTCGATACTTACAGTCAGAGCTTTTCACTGAGTGTTGTCGTTCAAATTATTACGGATTTTTAGAAACCGGAAGTATTATTTACTTTCTGTTCTTAACAAATAGAAAAACCGAATCGAAACCGAGGTTTTTTCCGAAAACAGAACGAAACCGAATCGTCAAAATCCCAGTTGTGTCCAAAACTTGATTGACTTGCCTTTTAGGTGAAGATTTCGTTTTCACTAAAAAACGAAGGTGGTTTCGCAGGAATCCCCGTACTGTACGGCCGCCCTGAACTTCCCCGATCCCCGGATATTGAGTGCATTTGTTTGACATTCCGAAGAGACAGTCCGTTGTGAACGGCGTATTGTTTCAACTATAATGCTTCCAACGATTCGGACACATGAAGGCGCTGAAAGCAGTGTAGTTTAATAATTTAATAATTATAGTTTTGAGAAGAATTACGGACCTAATACATACTGATTGTATTATAGAAATTACCCAGTAGCTTCTTTCACCTTAATACATTCTGTCTCTTGGTTTGCTTCAAAGAAAAGGAATGCTTATGAAAACCTCAAAGATATTAACATATTTAGTGGAACAACACGGTGTAATAATAAACTACTGCAGCAGCGAGGAGTCTTCATTCATAATTGTTTAATAATTAAACTAACGTACTTCATCCCGACTGACCGCATGGGGGCACGGTGGCGCTGTGTACAAAGGCATACTGCACGTCGATTCACTTATCTTCAACTCAACCAATGCTGACCGTGCTTGTGTGGAGTTAGTACGTTGGGGAGTCTGACTGTTGCTGGCCGTTGTTCGGTGGATCTTTCCGGGTACGCCGGCTTCCTCCACCCGTCCTCCCAATCTGCCCAATAAATAAATAAATAAAATAAAATAAAATTGAAAGAATGAAGAAAGGAAGGTGAGGGAGGAAAGGGAGGGAGGGAGGGAATGATGGATGGAATAATGGAAGGAAGGAAGGAAGGAAGGAAGGAAGGAAGGAAGGAAGGAAGGAAGGAAGGAAGGAAGGAAGGAAGGAAGGAAGGAAGGAAGTAGTGATGGAAGGAAGGAATGAAGGAAATGTGGAAAGAATAAATAAAGGATGGAGGGAATGATGGAAGGAATGAAGGAATGCTGGAAGGAATGAAGGAATGTGGAATGAATGATGGAATGAAGGAATAGAATGATGGAATGAAGGAATGAAATGATGGAATGAATGAATGAAATTAATGAATGGAATGAATGAATGATGGTATGAATGAATGGAATGAATTAATGAATGGAATGAATGAATGGATGGAATGAATGGAATGAATGAATGAATGAATGGAATGAATGAATGAAATGAATGAATTCAATAAATTGAATGAATGGATGGAATGAATGAATGAATGAACATCTCTGATGTTATTGATAAAGTTATTGAAGATTCTATCAAGTCATGTCTCGATTGAGAAATATCTCTTGATTTGATTCAAAGAAAAGGAATGTTTATGGTATTTTTTAGATTCAGTCGTCTGGAACCCGAGGTTCGCTTTTAGTTTAAACAATATTTATTAAAGAATTCGATATGTATACAATATTCAATAACAGTTAATGGAAGTAAACAAAATGTGAACAGCAAGCAATACAATTGTATACAAGTAGCGAGCAGACAAGTTACAGTTTGAGAGGGGATCCGACAGAAAGCTTACAGCTTATGTAAGTCGTCTCCCTGGTAGGTTAAAGATACTCCTGTAGGTGGTGTAATATCAGTCGAAGAACTCACACATCGTCGCATGGATGCCGAAAACACCTCGCCCCCCGTTGTGTTTTAATTAGGACGAGATTGCTACTATTGTAGATTAAATTAACCCTAGAAGATAAGGCACACATACCCTCTCAGACCAATGGCATCCAGAGACGGGGCGGTGAAGCGACCTCGGCCACCAGGCAACGATATGTGAGATTGTTTAAACAGCAAATGGAAATAAAAAAGATTGAATAAAGTTGTGAAAATACGAAACACTGATAGCAGAATGAAGAAAATAATGGAGAAAAATTACAAGAGCCAGGTTGCATGCATGGACTGGAGAGAGTAAAAGGGCGGAGACTTAGTTTTTAGATCATTACTATAGAGATGGGCATGTTATGAGTTGGGAGTTTCGGTGGTGTTGAACTGCGAAAGGCTGGTAAGTGTATTCCTTGAGGCATTGGTCACTTGATTAATTATATATATCTGATATGATACCATAAAGAGGAAACAGAGCTCCAAAGCTGGGATAACCACGAACGAGATATAATGTTGAGTGAAGATTTACTGAAATCGTTTGCTGGATAAAATGAAGTCATGTACTACGTCAAAAATAAGGCAGTTGTCCTCACTGTTTAAGAATTCGGATCCAAACAAGAGTATGGATGTATCTACTCTAAATGGGAGTAAATTAATCGAGTTGTTACGAGCGTTCGAGAACAGTGGACAATGAAGGAGAAAGTGATCAGTAGTTTCACGCTCACCACACTGACACGACGGGGTAGGTATTAAGTGATTTTCGTAGAGGTGTGAGTTCAGGTTACTACAGTGTAACCGCAGCCTACAGTGGTATATTTGGGCCCTGCGAGATTTCGCATTGTTGTAAAACCTAGGGGGTCTTTGGTTACCATTACTCAGGAAAGTTTTAAAGTTAGTCAACGATGAATTCTCGCGGACAGGTATGGGCAAATTATTCCACTGGTCAGTGACGCTTGGGATAAAAGAGGACTGATACAATTGCGTTCGACAGAAAGGAAGTCGGTGGTTCAGACTAGATCGGAGACTAAGTGGTGAATTCGTCATGGAGACGAGTCTGGGAACTTTATTTGAGATGTATGGGGGACACATATGATGATACATTTTAAAATACTGAATTAATTTATGTTTGCGGCGTCTTTCTTGCAGTGAGTTCCAACGTGTTTCCGTGTATAGCAGAGACTTACTAGCACTCAATGTGGCTCCTGTGATTATTCTTGCAGCTGCAATCTGTATTTTTTCAAGTTCAGCGACATTAGTCACAGAACAATTATCCCAGACAGTATCCGCATATTCAAGAAGTGGCCTTATAAAGGCAAAATATATCTTTTCTAAGACACTGCGATCGAGACTAAATTTGTGCCTCCTCAGCAGATCTATACGGGACCAGGCCTTGGAGCAGATATGGTCAATGTGATCGTTCCATGTGCATGTATTATTTAGTATGAGGCCTAAGTGTTTATGGTTGGAAACTTCCGCAATCGCCGAGTCACCTAAATATAAGGGTGGGTGGGAGTTGGGGTTGCGTTTACGCGATATTAACATACTCTCTGTTTTGTTGGGATTGAACTCAACCAACCAAGCTTTGGCCCAATGCTCGATTGTGGTCAAATCCTGATTGATTATGATAGAGGCTTGCTCCGGGTTCTCAATAATTAAATATAAGGAAGTATCGTCAGCAAAGAGGCGTATACTACTGAGTAAATTTCTGGTTATATCGTTTATGTATATCAGGAACAGCAGGGGCCCAAGTATTGACCCCTGGGGAACACCAGCATTGATGGGCCTCCATGAAGATTCCGCCGAAGCTATCACAACCCGCTGCGATCTATCCGCAAGATATGATTTCAAAAACTGCAGAAGTTCCCCTGAGACGCCAATACTCTTCAGCTTGTATATTAGGCCCGCTTGCCATACCTTGTCAAAGGCCTTACTGACATCACAGAAGACAACCCTAACTTCTTTACCTTCGTCAAGAGCCCGACAGAATTCGTCATAGATATCAGTTAGTTGGAGGACAGTTGAATCTCTTGGTGTAAAACCTGATTGAAATTGGCTGAGAACATTATTTTCGCTCAAAAACTGCCATAAGCGTTTAAATACACATTTTTCAAATATTTTACCAACACAGCTGATAAGTTATATCGGACGATAATTGGTCACTGCGTTAGACGGCTGTTTTTTAGAATTGGGGTGACATTAGCTTTTTTCCATAGTGACGGGAAGTACGAATTATTCAGTAGTATATTAAATAAAATTGAGAGTGGTTCGCAGAGAGAGGATTTACATTCTTTTAGGAGACGTGGGCTTATTTGATCAGGACCAGACGCTTTAGACACTTTTATCGACTTCATTGCGGCATATACTTCACTGTAGTGTAAAATAATGTTATCAATAACATGCGAAACACGGGGTGGTGCGTCCGGTAGGGAGGCAGTCGAGTCATCAACTGACGAGATAGAACTAAAGTATTCGTTAAACACTTCAGCTTTCTCAGAACTTGAGGAGTATATTTTGTTCAAGTGGACCAGGGTGGGGATACCTGTCGCGCGGCTGCTACCGAGTAGTGTTTTAAGAGTCTTCCAAGGTTCGCTTTTCCGACCAACAGAAATATTGCAGACGAGTGAATTTAAACACAGGCGAAGGACAATTTAAAGGCTAGACTGGTTCCAGGCTATAACAGCGTCGAATACCTTACAGAATTTAACTGCTGGCTTATGAGCTTGATCCAGTTTTTCTTCAATGCTGAGGCGTACTATGCACCCGTGCACCTATGACGCATCTCATTTGCAATTAAGGTGATGCACTTGTCTTCAACCAGTGTGAAGCCCTCTTCTGTGGAGATAGTACGTTGGGGAGTCTAACAGTTGCTCGCAGCTGCTCGATGGTTCTCTCTGGGTATTTCGGCTTCCTCCACCCGTAAAACGGTCTGACACGAGGTAACCCTGGCTGCCGAAAGTGTGACGTCTTTAAACCCCAATAAATAAATAAACACCAATAACTAAACACATGTAGTCAGCAAAGTTGGGCTGGTGAAGTTGAAACATTTTGTGCTGTTGTTGGTGATGTTTGGGAGGCTTTGTGAAAGAAAACAATCCGTCATATCTGATACTGTGACTTTCATTAAATCTGCCTTTTTAACGATTCAAACAATAAATGAATGTCCACATTTTCACATAAGGTTTAGGGTAACTGCAAATGACTAAACAATGGTAGTGTTAGTCTGTACCAATCAGACAATTGTACACTACTGCATTGGTTCTGTGTGTGGGGGAGAGGGTGTGTGTGTTTAGGGACGAGGCGATAAATACACTAGACCTCTGATACAGTCCTTTAGTCTAAGACCACGTATTATAACCGCGTACCAGTGAACGAATACACGCTATCAGGCCACAAATAGAATGTTTTATTATATGCTAAATGATAGATTATTGAAAAGATTGCGGAAAGATAGAAATCGTATCCCCCAAGGTGAAGATATAGAAATTTTCTTTTTTACGGTATCAATCAAAATGGCGACTTTCAAAGCAACACTTCAATGTGAATACGAGTCAAATTATCACTGGAAATGATCAATTTGTTCTAAAAACGCATAATGAAAAGAAAATCTAGTGTTTTTGAGTGGATACCGATCATTTCCAGCAATAATTCAACATGTATTTAATTTGAATTGATGCATGAAACCCGCCAGCTGAATCCGATCGCTAGACGCTATCTGTTCCTAGTACCGATCAAATCACTTCCGCGTATCAATGCGCATCAGCTGTTTACTTTCATGCGTCAATTCAGGGTTGAAACGAGTAGAAGTACCGATAGGAATGGTCAGATTCTTATAGAAAGCCTATAATAACAAGAAAATCTAGTGTTCGCAAAAAATAAACAAATGTCTCGGTCACTCATGGGGTAATTTTCGGTATCCACTCAAAAACTCTAGATATCCTCTATGTCTCTAAAAACATCATAAACATTCATTTTCTTTGAAACAAAGCAATAAATGTTTCTCAGTGTAGACTTGATTTAATCGACTCGTTAATGACCTTATCATTACTCTTCGACAGGTGTGTTTACTAAATATTATGAATTATAAAAGGCTCACCACAGTTGTAGTTCTATGAATAAGCCGCATGCTTCCACTAATTGTGTCAGTACCTTGAATTCTTCAACATAAAAGTGAATACTTTTTGATCGGAATATCTATAACTGGAGTATGAACGGAGATCTATATATCTTTGTGCATTAATGGAAATCAAATTACATTAACGGTAGCAACGGAACAAACGCCTCGAAAAATGGGTAAAGAAATAGCCCACAATAGCACAGTATTCCTTAAGAATCTGACTGTTGGCCCGCCCGAGAGCCTGGTATGAATACACGCTAGTTTCTCTTCATCTGGTATGGTCTGGTCCAAGCTCTCGGGCCCCCAGTCAAATTCTGTAAGAAATTCATCGCTGTTATGGCCTTGAACTACCCTAGCTCTCAAATAGACAATCGCCCCTGACAAGAGTGCCTCGTCTGAAATATTTCAGGTCGTTGGACAAGCGAACCTATGGTTCGCTTTTCCAAGCAACGGATATATTCTGGACAATTGGAGCTGAAAAAGTTTATAAAGATTCTTTTTTTGTGAATCAAGCTAGAAATGTAACCCAATTAAGCCTTGATTTGATCGACATTTTTATGACATTACAATCTGATATGGAGACTAGCCATAACGGTTGTTGTGATTACGCCGGGAAGTTCCAAAATTTATGTCAATATCTTGCCGCTTTTAAGATGGTTTAAATGCTTATGGCTTCGAATATTTATAAATGGGACAGGAAAGAATGTCAGTATATCTTCTTAGTAAAGGCACATCAAATTTACATCTACGATCGTCTGCGCACAAATTCTCACAAAATTCCTACAAAACTGTGTAAACAAACAGTCCATGACGACATCGAATTCCGGACAGAATGAAACTGTGGTCTTGGGTCTCGTCATGATTGGGTCTGTGTCTTCCGGTTCTACCATTTCCGGGTGATACAAGGGAGATGGTGAGTATGCTGAACAGTGAGAGTGGGAAGAATGGGGTACGGCATATAATCATACTGTTTGATTCTGGATATGGTGTGGGGAGAAGAAGCGTGGGGAGTACATTAGGGAGCTCATGTGTAATCAAGCCTATCCAGGGCTTAAATTTTATGCAAGAGTAAGAATCGATTCGCGCAAATAACTCATGCAAGGAAAACAACGAGAAACAACTTTGATTCTCGCAAAATTCATATGCTTTTTGTCATAGATTTGAATATGTCCTTGAAAAGCCTGGATAATTTTTTTTAGTTTTTGCCCCCTTATAATATAATATATATAATACCAAAGCCTGACTTAGGAGTAGTGTCTCCTGAAGTCATGGCTGACTGGACGGGACTTCACAGGACACCACTGTAACTTGTCTACAAGGTACTGTAACTTCCATCAGCACGAACACCAAAAGTCGGTGTGTTATGTTCCAAAACAGGAATAAGATCCTTATGGGAAAAACTCTAGTAAATATATAAATACGAGGTTTGTTTTTCTAATATGATGTATATTCAAGCTGGGGGGCAATACTATAAAACTTTTACAATTGTATTTTCTAGAATTGTATTTTCTAGTTATGACTTTAAATGGGTTAAAACGAACCATTAGCATTTTCATACATTTGGCAATTTGCCAGATGGCAAATTGCTTTATCTTTTAAATTGCTAATGATTTCATTTTAGTCAGTTATATTAATAGGTAGGAAATACAATTCTAGAAAAAACAATTGTAAAAGTTCTATAGTACAAACTCCTGGTAGCACTCACAAGGATATAACAGTATTCTAAACATTTTAGTGGTCCAAAAATGGCAGGAAAATTTTAGTCCTAAAAAAACGGTTGCCTTAAGCATTTCACGGAAATCTAATCCAAATCCCAAACTCCAGCTATTTTTACTGGATAAAGCTATAAACGAAGTAACCCATCATAAGAACTTGGGGATTACTTTTCAAGGTACATGTTCCTGGGATATACATATTGATAGTATAGTAAACAAGATTAGTCCAATGATCAATTGTTTTCGAAGCTTAAAATATAGAATATCGCGTGCATCACTAATTGCATTGTATAACCACTTTATACTTCCGTTATTTGACTATGCTGATGTTATATGGGATAACTGTACGGAGGAGAAAGTAAACATTTTAGAAAATCTCCAATTAGATGCCTTACGTACAATTTGTGGTGCACCTCGCGGTACTAGCCATGAACTTCTGTACAGAGAAACTGGTTTTGTCTCCCTGAAAACACGCCGAATCCGACATAAATTAACTTTCTGCTTCAAAATGATAAACGGATTAGCACCTAATTACTTATCGCGGCAGATCCCCCGAACCGTTGCTCAAAGGTCTGCATATTCTCTTAGAAATGATGAACAACTATGCACTATATTTTGTAGAACAAAAGATTTTTCAGATTCATTTTTACCATCGACAATTAGGCAATGGAACGAACTGGATTCTGAACTACGTAAATGTATAACCGTAAAAGCTTTCAAGTATATGATAAAACGTGATGACCGTATAGTCCCCAAGTATTATCTTTCGGGCTCCAGAGTAGGTCAAATTCTCCACGCGAAAATACGCATGGGGTGTAGTAATCTTAATGCTCATAAATTTGACAGATTTATTGTGGATGATCCAAAATGTGATTGTGGTTTCGGGTATGAAAGCATGGAACACAATATCTTTAATTGCCCTCTCTTCATGATCCAGAGACAGACCCTTTTAAACAAATTAAACAATGTTAATGTATCCCCTAAATACTCTTCTCTTTGGCGATCCCCAGTATTCAGATGAGGCAAATAGTTTGCTTTTTGTGGCTTTCCAGCAATATATAATCGACACTGGGAGATTCGATAGTCGCTGGTGGTGAGTGTGAGCAGTCACCAACTGCTCACACATCCTGCTGGATACTACTGAATCCGTCAGTCCCACTTATCTTTTTGTACATGGTGACCTTCCCTACGTAACAGGCTGTCTAAAATAGGAATAATATGCATGTTTACTTGCTCGAAAATCTTGCCAGATCCCATAGTGCCCACCATTCACTCTATAAACAAGTTGCAGCCAGTTTCTGTCCAGACATACAATTTATCAAGAAGTTGAGTTTCACACACTTACTATTATTGTATGACAACTTTAGAGTGCAATGATTTGTAATATCATCTAAGTCAAAGTGTAACTCCTCACCAGCACCTGCACCCGTTTTAATGTTTTTGTATCAGAATTGAATATTGTTGTAAGGAGGAGGCGTTTAAATCGGCTTAGCCTGTTCGCCAAACCCTATTTCATATCTGAAGGAAATAAAATTACTGTTTAAAAAAAAAACAAAAACATTTTAAATTGCTTAAGAACTGAAAATTGATTGTCGCAACAGGAGCTCATTTTAACCCCTTGAACTCTAGTGGTATCTTCCATGCCAGTTCAATGGCAGCAATTAGAAGAGTCCATACTGATTATATGGGGTAGAACAATCAGTATTTCGAGGCTGCACGTTCAAAATGTTGATTGGTCTACCCCACACATTTACTGAACAGCCATCCTATTTAATGACGTTATGATGTATCATGTTCCTGGCCGTAAGAACGGCCGCTAGGGTTCAAAGGGTTAAAACCTGCAATCAAAGCTTCTCGTTTGAAAATCAGCGGCTGACGAAACTCACGGAAGTGGTTTGCATCTAAATTTGGGAGAATTCATTTGGATTCTCGCGAAAATGATTGCCAGAATCCATACATGCTATATGAGTGTCCCAGGATTCCATGAAGCCACCATGGTTGAACCCCTGTTTTATACTCATAACACATGTTAACCCTTTACCCAACACAGCGTTTTACTTTTTTAAAACATCCACTGAATTTAAAAAAAACAAAACAATATTTACCAATAAAACCTTACAAGTTAGAATGTCATAGGAACCGTCTCAATGAGCTGGTTCCCATGACAGCCATGTTTGTACAATTTTACTTGCAAAGTAAATGTTAGGATATTTCAGGTCTCGTTAACCTTGCATTGGTTACTTTACTGCCGTTTTGTTAGGCAGAGGGTTGAATTGACTCAATTCTTTTCACGCGAATCCATTCAGAGGTGTAGCAAGAATCTACGTGGATTCTCTTTGGTTTTGTTGTGTGGATCTTTGAGTGAATTCTTGGATTCTCATCGAAATATAAGTCCTGTGAAAGTAGAAGAAAGAGGCCGAACCGACAAAGGTAGAAGTTATTGGTAAATGCAGATTGCTAACACTTGCAGATAACACATCACAACAATGCCGGTGTGACAGGAATGGAAGTCCGTAGGAAAATTAGTCCGTCTGGACTATTATTCCGCGGAATTATAGTCCTAGGTCTAACATTTCTAGGAATAGTAGTCCGCCGGACTACTATTCCTAGAAATGTTAGACCTAGGACTATAATTCCGCGGAATAATAGTCCAGACGGACTAACGTTCCTACGGGACTTCTATTCCTTTTACACCGGTTTTGTGATTGATTCGTACACTCTCAAATATTTAATCTCCTTGTATATTCATGAAGCGTGTATGTAAATCAATGGCAAGAGACACCCCTCTTCTCTGCCCCCCCCCCCCCCCCTTCTTGATTTTATCGCCTCTGGTTCTGGGACGTAGTTCGATTGAAGGTTCTACTTTTCACTTGACCTTCTGCCGCAGAATAGGCTCTCCAGGCCGTATGTGTCTGCTTGGCGAGTCCCGACCTGCATACAGATCCGACAATGCGTTTTACACTTGCTCTCAACTTGCCGACACAATCACCTTGTTGATTGCTGACGTAATCGGTCCGAGGTCTGCCTGCGGAGACAACCGACTCGTTTGCGGACACAATCGGCTCGCGTTTAGAAGTCGTAATTACCTTGCAGACACAAGTGATCTTTCTGATATATTCATCTCCAAACATGCACACTTACCTGTCCGATATCGCAGCAGTAGAAATCGTCAATGTCGTGAAGGCGGAAGACGTGTCGAATGATGTAGTGTTTGGACATGCTGATGTTGAAGCCGGGGATAGCTGAGGGTTACGCGGTATTTTTGTTGAAAAAGCACTCCCAAGGGAAAACCATGCCGAACAAATTCCAGATACTATTGCTCCAACAATCGCTCCCTGCAATACAGAAATGTCGTGTTAAGCCTTTACTAACATGAAAGTAGACGTCACTTGCAAATAAAATAATTTAATAACTATTTTTTCTATTTATTACGTCAGAAACATTGCTTATGACCCCCCCCCCCCCCCCCCCCCCCCATCTACATTAATATTGTATCACTCTCTCTGTAGGATTATGCTTAGATTGACAATGTGCAGCATAAATGTTGCAATTTATTTGGGGAAAGAATTAAGTGCTTTGGTTCATCGTACGCCCGATAAAGGGACTGGGGGGGGGGGGGGGAGGGAGCGGAGCCTCAATGGTTACGGAATTGGACTTCCAACCACAAGGTCCACGATTTGATCTCCGCCTGGAGTAGCCGCGTTGTGTCCTTGGGCAAAGCATTTAATCCTCATTATCGGGAGCGCGGTGGCTCAGTGGGTAGAGGTGCAGGCTGCAAGCCGAGAGGTCCTCGGTTCGAATCCCACCTGCGGCAACCGCGTTGTGTCCTTGGGCAAGACACTTCACCCCCATTGCCCACGTGGGGGCGCGGAGGCGTTGTGTACTAAGGCGTAGTGCACGTCGATGGTGCACTGCCTTCAACCAATGCTAACCCTGCTTGTGTGGAGTTAGTATGTTGGGGAGCTGACAGTTGCTCGCCGTTGCTCGGTGGTTCTCTCCGGGTACGCCGGCTTCCTCCGCCCGTAAAACTGTCGAGGTCATGATTAGCCATTGTGCAGAAATATGTGACCTTAAACACTAATAAATAAATAACCTCATTGTTCACGCGGGGGCACGATGGTGCTGCGTACTAAGGCGTTCTGTACGTCGATGGTGCTCTTTGTCTTCAACCAATGCCAACCCTGCTTGTGTGGAGTTAGTACGTTGGGAGTCCGGCAGTTGGACGACGTTGCTCGGTGATTCTCTCCAGATACTCCGGCTTCCTCCACCGGTAAAACTGTCAGACGTGAGTTGTCCTTTACGCCTTGCAATCGCGAGCCTCGTTTTAAAGAGTATACATTGATGTCTGGGAATAATGAACAGGATATGTTTATGATGTGCACATTTGTCGTGGCAATAAAAACTGAATATTTACCACATATTTTAGTTACAATCAGGGACGTGGCTAGAGGTTTCCGATTGGGGGGCCTGTAGGGTAGTGAAATTCCAACTGGAGGGAGGGACCGGGAGGGGAAAATTCACTGCCGAGAAAAAAAATTTGAAAATGAAGCTTAGAAAAGGGGCATAAAATTGATTCTAGTGACTGAAATGCCAACACATTTATGATAGAATTATCAGGTTATTATTATTTGGTATTATTCTGAGAATTGAATATATGGTAAACAAATGCTCAAGCCGAGAACTTGTAAGCAATTCACACTCTTCTATCATTAAATTAGATCTTATGCAGGAATGAACAGTTTTCGATGTTTCATCATTTTGTAACTGTGAATGATTGAATTAACTCAGGATAACGATTTCACATGATGTGATTTTCTTGAAGTGTACGATGACTAAACGTACTATAGAAATCTCGTACCGATTGACATCATGCATACTTATGAAGCTCGATTTTGCGTACACTGTAGTTGTAAATAGTAACAGTTGGAATTTTTGCCGATTTGAAACCGAGTTGGGATTTTGGGAAGTAAAGGAGACATCAGCATCACCAAAGAAGCTCTAAAATCCAGATAGGTGGAATTTCCAACTACTCCTGACTTGCCCTCCGAATTTCCAAGTATGGGAAATTTTGGACCGGACTGAGGGGGTGACGCCCCCCCCCCCCCCACCCCACTCCCCCCAACACACACTCCCATGTTGTCACGTCCCTGGTTACAAATGACAAAAACAAGTGCTGAGATTAGAAAGTTGATAGAGTGTTCTTGGTTTTCGTGCTAGGTAAGCACCATAAAAACACTTTGCCCAGCCGCTGATTTGTCGCGGTTCTCGGACGAGAAGGCCATGGTTACCCCTGTACTCCCAACTGCCTCCCTATTCCCACGCTTCTCCTCTCCTCCCAACACTCGGAGACGAACTGCTTGATGATATCCCTTGTCCCATTCTTCCCAATCTCTCCGATTAGCATATTAACCCTCTCCTTTGAGTCTCCCCCTAACCACATGTCCTTCATTCTCCCATCCCACTTCCCCATTATACTCCCAGTGAATCTCATTCTTTTAGGCTGATACTTTGGGCATTCTAGAAGAAAGTGTTCTAGGGCCTCCACCATGTCCAAGTTACACATCTGGCACTCCCTTTCACCGCCTTTCCCAATTTTTCCCCTCAGCTCCAGGGATCGCGACCTCAGCTTGAACATGAAGGTTGATGCAGTGAAAGCCGTTACACTATGGCTGTATTCGTGCTAGGTAATCACCATTAAGGTTGATGTAGTGAAAGCCGTTGCACTATGGCTGTTTTCGTACTAGGTAAGCACCATGAAGGTTGATGTAGTGAAAGCTGTTACGCTCTGGCTGCAGTCACAGCGTAACAACGTTCACGTCATCGAACGTCATGGATTGGGAGGAGTTAGCGCGCGGATTGGCTTGACAGCATTTCAGGAAAGTGTAGTTTGAGCGACGACCACATATCTCTATGCAACTGGACTTTGGTATCGTCAGCGAAAAACATCACCACTCAAACTGCCGTCCATCTAAAATGGCGTCAATTCAATCAACGCGAGAACTTTTTCCAATTCATGACGATTGATGACGTGAATGCTGTTATGCTGTGGCTATATTCATAGCGCAACTACTTTCTCTTTATCAAACGTCACGGTGTTCACCAAGAACGAAAACCAATAACACTGTATCAAGGTTTCAATCTCGGCACTTGTTTTTTGTAAAAAAAAACTGAAAAGCGTTTGGCCACTGCGAGGCGTCGAGAACATCGAAAGTGGTAGACATTTTTTTTTTGTCGAGTATTATTTATAGCAACTTCCTCTCCCAAGTGGCAGTGGTTGACTATACAGCAATCCAGATGTACATGAAAAATAATCAGCGATCCGGTCTCCCTGCAAATGAGAAAAATGGAAGAACTCTGGGGGTATCTTCCACGTAAGTTTAATGGAAGCAAGTGGAAGAGTCCATATTTATTATTTGGGGGTAGACCAATCAATATCTTCAACGTGCAACCCCAAGGTTGCACGTGGAAAATATTGATTGCTCTGCCCCACACTTTAACCTGGCAGCCACCCTACTTAATAGAAGTGTACCGTATCCTGTCCCTGCACCGGAAAAGCGTTCTCTTGGGCTCATAGGGTAAACTTGAATGACATCGGTAAACACGTGCTAAGAAGGTAACATGTTTCATAAATAATATTTGCGGAAAATATAGCAAAAACATGTCTGATTCATTTTCCAGATATGCGTCGATGAATCTGGCCTTTTTGTTGAGTACAGTATTATGGAGTGATGAATGAGCTGGAATTATATGAGCCCTCAACCTAACGCAACGGCGAGATCTGTCCAGTTCTATTCCCAAAAAGCGAGACTCAAAATGTTATTGTATGTTCGAGTTTTAACTTCAGATTACAACTTATGACTACTCATTGGCACGAGTCCACGGAGATTGTTCCCACGATGGATTCGAAACTGTGCTTTTGAGGCAAAAAGAGAACAGTTTTAGTTATTCAAGAGTTTCGAGCCACCTTTGCAAATGTCGTCCCCATGTCTTGTTAGATCAAAGTGTATAAATCGAGAACCTATTCTTGGTCTCATGAGTTGGAATGCCTTTGAGAAGCAAGTCCTTGGCCCTACATTAGACCCATTCTTGTCGGATTCTACCAAATCAATCGCAGTTTTCTTTGGATCTCCGCATCATGCTGCTCCGAATACAAACCTTCGTGTTTACGCAAGGAAAAAGTACGCCGAGCATATAAATCCCCACGGGTGGAACTGCAGCCATTCCAAGGATGAGAGTTGATATCTGAAAACGAAACATTGAATACAGTTAAGTAATTTTGCTTCCTAGCGTTCTGTCTCGGGTATGTCAAAAAACTACTCAGTAGCTACAGCTTGTTGAATTTTACAAACAAACCTCTTATTTGATAATGTGTGAGTAGTGAAGCGAAAAACTGCAATAATAAGGTAATCAATGATTTGTTTGCATTTTTATAATAAGTAACTATTATCTAGAAGTGACAGGTAGAAGCATTCTTTCTGGGATGACATGTTATCCCTCCGGCCTTGACTACTTTACCGGCTACTACACTATTCTGGTTTCATGACATTTCCTGACGAACTCGACTTGAAAACGAGAGAATAACGGTCATTTCCCTTTGCCAGGTCTTTTAGTTGGTATAATTTGGGAACATCGCAGACTTTCCAAGTCAACTACTGATCAAGCATGTCAACCGATACCTGTACCGGTACCACCGGTTCCCTCATGCTCCAACCGGTACCGGTACTGAAGCTTTTGTCCGGCCGGTACCGGGACAAAATTATTTTATGGGGAAATTCCTAATTGAACGAGGGTAAACAGGATAATAATCGTGTATGGCACACAGACATCAGTTGTCAGCCTTCCTTTACAAGAAAATGATGTTCGATTACTGCATTCCCATATCATTTTTGTCTTGTTTGCACTTTTCTTGGTATACATGTTGCCATCATATGATAACTTTTGACCACCTTTATTATTTTTAATGAGCTCCATGATTAAGATGAGAATGAATAACGAATGGAATGGTTTAACGCGCCGAAGGCGCGCAGGGACGGTATGGGGAACAAGCCCCTTTCGACCCTCATTGGCTGTAAATGATTAATTTCCACATGTCTACTCGTGTTGAAGGAGGGACAGGTTCAGGTACTCGGCAGGTGTCACCGGTTGCGGCGTGATGGTCTCTTTGACTGATGTCGGTTGAACCCTCGGGTGAGGTACTACCTCTCTCCGAGGGTGCAGTCGATTTGGATTTTCAGGCAAGTATAGTCTGCCACTTCGGAGATAATATTGAGTGATGGCCATCACTGGCAAGTATAATCTGCCTCAGGCTGTCTCTGTTTGATAGGATGTCTTTGAAGGAAACAACAACGACCCCTTCCGGGGACCACCAAGAAGAAGACCCGAACTTCCCTGGTTCGGGGCAGGCCTGCAATGTAATCCTAATGGGTTGGGACAAAAAGATGCGCAATGCGCTTACAAAAAGGGGCCGAGGCAGGATGCAGGACCAACGCTCACCTCCCTTAAAGTGGTCGACCACTTTTAGGGATGGAGTGGAGGATGTACAGGAACCATGGGGGTTACCGTTTCTGTAACGGTTAGACTGTCCATAGCGGTTATTGGGGTGCTGGTCAAAAAGCATCTTCTGTGTACCTGCTTAAAAGAAGAAGGCAGAATTAGTTTTCATTAGAATATGTAGAAATAAAAAGATAAAAGTAGCACCCGAGGGTGTTTCTGTTATGCCCTTCGCTGGTTTCGACCATATTTTGATTAGTTTGAGCTTATTTTGGATCCCGATTAAACACTGCAAATCCCACCTCCAGCCGGGGAGGCCCAGCCCACACAAAATGCTCACGCTTGGTATTGCGAGCCGAGCATCCTGAGTGGGCCGAGCCCCCCCCCCCCCCCCCCCCGGCCGGAAATGAGATCTACAGTATCCAATCGTGATGTAATTTTAGTGAGTCGGTGAAGGCAGCCCTTTCTGGTAGAAGGCTACAGTTAAGCTGTTTTTCTGCCTGTTAGTTCACCTTATCGTTCCCTAGTTTTTTTCGAGCGGTCTTAGTTTTGATTGCAATTTTGGGCTTTTGTCGGCTTTCGCAAATGGCTCCAAGTTCGGAGATTAGTTCGCTGTCGGCTAACCGGTCATGATTTTTCGCGGCCAGGGTGGCTAGGCGGTCTTTAATGGTGGGGATATCGGCCCTGTCGTGTAGTGTTTTGATGGGTGTGTCCCATGGGGCGCGGAGGGCAACTCTAAGTGCGTGATTTTGGACCTTCTGGAGTTTTCCCATATTAGTTTGATTGAGGTCAGTTAGTATGATTGCACCGTATTCGAGTACTGGGCGCACAAAGGCTTTGTATAATCTGAGTAGGGTGGACTGGTTGGCTCCCCATGAAGTTCCCTTAAGCATTTTCAGTAAGTTAATGCGTTTGGTGGCTTTTTTCGCCATGTCGTCGGTGTGTTTGTTAAAGGACAATTTTTGATCAATGGTGATGCCCAGGAATTTCGCCTCTTTGCATTCTGGGAGGGTGTTATCCATAAGTTTTAGGTCAAAATCACGTTTATTTTTCTTGCGAGTAAAGGTGATTCATTGGGTTTTATTGGCGTTTAACTTAATTCTCCACTTGGCACACCAATGTTCTAGGTCATCGAGGGCGCGTTGCAGGGGTTTTGGGAGCAGATTGGCTGTATTGTTAGAGTCCCGGAGGCCTTTATCATCCGCGAATGGGGAGACTTGAACACGATCCTCGGAGAAGTTAAGGCCATTTACATAGACGATGTAAAGGAGGGACCTTAAGACGGATCCTTGGGGGTGCCTGCTTCAAGGGGGGCACTCGCAGACATTTCATTGTTCACTCTGACTTTAATTTCGCGATCATTTAAGAAAGAGGATAGTAATCGGAGCAATTTCTTGGGGAGTCTCATTTTTGATAATTTGTAGCGCATTCCATTGTGCCAAACGGAGTCAAATGCTTTTTCGACGTCTAACAGGACTGCCGCGCCTATTTGCTGATTGTTGATAGCGGTTTTCATTTGGGTGACTAGTCGGTAGACATGTTCGATGCCTTCTTTACGGTTTCTATAGGCTCTTTGCCATTTATTGAAAAAATCGTTGTCTTCAAGGTGCCCCCTGAACCGATTGGTAAGGATTCGTTCGAATGTCTTACCAATGCAGCGGAGGATGCTGATTGGGCGGTAGCTGGCTGGATCGGAGTGGTCACTTCTCGGGTTTTGGTATCATGACACCGATGGCTTTTTTCCAGCATTTGGGAAAGTAGCCATGGGTGAGGCATGCGCTGAATAGTTTGTTTAGTTTTTCGATTAGGGAGTTTGGGAATTTTGTAGTTTACTTCGTCCTCGCCGGGTGAGGAGGAGTTTTTGCATTTTTTATGACATTAATGATTTCGTCATTGGCGATGGGGGTGACAAGGTCATCACCATCCCCGTCTTCTGGCTCGTTATCGAAATTGGGGTCACGGTAGGTATCAGGGTGTTCATTGATGAAGTCATCAATCGCCTTGATGACGGAGTCATCATTGCCCGTGCCTTGATACGGGCGATGCGTTTTTCTTAGGAGGTCGGCGAAGGTGTCGGCCTTCTCTTTGTCGGTGCGAGTGAAAGAGCCGTCTTCCTTCTTAAGAGGTTTTGCTGCGGCTTTGCCGCCCTTGTTTTTTTGCCCAGTAAGAATTTTGAAAGAGTCCCAGAATTTTTTAGCATCTTGGGTCCCGTTTAGGTTGGCTGATGCCTTTTCCCAGCTGGCTTGTTTTTCAGCTTTGAGGGCTTCTTTGACTTTGCCGTGAAGACGGTTGTATGTTTTTTGAGTTCGGATTTCTTGCTGGGGTCAGTTTCTTTTTTGAGAGCGCGGAGAGCTTTCCGTTTAGATTTGATAAGTGACAGAGTCTCGCCCGAGATAATGTTTCTCCAGGGGCGTACTTCCTCTTTTGGGCATATTTCGTTTAAGGTTGAGTTAATGATTTTCTCAATGCTCTCGAATTGGGTTTCTAGTTCCGCTGCATTGGATGGGGGGGGGGGGGGGGGGGGGGGGGGAGGGGGGGGAATTAGTGAGTTTGACATCAATGATGTCGCGGTAGATGTTCCAATTAATTTTCCTGAAGTTTCTGCGGAGAGTGGGGGATGGGGTACCTGAGTGGGCCATTTCCTAACTGCAGGGAGGCATGGACCGGGAGGTGGTCGCTGCCTAAGTCATCATCGCCGACCCAGTGGTCGTCGATGTGGTTTATCAGGGAGTCACTGGCGATAATTAGATCGAGAATTTCGGATGAGAATAATGGGTTGTTACTGATATAAGTTGCTGAGCTGTCATTCATAATCACATGAAGGGTATGTTTTTGTGATTTTAAGTAGGGCTTCACCGTTGGGGGTAGTTTTATTGCAGCCAAAGTACAGGTGTTTGGCATTGAAGTCGCCGAGGAAAATGCAGTGTTTGTATTTCCTCGTGAAGAATTCAAAAACAGTGTCAGAAACAATTTTGCTTGGGTCGTTATAATAACAAACAATCGCGATGTTTTTATTGTCAACAGTGATTTCAGTAGCAATCATCTCTGCATCGAGGTGATTAGTTTTTATGGTTTTGGTTTTGATGTTCTGCTTTATTAGAAGAGCAACGCCGCCACCTGTGGGAGTTAGTCGGTCTCTTCTAATAGTGCTGAACCCGCTTACTGAGAAATTTTTGCTGGGTTGGAGCCAACTTTCGTACAGATAATGTCTGTGTCTTCGAAATATCGGCTGATCTGAAGTTTTTTTATTGTTAATGTAACTTATTCATGATGGGGTTGTAGTTTAATTACGGTGTTGTGTTAGAGGTTTATTGGCGGCCTTATTGGGTGTTGATTGAGGCTTTAATTAGGGAATCCGATATCTGTGTTTTGAAAAGCCGGGACGCTGACGGGCTAACATCACGACAGATGTCGGACAGACTAGTATTCACGTGTTTATCCAATACAGAAAACAGTGCTCCCACATCTAGTGAGCAGATTGTATGGGGGAGGAGGCACTGTCGGGATTTTTTAGGTTTAGGTTTTTTAGTTCTATGCTCTGTTTAACTTTTTTAAAGTGGGGACACCCACGATAGCTACTCACATGGCCCCTTTACAATTTGGGCATGAGGGCGAGTCTGACTTGCATCCCTGTGTGAGGTGATTGCCTCCACATCTCATGCAGGTCAGATTCCCCCTGCATTTCGTAGCTAAGTGCCCGAATTTCTGGCACTTGTGACATTGAATTGGTGGAGGGGTAGATCTGTAATCCTCCACCACATGTTTTCTGCCATTAATCATGACCCCGTTTGCGGTAAATTTTTGTTTAATTGAGTTGCTTGGGCAGTTTACCTTAAGTCGCCACGTGCATTTGCCCGTGGCTCTAGAGGTAAACCTCTCCCAATCGCATTCCGGCAACCCCCTAGAAATAGCCTCCCTGGGGGTATCTGGATGGACCCTAGTAACAACTATTACGAATGAGTTTGCCTTTTTACGGGTGTGGCGGGAGTAGCTTTCCCTTGCCCCTGCCTTTTAGTTTTAGTGATTAGGCGATCTGCTGTCTTTTTGACAGCAGCGGAGAAATCCATTTCTTATCAACCTACTCACAATTGTTTACTACAGGCTTGCACTACAGTGGAAGTCCCTAACTCGGATAAAATACTCTCTATTTTTGTCTTTCCCAAGCAAGTTGGGAAAGAAAAGTGGTGCAAAAGCACCAATAAAAATAAGCCAAAACTGGGTCGAGTGCAACCGGCGCAGACCCAGTACGGGACGCTCTCTCCCAAGTACAACTCCACGACTTCCGTTGCCAGTGCGCATATACCGTCTCTAAAGACTCATTCTTTTTAAAATCCGCTTCGTGTCGAGATGTTTTTGCACGCTTATCAGTGTTCCACCAGCTCGATGTTTGATGACTCCTGATTCATTATACCACAGTGTATCCTTTGTATTCTCAAGAACAGTGTTTTATATATTCTCTTTTCTATTATATGTCCATAATGTATATTTATTTGCTCTCTCTCGAGTCGCGCGCGAATTTCGCATGCCATGCGGTTCGGACTTAGATTTTTTCACAATTATTGTTAATGCTTTTTTTGCAAAATTTTCTAATTGTGTTAGAGTTAGGTGTCAGCGGGGTACCACTCCTGCAGTGTTTCTTCTTTCTTTTGAGAGTAGTCTTCCTGTTGGGTGGTTCCCGGTCGACCTTCTGGGGTCTTTGTTTCTGTCACCTTTCTCTCTTCTTTGGGGGTGAACTGTTTTCTCATCTCACCTTCTCTGCTCCTCTCACCTCTATCATGCCCAGGACAATTCCCTGTGGGCAATGTCTGCTGCCAAAGCATGTGGACGATGTACATTCGTCTTGTTCCTCCTGTAATAGGTGTTCGGCCGAGCGGCCGTGTGGTGTCTGTGGAACATGGTCTTCCACCTTCTGGGCGTCAGTAAACCGTGTCGTTCGTTCTCGTGGCCGTGCCTCCCGCTCCCGCGGGAAAGGAGAACGTGGTCGTTCGGGGCCTCCCGAGTCGACTTTGTCTGGTGAGAGTTATTCCTCCTCCGTGGGGGATGTGCAGTCTTTTCCTGTGGTGGATACTGCGGGAGCCGTTGAGTGTTCTGGTGTAGAGATGCCTGGTTCCGGGACTACGGTCCCCCTCCAGTCGACATCTGAGGCTGTCACTAGGGTTGTGACTCCTCCTTCGGAGCCGAGCCGGTGTGCTCTCTCCACTGTTTCACCAGCCTCAACGACTCTCGACGTATCTACTACTGCTGCTGGCCCGTCTGCTTCGTTATCTGTTTCAGCCGGCCTCGGCTTTTCGCTGCAGGGGACTGCAGGACTGTCCGATACTGTAGACGTGGGATATCGGCCTCAGCCTTCCCTGACTTCAACTCGGCGAAGTCGGAGGGGGTTGCCGGCCGAGCCCATCGCTGTGGTCTCTTCGCCGTCGAGCACCACAGTTGTGTCTTTGGATTCGGATGTTCGTAGTGGAAACACTATGAACTCCGTGGCGTTTCCGCCTACTCACTCTGGTCACACGACCAGTTTTGGGGGGACCAACGCCTTTTGTGCAGCCTGGACCTTCTGCCCCACAGAGGTCCGCGGTGACTCTCATGAGTTCTCGCTATATTGATCCTCGGGGTGCATCGTACCCCTATACACGTCTGCCTTCAGATGTTTCGGCTGCCGCCCGTCGTCCCGCGTCGGGTGTTTTGGAGGATCGTGACCCTTCGCTGGTTAAGAGGGTCAGAGGTGAAGCCACTTTGCCGGTTCGCTCCCCTGTCGAACCGGTCGGTACAGGCAGTGAGCTTAGGGAGGCCCTCTCCTTACTCACTCAGGTTCTTTCTAAGAGCCTTCCTGTTGATTCCAGCGAGGCTATGGGTGGTTTCCAGGCGCCTCCTATGGCGCCGCCTCCCGGGATTGGAAACAGGCCGGTTTCCGATTCCTCTGGTGTCCCGACACCATGGGAGGCGTCGGCTGGTTTGCCCACGATGGGCTATGTGTCTTCCGACTCTGGGGAGGAGTCCGACATGCTTGAGGTTGAGGGCCAGCAGTCTTCGGACTTGGGGGCGGCTCTTGACTTTGTGTTTGGGTTTCTGCCTGAGCTCAAACCTGCTAACCAGCCGACAGTGTCAGCCTGGCCGCGATCATCGGTCGCGCGCCAACAGCCTATGGAGCAACCTGCTTCTGGGCGCCTTCGACCGTGCCAGTCGGTACAGGTGGTTGAGGCTTTTTCAGCATTGGATGCCAAGCTGAATTCCAAGGCTTTGAAGACTTCGTTCTTCACCAGGGTTGACACCTTTTTGCCTCCTGTGCGTTATCGTTCCTACGATTCCGCCAATCCGTCAGTCTGCCAGGCTTTGACGGTTCTGGATCAGGACTCCACTTCCCTCGGCTTTCCAAGCCCAAGTCTGCCGTCATTCCAATGACGACTCTGGAGTCCACGTTGGGCTTATCTAGAGAGATGCTTGGCATGCTTTCTCTCTCAGATCACGTCGTCTCAGCTTTGGCTGCTTATCTGCCTCCAGATAAGTTTGACGAGGTACAGGCTCCTTTGCGTGTGCTGTCCAAGGCGCTTATGCACCTTACTCACACGCATGCCTGTAACACGGCCAATTTGGAATTAGTTCGAAGGGACGCTGTGCTGGACACAGGACGATCCCTTCCCGAGGAGCAGCGTGCTACTCTTCGATCTGCTTCTTTGGCAGGTCCGCAACTTTTCCATGGTTCCGTGTCGACGGTCCGGGATGACGTCCTACGTCATTCCAAAGATCAGCTGCTGTTTCGTCAGCTTGATCAGCCTTCTCGGGCAGGCAAGGGCCGTTCCAAGCCTAACAAGTACCCTTCTGCTTCCTCTGTGAAGCAAAAGGCTGGTCCTTCTGCCGCCGCCTCTACTTCTTACTCACGGGGTAAAGGTAGGGATCGGCAGAATCGAGGGAAGTCTCAGGATTCTTCATTTAGCAGAGGAGGTGGTTTCTCCTCTCGCGGGCCTCGTCGGGGCTCGAAATGAAGGTCCTCACCTCGACTCGTCCCAGGTTGGAGGAAGGATAGCAGAGTTCGCAGACCATTGGACCACCATCACATCCGATCCATGGGTGTTAGATGTTGTTCGGTCCGGGCTGCGCATATCCTTCCGACGGCACCCCACTCTGTCAAGGGTGCCTCTTCCAACCACAGTTCCTTCAGACGTTTTACGTCGGGAACTTTTGTCCACGGAGATTGCCAATCTCCTGGCAAAGGGGGCGATCGAGGTCGTCAAGAACGTTCAGTCAGTGGGTTTCTATTCCCGCCTGTTCTTGGTGCCGAAGAAGGACGGCCGACTCCGACCGGTTATCGATCTGAGTATCCTGAACCAGTCTATCATTGCTCCCAAGTTCAGCATGGAGACTTTCAGGTCGGTCCGCCAATCAATTCACCAGGGAGATTTCGCAGCCAGCATCGACCTGCGAGACGCTTACTTCCACGTTCCGATGCATCGGGCGTCACGGAAGTATCTCAGGTTCGCTTTTCTGGGGCGAGTTTACCAGTTCAAGGCCATGCCTTTCGGCCTCAACCTGGCTCCTTGGGCGTTCACCAGACTGATGTCGCATGTGATAGCGTTCCATCGCACACAGTCCAGGGTGACTACTTCGGCATATCTGGACGATATCCTCCAGAGGCATTCCAATGCTGCCTTACTGGAATCGGATGTCGCCACTCTGTTGAGCTTGCTCACGTCGCTAGGATTCAGAGTCAACGAGGAGAAGTCGGACCTGGTCCCTTCTCAGTCGTTTTGTCATCTGGGGATGTCTTTCCAAACCAAATTCAATTTGGTGGCTGTTCCCCAGGCCAAGGCTGTGATTCTCTCAGCTTTTGCTCTGACTCTGTCCCAGTCGAGGTCCGCGACCGCTCGGAGTTTTCTCCGGCTGATCGGTCTCTGCGGTTCGGTGACGGATCTCATTCCTCTAGGTCGGCTGCGTGTCAGACCTCTCCAACACTTTCTGCTCAGTCGTTGGAGACCGAATGTAGATTCTCTGGATCAGGTGCTTCCGTTTCCGGACTCTCTGTATCCTCACCTTCTTCCCTGGACAGATGTTCAGTGGATTACGCAGGGTGTTCCGCTGGACTTACCCACTTCCGATCGCGTTCTGACGGCAGATGCCAGCGATCTCGGATGGGGTGCGACGTTAGATCCTCTCGGTCTTTCCCTACACGGGATGTGGGACCAGGATCAAGCAGCTCTACACATCAACCAGAAGGAGCTTCTTGCTCTTCTTCTGAGTTTCAGGCAGTGGATCCCTCACCTGTCGAATCGCCAGGTCCTTCTGCTATCCTACAATTCGACAGTGGTTGCTTACATTCGGAACCAGGGCGGCACGCACTCGCTTCCGATGTACGAGTTAGCTCGGGATCTTTTACTGCTCGCTCAGGATGTTCACGCCGGAGTGGTTGTTCGTCACATTCCCGGTCGTCTGAACGTCCTAGCCGACTCCCTGTCCCGACAGGGCAGGGTTATTTCCACCGAGTGGATGCTTCACAGGGCAGTGTTCCAGTCGCTTTGCGATCTCTGGGGACGTCCCCACATCGACCTCTTTGCGACTCGTTGGAACCATCAGGTGGACACTTTCGTGTCCCCGTGTCCAGATCCTCTGGCTTTTGCCGTGGACGCTCTGTCACTCGATTGGAACGGTCTAGTCGGCTACGCCTTCCCGTCGGTTCCGATTCTTCCTCAGGTTCTCGCCAAAATTCGAACCTGCAGTTGTCGAATCATTCTGATCGCTCCCCTGTCGCCTCAGCGGGTGTGGATCAATCAGCTCCGCTCGCTGATGGCGGCGGTTCCGGCACGTCTCCCGCTACGTCGCGACCTTCTTTGTCAAGGTTGCCCGAGGAGGTTTCACGTCGACCCGACTTCATTGTGCCTTCACGCATATCTTTTGTCAGGTCGTGTCTCCTCCGTAGAGGTTTTTCGAGACGAGCAGTGGAGTGCATTTCTTCTTCAAGGAGGCACTCCACTGGTTTAGCTTATGCATCTAAATGGAAGGTCTTCTGTCGATGGTGTGCTGATCACTCTGTTGATTATGCCAATCCTTCGATTTCACAGATTGCGGAGTTTCTGGTATATCTGTTTGATTCTCGGGGTCTCCAGCCTGTTACCATCAAGGGTTACAGGTCAATGCTTTCAGAGACTTTTTCTTATGTGGGGAAGCGTCGCATCGGCACTAATCCTTACCTCTCCAAGCTTGTTCTGCACTTTTCTTTGAAAAGGCCTCGGACTTTGCAGCTTACTCCACGATGGAATCTTTCGTGGGTGCTGCTTTGCTTGGGGGGGGGGGGGGGGGGGGGCGCCGTTCGAACCTTTATCCCAGGTGGATATGCATTTTCTCACATATAAAACGGCTTTTCTGATGGCATTTGCTTCGGCCAGACGGGTTAGTGAGCTTCACGCCCTCTCGGTTGACCCGGCCTTTTTTAGGAGCTCTCCCAACAGTGTTACTTTTACCACTGATTGCTCCTTTTTGGCTAAGAATCAGTTACCAGATACTACCCCTCCTCCTATCTGTATCAGGGCTCTTCCCTCTGTTGAGGGTACTCGCCCTTTGCTCTGTCCGGTCCGTGCTATTCGCATTTATCTTGATCGGACACGCTTCATACGGAAGGGCAGAAAACGTTTTTTTTCTTTCTCTCATTCCGGGTCGACAGAAGATCTCTCCTCAATCCATTTCTCGATGGATTTGTCTTGCTATTCGTACGGCTTATAGTCGTTTAGCAGCTGGCGATTGTATTACCAATCGTATTTCTGCCCACGAGGTGTGAGCACTGTCTACCTCTTGGGCTTATTCTAACTCCGTCAAGTTGTCGGATGTTATGCAGGCAGCCTACTGGAGAAATGCTTCTACTTTCTCCACCTTTTATTTACGCCAGTTGCAGGAGCAGTCGGAGGACCTTTTTGCCCTGGGTCCTCTTTCTTCTGCTCAGGCTGTTGTCTGCCATAGCCATTAGGCTTCTTGAAGGTCAGTTTCAGCCTTGTGCTGTTACTGTCCTTTTTCTGTCTGTGTGTCACACAGGCTCATATGTCTCTTTTCATTGTCCTTTACCAATGATTGCGACATTATGGTTGATAAGCCTCGGGACCTCTTCCTTCTACTTCACGGTTCCAGTGCACTAGGGTTATGTGGGGGTTGGTTATGCGATTCCCTCCAGCCTTTTGTCTATTCAGCCTGTAGTAAACAATTGTGAGTAGGTTGATAAGAAATCTAAATTTTATAGTAAATTTCCTTTCTTATTATACCTACCACAATTGTTTACATGGAGGCCCTCCCGTCTTCTTTACGGGTAAAGAATCTTTCCTCCCCGCTGATCACATAACTCTAACGTTTACGAATTCAAAAAGAATGAGTCTTTAGAGACGGTATATGCGCATTGGCAACGGAAGTCGTGGAGTTGTACTTGGGAGAGAGCGTCCCGTACTGGGTCTGCGCCGGTTGCACTCGACCCAGTTTTGGCTTATTTTTATTGGTGCTTTTGCACCACTTTTCTTTCCCAACTTGCTTGGGAAAGACAAAAATAGAGAGTATTTTATCCGAGTTAGGGACTTCCACTGTAGTGCAAGCCTGTAGTAAACAATTGTGGTAGGTATAATAAGAAAGGAAATTTACTATAAAATTTAGATTTCCATAAGTGGTATTGGGGTTGGTGATGGAGTTGATCCTGAATGACATTGAATCGGTTGATCTGTTGCCTTAGGCGCTGATGGAGTTGGTTCTGAATTGCTTAGTATCGGCTGACCTGGTGCCTTAGTAGCTGGGCTAGAGTTACTGGAGTTACTCGGAATTTCTATTAACCCATTTAGGGTGTAATTCAAATTGTAACTACTTGTTACTGAAACAGAACAGGTGGCCCAACATGTCGATTCCAGATAAACGTACATTATGAATGCTTTGGCAGTTTAAAGGAAAGTATTGGCTTCTTAGGTAGGCAGCCAAGTCTTTCCTAGAAATATCTGCAAAGCCATAGGATGGAGAATGTCGGTGTCTGCCCCACGCAGTTAACCCTTTACCCAAATCAGCGTCCAAATCCGGCCAGCGCTATTCAAAAAATCGCCAATTAATTTTCATTATTTCTTCATTTTTTGTCTCAAAAACATAGGTTATGACCCCTCGTTGGAACGAGCTCGTTCCAACGAGGGGTCATAACCTATGTTTTGAGACAAAAAATGAAAAAAAAATAGTTATTCAAGAATTTTATTTGCAAGTGTCGTATGCATTTTCTTTTAGGTAAAGGTTTAAGGTTTAGATCACTTCTTAGGAATTAGACAACAAAGTATAAAAAAAACCAACCAACCAACTATATCTGTTATGCTGTCTAATTTGGCAACATCTACATGTAATACGGGATGCGTTGTATGGACGTAATCGTATCTCCTGCGAGGCGGTTTTCACTACGAGGCTGAAATTGTCAAGAGTTGCAGAGAATGGATGTCTCGGAGAATTTCGCGCGTAAATATTTTTTTCATTAAAAAGGAATGCGCATTCTAATTTTCAGGCGATCTGGTAAAAAAGATTCGCAGTGATAAAGGTGCGTTCGATTTGACAAACTCGAATCCTGGGAAATAGAAATATATCTCTCCATATTCGAAAAATAGTCGCCTAATTCTCTTAGCACGCGAAGATGGCAATCCCGCTAGCTACTGTAATTCTGGGACATCGGTTACAGCTTTTCGTTTGGAGGATTTTAACCCGTTGAACTCTAGTGATATCTTCCACGCCAGTTCAATGTCAGCAATTAGAAGAGTTCATCTTCATTATGTGGGGTAGACCAATCAATATTTTCAACGTGCAGCCTTGGGGGTGCACCTTGAAAATATTGATTGTCTACCAAACACATTTACTGAACAGCCATCCTATAAATTGTCGTTATGACGTATTGTTGCGGAATTGAAGGAAAATGTTTATTGATCTGTGATCGTAAAGTTTGATTTCCATGTTGTGATTACTGGTGGTTCTATGGGGTTCCACCAGCCCGTGATCGTTTGGGATTCCTTCAGACGATATCAGACACAGGCTCCAGATTCTAGATTCAGTAACTTCACGAACTTGTCTTGTACATCAGAACGAAGACCAGTTTCGAATTATCTACTATTTTATTTAGTTTAAACAATATTTATTCATGAGAAAATATGATACATACATATCATTATCTACAAGATGGTTGTTACACAGAATACGTAATACAATGGTATGCATTAAAGTTATGTGTCAAGAACGAGATTTGTTGGAAGGATTCAGCATTAAGCTTTTAGCTTGTACTATTTTATTTAAACTCAGTTAGCAATTATTCTATAATAATGCGCAACTAAACTGTCGTTGTCTCTGGCATAAAAATGTACAGTTAACAAACAAACTTCATACCTTCAAATCGTAGTGGCGGCATGCAGGGTTTCTTCTTGTAGAGTTCGATCTGCATTCATCAGGAGCCCAGAGACAACTTGTCCATGCAGTCAGAAATTGGTGCTTATATACACCAAATTTCCGATGCAATACTTGGGGTATGTGACGACCGTCAGCAGTTTCTCCCTGACCTCAGGGAAACTAAGAGAAAGTCCCCTGATGTGGCGGTCGCCATTTTGTAGACTCTTTTACTGCCATGCAGACTGTCGGTCAGTTTGCATGCAGTCCATGGAATCTTGGCTCTCAAATAGTATTCCGCCGGGCGCCAGTTAACCGGCGGAATGTCCCGGTGACTGGTTCTAAAATGCAACGCAGAATCCCCAGTTCAATGGGGAGTTTCACCAGGTACATGTTATGATTTGTTAGACAGTTCGAAGACCAACACCCTGAAATACTACCGAATGTTATTGTTCTATCTATCAACAAATCCTCAAATGTTACTGCTTGTTGACAATTTTGGCCTGCAAAGGTATGCCTAATATTGTCAAGAGAACATCTGGCGTGTACCCACAGAGTACGCCTGTACTCTGGTCGCCAGTTTAATACAATTCCATGTAATTTAATTGTCATGTTTCAATCTGTTCAAAAACTGTTAAACAAATTAAATAATCTCGAGTCTATTGAATTTCCCAAATAAAACCCCAAGAGCTCGAGCTCTTACCCGAGCTTGCGGGCTTACTTAACCCCTAGATGCTCACTTCGCAACAGTATCATGTTTCGTCTCGGAAAAGCGGCCGCTAGGGTTCAAAGGGTTGAAGGCCTGTTTGCACATGAATTGGCAAACTTGATAGGGCGAAATTTTAACAGTTTGTTGCGACAATTTAAGTTACTTGTATATCTCAAAAGTAATAAGCTTTAATAAAACAATATCAGGTGTACTAAATCTAGTGTATCATATTTTTTATGTACCTCTACCCCAGGAACTTTTCTCCTACATTGTTGTTTTGTCTGCAGGACCTGCAAATCTCAAATTTCGGGATCCAATCGATCCCGGTTCGACTGAGACAGATTTCATATCGAATCGGACCTCGAATCAAATAGCGCGGCTCTTCGAGTTGTAAATATTACCCCATCATTCATAATATATCGCCAATCTTTATTGAAAGAAAGTATTCAATGGCGACTTGTCTGTTTTAGGCACGTCAACTAAAAAAGTGGAATTACAGAACGGAAGCAAAGTAGTTTTGAAAGATGAACCTCCTTCGATTCGTTGAGATGTTCTCAAAACTCTACAAATCCCCTCACGAAAGGTGCTACACCTCTCCGAGGACGACGGTTCAGATTCTCTGTCAAAATCCACTGTCAAGTGAATTTTACCCTTGAGCACCTGATTACTCCAGGTGGTGGCAAGGGTAGCCTTCACTCTGACGAGTGTCTCTTGGATTACAAGTGGGAGCTCCATTGTCAAGTTGTTAGCACCTCGGAGTCCAAGGTGCAAATGAAATGCTGTTGAGATGAGAACGGATGAGAGTTCATATCAGGTGAGGTTATATATATCAGTCAGCTGCACGCCATGTGACTTATATTATAGCGCGAATCACACTCAATCTGATACTTTAGGTGTGACTTGATGACCGAGGTCGTATTTGTATTAATTGTAGGTATATAATAAATTTATGAATATTTTACATACCCTAGTGAGAGTTCCACCAATCTCAGCAATCATAAAGGACAATGCAATTGATATTAATCCAGCGGCCACAACTAGAACAGACCAATAACATTTGTCAAAACGGGGGTTGAGAGTATTAAGACCACAAACGGCGATAAATAATTTCCGTTTGTATTTCAGAGCAGATAATACTTTTAGTTTTTTCTAGTAGTTAACAAAAATCAAGGCTGAACAATTACCTTCGGTGAGCGTTTATGCGAGATTCTGCATTGATCAGATATCAGGATTTCACAGCCACGAAGCTTCCTGTCTGTCTCGCGAATGGGAAAAATAAATTAGATATTGGAGGCTAAGGTTCTTCTCAGCGCATGCCTTGTGAAAATGGCCTCATTACCGGCGTATCATGTTTGATATTCTTTTAAAGTTTGCAGTAAGTTGATAAAATTCTGTTCTCTGCACAACGAGACAGATGAGCTGGAATTTTATCTGCGCATGTCACAACGTGCTGAACGTCAGAAAAAATAAGTGATAAATCTCGCGATCGGCATCGTAAGTGTTAACCCGCCGTACGGCTCCATATTAAAGATATTAAATAGTGTACCTTATGAATGACTCTTCCAAAACAATATACATTTCGACGTGGCGATGGCATTTAGCAAAAGTATAAATGAATAAAAGACTAAAATGAGTTTTTAATCCAAAATGCTATATTGATCAAGTTGGAATTATCCTGAATAACAATTCAGAACACAGCGAGATTGGAGTGGGAGATTCCACAATCAACGATACGAGTTGGAGTTTTGCGTGTATTTCACGAGCGCCGAAGGCGCATGTGAAATACACGAAGAAACTCCATCAAGGGTTGTTGATTACTATCCTTCGAACTCTACCGAGTTGTGTTCTTTATCTATACCAGGATTAAACTTGAAATAAGTTGATGAATCGAACATTCTAAAGAAAAATATCACCTTCAGCGGTGTGATTACTTTATTTGCTTGACGCTGTTTTGTGTCAAAGTAATAATAATAACACTTCGGCCGGCCGCTGATTTGTCGCGGTTCTCGTATGAGAAGGCCTTGGTTACCCATGTTCTACCAACTGCCTCCCTATTCCCGCGCTTCTTCTCTCCTCCCAACACTCGGAGACGAACTGCTTGATGACATCCCTTGTCCCATTCTTCCCAATCTCTCCGATTAGTATATTAACCCTCTCCTTTGAGTCGCCCCCTAACCACATGTCCTTCATCCTCCCATCCCACTTCTCCATTATACTCCCCGTGAATCTTGTTCTTTTAGACTGGTATTTTGGGCATTCTATAAGAAAGTGTTCCAGGGTCTCCACCATGCCCATGTTACACATCTGGCACTCCTTTTCACTGTTTTTCCCTATTTTTCCCCTCAGCTCCAGGGACCGCGACCTCAGCTTGAACAACAGTGACCCCCCAAAGGTGTCATCAAGGTACACTTCAAAATCAGGCTTCTCTTTATCACGTAGGCCACCGAAAGATCTCTTTGATTTGACCCCCTCTCGCCAATTACGGTTACAATCCTCCCTGACCCTTTCTCTGACGATCTTTTTGCCCAGGTCTGCCTCAACGTCAAGGTCCGAGATCTCCAATGAGTAGTTTTCTACTAGCTCCCTCACCTGGACCATCCACCCCGTCTTGATATTTGAGTTGAAAGTTCTCAGGAACATTACTTTACACCATCGGCTATCGGGAAGATTTACCAAATAATTAAGATAACCTAGTTTCAATAGGTCTATCCTGTCCTTGATCCTCATCACGGCACCCAAGCTCGCCCCTGATTGCTTCTAGTGCTGCGGCATTACTCGAGCCTTTTATCCATCGGCCTGCATCGTTCTGCAGGATTTCCAAGCTCTTAACAGCTGTCTGGTTTAGGGGTACAACTTCCGTACCGTATGTTATACTTGGCAGACCCACCATTTCCCAAAGGGTTTTCCCCACGAAAGCATTTCATTGAACGCCTGATGCGTCACGACCAATCAGATGCGTCCTTGCATTTTGTTCTTACAAATTGGTCAGATTCCACGCGCGGTGTATCTCGAATAGTTTTAATGTCTGTATTGTATCGAGTAAAGTTGAACGCTCGCATCAATCGTGGTATAAATACTCTTACAGGCGGAGAAAATATATATCGGTTTTGTTACGCACTCAATATTAAAATCTCTTTTCGGTGTGAGCGTGATGGCTCAGTGTGGTTTCGGCATTGAACTTCAAACCGAAAGGTCCACGTTTCGATTCCCATCAGGGTTAACTGCGTTGTTTTTTGGGGCAAGGTACTTCATCCCGATTACTCGCGTGGGGGCACGGTAGCGCTGTGTACTAAGGCGTACTGCAGGCCAATGGCGCACTTGTCTTCAACCAATGTCAACCCTGGTTTTGTCGAGTTAGTACGTAGGGGAGTCTGGCAGTTGCTCGCCGTTGGTCGATCGTTTTCTCTGGATACCCCGGCTTCCTCCGCTCGTAAAAAACTGTCGAAAGTGTCGTTAAATCTCAATAAATAAACTAGATGGAGTTATTTGTGTGGAAAGCACACAATGGTGTATCCCCGCATTTCTGCTGAAACACATTAGCATAGTTTAAATGTTTCGAATTAAATACCCTAGGAGCCTTTCGATGAAAACTAATTTTCCAACGATAAAAGTGGTCCCATCAGAACCACTTGGGTCCATATCAAAATTCCAAAACCTTAATGCACATCTAGAGATGCTAACTGAACACATCAGCATAGTTTAAACGTTTCGAATTAAATATCCCAGGAGCCTTTCGGTGAAAACTGATTTTATAACGATAGAAATGGTTTCACCGGAACCAGCTGGGGCCAAATCAAAATTCTGAAACCTTCATGCTCATCTAGAGATGTTACCCGAACACCTTAGCATAGTTTAAACGTTTCGAACGAAATACCCTAAGAGCCTTTCGAGGAAAACCGGTTTTCTAGCGATAAAAGTAGTTCCACAGGAACCACCTGGGGCCAAATCAAAATTCCGAAACCTTCATGTACATCAAGAAATGCTACCTGCACACCTTAGCTTAGTTTTAACGTTTCGAATTAAATACCCTAGGAGCCTTTCCATGAAAACTGATTTTCTAACGATAAAAATGGTTCCACTGGAACCACCTGGGGCCAAATCAAAATTCCGAAACATTCATGCACACCTAGAGATGCTACGCGAGGACCTTAGCATAGTTTAAAGTTTCAAATTAAATACCCTAGGAGCCTTTTGAGGAAAACTGATTTTCTGAAGATAAAAGTGGTTCCCCGGGAACCATTTGGGGCCAAATCAAAATTCCGAAACCTCGTTGCACAGCTAGGGATGTTACCTGATCACATTAGCATAGTTTAAATGGTTCGAATTAAATACCCTAGGAGCCTTTCGATGAAAACTGATTTTCCAACGATAAACGTGGTCCCACTGGAACCACCCGGGGCCAAATCAAAATTTCAAGCCCTTCATGTACATCTAGAGATGTTACCTGAACACCTTAGCATAGTTTAAACATTTCGAATTAAATACCCCAGCAGCCTTTCGATGACAACTAATTTTCCAACGATAAAAGTGGTTCCACCGGAGCCACTTGGGGCCAAATCAAACTTCCGAAACCTTCATGTACATCTAGAGATGTTACCTGAACACCTTAGCATAGTTTAAACGTTTCGAATTAAATACCCTAAGAGCCTTTCGATGAAAACTAATTTTCCAACGATAAAAGTAAAAAAGTGGTCCCACCGGAGCCACTTGCGGCCAAATCAAAATTCCGAAACCTTCATATACATCTCGAGATGTTACCTGAACACATTAGTATAGGTTAAATATTTCGAATTAAATATCCTAGGAGCCTTTCGATGAAAACTAATTTTCTAATGATAAAAGTGGTTTCACTGGAACCGCCTGGGGCCAAATCAAAATTCCGAAACCTTCATGTACACGGGGAGTATAATGGAGAAGTGGGATGGGAGGATGAAGGACATGTGGTTAGGGGGAGACTCAAAGGAGAGGGTTGATATGCTAATCGGTGAGATACAGGAATGGGGCAAGGGATGTCATCAAGCAGTTCGTTTCCGAGTGTTGGGAGGAGAGGAGAAGCGTGGGAATAGGGAGGCAGTTGGGAGTTCAGGGGTAATCATGGCCTTCTCGTCCGAGAACCGCGACAAATCAGCGGCTGGCCAAAGTGTTATTATTATTATTGCATCTAGGAGATGTTACCTGAACACCTTAGCATAGTTTAAACGCTTCGAATTAAATACCCCAGGAGCCTTTCGATGACAACGGATTTTCTAACGATAAAAGTGGTTCCCCGGGAACCATTTGAGGGCCAAATCAAAATTTCGAAACCTTCTTGCACAGCTAGGGATGTGACCTGATCACATTAACATAGTTTAAACGTTTCGAATTAAATACCCTAGGAGTCTTTTGATGAAAACTGATTTCCTTACGATAAAAGTGTGGTTCCACTGGAACCACTTGGGGGCCAAATCAAAATTCCGACACCTTCACGCACATTTAGAGATGCTACCTGAACACCTTAGCATAGTTTAAACGTTTCGAATTAAATACCCCAGGAGCCTTTCGATGAAAACTGATTTTCTAATGATAAAAGTGGTTCCACTGGAACCACTTGGGACCAAATCAAAATTCGGAAACCTTCATGCACATCTCGAGATGTTACCTGAACACATTAGCGTAGTTTAAACGTTTCGAATTAAATACTCTAGGAGCCTTTCGATGATAACTAATTTTCCAACGATAAAAGTGGTTCCACCGGAACCACTTGGGACCAAATCAAAATTCCGAAACCTTTATGCACATCTAAAGATGTTACCTGAACATCTTAGCTTAGTTTAAACATTTCGAATTAAATACCCTAGGAGCCTTTCGATGAAAACTGATTTTCTAATGATAAAAGTGGTTTCACTGGAACCGCCTGGGGCCAAATCAAAATTCCGAAACCTTCATGTACACGGGGAGTATAATGGAGAAGTGGGATGGGAGGATGAAGGACATGTGGTTAGGGGGAGACTCAAAGGAGAGGGTTGATATGCTAATCGGTGAGATACAGGAATGGGGCAAGGGATGTCATCAAACAGTTCGTTTCCGAGTGTTGGGAGGAGAGGAGAAGCGTGGGAATAGGGAGGCAGTTGGGAGTTCAGGGGTAACCATGGCCTTCTCGTCCGAGAACCGCGACAAATCAGCGGCTGGCCAAAGTGTTATTATTATTATTGCATCTAGGAGATGTTACCTGAATACCTTAGCATAGTTTAAACGCTTCGAATTAAATACCCCAGGAGCCTTTCGATGACAACTGATTTTCTAACGATAAAAGTGGTTCCCCGGGAACCATTTGGGGCCAAATCAAAATTTCGAAACCTTCTTGCACAGCTAGGGATGTTACCTGATCACATTAGCATAGTTTAAACGTTTCGAATTAAATACCCTAGGAGTTTTTTGATGAAAACTGATTTCCTTACAATAAAAGTGTGGTTCCACTGGAACCACTTGGGGGCCAAATCAAAATTCCGACACCTTCACGCACATTTAGAGATGCTACCTGAACACCTTAGCATAGTTTAAACGTTTCGAATTAAATACCCTAGGAGCCTTTCGATGAAAACTGATTTTCTAATGATAAAAGTGGTTCCACTGGAACCACTTGGGACCAAATCAAAATTCGGAAACCTTCATGCACATCTCGAGATGTTACCTGAACACATTAGCGTAGTTTAAACGTTTCGAATTAAATACTCTAGGAGCCTTTCGATGATAACTAATTTTCCAACGATAAAAGTGGTTCCACCGGAACCACTTGGGACCAAATCAAAATTCCGAAACCTTTATGCACATCTAAAGATGTTACCTGAACATCTTAGCATAGTTTAAACATTTCGAATTAAATACCCTAGGAGCCTTTCGATGAAAACTGATTTTCTAACGATTTTCTAATTACTTAGGGCCAAATCAAAATTCCAAAACCTTCATGCACATCTAGAGATGTTACGCAACTCTAGAGATGTTACCCGAACACATTAGCATAGTTTAAACACGTTTCGAATTAAATACCCTAGGAGTCTTTCTATGAAAGCTGATTTTCTAACGATAAAAGTGGTTCCACTGGAACCACCTGGGACCAAATCAAAATTCCGAAATCTTTATGCACATCTAGAGATGTTACCTGAACACCTTAGCATAGTTTTAACGTTTCGAAATCAATACCCAAGGAGCCTTTCGATGAAAACTGATTTTCTAATGATAAAATTGGTTCCACGGGAACCACTTGTGGCCAAATCAAAATTCCGAAACCTTCGTGCACATCTAGAGTTGCTACCTGAACATCTTAGCATAGTTTAAACGTTTCGAATTGAATACCCTAGGAGCGTTTGAGGGTGTAACGGACGGACGGACGGACGGACGGTGATCATGACTATATCCCCGCATTTTTGAAAATGCGGGGATAATAAATAGCCTTCTTGTGTTCGACGAACAGTTTGATTTTTGGAGAAGTTCCTTATTTAGTGATTGTTGTAATTTTAAACACCACCCATAGCTGATTCCTTTATTGCTGATAATGATAATTTTATCATCCAGTAATTAGATTGAAAATCGTAAAAAATAAGCCATCATAAATATTTTTCAACATGACAACGTGGTACCTGCTTTTATTTTCAAACTTCTTTGATCGCTCTTATTCTGTTTTACTACCGCCATGCGAATCACATATTTCGCTTTGAATCGAATCGAGTCAGTTATTTGAAATCGAATCGAATTTCTAATCGCACAGGAGTCTTGAAGTCCCGATTAATACAAATATTCCAACTACATCAACAAGGCATGCCCTGATGATGTAGTTGGAATTTTACCCAGTAAGGATTTTTCGTTCAAAAAACAGAAACTGGGGTGAGAATTCTGTACTGGACACTAGGGTTGCACGATATTCAAAAACTGAATACCGGTATCGGTATTCAAAAAAATACCGCGGTATATCGGTATATCTTCAGATATATGAACACAAGTACGACAATCGAGACTCGAGGCATCACAGTCGCAACGAATAAGCATGTCTTGACGATGCGGTTTGAAAAACCCTTACCCAACGCAGACGATATCAAAATTTATTATTTTCAAAATTAGTTTATCAGATTTTCCCCAAAGAATTCAACAAAACTATATGATGTGACCCCTCATTGGAACGAGCTCAACGAGATCGTTCCAATGAGGGGTCACATGATATAGTTTTGTTGAAATTTATTTTTTCAACTGCTGAATTTGTATATCACGAGGGCACAAGCAGACGACTCCTTGGATAAAGGGATAATATTATTCATTCGGGGCTACAGTTAAAAAACTCAAGACATCTTGAAAATTAAATTGTGGGTAAATAAATAATGACGATAAACCGATATTTTTGTAATTACACCGGTATTCAATCGATATTGGTTTGAATACTGGTATATATCTACTACTCATTGGAGATCTCGGACCTTGACGTTGGGGCAAACCAGGGCAAAAAGATCGTCAGAAAAAGGGTCATGGAGGATTGTAGTCGTAAGTGCGAGAGGGGGTCAAATCAAAGAGATCTTTGGGTGGCCTGCGTGATAAAGAGAAGCCTGGTTTTGAAGAGTACCTTGATGGCACCGTTGGGGGTCACTGTTGTTCAAGCTGAGGTCTCGGTCCCTGAAGCTGAGGGGAAAAATTGGGAAAAACAGTGAAAAGGAGTGCCAGATGTGTAACTTGGGCGTGGTGGAGACCCTGGAACACTTTTTTCTAGAATGCCCAAAGTACCAGTCAAAAAGAATGAGATTTACTGGGAGTATAATGGGGAAGTGGGATGGGAGAATGAAGGACATGTGGTTAGGGGGAGACTCAATCAAAGGAGAGGGTTGATATGCTAATCGGTGAGATTGGGAAGAATGGGGCAAGGGGTGTCATCAAGCAGTTCGTCTCCGAGTGTTGGGAGGAGAGGAGAAGCGTGGGAATAGGGAGGCAGTTGGGAGTTCAGGGGTAACCATGGCCTTCTCGTCGAGAACCGCGACAAAACAGCGGCTGGCCAAAGTGTTGTTATTATATTATTATTATTATCGGTTTATCGATATTCCGTGCAGCCCTACTGGGTACTGCACGGGTCTAGCCGGTAGCAACAGTGAGCTCATCGGCGATATTACTCGGGAACTTTAAATTTTCTTTCAACAGCGGCAGTGACTAGTGAAACTGGAATTAGCATGGATGGGAGCAGGGTACAGATGCCTTTTATGTTAATATAGCACAAACTTACACTCAGACTTTATTTTCAACATTATTGATGTACAATTTCTATCTCGGCTATACGATCCGTGAGACGACTAAGATGACTGATGGAAGTGAGGGGGCACGGCGGCGTTGCAGTAACCGGTTCTCGTTAGATCACCGAAGTTAAGCAATGTCGAGTCCGGTTTGTCCTTGGATGGGTGAACGCCTGAGCGATCGATTCGGGCTCCCGCGTTATGTTCTTGGGCAAGGCACGTAACCCCGATTGTCTAAATGGGGGCACGATGACGCCGTGTACTAAGGCGTACTGCACGTCGATGGTGCGCATATCTTCAACCAATCTAACCCTGCATGTGCTGCAGTGAGGAGTTACCATGTTGGGGAGCTGGCAGCAGCTCCACGTTGCTCGGTGGTTCTCTCCGGGTACTCCGTTAACTCAGATTCTTCGAGAAAAGCAGATTCATAAATTGATGATTTGATGGATTAACGCATTAAGATGTTTTCAACTCTTACAATCCATCACAATGCTTACTTGATTAATACAAGAGTCTACATGTTATTTTAACAGCTACTTAAGTTGATTGTTTTATTTTAATAATGCTACTTGGAAACTGTACATATAAAAGCATGTTAACTCTGTAAATCTGGTAATTCGGATATCCGATTGCAAGAACGTTGGACGGAGAGTTTGGTGACCGCTCCCGTCAACACTTTGTATTACATGTACGCTGCAGTCCAGTTAATAAATTTGTTACATAGTGGAAAGACTTTTAGTCTCAGTAGTTTGTGAAGTGAGATCCCCGGTACGAAATATCTTCGCGACCAGTTCCTCTGGTCATAATTTGGTGGATCAATTCGGGCATACGGTGACTTTTTAACTCACCTTGAGATAACGGAAGGACATTTCTGAGTCAAAAATGTACAGTGTGATTCCCCAAAACATTGTGAACCTATTGCAGAGCTTAAACACGGAGAGATTAGAACTGTCTTGGGACCAGTCTTATGCTTCAGTGGAAGAAACCAGCGTCATATGCAAAGAAACAGAGATCAGCAGCAAAACGTTCTATAGACCGAAAGCGTCAGGAAGATTTCATTATGAGGAAATAAAGAGACGTCTACGTCCATGAAGTAGTGGAAATGATCATAACGATGTTTGTGCTTCTGTTCTGAGTACTGGGAAGAAACCTGATGTGAGTAAACAAACGTTTTCTTTATCTGCTGTAAACTTGGACAAAAATTCTCAACCAAATGGCATTAGTAGACCACCCAAAATGTGTCTGCTACATCAGACATGTCAGAAAAAGCGTTCGTCACACGAAAGGCCACCTTGTCGGGTACATCTGAACTTAGCGCGTACGGCACTATGATGTCAAAAACATAGCGACGAAAAAAGGCCGACCAGAGAGGTGGAATCCCTTCAGAAGCTAAGAACATTTATTCCTTAGGTGACAAAACTGTCGGAAAAAGAAATACGCGAAAGAAATTTAGTGTCTCAACCAGGGGCTCTAAAATAAATTCATCAAACAAAGTGGACAGGATTGATGGCAATTCGGTTTCGATGGATTTACCAAAACGTCGGAAACTCAATTCTCGTTTTGGAAACATGAACTCGAATAAAAGGTTCCGAAATCCGAATGAAATAGTGGACATTTTATGTGGACATGTTTCACCACAGGGTTCAAAAATCTTTTGTGGAGAGTACTGTGATGGCGACATACAAAAAGTGTCTTTCGAATCGGTCCCTGTTGTTATAAGAGACCGAATAGATCCAAACTGGTCTACTTGGTTTAGTGGATAAAAATATGTGCACTGATATGTTCATCTATGTTACTTATAAAATGCAATCAGTTTATTTCTTTCGTATATTACATTTACTAGTGCTAATTGAGAACTTACCCTGACTACTAAAATATTCAGGAACAATGTACCCAAATGCCTGGAGGCATATTTTTGGGAGGCAGCGAGGTATTATGACCAGGCTAAAATCTGGAGTCTGGAACAATGGGTTAACTCAGATACTTCGAGAAAAGCAGATTTATAAATTAATGATTTGATGGATTAACGCATTAAGATGTTTTCAACTCTTACAATCCATCACAATGCCTACTTGATTAATACAAGAGTCTACATGTTATTTTAACAGCTACTAAAGTTGATTGTTTTATTTTAATAATGCTACTTGGAAATTGTATATATAAAAGCATGTCAACTCTGTAAATCTGGTAATTCGGATACCCGATTGCAAGAACGTTGGACGGAGAGTTTGGTGACCGCTTCCGTCAACACTTTGTATTACATGTACGCTGCAGTCCAGTTAATAAATTTGTTACATAGTGGAAAGACTTTTAGTCTCAGTAGTTTGTGAAGTGAGATCCCCGGTATGAAATATCTTTGCGACCAGTTCCTCTGGTCATAGTGTCCTTGGGCATGACACTCGCTCCCGATTGTCCACGTAGGAATCGTGATGTGAGTGTCCGCTATTTACTAGTATAGAATTGTACAGAGTTCGGCACGCTGTTTTCCTACAGGAATTGAGCTTTGCTAATGGTGAGGTTAGGCAGGACAATAGTGCACTTACTTAGCGCGCTATTACAACATAATAGTGCACAATGCTGTCACATGACTTCTAGTTTCAGCTGTATATGGCCATTAAGAGAGGCGTCGGTGCTGATATCGTGTTAGGTATTATTTATTAGAAATGATTTTCTTTCTTAAAATTTTCCTTTTATCGAGCTAGGCTGATATGACTTCAAACTCGGCTGATATGACGCCGATCTCGGCCGATATGAACCAAGCTAGAGTTGTCCTGTTTGGTGCGTTACTAGGCGCAGCCACTATGTTTACAACGAACCTGTTCGACGTTATTCGTCGAAAGCAATCAATTGGGAAAATTGGCGTTATCGGGAAAAAGGGAGTAGTTTTTGTACGGTTAGGAATTAATCATGGCAATTGGTAATGATTAGGTGGATAAGAGTAGAAAGAAGAGAGTTGTACAGAAAATACATCGCAAACTAAAATTCAGAGTTGAAGTGAGAGAAGACGTAGTTTACAGCACGGCCGGGGGCGCGGTGGCTCAGTAGGTAGAGGTGCAGGCTGCAAGCCGAGATGTCCTAGGTTCGAATCCCACCTGCGGCAACCGCGTTGTGTCCTCGGGCAAGACACTTCACCCCCATTGCCCACGTGGGGACACGGTGACCTTGTGTACTAAGGCGTATTGCATGCCGATGGTGCACCTACATGTCTTCAGCCAATGCTAACCCTGCTTGTGTGGAGGTGGTATGATGGGGAGCTGACAGTTAATCGCCGTTGCTCGGCGGTTCTCTCCTGGTTCCTCCGGCTTCCTCCATCCGCAAAACTGTCATGGTCATGATTAGCCATGGTGCAGAAATATGTGACCTTAAACACAAATAAATAAATAAATACAGTGCGGTCGCCATGGACTGGTCATTTTCCACGTGTGGGCAATATTTCCATGGACGCAATAATATTAGATTCAAAACATTAACTATAGGAATAATCCCCAAAAGTTTAATTAATGAAGCACCGGGTACAACCCGGTGCTTCATTAATTAAAATTTTCCTGATGATGATTTTTATTATCTGATAAACGTATGCGTGGACATCACTGCCTACTCGTGGATTACGACAGTAGTATGTCTCGAGCTTCTCATGCCATATTTGCTGGAGTGAAGAAATTCATAACAGCGAAATAGTTAAAAAAAATACATTGTCTGTAAAATGCTCGTTGTAAAAACAACATTCGTTCTTCGTCGAAGCACAGGCGTCTGGAAACTTGATCTAAACTTGTATAGAGATATATATCCCCCTACTTCAAATACCCCCTCTTATATATTTAATATTTACGTGTATATTATCTATTTATCTGATAACCATAGAGTATAACAACCGTTGTATATACTTGAAGTATTTACAACGGGTGTTGTATATAATTATAATTTATGCGAACGACCTTTGACCTCTTTCAATTCCATTTTCATTCATTCATTCATGAAACATCGTTATATCACAGGGCAGGTTTTAATTGTACGCTTATTGCACTTTGTCAAAATCCTCTGATGGTGTCATTTCTTATTTATTTTGCTTCAATAAAGGCAACCTAAAATTTTGCTTCAAAACATTGTAGAAATTACTTGAATGTTAATAGTAATTAGTATGCGGCGACTGCGAACTATTTATAGTCACGGCCTCAATCAAAAGTACTCGCGGAACTGCGCTAATTAAAAGTTCGTCTGCTCTACCTGAAAAAAAACACTTCGTAAAAATTGTAAACAAACGCAAAATTATTTGTTATATTGGGACTACAGCATAAAACACGGAAGAAAACTGGAACTATGTCAAAAAAAGAATAACTCTACTGAAACACCGTTTTGTTACTGTTAATAAAATAGTTGAAATTTATTTTGTTCCAGCGCAGTTACATGATGCAAGAAGTGCAATCGCACTTTACAATCGCCGTCATCGATTTTGTAATGTAAGGGACACAACTCTATGCGTCTTGTCCTATTTCTTTTGTCTCGTAGACTGGTTTTCTTTGGAGGCCCGTGGGAAGCATATATAAGTCGGGTAGACGCACGAGACGGGTGTCTGTTTGTTATCAGATAAAAACAATAAACATATAGTGTGTTTTTATATCTGTGTTATACAACTCGTTGAAATATGGTTTATTTTTTCTCGGCGAAGCCTCGAAAAAATAAACCATATTTCAACTCGTTGTGTAACACAGATATAAAAACACACTATATGTTTATTGTCTATATAAGAAAGGGTATTTCGAAGTAGGTGTGTTATATCTCTTTAGATCAGGTTTCCAGATGTCTGTGATTGAAATTCCCCTGTCCAGCTGTCCCGGCAATGTAAAGCCGATGACGCTCACGGTATTTAGTCATACCGCGGTATTTTATTTTAAACCGTACTCGGTATTGAAAAATCGAATACCGTGCAGCCCCATCTCATAGGAGGATCTAATGTGACGTCATAGCTCATTTGCTCGATCAGATTCGAGTCGTTCGAGCAATGACTTATCAGTAATTGCTCAATAGCTTATAAGGGTAATTTGCGATAGATATGTCTTCGGGGTGGCATAAAAGGCCTGGCGAAATAGGTAATAGTATCATCAGATAAGTATCCTGTAAAAGGCATCCTCGAAAGGTATCCACAAATAATACAATACCAGGTCATAGGTATCCTCAAGTTCTGAAATGAGGCTAAGAGCAGCATGTGCGAGTCACTCGAACGAGCAATTGCTCTATAGCTCATTTGCTCGATAGGGTTCGAGCAGTATGTGCGAGTCATTCGATCGAGCAATGGCTCTAAAGCTCATTTGCTCGATGAGCTTCGGGTCGTTCGAGCAATGACTTTTCAGTAATTGCTCGATAGCTTATTAGGAGAATTTATCATAGGTATGACTTGGGGTGGCCTAAAAAGCTGGACCAAATAGGAAATAGAATCCCCAGATAAGTATCCTATAAAATGTATCCTCAAATAATATATTGCCATGTCATAGGTATCCTCCAATACCGAAATGGGGCTACGAGTCGTATGTACGAGTCACTCGATCGAGCAATTGCTCTAAAGCACATTTGATCGATGGGATTCGAATCGTTCGAGCAGTATGTGCAAGTCACTCGAACGAGCAATTACTCGATAGCTCATTTGCTCGATGGACTTCGAGTCGTTCGAGCAGTATGTGGAGTCACTCAATAGATTTTTGGCTTTAGGAATAATATAGGAATTTGTGGAGGTTGTCTCTCAGTTGGTTATTATCCAAATGGGCCCCTCAGTAGTATAGCGCTATGTGCTACTGTTATAAGCAATGGTATGGTGGTCCTAAAGGGATTCCGGGGGAAATCCGAACCAGAGAAACTACTCTAGTTCAATCGAAATTACCCCTGGGGGGTCTTCTCTATTCCTAGGGGATTCTCGGTACCAGGGTATGGCGGTCCTAATTAGGATTCTGGGGAAAATCCGTATCAAATAAAGTCAATTTCGGTAGTTTGGGGTGGACGAGCTCGTTCCAACGAGGGGTCATAACCTATGTTTTTGAGACAAAAAATGAAAAAATAATGAAAATTAATTGGCGATTTTTGAGAATAGTGCTGGCCGGTTTTGACCGTTACGTTGGGTAAAGGGTTAATACTTTGGTTCCTTTATCTGAACCTTTTGGAACAGAAAGATGTTATTACTTGGTTAGTGTCATATCGGCAGAGATATCAGCCCTCGATAACTTCACATCAACCTTTAATGTTCGGTCTCAGGCTGATATGAAGCCACGTCGGGCTGATGGGTGGGGGTGGTGGTGGTGGGAGGTAGTGTTATAGTGTCAACTCACCAGGTGGTTAGAGGGTTAACTACAAGTTATAGGGGCAGGGGCGCTATTTTGTGGACAGACTCTACATACTCAGAACGACACTCACGTGTGAATGGGTTAATCGATATGCCTCTCGTTTTATCATTCCGCGCTAGCACTCATGCCATATCGATTAACCTGTTCACACGCGTGTTTCATTCTGTGTTTATTGCACGCCTTCCCGTCTATAAAAACAATTATTAGAAGGACACTCAGCAATTCATTTGACAACTATCAACAAAAGTACACATTTTGACACCAACCAGATTTGCGAAGAGAACCCGTGTTTCTTGTTCGTCCCCTGCGTTTCAATATGTTCCATGTGCCTACTGGCACATATCACACACTGGAGCTCAAGAGGGCGATTTTCAGCTATCGCTAGGCATTCAAATTGTAATTGCGTTGCACGATTTGCAGAAAATTCCAGTGTAATTTCGCTTCTATTTAAAAATAGTCCATCGAACAGATTTTCATTTTCCGTATGGTTTAGCGTTGCTGTAGGTGGGAATTACTTAGAACAGGCATGTAATAAATAAAAAATCTTGTATGCTCTTGATGAGTCAGTATTTAATTCATTTATTGAAAATCACAATGCAGGACCTAGGTGTCCAAGAGTTAATCCCATGAACCCTCGTTTCGTTGAATGGTATCGCTATTGTATACACTTGCAGTTAGATAGGTCAGTCCAATATCAATATACAGGGAGGATAAAATAATAGCTGCAGTCTTTAGCCGTCTGAACTTGGACCGAAAAATTGGTCTTACGCGTTCCAAGGATTAATTGAGGTACACACCCGTAAGTTACTCAGTTTGTGGGTATTCGAATGAAAATCATCGCTGATTTGCGCTTATGCTTCCCAAACTCTAGTAGCGCGTAATTATTTTGAGAACTGTTGGGGTATAATCTTGGACTCGGTGGGCCCAGAATTGACAGCTGTGGCGCTTTAGGTCCAATGAGATTGGGTTTGGGATGATCAACTGAATGTAAGACCTCGCTTTCTTCCAAAATCTATCTAGATTCCTAGAACTGGGGCTGAAAATTAGACCAAACTGGACTCGTTCCAAGTTAGAAGCAGACCCAGATTGCCTTCTCAAATTCGTGCGATGTCAATGTAAGTTAACAATAATAATAACACTTCGGCCGGCCGCTGATTTGTCGCGGTTCTCGTATGAGAAGGCTTTGGTTACCCATGTTCTACCAACTGCCTCCCTATTCCCGCGCTTCTTCTCTCCTCCCAACACTCGGAGACGAACAGCTTGATGACATCCCTTGCCCATTCTTCCCAATCTCTTCGATTAGTATATTAACCCTCTCCTTTGAGTCGCCCCCTAACCACATGTCCTTCATTCTCCCATCCCACTTCCCCATTATACTCCCCGTGAATCTTGTTCTTTTAGACTGATATTTTGGGCATTCTATAAGAAAGTGTTCCAGTGTCTCCACCACGCTCAAGTTACACATAGCATATTACAATGCAACACCAATTTATATTCTTGTCGCCAGAGCGACCTGGAATGTGTGAAGAGTTGTTGTGATTGCAGATTAGAAAGATGTAACAATTGCGAGATCACGTTTGAAGAAGACGCAGATAGTTTGGATGTTGAGTAGACTGCTTGAATATCGAGCAAAAAAAGGCCAGGTGCTCATCTGAGCTTTTCCGTTTCATCATAAATTCCTTTCTTTTCGGGAATAATGGTCACATTAGTCGATCAATCTACATGAGTTTCATTTCGAGTGGCTTTTTGCAGACAAAAAGGATTTTCACGATTTTCGGTCGCCATTTTGGTAACCATCTTAGACAAGGATCATCGCTATCCTATACAAACATTTAGATAATATTCAGGTGTCATTGGCTGTCGTTCTATAAGATAGTTTACGCTTCTACTAGGAGAGACGATGACAAAAATAAGCACTTTCAGTGCCCATCTTGGACGCCATCTTGAATAATAAAAAAAAAATTCCCCAAGCCGGATTTTAGATTCGATAATTTACCAATTTGTTCCAGGTCCAATTCCATAACGACCACCTTAATGAACTGCAATTTTCATTTCATAGAAATGTAAAAATTACCAATTTCAAAATATTAAGAATAATTAAAAATGCATATTATGTTTTCAGGAATTTTCAAAACGATGTGCGTAGTATTTTCGAATAGAAGACAAAAGAGAGGTGGTTTGGCGGACTTATGAAGCTAACCTCCTCCCTCCACTCCAGGGTCCTTCGAATCACACATTTTTGATTCGAATCGAATCTCGAATCGAATCTCGAATCGAATCAGGCGTATTATTTGAAATCGAATCGAATCGAATCTCGAATCGAATTATGGGGGCTTTGAAGATGACCGACTGTGACGGTAGAAGTCCCGACTGATAAAATATTTCAGCTAGATCATCAAGACATGCCTTCCTGGAAGGCATGCCTTGATGATGTAGTTGGAATATTACCTAGGAACGGGTGTGAGGCTACCAGCACTAAGCACTTCACAGGACTAGCCACCAGCAACACCACATCGTCTACATTGTTTGGAAACTTTCACTTTGTTTTCAACAGTGGTAGAGTCTACTGAGACTGGATTTAATCAGCATGGGAGGTGGCATGGGTTAGATGTTATTTATGCTAATATAGATGAATTTACACCATGTCTTTATGTTCTGCATTATTTATGTAAAAATTCCATCTAAACTTCGTGAGACGACGACAATGACTAACACCAAGCTATATTCCCGCGTAATGGTTCGAAGCGAATCTGCAAGTTGATTTCGAATCGAATCGAATATCAACTTAAGATTCGAAATCGAATCAATTCTCCAAGCTTCGCAGTGTCCTACGTCACTCACTTTAAAAGGCAGGTGACAGGGCAAGAGCAACACAGAAAATAATAAACAATCATGACAGACGTTACCTGATACTTTGGCAATCAACGTTGCTTTAACTTCTGATATTTTACCGACTCTGTCTTTGAAGACGTCTTGCCATAACACAGCCGATATAGCTCCAAATCCGGACGATAAAGTGCTGCGAAAACACGAAAAATATTTAACTAAGGGTTGGTAAGAAGAGGTATGCATTATAGGCTTATTCTCTTTGCCGAGAAAACTTCTTTCCACACAGAGGCAGTGTAGCCGGAACATATAAAAGGCGGAAGCATACTGATGTTCCTACCCGAGTAGAAAGAAAATACATACATAACCTGTTTTAAGCCAATAAAGGCTAATCGCTAAATTAACAATCCACCGTGGAGCCATACTGGCACGCGCCCAGTCGAAATCGGGACAGTGCGGGCATTGCTCGCTCAATTTAACACCCAGTAAACGACGCTCTCTGGCATTTACTGAATAGAAAGATGGAATAAGGTACATCCCGGATGGAGAGGTCACCCGTGCCTCCCTAGGCTTTGGGCAGGGACAAATGCCCTCCCTCTTGCACACCCATCCCCTTCCCCCGCGCCCTGGTAGCAGGGCGGTAGGCTGGTCAAAATTGGGTACATTGTCAAACGTAGCGAAGAAATTATTTCCCGATAGGCATGTGAACATTTCACGCATTTTGGAATGATTATAAACAAGTATTTGACCGATTGTATCAGTGTATATTAAATGATGTGCCGGTTTTCTTTCGTCTCATTGATCTGAAGACCAACGAGATAAATGTTTACATCCTCCAGGGAACCGTGTACGATATAAACGTCTTCAACAAAAGTCCGGGATGCATCCCTTGGTCCCCAATTAGTATTTTAAATATTTTGGCCAATTATCGCATAAATACGAGCACTAAAGAACCCCCCCCCCCCCCCCCCCCCCCCCCCCATTGTCCAATTGCAGCGGTCAATAATATGGGACCTCGTTGTCGTTGCATGTTCACATTGGTTTGGCTTGTTCAACTAAACTGTATAGCTGGCTATAAATTGTGATGAGAACTGACATACGCCATTACCACAGCCACAAAGGAATTGGAATGTTGGCCATGTTGTCGATAATCGGCCATTGGGGTGGGTGACTATCGCATTGGTCTGATACAACTGAATTGTTGGAACGCTGATACAACTGGATGGTTGGAACGTTCGTTGGTCGCATATAGAAAAGTGTTTCACCTGCAGCCATCTTCACTGTTGTGGTTGGGGTGGGGAGTTGATGCTATAAATAAACAATGCTTAACCAAAAACAATTCTCGAAGATTTTTCAATTTTCCGACGCCTCGCAATCGGCACTCGCATTTCAACCCTGCTGCAGTTCCATATTGAGTACCGATACAAATTTTAATGTCCTGTGCTGTAAGTCCGTACAGAGTACGCAGATACCATATCCAAGGAAAAGTATACCATACCACATTGTTATTCTCAATATAAGGCACACGTTGTAATAAATATGTGCGACAGATGGCATGACTTGATCCTTTTGTTTCATTATTATTCGCTTTTCGCGAAAAACCCGAAATAAGTAAACTAAATTCTCAATTCCACAGGGCAAAAAATATGTAATGGTCTGTTGGGCCCTTTTTGGACTACGTGCTAAGCTGCCAATCATAGTGAACTTTTGAAGTTTTGGAAACGGAAATATTACTAAAACAATTAGAGTTACCTTTCATGATGTTCTCCAAACGTTTGTATGACACGAAAAAAAGTCAGTCCCATAGGAGCTAACTTCAGGTGGTAAGAGACTTGGACAAAGTCTCTTTCCACCTGAAGTTAGTTCCTCTTGGACTGACTTTTTTTCAAGTCATACAACCATCTCTTCTAATAATATGTTTGGGGTATGGGGTGCTGGGGTGGGATTGGGGTGGGGGTATTTATGTAAACAAGTAACGATATTACTAAATACTTTCAACGCTGCGTTCCTTACAAGATTGCCGCATAAAGTTGAAATATGTACTAACAATTTTAAAGTTACATGTAAGAGTAGTTTCCATGCGTTTTCAGTTTTTTCGTTTTAACCCATTTTCGCCAAATATGGTTCAGCACAGGATATTACTAAATTGCGTATCAGTAAAATGGTAAAATAATATAATTTGATGTCTGGGAAACACAAATATGTTAAACGATGATGTGCACATTTTTCGCACATTTTTCTCGACAATACGAATTGAATATTTACAACTTGTTTTAGTTATTATCACAGTGAATCATCGTACAGCTTAAAAAACAGGAAGTCGTTGATTGCGAGGCGAGGTATTTTATTTCTAGATTGAAGTTTACTGAGCATTTACAAATAAATTTTATGGTTCAACAAAATTAAAAACAGATAGCACGATTGTTCTCGTCAATTCAAGGTGAGTGCATATTTTATATTCACTTACCAGTACTATGCGCATGACTATTCGTGAATAATCGAGTTGTGTTGCAAAATAGTCATTTAAATCATCGTCGCTCAGCAATTTCTCACCGCAAAATCTACGCAAAATGTTACTTTTCACTCATTTATTTGTCAACGCCTTTGTGTGTTATGTGATATATCCATTTACAACAGTTCTACAATTTACAACACTTCCTGTCATCAAAGATGACCACAAATCTCCAATCGAATATATTTTATTCATGCGCCAACTGCAACACACTCTACGGTTAGTTGTAAAATCACGTAATCATTAGTTGCTGAAATCTGCCCAGTTAGTTAGGTTTTTTTTGGTTTTTTTATTAGGGTTTAACGAGACATTAACAGCCAGGGTCATATCATGTTGGTGACAGTTTTACGGGTGGAGGAAGCCGGAGTAACCGGAGAGAACCACCGAGCAACGACGAGCAGCTGTCAGCTCTCCAACATCGTAACTCTGAAATCTGCACCACGGCACAGGCAGGGTTAGTTTGGTTGAAGACATGCGCACCATCGACGTGCAGTACGCCTTAGTACACAGCGTCATCGTGCCCCCATGTATGCAATCGGGGTTAAGTGCCTTGCCCAAGGACACAACGCGGGAGCACGAATCACCCATCCAACTACTAACCGCGCTCGACGTTGCTTAACTTCGGTGATCTGACGAGAACCGGTTACCGCGACGCCACCGCCCCCCCCCCCCCCCCCCCCCCGCCCAGTTAGTTGTGATTGCCAGAACACAATTATTGTAGATTTAGAACAACATTTTGTTAAATGTCGTGTGTGTGTTCTCCAGAAAATATTTAGTATTCGAATGATACGAAGGTCCTTAATCCTTTACCTAACATGAAAATCAGACGACACTTGCAAAAAAATTCTTGAATGACTAATTTTTTTCATTTTTTGTCTCAAAAACATAGTTATGACCCCTCATTGAAACGAGCTTGACGTGCTCGTTCCAATGAAGGGTCATAACCTATGTTTTTGAGGCAAAAAAATGAAAAAAATAATGAAAATTAATTAGCAATTTTTTAGAATAGAGCTGGGCGGTTTTGGCCGTTACATTGGGTAAAGGGTTAATGTGTTTTACAATAGATTATTTAGATATCGGTGGGTTATCTTTTTATTAGTCACATTCAATTACTAGAACCCATTATATTCTGCTCATTGGCCAAATATTCAGAGAGATAGACAAGCTCTGTACGGTTAGTCGTATATACCCACGAGCATTAGTTACCACACAGATATTCCGTAGGGCTAAATACGACTTCTCAATGGACACAGTACTAGTAAAAAGTGAAATCATGCATGCACATATATATATAGTTTGGAGTTTCATTTTATGTTTTCTCAGTCTTACGACCAGTTGACCTTCCTTCGCTATGGGAAATTCCACATCGAGCCTGCGTGTGAAAAGCAGTGGCAAAATTGGTGTTGAGTTTCATTATTGGTATGCGAGAAATATATTGAGCTCAGAAAAAAATGTCATTCTAATTAAATATAGAGGAAAGGAGAACACAATAATCATGAGCGAATTATTGAAAGTAAAAGCCACACGTCTTTGAGGAAATTGAGTTCATTTATTAACTATCTTTTGTGACATTTCGGCGGTTTGTATGATACTGAATCGTTGAAAACATGTATATCTTATGGTAAACACTTAAAACTGACGACGAAATGATGTTATAGCAAATCAATTCGATAAATATAATACTTCAGTGATCAAGATACAAACGGGTTTTTTCTCCCACTCCCACGCCATGGCTTTCTGCTAGATTCGATTGATTTTTATAAGCAGGAAAACGCGCTTCTCTTCACGCCCGTGTTATTGGTTATGGCACTTGATTGATTCACTGTGTACAAAAATGTTTGATGATTGCTAATTGCTTTTTGCAATATCGCTATAATGCAATTCTATGATTCTTGGTTCCATCTATTTACATGAATAGGTTACCGTGTGATATGATGTACCGGATCCCCGGAATGTATATACAGTACGTTGAGAGTGGTTTGTAAGTAAATCACCCACGGAGTGGAGTTATCACCCAAAGTATCACTTTCAAATTCTGCACATACATAAGCAATGTTTCAGCCAATGGACCTCCGGGTTTAACCCGGAGGTCCATTGACTGAAACTTTGCTTGTGCTTGTAATGCTTTGAAAGAAATTTTCAATTAGTGCTTGGGTGCAATCTCCACTCTGCGGGTGATTTAGTGATAACACACTCTCCATATGATACATCTGTTGTTTTTCTTATTATATTTTCAAATTCTTATATTCTTTGGGTAGTAGAAAATAAAGCTATTATTATTGTGATCCACGCGAAAGCTTTTTAGCAACGTTTTTCTTGGGCCTTGTGGGTGAAATTTCAACGCCTCACATCTTAATCTTCACTAAACCTCATTTTAAATAAAGGGTTCTTGAAATATTTTATCAAATCCCGTGAAGCTTCACTTCCACTGATCGCTTTGTGGTAACACTGCCCACATAAACTAGCACTTCTGCGTTTTATATGTGGAAATTCGAAAACTCGTCACCCTAATAAATATTTCACTCAAACATTAGATACTCGCTTTGATGTCAATTTTGGACACATGCGATCCCAAACATGTTGGCAGTGACATGTCTCTTTCCGATTAGGGGAGGGGGATTTGGGGTCGAGTTGAGTGTGACGGGGTAATAGGTAGTGAGGTGTTGATGTGAAACATTATGATGATTGGGAGTTGGCTGGGACACCAGGGCAGAAAATCATGATTGTTGACACCAGTGTCCGCGTTGCTGATCGATCGACGGAGGAATAAACCTATTTCGAAACTGTCATCTTCGATTTTAATCTATGCAAGATTTCAGGTCGCGGGATGTGAACATTTTAAGTATGCACGTTGTAAGCGATGGGAGAAGAGAACGAGTGAGGCGCTTCGGACCCCATTACGTTTATTAGAGTGAAGTAAAAAAACATTTAGCCAGTGTAACGATTTGTTTAAGTCAATGGCAATATTGTACGGGCATGCCGTCACATGGTCATACCTGGAATGAAATAAAGAGCGTTCCAAAAAAATAGTTAGGGAAGTTTATAGGCCTACTTTTGAAGTTTAACTGAAACGAATGCTGCAAATAAATGAATAAATAAATTAATAAATAACTAAATAAAAGTTCGCTTTTGCAGGATTATACTATAAAAGTGGCGATTGTCTTAATTAGTTTTTTAAACTATGTCCGAGGGTGCACTCACGGGAACACCCGGGCTATATTTCAAGGCTATTTTTAATCTAATGAAAACATATTGCTTTTTCAAGTTGTTCAATAATGTGATTCTGTGTAAGGTGAGCTAATACACACTCTGTACGCCAAAGCTATTCGGATTTATACCACAAGGGAAAACACTCTTAAACATTTGCTGAACTTGGGGATTGCATTTTGTGATGTGTCATTTGCAAACAAAACTTTTCGAACTCATAGATCAGAATTGTTCTTAAACAAAAGTACCAGTAACACTGCAGCTAAACTTGACAAACTTGGACTTGGTAAGTCACGAGTGCATTGGCAAAGTTGGAGATTATCGACTGCCATGTTATTTGACTAAAGATTCAACACAAAACCATTGTGTATGCAATTTCAGACCGAATGCATGCATTCATAAAGGTGCAATGTTGGCATTTCGAACACATTTGTTGATTCGCAAACACACTACCCCCCCCCCCCACCCTGCCCCCCCCCCCTCCAAAAAAAATGTACGTAATTTAAAAGTGATCGACTCCTAACTGAGCCTGTTAGGGGTTTGATAAAGTTTATTATACACAAATGTACTAAGTTCAAAGGTCAATGCTGAAAACGAAGTTTCTATCGAAATGAAACAAAATCGAAAGCGCTAATCTAGAAAAAAAATGTGGACGAACGTACTAACACACTAACGCACGGATTGAAAAGAACGGCAATAGCTGAGCTTGACTTCGTCAAGTTCAGCTGAAAACAGAAACTCTTAGTTTTGCGTTTTTCAACCATGATATCATACTAATATCTGTTGGAGCTAACCTGTCTTTATGACCCCCTCTTCGATTTGAGCAGTATTATCCATTTTTCGCGACCAAAAATCAGGGTTGTCATCAATTTGAAAAAGAAAAACACTGCGTACACCGCGTGACTTCGCGTGCCTTCCATCACTAATGGGTTAGTGCACGTGATTTGTACTGAATATATGTGTGAAGAATTGTTTCCCATATGTTATATGAAAACAGAGCTTCTCATTCTCCGTAAATATTTGGCCTATCCATGTAAAGCACCCACCGATTCAAACAACATCGCGGCCTGTGTTTATTACACATCCCATGAATTAAAATTCATTTAAATAAACAAATTTTAATTCCAATGTTTAAACCCAAAGGTGAAGAGTCCGTTTGTTTTGTTTCAAGCTGTACTGATCAAATGGATCGATAAAAAATCAAAACAAGCTTTTGGGAACCAGTGTTTGTTAATATTCGTATCGCTGTTTCTCTTCGGGTGGTGCCCATTCACGCCTAACCATTTGGTATCTATTACTGTTAGTAAAAATATATAAGTACACATTTGGGTAGATTTGTAAAACTGCTGGGAGAAACGTTTTAAAAGAAGTTCGAAGTATGTCAAGATGTCCGAAGATTTACCGAAGTAAAGTTGACAATAAGATATAACGTTACCCGCAAAACGAGACAGCCACGGAACTGGGTTAATGTTGTGATTGGACAATAATTGTTTTTTTAATATCTCATTTTTGGTTAACTAATTTTATTGTGAACCGACTTTATTTTCCTTTGGACGTTTTCATTTTCACACAAACCCGACAGATGATTGATAATTGTACAACGAACTTTGGAAACTTTTCGAGGCGTAGATAATGACTTAATGGGAAAGAAACAAGAAAAACATTGCTGGGAAAAAAGTTCCGGCATGTACATCACCTGTTGAATACAGAAACATTTATGTCATAGTGGCCATTCCGTTAAATGCAAGGGTTTAAAGTTTAATGGGTGAGTAATAATACATTTTATTACTTTCCAAAGTGTGATTTACTGAGATTTCCGGGTTTGATTATAAACGATAACTTCACAAGTGAATTATGCAATCAACAATTGTGTCATGTATCCGTGCGCGCAAACGAAGACGCTTTGCCGTGGGTGTAATGGGGACTTCATTGGGTTTTATTGTTTTTTTAACCCTTTACCTAACATGAAAAGCAGACGACACTTGCAAAAACAATTCTTAAATAACTATTATTTTCATTGCTGTCTCAAAAACATAGGTTATGATCCCTCATTGGAACAAGCTCGACGAGCTCGTTCCAATGAGGGGGTCATAACCTATGTTTTAGAGACAAAAAATTAAAAAATAATGAAAATTAATTGGCGATTTTTGAGAATAGCGCTGGCCGGTTTTGACCGTTACGTTATGTAAAGGGTTAAATAATATAATAATGGATGTGTAATAAAATGGGTTCCAGTAAATGAATGTAACTAATAAGAAGATAATCCACTGATATCTAAATAATCTAATCCAAAACACATTCAGGACCTTCATATCATTCGAATACTAAATATTTTCTGGAGAACATTTAATCAAATAATTGGGGGCGCGGTGGCTCAGTTGGTAGAGGTGCAGGCTGCAAGCCGAGAGGTCCTCGGTTCGAATCCCACCTGCGTTGTGTCCTTGGGCAAGACACTTCATCTCCATTGCCCGCGTGGGGCCACGGTGGCGTTGTGTACTAAGGCGTACTGCACAACGATGGTGCACTTGTCTTCAACCAATGCTAACCCTGCTTGTGTGGAGTTAGTATGTTGGGGAGCTGACAGTTGCTCGCCGTTGCTCGGTGGTTCTCTCCGGGTACTCCGGCTTCCTCCACCCGTAAAACAGTCACGGTCATGATTAGCCATTGTGCAGAACTATGTGACCTTAAACACCAATAAATAAATAAATGTAAATAATCAAATAATTGTGTTCGTAGAATCATAACTAATTGGGCAGATTTCACCAACTAATGATTACGAGATTTTACAACTAACCGTACAGTGTGTTGCAGTTGGTGCACGAATAAAATACATCCGATTGGTGATCTGGGGTCATCTATGATGACAGGAAGTGTTGCAAATTGTGGGACAAAGAACTGTTGTAGATCGATATATCGCATAACACTCAAAGACGTTGACAAATGAGTGAAAAGTAACATTTTGCGTAGATTTTGCGGTGAGAAATTGTTCGGCGACGATGATTTAAATGCATATTTTTGCAACAAAACTCGATTGTTCACGAATAGTCATTCGCACAGTACTGGGAATTGAATAGAAAATACGCACTCACCTTGAACTGACGAGAACAATCGTGCTATCTGTTTTGAATTTTATTGAACCATGAATTTTATTTGTAAATGCTCAATCTCAAAATAGAATATCTCGCCTCGAACTCAACGACCTCCGGTTTTTTAGCTGCACTATGATCTACTGTGGTTATTGACAAAAACAACATTAAAAAGTAAATACCGTGTCACTAGTTTTCAAGGTACAGTTGAAACTAGAATTCCCGTGACTGTATTGTGCACTATTTTGAATCACTAGCGCACCGAGTAAGTGCACTTTTATCCCTATCAAACAGCACCATTAGCGTAACTCAATTCCTGTAGAAAAACAGCGCGCGCAACTCTGTACAATTCTATACTAGTAAATATGGCAGCGGCCCCACTGCACACACAATCAGTGGGTTTGCGTTTTATGATAACATCTTTACGTCATTCCACAATATGTGGATTGTACTTGGAAGACTACCAGAGTAAATCAATATTTTGCAATTTCTGATTGGGAATGCGCAGTACACATTCAAAAGGCCAATATTGTTCTTGTTCAAAACTATTATTACTTTTAGTTGTACTGGGATTACAGTTGAAACTAGAAGTCCCGTGACTGTATTGTGTCCTATTTTGAAGTAATAGCGCGCTGAGTAAGTGTACTTTTGTCCCTGTCAAACTGCACCATTAGCGTCACGTCACTCAATTCCTGTAGAAACACAGCCCAACTCTGTACAAGTCTATATAAGTATAATAGATATCATTAACATTAGTTCTAACCTCTACTGGGGTACATGTACATGTAATGACGTAAATAGATATTAAAATTAAAATTCGACCACACATACAGTATGAAGAGAGTGGATTACTACTGAACCCTTTCAACTCGTAAGACCGATTTTTCGGCCCAAGGCATAATTTCGTCCCATTTTTTCTTATTGTAAGAGGTCTGTACACGGTGCATTGATGATAAAATAGTAACTGCGGCTGCAGACTTCAGTTATTATTTCATCCTCCATGTATATTGATATTATTTTTTTTTTTATTTACAGTTTTCACAGTAAATAACACACATATATATATTGACAAAACAAAAATACAATGTGTCAAGAATGAGTTCTTCCTATCTAAATTCAACATAGGCTTGTGTGGTTCTAGAAGACACTTAGATTTAACTAATTATTTTAGACATTGTCTCCTACCCCATTTTGATTTTGTTTGCCTTGCCGAACGAGTATAAATATAGTGAGTATATATCGAGAGCTCTGTAATTCTTTAAAACTTCTGTATACGCGGTGTAGTTGGGAAGCTGGTTTTCAAGACTACATGCATATATATATTTTTTTAAAATTTGTAAACATGTATACAGTATGTCGGATAACTGAGCTTCTGTTTGCATTCCTAATATTACTTCCTTAGGGCTGACCTGAACATTTGAATTACAAACAATATTAACCTTTTCTATGAGTTGAAGTAAAACTGTTTTTGGATGTGAACAATCGTAAAAGAGATGTGTTATTGATTCTTTTGAGTTAAAACAAAAGCGGCAGAGCCGAGTTTCTGAAAGACCACTACGAAATAGTTTAGAATTGGTGTATAATATACGATGATTTATTTTGAACTGTAGTGTCTGTAAATATGTGTCACTGGAAGAAGTTAATGTTGTCTTGTATACATATTGCCATTCGTCTGTGCGTATATCATATCTAAGCTCATCGCTCCATTTTGCTTCGGATTTTCTTGCATGTACAGCTATAATGTATATTGATATTAGATTGACCCATCTCACCGTGAGTGTACACAAAGGCGATACCATTCCAGGGAACGGGGGTTCAAAGGGTTAACCGTAGCGTTATATATTCATCACTCGAAAACTATTTATAATGGTTCACAAAAGCATAAGAAACGCTTGCAAACTTTCATCACATGGACCACCGGATGCAGCCTGGTGGCCCATGTATGAAAGCTTGCAAGCGCTTGTGTTTTGTCCACAGAAATTGTAAATAATTCCCAAGTGAAAAATCTATCCCACAGCGATTTAGTGGCAGTCCGCCCTCCACATATTGTGGTCTCAATATTTTCTTTCTTTTTGATCGGTTCAGTTCGGGAGTTCACTAACAACCTCGAAATAGCGCAATATATTTTGCATTGCAGAACGCAAACGCTCTTGTGTATTTCAGACTGCTTCATTTTTCTGCAGTAAGGAGCGCGTAAACTAACGATCGTTTTCTGCGCTAATTGTGGCAGGGCTTCTAGTTTCAACTGTAGAATTTCTTTTCATGTCTGATAATGTGAAAGTTGTTATGCTGTGACCACAGTCACAGCATAACGGCTTTCCCATCATCACCAAACGTCATCGATGGGAGGAGTCACAGTTTTGAAAGACTTATCTCAATCTTGTTGGGGCAGATTGAATTGCGGCGTTTTTCCCGGGCGTGCAGCAGTCTAGTTGTATTGGAATTGATGGACTATCGCCAGAATAGGACCAACGCTCTGATTACTGATTAAACATATTTTATTTGTCCTAATTAACAAAAAGGATTGGATGACAAGTTTCCAGCAATTAGTTATATCCTTTCCTTGATATATGTGTATTAATGGCGAAACAAACGTAAAACTATCTATAAAAAATGTGTATGTACACAGTTAGAGGAGGGAGTTGGGTAATCAACTTTACGAGAGTCGGAACAGATATTTCCCATGCTACAACACAACTGATTTGAGTCAGTAAGCATACTGGTCATTTTTCACACCCCACGTTTCTGACAGAACCCCATACCACTGCAAAACGAGGACAAGCAGAACGCAGACCAACGCTCCATATACGGATCCAAAGTATCGTACCGACCGTCGTCGAGTTTGAAACTGAAATGATGGGGTCGGCTGCAGAAAAGGGTCCAAGACACTCGCATGAGAGACGACCACGGGGCATGCTCCGGGGAAAGTTTTCAAATTTGATATCAAATACAAAGTTTTTGGGTGGTGTTCTGGTGATTTATTACATGCCCATGTAGTCTCTCGTATGCAATACGGCGTGCAATACGGCTGTGCAATACGGAATTCCGTATTGCACACCAACCTGTTCCAACCGGGACTTTTTTTATGCAATGCGACTGCATAAAGTGCATGGTGTTTAGGTCAGTAGGTGCTTTGGTCATGTAATAAATACAAAACCACATGTATGTTTCAATGAGTCGTTTTGTATTCAATTCGTCAGATGTGCGTAGAAAGAAAACGTTTTCTTCCTACGCACATCTGACTCATTGAATACAAAACGACTCATTGAAACATACATGTAGTTTTGTCTATTTATTTTTACCCTCTTGTTTGAAAATATGCTCAGTTTATAGTTTCAGTAAAATATGCTTGTTTACAATTGGCTGTAACATAAGTGCAAGCCCTACTTCGGAACTAACTCAAGCTTTTAGAAACTTTTCCAAACAAGCTGGAAAAGTACTAGAGTGCAAAAGCACGAAAAAGATCGAAAAAAGGGTCGAGCGAGACCAGCGCTCGAAATTACAGGTACTCTCTCTGCACACCTCTTGCGTTTACCGACCGCATGCGCAACAACCGTGACGTCAATTCCTTTTATTTCCGCCATTTGTACATGGTCGGAAATTTTTGAGACTCGTGTTATACTTAGCTGTTTTCTTCCTGAACAACTTATTGTGTGTGCTATCTGCATTTAATTGTGTGCAAGTGGATTGTATCATTTTTCAAGCCTTCAAAATTGTTATTAATGTTATTTTTTATCATTATTGCTTGTTTCTTCACACTTAATCTTGTTTTTCCCCCACGTGTGAACACGACCTTTGTTCTGTTTTCCGTCGGCGGGAAGCTTGATTCCATTATTATCATTCATATTATGCCAAAGACTATTACTTGTACCTCTTGCTTGCAAGTGAAACACGTGGACGACTCTCATTCCACATGTGTCACTTGCAACAATTGCACTCAGGCCCAACCATGTGGTATTTGTGGAGTTTGGTCCTCTGGGCTTCTGTTAACAAGCTGGTTCTGTCCAGAGCTAGAACCCCTCGTTCTCGGGGTAAGGGTAGCCGTGCCGTAGCAGACATTTCTGCTGGTGCACGTGGTGACTCTGTCACACAGAAATCTGATCCGTCTTCTGTGGCGAGTTCCTCTGCAACTGTTGACGGTGCTAGTTCAGTGATACCTGACGTGAAGACCGTGGTCTCTTTGTCTTCTGATGTCACTCTTGAGGCGTCTGTTTTCGTAGAGAGCTTCTCCGAGGTCAGCTCGGTGACCCTCTCCGATCTGCCTCCTACGCCGTCGACAGTTGCTGAGGAAGTTGTTACTACAGATCCTATTCTGTATGACGGTGGCTCTTCCATCTCCTCTGGGAATGGTCTACAGTCTCGGGGGACCAAGGCTGTATCTGCTGGTGTGTCTGTGAGCTCTCAGCCTCCTCTAGCTTCGCGGCGAAGCTGTGCGGGTTTGCTGTCTACTCGCCTCATCTGGCTAGGTTTGCTCCTAGTCGGTTGAGCCGGTCGGTCGCTTCGGCAGCGATTCCTCGCCCCTCGAGTGAATCGTTTATTGTTCCTCCTTCCCCTGCTAGTGTGCCGACTAGCAGGATGGGGTTGGGACATTGGCACCCATGGCCTGCTTTTCGGCAGAGGTCAGTGACAGCCCCGGTTAGCTGTCACTCTCGGAACCTTCCTCCGGTGATTCCTCACTGTGTTCCGAGTCTGGATGTCGATCGATGCTTGCCGTCGGTCTCAGAGGATGGGCAGTTGGGGCCGTCTGCCGCGCAGAGGCCAATGACAGGTTCCTGTCATTCTTGGGACAATCCTCCGGTGTCTTCTCACCGTGTCCTAGGTCCAGCTACCGATCGACGTGCGCCGTCGGTCTCTTTCGAGAATTTGCAGGCAGGACCTTCTGTTTCGCAAAGGTCAGTGATGGCCCCTGGGCGTCACAATCGGGACTATCCTCCGGTGTCTTCTCACCGTATCCCTATTCTGTCTGCCGATCGACGTTCGACGGCGGCCTCTTCTGAGGATTTGGGTTCTTCTATCAGAAGGGTCCATTGGGGCGATGCTGCTGCGACGGATTCTCAGGGTGACCTGCGTCAGGCCGTTTTGGCGCTCACCCGGTTGCTTTCTGGCAACCCTCAAGTTGGCCTCCCTGTGCCTCCTGAGGCACAACCTCCTTTGGTCGGTCGCCGAGATGTCTCGCCTGGCCCTTTGGATACTGCACAGTATTCACAGGAGGTTTCTGCTGGTCAGCCCGAGTTGGGCTACGTCTCCTCTGCTACAGAGGATGACGATTATCTGGAAGGTGATGGGCCCCCCTCGTCAGTCTTGGGGCAGGCTTTTGATTTCGTCTTCGGCTTATTGCCGGAAGATCAGCCTTCAGACCAGCCATCTGTGACCGTCCGGCCGCGGTCCACTGTGGAGCGCCGTAACCCTGTTGAGCCTTCTAGCTCTGGGGCTTTGCGTCCTCTGCAATCGGCTCAGGTTGTTTAGTCCTTCCAGGGCTTAGACGCCAAAATGCGTTCTAAGGCCCTCAAGGGTTCCTTCTTTTCTAGAGCTGATGCCTTTCTGCCTCCATCGCGGTTTCGTGTTTACGATTCCGTCTGTCCACCAGTCTTCCAAAGGATGACTACTGTGGATGAGGATTCTTCTTCCCTCGGGTTAACTAAGCCTAAGTCGGCAGTTCTCCCGATGTCGGTAGTTGAATCTATGGTGGGCCTGTCCCGAGAGATGCTGGGTATGTTATCTCTCGCGGACCATGTCGTCGCTTCCCTGGCAGAATATTTTCCACCAGGGGAGTTTGATGACGCTTAAGCGCCTTTTCGCGGTTTGTCACAGGCTCTCATGAACTTGACACACGCTCACGCCTGTAACACGGCTAATTTGGAGCTGGCACGCCGGGATGCGGTGTTGGATTCTTCTCCATCCCTTCCTTCTGAGCAGCGTGCTGTTCTGAGTTCTGCCTCTTTGGTGGGACCTCAGTTGTTGCATGGTTCCGTGGAAGCTGTTCGTGGCGAAGTTCTTCGTCATTCGAAGGACCAGCTTTTGCTGCGACAGCTGTACCAACCTGCTGCTGTGGGTGGTGGGCGTTCCAGGCCCGCCAAGCATGCTGCTGCGTCTACCTCGTCGGCGACGTCGGCTACGCCTTCGGCTCCGTCTGCTCCTTCTGCACATAAGAAGCGCCGATGTGGCCAGGCTCGCTGGCAGCCTCAGGCAGGAAAGTCTCAGGACTCTGTCACTTCCAGAGGTGGTTTCTCCTCTCGGGGGCCTCGTCGAGGCCGCAAGTGAAGGTTCTCACCTCGATTCGCCTCCAGTCGGGGGAAGGCTGTCGCTGTTTTACGACCGTTGGACAGAGATAACGTCGGACCCTTGGGTCCTCGACGTCATTCAATCCGGTCTGCGACTGTCCTTCCATCGGCACCCCTGTTTATCTCGGGTGCCCCTCCTGACTCAGGTCCCTTCCAATTCTCTGCGTCGGGACCTTCTGGTGCAGGAGATCGACAATCTCCTCTCCAAAGGGGTGATCGAGGTGGTCAGGAACACCCTTTCACCGGGGTTTTACTCGAGACTTTTCTTGGTGCCGAAGAAAAACGGCCAATTTCGTCCTGTCATCGATCTGAGTATCCTGAAAGAGTACATAATAGCTCCTCGTTTCAGTATGGAGACTTTCCGGTCGGTTCGACGTTCAGTTCATCAGGGCGACTTTGCTGCCGGTATCGACTTGAAGGATGCCTACTTCCATGTACCCATTCATCTGGCGTCACGGAAATACCTTCGGTTCTCGTTTCGGGATCGAGTCTATCAATTCAGAGCTCTCCCGTTCGGTTTGAACCTGGCTCCTTGGGCTTTCACCCGACTGATGTCACATGTGCTTGCTTTCCACCGTCCTCAGTCGGCTGTGACTTCGTCAGCCTACCTGGACGACATCCTCCAACGGCACCACGATGCAGCTGTTCTGGAGTTAGATGTCCGGCAGTTTCTTTGTCTGCTAGCGTCGCTGGGTTTCAGAGTCAATCGCGAGAAGTCGGGTCTCCTTCCTTCTCAGTGATTCCGTCATTTGGGGATGGATTTCGACATTCTTCACAATGTAGTGTCGGTCCCCCATGCTCGGGCGACGATTCTTTCCGCCTTGACTCGGAACCTGCTTCAATCTTCCTCGGTCTCGGCCAGGACTTTCCTTCGGCTGCTGGACCTTTGCGGTTCGGTGACAGATCTCATTCCGCTCGGTCGCTTGTTTGCCCGACCTCTCCAACACTTTCTGTTGGATCATTGGCGTCCGAATGTAGATCCGCTGGACCTGGAACTTCCTATTCCACGGTCCTTGCTTTGTCACCTCCACCCTTTGGCCGATGTTCCCTGGCTGACACAGGGTGTTCCATTGGATCTTCCTTTGGCCGATCGCATCTTTACTGCGGATGCCAGCGATCGGGGCTGGGGTGCGCCGTTGGATCCTCTCGGTCTGTCCACTCACGACGAGTGGGACAGCGAGCAGGTGGGCCTTCATATCAACCAGAAGGAGCTCCTTGCTCTTCTGTTGAGTTTTCGGCTTTGGATCCATCACCTAGCGGATCCCTCACCTGTCGAACCATATTGTCCTACTTCTTTCGGACAATTCGACAGTAGTGGCCTACATTCGGAATCAAGGAGGCACACATCGATTCCAATGTATCGTCTGTCTCGGGATCTTCTTCTGTTGGCACAGGATGTAAACGCTCGGGTGTCCATTCGACACATTCCCGGGCGTCTCAACGTCCTAACAGACTCCCTGTCCCGACGCGACAGTGTCCTTCCCACCGAATGGATGCTACATCGGTCGGTGTTTCAGGCGATTTGCGAGCAGTGGGGCCGTCCTCAGGTCGACCTTTTCGCTACTCGCTGGAATCATCAGGTAGAGACCTTTGTCTCCTCTTGTCCAGATTCTCTGGCTTTTGCGATAGACGCTCTGTCCCTGCACTGGACAGGTTGGATCGGCTATGCCTCCCCTCCTGCACCGATTCTTCCTCAAGTATTAGCGAAGATTCGTGCTTGAGTTGCAGGATCATTCTGATCGCACCTCTGTCTCCACAGAGGGTGTGGATCAATCTGCTCCGGCCTCTGTTGGCATATCGGCCGATTCGTCTACCTCCACGTCGTGATCTTCTTTCCCAGGGTCATCCCAGGAAATATCACAACAACCTGGCGAGCCTGTCCCTTCACGCCTGTCTTTTATCAGGGCGAGTCTCCGACGTAGAGGTTTTTCGAGACGATCAGTGGAGTGCATTTCTGCATCGCTGCGACATTCCACTGGCATGACTTATGCTGCCAAGATGAAGGTTTTCTGCCGCTGGTGTGCAGATCACGATGTGAATTACCGTGATCCGTCAATCGCTCAAATTGCGGATTGTCTAGTTTTTCTTTTTGACTCCAAGGGCCTCCAGCCTATTACGATTAAGGGCTATCTGTCTATGCTGTCTGATACTTTCTCTTATGTGGGAAAGCGGTGCATCGGTCGTAATCTTTTTCTCTCCAAACTCATTCGGCACTTTTCTTTGAAGAGGCCTCGAGTTTTGTGTCTTACACCCAAGTGGAACTTGACATGGGTGTTGCACTGTTTGGAGGGGGCGCCATTCGAGCCTTTATCTGAGACCGATATGCGTTTTCTCACATATAAGACGGCTTTTCTTCTAGCGTTTGCTTCTGACGAATCAGTGAGCTTCATGCGCTATCTGTTGATTCTGCCTTCTTCAGAAATGAGGCCAACAGTGTCACCTTCATTACTGATTGCTCTTTTCTGGCTAAGAATCAACTTCCTGATTCAGTACCTCCTCCCATCTGCACTCGGGCTCTCCCTGCTGTCGATGGCCGGAGACCTCTTCTTTGTCCTGTTCGTGTGATCAAGACTTACATTACTCGCACTCAGTTCATTAGGAGGGACCGGAAGAGATTATTTCTGTCTCTCAGTCCTAAGAGGCAGTCTATCTCTTCCCATTCTATTTCCAGGTGGATCTGCCTTGCAATCAAGCTGGCTTATTCCCGCTTGTCTGCGTCGGATCTTGTTTCGAACCGGTTTAATGCTCATGAGGTTCGTGCCATTTCTACATCCTGGGCGTTCTCCAATTCTGTTTCGCTCCGGGATGTTATGAATGCGGCTTACTGGAGGAATGCTTCTACCTTCTCCTCCTTTTATCTCCGCCACCTTCAGCAGCAATCTGAGGACCTTTATTCTTTTGGCCCTCTCGTTGCTGCTCAGGTTGTTGTGCACCCTCGTTAAAATTGTTTTTATCGAGGTTGTGCTTCGCTCAGCATTGTTCTTTTCAGGTGCCTTCTCTCTATCTTCATTACAGGTTTCGCTATTGTTCTCTGCCCTCCTTGCTTTTCTTTCTGCTACTTTTGTTGGTATTGGTTATGTGATTCACCTCCTCCTATTGTTTATTCAGCCAATTGTAAACAATTGTGAGTAGGTTGAAAAGAAATTAAAATTTTTTAGTAAATTTTGTTTCTTAACATACCTACCACAATTGTTTACCGGAGGCCCACCCTCCTTGGGGATATCTTTGATATCGATGCCTCCCCGTTAAATCACAAACTTCTCGTTGGCGGAAATGCGGAATTGACGTCACGGTTGTTGCGCATGCGCTCAGTAAACGCAAGAGGTGTGCAGAGAGACAAGCTGTAATTTCGAGCGCTGGTCTGGCTCGACCCTTTTTTCGATCTTTTTCGTGCTTTTGCACTCTAGTACTTTTCCAGCTTGTTTGGAAAAGTTTCTAAAAGCTTGAGTTAGTTCCGAAGTAGGGTTTGCACTTATGTTACAGCCAACTGTAAACAATTGTGGTAGGTATGTTAAGAAACAAAATTTACTAAAAAAATTTAATTTCACGTATTCACGTCGACACTGTTATCTCCACCTGAGAATTAGAGATACCCGCCTTGAAATGTTGCACTCGGAAGTGATGTAATCTCTAAAAATAAACTGCCTTGGGAAAATATATTGTTTCAATAAACGTTTGAAGCATTCTATTGACATCTGGCACTATTGATGAATATTCCAGATAAAACAGAGGGTGGTTTGATGACTTTTGGACCTAAAAAGTACAATCTACATTTGGTGTGTTTTTGTGGAGAATTCCCTGAAAAATATGTGCACGTGATCGGTATTTCCCTTGCTGTCAATTTTTTCTCTTATTTGTTGCAGGATCCACTGTTTTGGGGTCAGAAAAAGTTGTCTGGGGGACAATACTTGACAAAGATATTTGAATGCGAAAATTAATGTTATGCATCATATTTTTTCGCCTGAATGTTATAGTGGTAGCCTACGGGAACATATTTAGTTTTGTGATACCTATAGGAAATGTGTTTTTTGGCTACCACGCCAGATTCAGTTATTATTTTTGGGGTATTATTTCACATTTAAATGTTTATTGGGGGACCACACGCTTTTTATTTAGTTCTGTGACACCAGGATGCTGATAGCAAAATAAAGTTCCTGTTTAACCCTTTACCTAACATGGAAAGCAGACGACACTTGCAAACAAAATTCTTGAATAACTATTTGTTTTTCATTTTTTGTCTCAAAACAATGGTTATGACCCCTCTTTGGAACGAGCTCGACGAGCTCGTTCCAAAGAGGGGTCATAACCTATGTTTTTGAGACAAAAAATGAAAAAAAATAATGAAAATTATTTGGCGATTTTTGTGATAGCGCTGGCCTATCGGAAAATATTTAGTTCCGTATTACCTTAAATACACTGACTATAGACTGACAAGAGAAACTTCTTGTCGAGTATGTTATTCATGCTGTTGAATATCTATTATACCAAAAGGATAGACCGCTTTTTTCTAGAACCTTCTTCACTTTTGTGGGAGCATATACACCAGAAAGTGTTTTTCCAAACGGTAACTCATATACCGAGGATGGGAATTTTCAAGTATCAGATCGCCGGAGTTCCTTATTTTTGGTGAAATTTACGAAAAAACTGAAAGGTCTCCAACGTAAACGGAAGAAATTCCTAGGTATTATTGTTAAAGATGAGCGTGACGTCACACGGGCGTCTGTGTCATATATACCACTGTATATAATTATTACTTTATCACAGTCCATATTCACTCACGTGACCCAGTTGATTTGGGCTGATTTTTAACCTAAGTGATTTTAAAGTGCGTCTTCGAAATGATTTCCGTGTAGCCAAAAATACTGAGAGATAAAAAAACGAACAGAGACTTTCCGGAAATTAACAATCGATAATCAGCCGACTTCACTTCTCTGAGATAGTGTCAGCCTCTTGTTACCAGTTTTCGTTTTAAAACACAATATGAAAGGAATTCCGGATAAACACTTGTAAACGGTAAATGGAAACTGGATGTCGTTATTTTTGGATTCCTAACTCTTTCGTGAAATTTACGCGGTCCTCCTTAATATCACTGGATGCCGCACATCAGAATACATACTGAGTCAAAAAAGAAAGTATAATAGAAACAAATGTGAAAAAATAGCATAAAGGATGAAATACAATAGTTATAATGTTGCATGTTTGTGGGCAAGAAGTCGTGCAAAGAGTTTAATGACATGTTGTTGTTGTCCACCCAACCGTATACACTTTTGCTACGGATTTCAAAATAGCACGTTTTACCCGAGAATGTCAACGTGAATGGGTGATCGACGATTTTCTTTGTGTTATGTTGCGCTAAAGAGACTGGGTTATTGAGAAAACACGCTAGATTTTGTGTTCCGATATTTTAAAAAATGCCAAGGTTAACCGAAAATCAGCGGTTGCGTGCCATTGTATGCATGAGGCTGGGATACCTCCAGATGAGCTCGCTGCTGAGTTCGGAGTCATTGTGGCCACTATTTACCGTCTCATTGGAAGGTATAGAACCACTGGATCTACTGCCGACCGACCGCGTACAGGTCGACCAAGAGTTACGACCCCTGCACAAGTCTGATACATCAGGACGTCTCACTTGCGGGATCGCTTCCTTCCGGCGACGAGGACAGCAGCAATTACTCCTGGTAGAACTAACAATAGTATCACTGCTCAAACTGCCCGCAACAGACTCGCTAAACACGGCATCCGAAGTTGGCGTCCATACATGGACCAATCCTTACCAAACATCATCGTACCGTCAGAATGGAATGGGTACGACAGCGTATTCGCTGGACTCAGCAGCGTTGGAGGCCAGTTCTTTTTAGTGATGAGTCACGATTTTGTCTACGGCGCTGATGGTAGAGCAAGAGTGTATAACCGACGAGGAGAACGGTTTTCCGATGCTTGCGTGCGGGAATGCGACCGTTTCAGCGGGGGTAGTGTAATGGTGTGAGCGGGAATTTCCTTGCACCATCGATTGTAGTTGATCTTCATCGGTGGTAATCTGAATGGACAGCGATATAGGGACGAAATTCTTAACGCTGTTGTTGCCCCGTTGTTCAACGCTAACGTCGGAATGCAGTTATTCCAGCAAGACAATGCCCGATGTCATGTGGCGCGTATTTATCGTGACTTTCTTGAGGAGCAGAGCAATGAACTTTTTCCCTGGCCCCCACTTTCACCAGATTTGTCGCCAATCGAGCATCTGTGGGATCAATTGGACCGTCGGGTACGAGTTCATGTTCTGCAGACGTTATGCGATTTACGTAATGCTTTAAGGCAAGAGTGGAACGCAATAAAAACGCAATGAAACGCATGCGCCGTCGATGTCTTGCCATCCTAAAGGCAAACGGTGGACATACACGCTATTAACTGCATGTGTGAACTTTTCATTTCACCCCATGTCTGAATTGCGACGTCCTGACGTGACGCTGACAACAGTAAGAACATGAAATTATGCAAATTCATACAGCTAGACTCTAAATATGAATTTACATTATTTATTTGGGATTAAAGTCGATAAAACTAAACAAAAATGCTCCTCAAAGTTTATTATACTTCCTTGTTTGACTCAGTATATATATAGACACCTGGAACTTAATTAAGCACCTTCTTGTTTTTCGCAGTAGTGCTAATAGAAACTCTCAATACTTTCATGCTATCTTTTAGACGGCCAAAAGAGATTGTTGGCGGAAAGAATGGTCTCTTGACAAATGAAGAACAACTCAATGATGAAAATATGCAGTATTTTAATGGCGCTAATTACACATATCTGGCACTAATGTTTTTGGTGAAAAATGTTCTCCCGACAAGTATGGTGCTGGAACGGTCCATGATGAAACAATACCGGTAATTACTGACAAAACAATGTAACTTTTGATCTCCTGATTACATTGCATGTCTGACGTCAGTTTCGAGTGTATCCACCATTTGGCCGGATGTCAACTTGAACCCTCCTCCTAATGCTACCAGTAAGCCTTCTAATACAGTCCTGAGGCAACTGCTGCCCCTCCTCATGCAATGCAGCTTTCAAATCGGCCAAATTCTGTACAGGTGGAACCCTGTACAGAAACCAAGAAAGTCCCAGATGTGTTCTAAGGGATTTAAATCAGGGCTCATTGTAGGCCAAGGTAGTGTTGTAATAGCGCTGTTCTGAAGAAATGCTCTCGCAGCATGGGGGCGATGTGGCCTTGCATTGTTGTCCATGAATACATGGCGAGTAGCCAACGGGTGGTTGTAAAATGAGGCACGACAACCGGATAGAGAATGTCCCGGATGTACTGATGACCATTGAGATTTCCACGTACAGTCACCAGTTTACAATCATGAGCGAGGCATCCCAGATCATTACTGATCCTCCACCATAAGACAAAGTAGGTCTTATGTTCCTGGGTACTTAAGCAGTATTTCTATGCCTCCACGCTCTGATGCGACCATCTGTGCCGAGAAGCAAGAACCTACTCTCATCTGACCAATGGACTCTCCTCCACGTCCTGAGATTCCAATGTTTTCGGGCCATACACCACTCCAAACGTCGTCTTTGATGCTGAACGGACAAAGCTGGACGCTTGATGGTCTTTATGGACCCCATTCCCAGTGCTTTGAGATGGTTTCGGACAGTTCTGTTGCACAAACGCCTGTTGGAGAGCCAAAGGTGTTTCAAAACCCCACTTGAAGCAAAGGGTTCACGCCTGACGTGGCGCGACAGACTCCGATCTTCCCAAGAAGAGGTCTTTCGGGCTTGTCTAGGACTTGATCGGTCCTTAACATCCTTGGTTTGTTGATTTTTTTCGGACAAGTCTGCTGATGACAGAATGACTATAGCCAAGTTGCCCCACAATAGCTTTGAATGACATGCCTGTTGCATGCATGTCAACGATTTGCCATCTTAGTGCCTCTGACAGTCTCCTCCTTACTATGTCAACATTTATTGATAAAAGAAATGACAAATTTTCTTGTTTTATACCCAGATATTGCATGTGGATGATAGTGTTTTTGTGACATTCATGGGAAGCATGCTTCACGTGGACGACGGGATATGTTTGGGGTACGCTATCAACCAGAAACATCATGTTTCACTAGATGAAATGTACTGCAAGACATAGCAATCATTAAAACATAATAATCAGTGACAGAAACTTCACTGTCATGAAACATTTCTGGGGTGCTTAATTAAGTTCCAGGTGTATAGTTATTTCTTCGTGGTCACTTCTCTTTTCTTAATTCCGCGCTTATGCACGGTTTATTCTAGGGCTGTCACGATTTTTAAAATTAAGAATCGATTAATCGTCGCAAATAATCGATAATAATCGTTAATCGCACCTAGATGACCCCCCCCCCCCCCTCTCCTTCTCTCTGAAGTCGACAAAAAATGAAGTTCAAGTCAGTTGACCTACCTCCGGTAAACAACGAAGACGATCCTCTTTTAGGTGCATTCAAAGCTTTGATGTTCTGAACTTTTTAACCGCCAGTGCAATAATCAAGACCGGTCGGCAGTTGCGAAGTTCGCAACTGCCGACCGGTCTTGATTCTTGCACTGACGGTTCAAAAGTTCAGAACATCAAAGCTTTGATGAATGTACCTGAAAGACAATTGCTTCCAACGGCTTCTTGGGGTTTAACATCGATGTTCTTAACTCTTTACCTTTAGAAACAATAGTTTTTTCATCAAATTTTCTTTTAATTATTAAACGTCTAAAACGGGATACAATTTACCGATTATTCGACAACGAAAAATACTAATCGATTTCTCCGTGACCGATCAACAATCGATTAATCGTGACAGTCCTAGTTTATTCAAGTATGTTTTGACATATTATTTTCGCGTCGTGGCTCGGGTAACAGTCTCCACCCTGCAACTGCACTCCTTATTGAAACATAGGCACGGGCGTGTATCATTTATTTGATTGGGAATTTCATAATCTAGAGAGAGTACAAAGGATGCTACAAACCGCTGGCAGAAAAAACAAACGTTCAAATGATAAAAAAGAGTCAAATTGTCATCGGGGATGATTGTCGAGTGAAAGAATCTCAAAGAAGACCTCGGATAGACTCCCACGGGCATTTACCTTCCCCACATCGTCTCATGACCACAAAGGCGGCGGAAGCTCAATAAAATTTGAGGGGCACAAATTTTCAAGGCTACCAGGATTTGGCTCAATGGGAGAAACGTTACAATCGTTTATTACATGCCCATGCAGTCTCTCTTATGCAATACGGCGTGCAATACGGCTGTGCAATACGGAATTCCGTATTGCACACCAACCTGTTCCAACCGGGACTTTTTTATGCAATGCGACTGCATAAAGTGCATGGTGTTTACCACCATTGATAGAAAAGAACATTAGGTCAGTAGGTGCTTGGGTCATGTAATAAATACAAAACCACATGTATGTTTCAATGAGTCATTTTGTATTCAATGAGTCAGATGTGCGTAGGAAGAAAACGTCTCGACCTTCGGTCTCGACGTTTTCTTCCTACGCACACCTGACTCATTGAATACAAAACGACTCATTGAAACATACATGTAGTTTTGTCTGTATATGTACCACGACACATTAAAGTCTCTCGTTTAGATGAACATACCGCGATGTGGTCACTGTCCATTTCTTCTATATTCCAAGCCAAAGGCTATCCTTCGGGCTGGAAGATGGTGGAATTAGAAGAAACTTATAAAAAGCGACAGAAAGTGGTATTCTTTCGCAAACTATTGTTTGGATTTGCAAATAATATATTACAGGAATGCCTTATATCGACAGGTTTGCACAAGGTTTAACTCATTGTGTAACCGCGCAACATGTCTGTGGAAAAGGGTGGCGTGACTGTACTGTGACACGTGTCTCCTGCGCCCCCCCCCACCCCCCACCCCTGGTTCTGGTGCCTCTGCATGACCATGCAACAAGTAAAATGCCCAGTTTTCTAACAGTTTGTGAATTTAGTTTACACTCCCATAGGAGACGTTAACAAGTAGATTGTTTTGTGCTAAATACGTGATTTCAAGATCATTTTAAGAAACATTTGGTATCTTACCTTAACGATGCGCTGAAAAGTGCAGCCATAAAGAGTCCCGTTAGTCCTGGCGACTCTTTAAAGATCCGAAGTACCATTACAACGATGAGCTAAAAATAGATTGGACCGATAGATTTAAGATGTTGAGAATTTAATCTCCATTCCATTTTATAATAGGAATGCACATACTAGTCGGGGAGATAGTACCATCTACTGGGTAGAAACTTGAAACAATAGTCATTTTATTTAACTAAGGTGTCCAGCAAAGGTCTACAAGTAATTCTTTGTGGGCTTTTCAAACAATTTTGAGAGCAGTTTGGTGGAAAACTCAGACTATCCAATAAACTGTGTTTAGTTTATTCTTGTTGTTTGTGGATCCAAAATGTAGTCTAAAATGACTGCAGAGGAATCCTAAATAAGGATTTTTTTGAAATTTGAAATCAATTCTCTATGTGCCATTACCTCGCCGACTAAAGGTGAGGTCCCAAGATATATACGTGCTCAGAGATATAGGATGCTACTCCCGGGTACTTACATAAATGGGTACTAATGGCCCAGTTTCTAAGTAACTGTGGTTTGTGTCTCGGATATGAATATACACGGGGATACCGTATGGCAAGATGACCACGGTTTATTTAGGGTTTCCACTAGAAGGCGCAAGGTCCGCTTGGCGGCTTCATTGCCTAAACCAGCTTTTTCCCTATTTGTAGTTAACTCCTATAAAAATACTGGCTTTAATTTCGAAGTGGCTATTGTTTCCTGGGGATGCTCAGAGAAATTAGAAGTAGTAATCCGTCTTCTCGGGGGCAGTGTTTACCTGCTGCAAAACATTGCCAGTGGGAAGATGTACTAATATCTTGTGGTTCTGCAAAAGAAAGTTCAAGATTTTCTGATATGGTAGCCAAGTAAGTACACCGAGAGAGGATTTTATTCTGTGAGAGCAGCTAACTGATATGAGCTCCCAAGAATGATGAGGCCATCTGTGGATACACAAATTAAAAATGCTCCGCATGTGAGGGAACTGAGTTATCCCGAACAGATTGCATAATGGTACTCTCTTTTACGGGCCATTGTAATGGCTTTCTCATTTTTGAACTTGCGAAATCACTGGTTTACCCCATTTAAAGGGTTTTTAATGCAATTCCCATGCCTCTGAGGTTTGAATGTTTTGAGTAACTACTTCGAGGTCCATATTTGCCATTCTGTGACAGTTCAACCTCAGAGACCTCAAGAGATGCCGCCTTTAAATTTCATATTCACCTAAAGGAATACATGAATTTATTCTTCGTCTCACATTATCATTCACATTGACGCTATGATGTTAAACCCGATCAAGTACCGAAAATGTCAAAATTATTTTGTCCACGTGATCCCGATACTTTCTCCTTGGAGTTGGCATTGACCTGGCTTAGTTGAATGATTCCTCGAGATTCACTTTGCGATCCCATATCCATCCTGTATTTTTTTTGCAACCTTTCTAAAAAAATACAACTACCTCGTTACCACAAAAAAAGAAATTATCTCTATTCGTTCGCCCGAAAACGCATGCTTTGCTATTTACAACACTTTTGAATCAACAAATTAGTAAATTGAATTAACAGCCGTGTAATAAATTGAATTATCATATGACTCTCCCGTTTTGTTCACTTTAAAACATTTGATATTTTGTTTTCATATTAATCAGTGATAAATAAAGCCTTCCGTCAATTTCATTGGTCAATTTCAAAACTAGAGAATTTGATTGGCTGAACAAAATACAACTGGGCCATATTTTCAGAATTTGCATAATTAGAGTTGGGAGCTTTCATTGGTCAATTTCAAAACTAGACAATTTGATTGGCTAAACAAAATACAACTGGGTCACATTTGCATAATTTCAGTAGGGAGGATTTTCGTTATCTGTCCTATTTAGGGTAGGTTATATTGTATTAATCTTTTACCTACAAGAAAAACGTCATTCATTTTTTTTTATTTTCACTTTTTGCTTCCAAAACATAGGTTATGACCCCTCATTGGAACGAGCACGACGAGCTCGTTCCAATGAGGGGTCATAACCTATGTTTTGGAAGCAAAAAATTAAAAAATTTAGTCATACGAGGATGTTTTTTCCAAGTGCCGTCTGCAACTCAAGTTAGGTGATGGGTTAAAAAGTCATACTAAGTGGCTAATTTGTGCGTGTGTGTGTCATATGATAAATAGAATATGAAATGAGTGTTTTTCTCATATAATATTTATGAAACTCGTCCGAATTTTCCGTTTGGGCTCGCCAGAGGCTCGCCAAAATGGAAAATTCGTAGACTCGTTTCATAAATATTATATGAGAAAAACACTCATTCCACATCCTCTATTTATCACATGTAGTGTATAGTGGGGCATACGAGCGCACCAAAATCAATCCTGTTTTGTTCTGAAACTTTCAAATAAACTACAACAAGCTCGTTACCACAAGGAAACAACTAATGTCTATTCGTTCCCCAGAAAACGCGTGCTTTACTATTTACAACATGAATGAACAAATTAGTGAAATGAATTAACAGCCTCTTGTAATGAATTGAATTAACAAAAGTCTTCTAAACATCCGAATAAACAGTCTTGTAGTAAATTGAATATTCAAACTGGTAATTTGAATTCGCAAATTGGTAAGTAGAATGAGTAGTTGACTAATTTATTGATTCACATTATCAACTAACTGAACATCACCTTCCGCTTCTACGTTGTCGTAGAAACCAGCCATTTCAGTCACACAGTTGCACCGGGAGCTAAAATTTGCCACTCTCTTCACCTTCTTACTCTTGGCATTGGTTATAATATCGTTGTATCAATTTAGCGCTGAAAAGATTAATCAACACCCCATAAACTGAAAAAACAGAAATCCAAATTGTTGATATTGTTCTGTTCACTGCTATCCTGTGATAAAGGCCGTTGAAACCATGAAACCTACACTGAAAAAACAAGGATAGCCAAAACGTATCATAACGAAACCGAGTCCAATTAAATCATTTCCCAGAGGCAACTAGCGCAGATCCACGTCATACGCGACCTGGGATTGGAAAGTTTATGAGAAACGCGCAGACTGCCTACGGGTTCCTTTTTCCTGCAATCCTCACTAAACCTTTTTTTCTTTTTCTTTTCTTTTTTTTATTTACAGTTTTCACAGTAAATTACATCAAACACACACATATATATATATGTGTATACAAAACAAAAATACAATGTCTAAAGAATTCTTCCGATCAAAATTCAACATGGGCTTGTGTGGTTATAGAAGACACTTAGATTTAGCTAAATATTTTAGATATTGTCTCCCATCTCAGTTTGATTTTGTTTGCCTTGTCGAACGAGTATAAATAGAGTGAGTATATATCGATAGTTCTGTAATTCTTTAAAACTTCTGTATACGCGGTGTAGTTGGGTAGCCGGTTTTCAAGACTACATGAAAATATATATATTTTTTAAAAATTTGTAAACATGTACACAGTATGTCGGATAACTGAGCTTCTGTTTGCATTCCTAATATTACTCCCTTAGGGCTGACCTGAACATTTGAATTACAAACAGTATTAACCTTTTCTATGAGTTGAAGTAAAGCTGTTTTTGAATGTGAACAATCGTAAAAGAGATGCGTTATTGATTCTTTTGAATTAAAACAAAAGCGGCAGAGCCGAGTTTCTGAAAGACCACTACGAAATAGTTTAGAATTGGTGTATAATATATGATGATTTATTTTGAACTGTAGTGTCTGTAAATATGTGTCACTGGTAGAAGTTAATGTTGTCTTGTATACATATTGCCATTCGTCTGTGCTAATATCATATCTAAGCTCATCGCTCCATTTTGCTTCGGATTTTCTTGCAGGTACAGCTATCTTGTTCAGGAAAAGGCCGTAAAAATCTTTATTAACTTTGGCAGTTGACTTTAAGCGGGATACTAATGCATTCTCCACAACATCAATTTTTTGTGTACATTCTTGGATTATTTTTTTCCAGTTTTGGGGTATTGAATTTATCAATCCCAAATATGTAGTGAACGGGATATCTAAGTTGTATTTGGTTTTAAATGCTCCATGTGTTAAGAAATTTCAGTTAGAATCTGCAATATCGTTTATAAAAAACACACCAGCTGCAAACCATTTTTCTAAATGATAGCATGCATTATTTAATTTGATACTTTTATTATAAAATATTGGTTGTGATAAAATATCCTTATATGTTGATATAGAATAGTCTTGAAGGAATGACCACGAAATTACAACATTTTGCCAAAATGGGGGCATTGATTCCGATAATTTTTGTAGACCGTCTTTTGTAAAATGCCAAACATTGTTGAATCCAAATTTTTCAAAGTTATCAAGTGCCAGTGTTTTCCACTGTGATGAATTTTCCGGTTCTAAGAGCTTCTTAACCCAAATAATTTTTAATGAATTACATAGGGTTTTAATGTGCGGGATTTTGAGACCACCTTTCTCCACTGTGTTTATCATGATAGAGCGCTTGATTTTGTCTTTCTTTTGTGACCAAAGGAATGTGGAAACCATTTTCTGGAGTTTAGCGATAATTCAATCGGGTGGGTTGGGAAGGACTGTGAGAGAGTGTATGATAATTGGAAGAGCAAGAGTTTTTAACAGCGTAGCTTTTCCAACAAGGGTAAGATTTCTTAACGACCAATCATTTAATAGTTTCTGCATTTTTTCTAATTTTTCTATAAAATTTTTATCCAGGTAATTTATATTACTTAAATTGTATTTTATTCCCAAAATGGTAAAATCTTCACCGTGATTCCATTTTATCGGTTTGTCCATTTTCAGTTCCACACCGCAACCCTTACGAGAACCGATCCATACTATATAAGTTTTGTCAAAATTTACTTTTAGACCTGATAAATGAGAAAACTTGTCAACAATATTTAAGGCTGCGTTGAGTGATTTTTGATCATCGTCAAGAAATAAGGTGCTGTCGTCTGCATACTGGTTAATTATATATTCAGAATTGTTTATTTTTATACCATTTATTTCCGGACTAAATTTTAACCTAGCACTCAGTATTTCTACACACGGGATAAACAGGTACGGGGAGAGTGGATCCCCTTGTCTTACACCTCTTTCCACATTGAAGAACTCTGAAAAACTCTGAAAGATGACCATTGTTTAAGACACAGCTGGAAACGTCACTATAGAAAGCCTTAAACCAACGAATGATTGATGGACTGAAATTGTAAAAGTTTAGGGTTTTCTCAATGTAGTTCCATTCAAGAGAGTCGAAGGCTTTTTCGAAATCCAGTAATACTAACATTCCCGGAATATTACTCGATTTGCACTTGTCGATCAGGTCAGTAATTAGACATGTAGATTCCCCAATAAACCTCCTTTTTACAAAACCCAACTGACTTTCAGAGATAAGTTTGGGTAGGACCGTTTTTATACGAGATGCTATTGCCGAAGAGCCAATTTTAAAATCAACGTTTAGAAGAGAAATAGGTCGCCAATTTTTAATGTACAGTTTAGATTTTCTCTCCTTTGGAATGCATGTTATTATACCTTGTCTTTGTGTAATTGAGAATGTGCCGTTTTCGTAACCAGCATTTAGAGATTTAACCAAAAAAGGACCGAGATCTTTCCAGAAATATTTGTAAAATTCGGAAGTAAATCTTTTAAACTCTCCCAAATGGCAAAGTTATACCTGACGTAAAAGTGGTAAAACATGTCCCATTATGGGTTTCTCCCCTCTTGTTATTATTTTACAAAAAAAAACCAACACAGTATACCTCGATGTGAAATGTAAATTAAATCCTTCGTTCATTTATGTTATAAGTGTTTGCCTTGCCGAAAGAGTTGTGATTATTTACAAAACTAACCAAATATGAGTCAGATCAACTTCTGTAGTATGAACTGCCGGGGTCTCGCTTCAGATACTGTAAAGCGAAGGGATTTCTTCTCCCGCTGTAGGAACATGTGTGACATTGCCCTTTTAGTAGACACCCATTCCAGTAAGGAGACCGAATTACCGTGGAAGCACGAATGGGGTTTAGATGCCTTTTTCTGCTCGAATACAAGTCACAAGCGAGGTTCAGTTATACTGTTCAGGAACACATTTAAATACGAAATAAAAAATGAGATTGATGACACTTCTGGAAACTTCATTATACTAGACATCGTGGTTCAGGATAATTGTATGACAATTGCAGTAGTATATGGCCCAAACAATGACTCTTTTTTGTAACGATTTTTTCGATAAAATAGAAAGCGTAGGGAACACTTCCATAATAATTGGTGGTGATTGGAACATCCCAATAGACTATCGCCTCGACACCAAAAACTACAAAAATAAGAACAATGTAAAAGCCCAACAATGTGTATCTAATTACATGGAACTTTTAGATCTGAATGACGTATGGAGACAACAAAATCCATCCTGCAAACATTTCACGTGGAGGGGTCCAAATAATAAATCTGCTCGATTGGATTATTTCTTAATAACTTCTGACCTGCAGGACCTAGTTCAGTCAACTGACATTGAGCCTAGTTACCGCTCAGATCACTCTCCTGTATCCGTCGCTCTCAAATTTATAAAACAAGAAAAAGGTAAAGGGCTTTGGAAATTTAATAATAGCTTATTATCTGACCCAGAATATGCAACAGCTGTTAGAAATACCATTTTTGAAACAATAAAACAATACTGTATAAATAGCAAAAGTGATATATCTAACAACCCACATAACGTTAAGCTCACTATATAAATGATCAGCTTTTTTGGGAAACACTAAAATTAATGATACGCGGTAAAACAATTTCATATGCATCTTACTTGAAACGAAAAAATCAAAACTCTGAAACATATATAGAAAATAAATTAAAAGAACTACATATAAAATTAGATAGTGGGGATGAAACAGTTAGAGGTGAGATTCTATCTTTGGACTCCGAACTGAAACAATTGCGATTCAAAAAAGTGCAAGGCATTATAATAAGAACTAAAGCGAAGTGGAAAGTAGAAGGGGAAAAACCGACAAAATAAATCTGTAATTTGGAGAAAAGGCAATATACAGAAAAATTAATAGCAAAATTAATTAAAGATGACAACACAGAATGTACAGATATTAAAGATATTATTTCAGAATAAAAACGTTTTTACAAAAATTTATATAGTTCCAAGATAAATACTCCGTCAGTATATACAGATGACATGTTTTTCGATAATAATAACCCGATTCTAAAGAAACTTGACGACGAAGACAATATTTTACTAGATGGTCCATTGACAGCCTCTGAATGTTTAGCTGCTTTGAAAAACATGAAATGCAATAAATCCTAACTAAACTTGCTTGTTGGAAATCGATACTAAATGTGTAAAATAGGTGTAGTAGAGACCCTGTAAGACTTTCCATTAGAATGTCCAAAATACCAGTCTAACAGATAGAGATTTTGAGGAGGAAATGGGATGGGGGAATGAAGGACATGTGGTTAGTGGGTTAGACGCAGGAGAGGGTTAGTATGTTTATCGAAGAGATTTGGAAAAATGGGACACGAGGTGTCACCAACCAGTTCGTCTCAGAGTGTTTGGGAGAGAGGAGGCGTCGGAGTAAGGAATCATTTGGGAGAACATGGCTAATCAGGGGCCTTCTCACCTGAGAACCACGACAAATCAGCGGTCGGCCAAAGTGTTATTATTATTATTATCATACTCAAACTGTGGATAAATATCTCATAACCAAAGTCCTTTTTCTTTTTTTAATTAGCGTTTAACAAAACTGTTATAACCAGTGTCCACAGTGGGCTGAAACTATCTGGTGCCACATTCTTAGCCTTTCTGGATATTTTGGTGTCAAAGTGTTTTGGAGCCAAAGGGGGGTGTTTCTTCGTTGTGTAATCCAAATAAACTGATCGAGTTTTGATGAATGAATGGTTTCGCGTGCAGAAGGCGCATTGGCGGTTTGGGACAAGCCCCTTTCGACCCTTCTTGACGTTTTGAATTAACCCTCTACCCAAACGGCCAGGGCTGTTCACAAAAATCGCCAATTAATTTTTCATTTTTTGTCTAAAAAATATACGTTATGACCCTTTTTGGAACGAGCTCGTCGAACTCGTTCCAAAGAGGGGTCATAACCTATGTTTTTGAGACAAAAAGTTTAAAAAATTAGAATTTTGTTTGCAAGTGTCGTCTGCTTTTCATGTTAGGTAAAAGGTTAGGCAGGGCACAGCAGAGGAGGGAAGGCTGAGGGAGAAGGCTTCGACGTTTTTCTTGATGTTCCAGTTGAGTTATCATCCCTCTGGCGAGGACCAGTGCGAGAGGGGATCCTGTCTACAAAGGTGCTACCTCTCTCCGAGGGTGATGGGATAGGATCTTCAGGTAAGTATAATCTGCCACTTGTTTGTGTTCTGATTCTGAGGCCTTCATTGGCAAGTGCAGTCTGCCTCTGGCAATTCTTGGAGAGGAAGAGCACATTCCGGCTTCGGCAGTCAAGCAACTTTCACAACCAACAGCCCACTTCAGGGTGCTACCCCCCCCCCCCCCAAAAGACCCAAACTTCCCTGGATCGGGGGCAGGTCTGCATGTTAACCTATTTGGCTGGGTCTTAATGCGCACTAGTGACGTTTACAAATCAAAATAAACTGATCGAGTTTTGAAAAATGAACTGGTATTTATTTCAAGAGTGACCAGACAGGTGATCAAGAGAAAATTCGGACAGAACTTGAAAGTTATTAAGAAATCCTCAGTAGGCGAAAACAGTGGTCACCTAAGTTATATATATGCCACTGATTTAATTAATGATCAGACAGGAGTGATGTGGCGCGGTGGCGGGATGGCGTTGCAGTAACCGGTTCTCGTCAGATCACCGAAGTTAAGCAACCTCGAGCCCGGTCAGTCCTTAGATGGGTGACCTTCTGTGCGATCGATTCGGACTTTCGCGTTGTGTCCTTGGGCGAGGCACTTAACCCTGATAGTCCACATGGGAGCACATGACGCCGTGCACTAAGGCGTACTGCACGTCGATGGTGCGCAAGTCTTCAACCAATCTAACCCTGCCTGTGCTGCAGAGCGGAGTTAGAGATGTTGGGGATCTGGCAGCTGCTCGTCGTTGCTCGGTGGTTCTCTCCGGATACTGCGGCTTCCTCACCCATAAAACTGTCACCGACACAGTATGACCTTGGCTGTTAAAGTGTCGTTAAACCTTAATAAATGAATAAATAAATAAATAAATAAATAAATAAATAAATAAATAAATGATCAGGCTGAATGATGTCGGTACGTTCACCTGTTGTTGTACTTAGACAACAAAAATAAAAAGACTAATTATTGCCCATCCACTTGCTAAGCGGCGTCTTTACTAAAGGCACTATTTAAGTCGATAAAAGTTACGGAACACTGTGATGACCCTTACGCGACGGAGTGAACACCTTAAACACCAATAACTAAATATTATCTGTAGCACCGTCGCTGAAACAGCTAGGCCTATTGTCCATGGTTTTAGTTTTTGAAGGCATAATAACTTGTTACTATTCACGTTCTTAAGAACGTGAATAGTAACAAGTTAAGCCTTCAAAAACCAAAACTATGGATAATGTTCTGGGCCAAATTCACACCTTACCTAACAATTAACCATTGTCAATTACTCAAATAAATAGGAATTGAGCCTACATGAATGAATTTTCTAAAGACAGTTTTATCCTATTTTTGTTGGAAATGTAACAAATTGAAGTTAGTTCGAGAGATTCGAAAAAATCGAATCCTGAGACTGATTCGGGATCGATCTCGAAGCATGCGTATGGTATCGATATCGAATCGAATCTCGAATATTCGCAGGACCATATTTACTTGTTACAAACGTATGAACCAATATTGTTTTGCAGTTCCCTCATCTACGGAAAGGACCCTGCTGATATTCCGCAGATGGTAGTATGAACTGTGACATACTTGTGTGATATGATTGTCACCAGCTAGATTCCCATCCATAAAATAGCCCAGGTTCCATACAACAGCCGAGGATAGGGAGGGGGGATAACGTGACCATTGGAATTTGGTTTGATATTTGACACTTTTGAGGGTTGATTCGCCTGTCAGATGTAAAATAACAGATTAGTGGAATAATTAATGTGAATCTACTGGGCTTAGCGAATCGCGAGTATTTACAAAAGGCATTAGAGTACAGCGGCCGTGGACTGCTTACTTTCCACGGGTGGGCAGTGTTTCCCCGGACGGAATAATATTAAATTAAAAATTATAGGAATGATCATTAAAAATTTAATTAATGATTAAGGAAGCAACTGGTACGATCCGGTGTTTTATTAACTGATATTATGCCGCTGATGCTTTTTATTACCTGACGTCACTGCCCACGTGTGGATTACAACCAATCCACGGCGACTGTGCTGTATGTAATTAAATAAATACTTCATACCTACAATATTTTATTGAAGAAAAAACAATGTCCCATCACCACTAGCTGACAATTAACGTTAACTGTTTGTTCAGACACTATTTCTAACGCCCTGTTAACAAAATCACTGGGTTTGAGTGTGGGTTTTTTCTGTGCTTCGTCATTGATCGCGCTCTTTACTGCTGCAATGCATTTCTTTTACAAGTGAAAGGAATTTTTTTGGTACCAAATTTTAAACAACGAAGATTTTTGATGCCAAATCAAATTTTTTTTTAGTGCAATAGGTTAACCCTTTGAACTCGTGTAAGATCGATTTTTCGGTCCAATGCATAATTTCGTCCTATTTTTTCTTACAAGGGGCATTAATGATGAAATAATGACTGCAGTCTGCAGCCAGACGGCTGCAGACTGCAGTTATTATTTTATCCTCCCGGTCAATTGATATTAGACTGACCCATCTCTCTGTAAGTGTACACAAAGGCGATACCATTCCAGGAAACGAGGGTTCAAAGGGTTAATTTGCCATCCGACAGCGTGAACACTGGTTATCACAGGAGGAGTCAAACCGTTTGGGACAGTTACATGTATGCGAGCACAATCGTTTCAAGGCTTGTGGCCTTGGTTCAAAACTTACTTGATTTTGATCTGTAATTTGTCCGCTTTCTTTAGGATCACAATTGTTGTAGTCAAAATAGGCAAACGCTACTAATCCCTCCAAAGATGCAAGAAGGGGAATCAGAAAAAGCCACGGAGCCGAAGTGAGAGTAGTCCTAAAAAGAGAACGGAAATTACTCGAATCGTAATGTAACATATAGGGAAGTAGGAGAGTTTTTCGTCAAATTGGTTGTATTTTTTGTTAATTTCTGATTTCTGTTAATGACTAGTTATAGGATTGGCCAAAAATTGTAGAGGGATGTTAATAACACAATAGCATGCTTTTCGAAAGAGGTTCTCTTCACCATCGGTCCGGCTTTGGTGAATACTGGCCCGGCAGTCATTAGCGACTCTTTGTAATTTACTTGCTCATTTCCCATCTGACTTTTTATGTGGCCTGTTGTAAACAGGATGTAATAGGATATTTTTTGTTTGGAATGTCCATAACTGGGGCACGAAAGAATATCTATATATCTTTGTAAATAAGGGGATATCATAAATCAACGGTAGTGTGTGCCCAAACAAACAATCCCTAATGGGGTCGGATTCCTTCCGAGATTAGACTTGAGGCCTCAGATCTTGTTACCTACAGTACAGTTGCCGTTGATTAGTCGCAATCCGTGCGTGGCCGGTGATGTTCACGCATGCGTTCACCAGGTAATAAAAATCGCCATCAGCAAAATCACAATTAATGAAGCACCGGGTTGTACCCGGTGCTTCATTCATTATATTTTTGACGATTATTCCTGTAATTAGCGTTTTGAATCTAATATTATTGCGTCCGTGGAAACATTGCCCGCCCGTGGAAAGTGACCAATCCACGGCGGTTATGCTATAACGTATCGTAAATATCCCATCTGCACTATTCAAATAAATCGTCAATCATATTAACTGGGACGAACGCATCGAGCTCGTTCCCTTGGGATGCCATAGACTATGTTTTGAGGTTTGTTTGTTTGTTTGTTGGTGGTTAACGTCACATATTTATGCACCGTGGCTAATCGTGACACAACATGGAGATGAAGTCAAGTTTAGTCAATCGTTGATCAACATGTTGCCCATTTTAGAGGACTTTCACCCCAAGCATTGGTGACTGGGTCCTATTTTACTAGTAAAGCGGAACTGGTTTACCACAGTAAACAAGTGCTGCTTACTTCCTGGGGTTCCCACGGGGAATGTTTTGAGGTAACGCAATACAACTTTAGTTTTTCAAGAATGTTCTCCCTTTCTGGTCATGCTAGGTACATGGGAGATACAAAAGAAAGTGCAATGGCTGCCGGTCTCAAGAAATAGAGGGGGCGATCGCAAGATTCGGGTGGTCACATATGAATATATTTTTCCTAAATTAAGGCAAGGCTTGAAAAGAGAATAAAAAAACAGACAAAAATGGCAGGAGAGATGTCAGGACAAATTAAAATCTATGATGATACGATGTGCATGCGTTGGTTATTTATTTATTTAAGGTGCACTTCACCGATGACCAGAAGATTCGCAAAAAAAAAAATCTTGATAAGATAATAAATATCATGAAAAGTTCAGACTTTTGAATTGTCTCTCTTTAGGACTTTTCAGTCAAGGCTTCGGCTACATTTGCACCTATTTTTTTCTCATAGGGCCGAACTATGATTGGTCCGATGGATTCGGGGCTTCTAACGTCAGCTAGTCCTAGACGCCCCCCCCCCCCCCCCCGACTCCTTAGCCTTCAGTACTATAGTCACCTGACTTTAAACTATCTTATACTATAAACTTGTTGACCTAGAACTAATAGTATAAAAAGTTAACACTTGTTTTTTTCAGAATTGTATTTTTACTCCTGTGAATATTAATCACTGAAAATAATCAGTGACGTTTTGAAAGGTGTGGCAATTTACCTACTGTTAAATTACTGCGCCCTTGAAAACGCTAATGATTTATTCAAACCATTTTTGCGAAAGAAAGAAAATACACTTCTCGAAAAAACAATTGTAAAAGCTTTATAGTATTGGCCCCCTGGTTCGAGTTGGACAGTGCGTATTATCTTCGCGAAATACATATTGTGTCTGAGGCGGTAGCCGCGGCTGACAATGATTCCAAAGGAAACTACACTGTCTCATCATAATTTTATTATACTGAGTGATTTCCTTTTTTTTTAATCGTGGCGCAATCTCAATCATTCTAACTAGAAATAACAACAAATTCAACATTCACTTTGCTTTTTGAAAAGAATTGCTAAACACTGCCATCACCTCACAGGGGCGGACTGGAACAAGAAAGGTTACCGGGAAATGCACCAAAGGGGCTGCCGGTCCCGGACAAGATTTTCTGCTACCCTGCATCTGAGTGATCAATTGCAGTCCGCATAGAGGACATTTGGATGGCATTTTTTCTCATCTTCGCCGCTCATTCGAATTAAGAATGGTTGCACTGGGGAAGTGTGGGGGGGGGGGGGGCATCGAGTCGAACATAGCTCGGCCCAATGGGAGAAAAATTTGATTTTCCAAACTGACAGAACACTGTTTCCTTCCACTAGACTGCTGATATATCGAGATGTATCTATGTGGACTTCCAATGGCAGTCCACATAGAAAGCATTTCGGTATACCTGCTGTCTATGAACTCAGATCCATTTCGCCTGTTGGTCATTTTCACAAACTTTCATGCACCAACAAGTGTTGGACTGTTGGACTACATCAATTTTAGAGCCACTGAGGGATTCCAATATGGGGGCCCACCGGGATTTTTTCCGGTGGACCGTATGGCCAGCCCCCGTCTGTCACCTCATTGTTCTGGTTTTGATATTGACAGATGCGCACAGTTTTACATCAAAAGTGACTTGATAATTGTAGAATACTATTTAGATTGAAGGTCATCATCCTTCGTGATTTTCTTTAACTCAGATGTTTCCGTGCCGTCTCGATCTGAGTGGTAAATTTTGCAAAAAAAAATTGTTGACCGATAATGCACAACTGGCGAGAAACATTGCGAATTATTATATACTTTATAAATAACCACATTTCTATTGGCTGGATCTTATACACGTGTCTTGTGCTCAAAAATCCGTGTTCACCGGTTTTCCAGTGAATATCAACTTTCTAAATACAGCTTTTGGAAATCCTCTCTCTAGTTCTATTTCAATCGACGTAATCTCTATAACATTGTTTATTGTTATGTTATTCTGCAGATGATAACTATTTTATTGTTAAATAAAAGTATTTCTGGTTGATATAATTGAACTTTTAATTGACAGATAGAAGATTGATTTTTTGAGGATGGCTTTATATAATAAAACAGTTATGAACATTTTGTGGTGTAGATATGATGTGATATGAACCTAAAACATTTATATTGACCTCGGCTAACGCCTCGGTCAATATAAGTTTTTTAGGTTCATATCACATCATATTCACCACCACAAAAGTCCATAATTGTATAATAACCATCAACACCCAATGTGAAATTATATGGTGTCATAGAATGGGGTCTAATAATTGTTATTCCAGTACTAGACAAAGCATATAGGAAATTTTGCTTTCGTTCAAATGACTTTCGAGTTGTGTGCACCTTGATTTAAAAAAATCGCCAAATGAGCGTTTAATGTATACGTGAGTTTTATGCAATTGGTGGCACCCGATTCGTGTTTTTCGTTTAATCTGTCATATGACATGGATACTGTTTGGAGATGGAGAAATGGTAGTATGGGAGAGATGGAAAACAGAACAGAATGTGAATAAGTTGAATGTTCACACACTTCTTGTCAATCTTCACTTGAACAATGTCAATGTGCAGCTTAGTTTATCAAATTCCAGACCGGTCAAAAAGTTTTTTTCAAAGTGCAAAAATCACGACTCATACATATATTTTCCTCTCAAGTAAACTCAAAATATTAAATAATTTTCCATACAAATTTAAAAACATGATATTTGGGCCAAATAAAAACATTTGTCCCTATATCCAGATAAATTCTGTCTTCTGATTGGTCAAAATTCCTAGGACAAATAGCCATGGCAAAGGGCACACCCAACGACCGAGGTATATGAGAGCGTGCAAGGTATATGAGAGCGTGTAACATCCAGGGTATAAGGGCACTCGAAATTTCGGGGGTATATATTGAAAGAAAGTTTTTCGCTTTCGATATAAAAAGCGAACCAAAAAACCTGAAAATAGTCACTAATATCATCAGATTTCTGACCTTTCGACCATATTTTGCTGTTATAAATTAAATAGTCGAAAATTAAATTCAAGAACTTCAGAAAAATAAAATAAGAGCAAATCTGTGAAAAAATAACTCCCTATCTGTTTATGAGTTTCAATAACGACCCAAGGGATGTAACTCTACCTGTTGTCTTCTACGTTTGTAAAAACAAAACAAGTATTCACAAGTTTGGTCCAACTGATTGCTGAGCGTGAGAAACGCGTCCACCTATTTGTTTCCACTATATTTCTATTGTGTTTCAAACGGGACAAACACGTTATCTCCGCCAACATGCATGGTATAAGGAGATATATACCTGGATGTCTCATTTAAACTAAGACTCGGTATTTAAAAACCAACATCCAGGTATTAAATCTCCATATACCATACATGTTGGCAGTGATAACTATAATATATTTGTTTGTTTGAAAACTGGTTGGGTGTTTGAAAACTAGTTGGGTGTTCGAACTCATATTTTTACTCATTTTTTAAGTGCGGGTACCACAACCTTAATGTTTCGTATTCTGCGGATGTGGTTCACATTATCTTTAAAATGAAGGGATTTTCTTTGTTACAATTTATGGGAGAGAGCATTCTCCTATAAATTGTAACAAGGAAAACACATTTAAACAGATTTTAATAACGAAGACAAGTTTTGCACTCTACAACTTTATAAAGAAATATCAAATATATTTCTGTTCATTTTTATTTATGTTCCCCTTTTAGAAAAAACAAATATCGTCGACATAACATGTGAGCTATTAGGCCACACAAAATAAATTTATTGATTCTCGGACAATTTTTTTCTTCAAATCAGTGAGGGAGGAAGGGTTTTATTTTTAATTTTTCTTTTTATTTTGCAAAAACGTTTGCAAACATGGAGAGGATTTCGGCTGTCTTTTTACACACAGAAATATAGAAAGTGCATATTTATACAAATTAATTCATTTTTACTTTGAAAGATAAAATATTCCTCTAAAACAAACTGTAGTTACCGCACTTCAAAGGCTTCATATTCTTTCGATGCCCTTCATATTATCTTTGAAATTAAGTATTTAATCTATAGGAATTTGCCTTGTTGCAATTCACGGGAGAGTGCCTAGGCACTCTCCCATGAATTGTAACAAGACAAAACATATTGGAGAAGCAACTAAATAAATATATATCCATCAAAAAGTGTAAACAGTTTCAGGTCTGCCTGCATGTATACTAATATTTGAAGACACTGAAAGGCAATACAAATGTCCAATGAGGGGGTTCAAATTCAATGAGGGATTGCCTAAGAATCAAAATACTTTTTTAGCCTTATCCGCAGAACACAGCAAACTGGATGTTTACAAAACAATCGTAATAAACCGACACTGTATTTTAATCATGCTTTGTTTCAAGCACGTGCAAATAATTATACATCAATGAAAAATGATTCAATTTTATAAAGTCTCACGATTTCGTACTAGTATTGGAAGAGACGGCAAGCCAATAAATATGTTCAATGAGGGAGGGAGAGGTGTTAATGTCAATGCAGAATTGCCTGAGAACCAAACTCTCTTTTGATTTTGCCTTATTGCCTGTACTGTTTATTGAATGGGACAGAAGGGTGCGCGGTGGCTCAGTGGTTACGTCTGTGGACTTCAAACCGAAAGGTTCACGGTTCGATCCTCGCCAGTTTTAATTGCGTTGTGTCCTTGGGTAAGGCACTGAATCCCGATTGCCCACTTGGGGCACGGTGGCGCTGTGTACTAAGGCGTACTGCCTGTCGATGGTGCACTTGTCTTCAACCAAGATAGATGGACAGATGGATAGGTACTTTATTAGGCAGGCCTGACATTCTTTAGGGTTGCAGGAGTGCTGTACGCCTACTGCGCGCCTAGAAAAAATTAAGGAGAGCAATTTTGTGCACCCCTTGATTTTCTGGAATGCCAGGCCTGTTTGTGACTGCCTTTAAAATCGTTTTAACATTTGTCAATGTTGCATTGATTCACAACAATTCATGACCCATTCTGTGTCGCATTTTGATACATGCTGAGTGTAGACGACAGTCACATAAGAACAAGACTGAAAATACGTAGACTGCCATCTGCAGAATGAGGACCCCAGAGGGTGAATTTAGTGATGCTACCCTGCACAGCAGAATAACATCACTAAATTTACCCTCTGTGAACCTCATTCTGAATCAATGTCTCAAACCTGAACAGCAAGAAGTACCCAGAGGATAAATTGACACAATGTATGGGATAGCATCTGCAAAAATCATCCTCTGGGGACCTCATTCTGCAAATGATAGATTGATTATTTTCAGGCTTGCATAAGAATTCAACGCAACATGTTTAATAATGAGAACATGACAGTGTGTGCCAATTTTTCCACTTGCTGAATGTAGTACACTTTTTCAGTCACAATAGTAATACATTGAAGTGAATATAACCAAAATAGCATACAGGTACACATTAAAAATTGCAGATGCAACTGTACTCCCGAGCAATCTGAGGAGGGCAATTGTTTTGCACTCCTTGATTTTCTAGAATGCCAGGCCTGATTAGGAGCACACATAATACATCATGGGTCACCGAAAACAATGAACAAAATTACAGAAAACGTATTGACATAAATATGTATACCCCCAGGGGATGACATAGCCAGATTGGCTGTCTTCCTATCATCTCCTTTAGAAATAAACTGTATGCATTTGACACACACTCAGACTGTGGACAACCCTTAATTTCGAGCACATCATACATGTATAAGTGAATTCTGCACATTTTCTTTACGATTGGAATCCATCGGAATCAGGTGGCTGGTGTCTATAGATTCATCCCACCTCACGCTATGGTTATCTTAATTTTGAAATGCGGTGCTTAAAATGGTGATTATAGTAAACAAAACAATTTTATTTGCAGAAATATAGAATATATTTCAAGCTGGAGGTGATGGTGGGAAGAATGAGATGTGATGTAACGAGAATACCCGACTTAAGTTAATACAAGATGTAATATATAAGATGTGTAATAATTGTGATCCAAAGTGTTATCTTATGAATTACAGTCTGGGTAATACGGGTTGTCACATTCTACGGAACCCGTACATGAAGTGAGTATTTTATTTTTGCTTTCTTTTTTCAACAATTTTCTGCCTTTTATCGCACGTAGATCACCGTTCAGGTCGTTCCATAATCTTGGGTAAGTATAATTTGGGAACCTATCAAAGGCTTTAACCCTTTACCTAACATGAAAAGCAGACGACACTTGCCAAAAAATGATTGAATAACTTATTTTTTTCATTTTTTGTCTCAAAAACATAGGTTATGACCCCTCATTGGAACGAGCTCGACGAGCTCGTTCCAATGAGGGGCCATAACCTATGTTTTTGAGACAAAAAATGAAAAAATAATAGAAATTAATTGGCGATTTTTGAGAATGGCGCTGGCCGGTTTTGGCCGTTACGTTGGGTAAAGGGTTAAATAGCTCTTGTCCGTTCAACTGTTAATAGACGACTTTGTCTACTGCTCCTAACTGATCGTTTTGCTGACGAAACTGAATATAGGTTTTCCAAAGATTTGGGGATGGGGGAGGAGGGGAAGGGGGGAGGGGGTATACCGCTGAGGACGTCAAAAACAAACAAAAAATTAACTAAGTCCTTCACTTTAATATTCTGCTCTTTATGAACTGTGGATCTGTGTGGGCGTAATAACTTTTGTAATGTATTACACGCAGAGAACGTTTTTGCAGTAACAACACTTGATTCACTGCTTTCGAGTTTTCCCACATGTGGATTCCAGATACCAGGGACCGTGTATTAGTGCATGGCACAGTGTTCTCTTGACATTCTTCGGCAATACAGTCTTCAACTTATTTTGGGCACAATTTGCGTATGCAATGTTAGAGCAAAATTTATTTACGTGATCCTGATATGTTAAATTCTCATCAATGTGTAAGTTAATCGCTTTTTCTGTTTCTTCTGCCCCAACAGTATATATTGTTACATGGTTTACAAAGATATTTGATTCCACTGATATCTGTCTGTTACTTTGTATTGGGTTGAGCAAAATAAATTTGGTCTTTCTGGCATTTAAACTAATTGGTTTGCACAACTCTAATCAAATATCTTTTTAAGTTCTCTTTTTATAAGGCGGTTCAGTGAGCAAGTGTTGGGGCCCGATGAGTGCGATGTTGTATCATCGGCAAACAGGAGGAGATGTAATGAAGATGCCTCGAAAATGTCGTTGATGTATAAGAAAAAAGTATTCGGCCTAAAACTGATCTCCGAGGAACACCGGACGTTATTTCAACCATGTCCGATCTGTTATCATTTTTGCTTACATTGTGTAGTCTACCGGGCAAGTAGCTTTTAACCCTTTACCCAACGTAACGGCCAAAACTGGCCAGCGCTATTCTCAAAACTCGCCAATGAATTTTCATTACTTTTTTCATTTTTTGTCTCAAAAACATAGGTTATGACCCCTCATTGGAACGAGCTCGTTGAGCTCGTTCCAATGAGGGGTCATAACCTATGTTTTTGAGACAAAAAATGAAAAAAATTAGTTATTCAAGAATATTTTTTGCAAGTGTCGTCTGCTTTTCATGTTAGGTAAAGGGTTAAACATTTGTTCACTAATACTCTTACGCCAGAGCTATTCGGTCTACTAATTAAGATATCAAGTTGTAATGTTTCAAAAGTCTTTGATAGGTCCAAGAAGACAGTCAGCGTGTTATCTTTACTGGTCTTATTATTTCCTGCCCAATGTGCTTTAGCATATACAGCACTGGGTGGACAGTGCTATGTTTTTTTTCCGAAACCCATATTGAATAGGATTCAAAACACCGAAGTGGTCCCAAAAATAAATTGCTCAGTCTAGTTGACATAAGTTTTTCAAGTAGTTTTGAGAAAGTTGGCTGCAAGCTGATAGGTTTGTAGTTTGTGAAAGTGTTTTCACCGCCTAATTTTAAAATGGAAATTGCTTTGGCAATTTCCATTTTGCTTGGAAATTTTCCCTACGCAAATGAACAATTGAAGATAGGCCTACGTGTTAAAGAGACGCCTATTGGGTCTATCGTCTTTTTCAGAAGTTCCGTACTTTTTTTTATATCATTCCAGTTTTTGCATGTTTTAGATTTGAGTGAATTAATCACATGTGGGGCTTCATAAAACATGTTTGACTTAAGAAGAAGTTGTTTGTAACGGGATTTTTCATGTAATCGTGGAATGATTTTTCCACACTTCCTATATTTCCGCATGTTCGCCACCCTACCATTACAAAAAACATGAATTCTTGGACTATCTCATGTGAATCATTCCTGATTTTCTTGAACGACGAAAGAGGGTAATTTTGATGCTTGTTATGACGTACGAACAGGATCATAAATCAGTGAATTAAGTATGATACTAAAATAATAGAGTATGACACTCAATTAATATAGTATGATACACAAATAATATAGTATAATACTGAATTAATTCAGTATCATACTCAAATAATTGAGTATCATACTTAATTATTTATGCAGCATTTATGAAATCATACCAAATAATATATATCATACCAAATTATTAGAGTATCATACTAAAAAACAATTATGACCCTCCCGTACGCGCACCTGATTTCAGTATCATGCTATTTTATTTATGCTGCATTCATGAAATCGTGCACAATAATATAGTATGATTCTAAATTAATTGAGTATCATACTAAAATAATTAAGTATCATACACAAATAATATAGTATGATGCTAAATCTAGCGTGTATGTATCGGCGCCACTGATTGGTTAGAATGTGTTGATTGACAGGTTTTCAGTATGATATTCAATTAATTTAGCATCATACTATACTATTTGTGTATGGTACTGAATTAATTCTGTATGATACTCAATTAATTTAGCATCATACTATATTATTTGTGTATGATACTGAATTAATTCAGTATGATACTCAATTAATTTAGCATCATACTATATTATTTGTGTATGATACTTAATTATTTTAGTATGATACTCAATTAATTTAGAATCATACTATATTATTTGTGTATGATACTTAATTATTTTAGTATGATACGCAATTAATTTAGAATAATACTATATTATTTGTGTATGATACTTAATTATTTTAGTATGATACTCAATTAATTTAGAATCATACTATATTATTTGTGTATGATACTTAATTATTTTAGTATGATACTCAATTAATTTAGAATCATACTATATTATTTGTGTATGATACTTAATTATTTTAGTATGATACGCAATTAATTTAGAATAATACTATATTATTTGTGTATGATACTTAATTATTTTAGTATGATACTCAATTAATTTAGAATCATACTATATTATTTGTGTATGATACTTAATTATTTTAGTATGATACTCAATTAATTTAGAATCATACTATATTATTGTGCACGATTTCATGAATGCAGCATAAATAAAATAGCATGATACTGAAATCAGGTTCACGTACGGGAGGGTCATAATTGTTTTTTTAGTATGATACTCTAATAATTTGGTATGATGCTATATTATTTGGTATGATTTCATAAATGCTGCATAAATAATTAAGTATGATACTCAATCATTTGAGTGTGATACTGAATTAATTCAGTATCATGCTATATTATTTGGGTATCATACAATATTAATTGAGTATCATACTCTTTATTTTAGCATCATGCTTAATTCACTGATTTATGATCCTGTTCGTACGTCATAGCTTGTTTCGTTTTTCTAATTGTTTCATTCTCCATCTTTCAGGTTTCAGAATATCATACATGGATGTATTCAGTATTTTTCTATTTACATAGCTTTACTCTGTTTTTTTAACTTTATTGAAAATTCTACAGTACTTTTTGTAATTTTGGATATTTATATCGGTCGGGTGTTTTTTATTTTTTTATTTTTTACATTTTTGTTTGTTGTTTAATGAAATTATTAACCCATTCGTCATCCACGGTTGCCATTTCTTGCAACGTTTATTCAGTCTAACTATCTCTGGGGGAAATGCATTCTCAAAGGCATTAAGATATGCATTCATTAATGTATCATAAACAAAGTTGGGGCAGGTGATATCCATAGTTGGAGAGAAGTCGCATTCTGCTAGAATGGCTCTGAAATTTGCACTTACCCTCATCACTAAATTTCCGTTTCAGAATGTGGGATAGCGTTTTCGACCTCTCTGGAATAGTTTCCAGATGAAAGATGCCAAAATGGGCAGAAACATCGGTTATGATTATCCCTGATATTGTTTCGGTGAAGATATTATTTGAGAAAATGTGATCAATAATAGAGACAGAACTAAGCTTCAGTCTTGTATGTCTGGTGATGGAGTAGGGCTGCACGATATTCAAAACTGAATACCGGTATCTGTATTCAAAAAAATACCGCGGTATACCGGTATATCGAAAACTGTTCAGATATATGAACACAAGTACCACAATCGAGACTCGAGGCATCACAGTCGGAACGAATTAGCACGCCTTGATGATGCGCTTCGAAAAACCTTTACCCAACGCAGACGATATCAAAATTTATTATTTTCAAAATTAATTTATCAGATTTTCCCCCAAAAATTCAACAAAACTGTATCATGTGACCCCCTCATTGGAACGAGCTCAACGAGTTCGTTCCAATGAGGGGTCACATGATATAGTTTTGTTGAAATTTTTGAAAATTATTTTTTTCAACTGCTGAATTTGTATATTACGGGGGCACAAGCAGACGATTCCTTGGATAAAGGGATAATATTATTCATTCTGGGCTATACTTAAAAACTCGAGACGTCTTGAAAATTAAATTGTAGGTAAATAAATAATGACGATAAACCGATATTTTTGTAATTACACCGGTATTCAATCGATGTTGGTTTGAATACAGGTATATATTGGTTTATCGAAATACCATGCAGGCCTATGATGGAGGAGATAAAACCCTGACTATACATTAGATCTATGAAGGTTTACGTTTCATGATGAGATTCTGATTTTAAAAGATCAATATTCATGTAGCTTTATATCATAAGAAAGAGATCTGACCCTGCTTGTGTGGAGTTGGTACGTTGGGGAGTCTGGCAATTGCTTGCCGTTGTTTGGTGGTTTTCTCCGGGTACTCCAGCCTCCTCCACCTGTAAAATTGTCTGACGCGTGGTGATCATTTCTGTCAAAAGTGTCATTAAATCCTAATAAATAATTTATTAGGACATTACCATCAATGTTTATTGCTTTCAGTCAGTTCGTCTTCAACAAAGTAACAATCGTCCAGTTTTCTCGGTTATTGAAAAGTGGAAAACCTGATTCTTACCAAATATGCCATGTTTACATATTTTGTAATGGCAATGGCATTAAATCCCTCGAAATACTCTGGAATTCTGGCAACAAGTGGAGGTACGAAATTTTTTTCTTCCAGATGGGCGAGGACAGTTATTTTTAAAACAGTCTGGTGCCAAAACAGTAGACTGGATCTTTGCATAAAACAAATAAATATCCATTGTTGATTAGAATTACAAAAATAAAGCTGTACACTTAACATTAATGCTGCTTTTCCTGTTGGAAGTGACGCTATGCGTTGAATACTGCTTTGCGAAAATATCAGCCCTGACGCTCTAAATGATGTTGCAAGCGTACCAATCCAAAATATGAGTCTTCTTGTTGGATCAAAACTAAAACTGAAATTAGATAAAATGAACCCTTTACCCAACGAATTGGTCGCATCCGTCAGCGTAATATGCAAATTCAGTAGTTGAAAAAATATTATTTTTTTAAAAACTTTCAACAAAACCATATCATGTGACCCCTCGTTGGAATGAGCTCGTCGAGCCAAATGCCAAAAAGTGCTGAATACCAAAATTCAGTATACATGGGAATCTCGAGGAGAGATTTCGAAAGGACCAAATTCCATACGTATGTACACGAAAGCCCATGAACAAACAGACATGACGTCAAACTTCCATACTGATGGGTAGATGGTTTGTTTTATTTATCGAAAAAAAGTATTTCACTGATAGAGTTTTTTATTTATATTTTTACCGCTTTAATTTATGTAATGGTCAAAAGCGATTACCATATTCTTAAAAATCATCTTTAAAATTTTATCATCTTTCCAATTCGTAAGCCAAAATATTACTTGTGACCACTGATTCGAACCGGCGCGTTCGCAACACTATTCATACAGCTTAATACATCTCTTCCCACAGTCTTACTATCATAAACCAACAGATAATTTAGTTTAGTTCGCTTGAAACACACATAGCACTTGAATAAGCGCGGTAATTCGTCGAGGGCGGAAATTAGCGATAATGTTAATCGGTTCTAGGACATTCAAATGAGTGAGAAGTTGGGACAAAAAATCACGAGAATAACAAATGGCTTTTAAAATGACGACTCTACAAGAAACTGTTGCTTTGACATAACCTAACATTTGTAATAGTCTTTATTGAAACAAATGTACAAGGGTACAGGAAGCAGGGGACAATTGCCCCTCTTGCCTTGCAGTTAGGGAGGAAAGAAGGGCAGCGCGTGCCCTTTCGCCAGAAGTGTACTAAAAGATGGCGACAAGTAAAATAATGCGTCCAACTCCTCCCATCGACAAAGTATTACTGCGTGAGGCTATTACCCTATGACTCGTGTGTTACCTCCCTGATTTTTTTTTCATGAAAATCGACTTTCGGTAAAATTATTTCCCTTGTAATTTATAAAACTTTTACCCAACTTAACGGTCAGCCTATTCTTAAAAATCGCCAATTAATTTTCATTATTTTTTGTCTCAAAAAATAGGCTATGATCCCTCATTGGAACGAGCTCGTTCCAATGAGGGGTCATAACCTATGTTTTTGAGACAAAAAAAAATGAAAAAAATTAGTTATTCAAAAATTTTTGTTGCAAGTGTCGTCTGCATTTCATATTAGATAAAGGGTTAAACGAGCGAGGAGGGCCCAATTAAAAAACAAGTAATTGTTGAGAAAACACATATGTCATCAGTTGAAAATAAAGACAAGTTTCCATTTGTTCGTTTAATAAACGAATAAAACGAAAACAACAGACAACTGTCTACCAATATCACACCTACCAACACTAAGTGTCCACTTTGTTTACCGAATGTATTTCACAGCAATTTGCAAGTTTTTATACGTCCGTTGAAAAACAGGACGCATTATGTGAATGATCCGCCCGTTCGTTCGTTCGTTCGTAAACTTTTTTATCCGGAAATTTTCTGAGTCGTCTTTCAACCGATCTTTTCCAAACTTGGCATGGATAATTACCGTAATAGGAACATGTGCAGGTGCGATTTTGAGGATTAATCCTTCAAAAGTTATGGTCCTATGGACTTAGAATTTTCACTGCTCTCTGAAGTCAGTAAACTTTTTTTGTCCGGTGGTTGTCTCAGCCGTGTTTTAACCTATCATCTAACTTGGCATGAATAATAACCACAATAGAAACCTGTGCACCTGCGCTCTGAATGCTCATCCGACTAAACATTTTAAAGTTTTGCGAGGGGGAGTTGGACTTTTTGCTGCTATCCAAAGAAAACTTGCTGAAACTCGAATTGTTCAACGGAATTATTTGTCAACACTGGGCGTTACTCTTATTATTCCTCCCAGGACAAAAATATCAAACCACACCTCCCAGATTTTTATATGAATCGAAAGGATTGTGTTTGCATTATTTGTATTGATGCGGACGGTGTTGATACAGTTAGCAAAAAACAGTTACAGAACATCAAAAGATGGTGAGACCTACAGAGAATAATAGTCAAACGTTCAAACTGATGGTGAAAAAATTGTAAAAAACAGTTTCTGTATTCTTATACTGCTGTACAGGAAAATATATAAAGTTTGTAAAATAATGCGCACATTGATGCCACAAAGTCACGAACAGTTCGAGATTTCAGTTTTTTTTATGAAATTCCCACACGCTTAGTGCTAAATATATTGACGGGTTTAGGAAGTTATGGGGAGGTAACTTTCCCGTAAATCTCTTCCCATGAGGGAAATCGTCAGCCATGTAACGAAAGCCGAACACGAAAACTGGTTACAGGGTATTCGATTTCACAACAGCACTTTTCTTCATCAATGCTAACTTTGGGGGCCCAGGAGTCCAGGATTCTTGGGTTAGGTCTGAACCCCCGCCCAACTCCCATCCAAACCTGGCCTGAAAGACTGTATTTTAAAAGGACGTACCAAACCAAAAAATTAGAATAGGGCTTTCAGGCCATGTTTGGACTAGCCCCCCCCCCCCCCCCACCCCCATCCCCATAAGATTATGTCTCCTGTGCCAACTGTTAAGAAAGGGGCTGCATCGTGAATGGAGCTCTGCACTTGACCAACGTCTGTAATTTTGGACTGCATGATTCTTGAAGTAAGAACTTTATTAAATCAACTTGACGAATTAAAGTTATCACTTTAAGAATTGTCCAGTCCAAAGATATAACTCTTGGCCACTGGATATTCACTGATGGACTTGGAAATTTGAAACATGCTGCTAAAAAGTTGTTTTGACGGCCAAAAAATAACATGATTTTTTTTTTATCCCAAAAGCCGCCAGAAGTCTTAGTTTAATAACTGCTTTCAAAATTTTTCGCCCACGTGATAGATTCCTTTGGCATCTGCATCATTATCCCGATACTTTTGAAAGGGACCCCGAAATTCCTCTCCATGGCCCTGTTAACAACAATCGCCGAGCACAATGTGTCAGAACACTGACCCATGTCTTTGATGAGCACTGCCTATTTGTAAGAACAAGTGCCCCCATCCTTCAAGATGACAAAAGGTGGGTCAGTTTTTTATTTGCAACCAATGAGCGTACAACAATGTAGTCGTTTCGAGATCAGTGGGTTTTTATCCGTATGGGAGTTTATCGTCGGGATAATTATTGGCAGTTGCGTAGCTACGGGGGAGAGGGCATACCCCTCCGAATATTTCCCCCCCCCCCCAAACATTGGCCCAATGCAACTTTCACTCAACATAAAATCTCCAAATGGTCTCAAATTTTGGGGATGTACTTGCTACAAATGCCTCTGATTCGTTTTAGAGCACTAAGTTTTGCAATATTTTACGGGGGTGGGGGGTTAGTCCTAACTAGGACTCTTTGGTCGTTGCCTCGTTCTCCCTTATTCACTTTCATTCAGGAAAGTGGGAGGACACGGCAGCGGCTGGAGGGTCCTAGTTAGTACGAGGCTAGGTCCCCGAAACCCCACCCAACGGCCTTTCAAATATCATCTTGCCCCCCCCCCCCCCAAAAAAAATACAAAAAACAAAAAACAAATCTGGTTAGGGTACCTCAATTGTAAAATCCTGATTATGCGCCTTAATATTGGACATTGTCTGTATTAAATCCTGTCCTATGAGCTAATGCCCTGGCAGGAAGAATATTATACTCCGACACATTAGAAAAGAACGACATATGCACCTTAATGAGGTGTATAAATTTGGGATGTTATTCTCGTGATGTGGTGCTGATATAATTCATACACGCGCGAGATTTGAGAATGATCGGTCAGATCATTCGAATAAAATTTTTCTCCTACATTTCAAACAGAGCATTAACTCAGCCGTTGACAAACACAACTAGACCTGCTTCCTTGGACACCTGCACATGAAAGATGAGGGTGCCAGGAGGCGTGAACACTGCCGCCCAATGCGATAAATTCGTTACCTCTCTCTCTCTCTCTCTCTCTCTCTCTCTCTCTCTCTCTCTCTCTCTCTCTTGTTGTTCCAACAAGAGAGAGAGAGAGACAGACAGACAGACAGACAGACAGACAGACAGACAGACAGACAGACAGACAGACAGACAGACAGACAGGCAGGCAGGCAGGCAGGCAGACAGACAGACAGACAGACAGACAGACAGACAGACAGACAGACAGACAGACAGACAGATTATCTTACTCAATATGCATTCTTCAGTGCGTGAATGGTAGATTGATTTTGAGCCATCCGAGGAGTGTATTTTTTCACTCGCACACTAACTCCCTTTTATGTGAAATCAAAACAAGAACGACGAAAGTTTCAGACAGACAGACAGACAGACAGACAGACAGACAGAAGGACAGACAGACAGACAGACAGACAGACAGACAGACAGACAGACAGACAGACAGACAGATTATCTTACTCAATATGCATTCTTCCTTTATCAGCTGCCTTTCTAAATACTTCGCTCGTTCCCCCAACTTCCATTGATCCCTGAATTTAAAAAAGAGTAATTTCAGTGCGTGAATGGTAGATTGATTTTGAGCCATCCGAGGAGTGTATTTTTTCACTCGCACACTAACTCCCTTTTATGTGAAATCAAAACAAGAACGACGAAAGTTTCAATTGTTTGGCTTGTAGTTTGAAGCCGATGGTAGTCCTCCAGGTTGAAGTCGTGGGCCCGCCGATAAAACTTGCTTGTGCTTTTTATGTTGTTTCACAGAACTTTAAATATACTATTAAGAAAAAAGTAGGGGATATCCAAACTGATGTTGATATTTTCGGAAAATGGTATTGGATACGCGTGATTGGACACATCAACATGTTACCAAATTTAGTATGGATCATGAATGTCACCGGCCCACGAAAACTTCGTGCAGGTTTTTCGCATGAGCGCCGCGTCAATGTCTGTGGGGTACATTTTGAAATTTTCATTTGTACTGGACGGGCTTTTTCGGAGGTCTCGTCGTTCTTTTCTTGGTATAAACTCATTCATCAATAGTTTGTGGTCGAAACGTAACTTTTGAGGTATGCGAAGACTGACACGTGACGAACGTTTACGTGATGTTGGCATGTTGAAAGCTGGCAACAGACAGACTGCAGTGGCTCAAATTCGCAACGTTACTCAATCGGTGATTAGCAGGTTGTTGTAACGCTACCGCCAGACAGGCAATGTTGATGACAGACGTCGGTTAGGTTGTCCAAGGGCGACAACTGCTAAACTGGATCGTTTCATTCCATCCACAGCATTACGTAACCGCCATCAAAGTGCCTCGGAAATTGGACAGCAGCTGTACCGAGCGACAAATGTGCGAGTCTTTGGTCAGACTGTCCGAAATCGCCTACATAGCTGGAATTTGTACACTCGACGACCTCGAATAATTCCACGTTTGACTGAACGTCATATCGCAGCAAGGCTTAATTATGTGGGGCACGAAAGCGCTGGGACAATCATCGGTGGAGCAACATCATGTTTTCCGATGAATCAAGGTTCACCCTCGACTTCCACGACAGGCGAAACAGAGTGTGGTGGTGGCGGAACGAACGATACCATGACGTAACCGTTAGGCAGCACGATCGTTTTGGTGGTGAATCGGTTGTGGTGTGGGGAGATATAACCATGACAAGCAGAACAGCATTACATGCTATCCAAGGGCTGTCACAAGGCAGTACTACCGTGACAACATGTTAGCAGTTCATGTGGTGCCATTTGCGCGACGTGACGGCCGTCGATTCATTTTCCAAGATCACAATGCAAGAGCACACAGGGCCCGTGTCGCTACAGAGTTCCTCCAAGAGCAGAACATCACTACGCTGCCTTGGCCAGCACTAAGTCCAGACCTTCCACCAATCGAGCACGTCTGGGATATGCTTGGCAGGCGCCTACGACAACGCCAACAGCCCCCTACCACTGTCCAGGAACTCGCCGCTGCACTGCACGAAAAATGGAATAACATCAGTCAAGCTGATATTGGACGTTTGGTGAGGAGTATGCCGCGCTTGTCTCGCGAACCGAGGAGGATTTACAAGATATTGAGGTCTTAGACTGGATGTGGTAAATTCTCTGACTGACCTTCCATCTCTTCTACAGCTCAGTAATAATAATAATAATAATAATAATAATAATAATAATAATAATAATAATAATAATAATAATAATAATAATTGATTTTCTAGAGCTTAAAACCACAAATAGTGCTCTAAAACGCTTGACAGAAATAAATACACTTTTCTGAAATGAAGAGTCACATCTGTTTTGGTTGCCTCTTAGAGAGGGTTAGGAGAATGCTTTAGTAAATAGGAAAGTTTTAAGATTTCTTTTGAAGACTTCGAGAGTTTCTGAAATTATGACACTAATTGTCAGGGAATTCCACAATCTGGGACCCACGATGGAGAACACACGATCATGAGCCTGATTAGATCTGCTAAAAGGTACAACTAGTTGAATTTGGTTTTTAGATCGGAGACTGCGTGATGGTTTATATACAGCGAGGAGCTCTTGCAGGTAAACTGGAGCCAGTTTGTGGATACATTTGAATACTAAGATCAATATTTTGAAATCAATTCTCTGTTTAACTGGAAGCCAATGTAATTGTCTTAAAACAGGTGTCATGTGTTCAGGGCGTTTGGTACCAGTAATTATCCTAGCAGCAGTATTCTGAACTTTTTGAAGCTTCTGAATCGGGCACTTGGACATCCCCACTAACACTGAATTACAATAGTCTAGTTGTGAGGTGATGAAGGAGTGCACAAGTTTTTCAAGTGCTGACTGGTTAAGATAAGGTCGCAGTCTTCCAACATTATGAAGCTGCCAGTAGCATTTTTGACATATTTTATTGATATGGATGTCTAGTTTTAAATTTGAGTCCATAATCAGTCCAATATTCCTGGCCGATTCACTTTTCATAGTGATGTTGTTTCCAACAAGAATTGATGCAACAGAGGGTGGAGGCATGCGAACCCCGGATATCACAAAGAATTCAGTTTTAGAGTCATTCATTTTCAGTTTAAAGTCTATCATCCATTCCCGCACGAGATTTATGCAAGTTTCCATGTTATTGACTGCGGTGAAGGAGTCACTTGGAACAGATGGGTTGAATGTGATGTACAGTTGGGTGTCATCTGCGTACAAATGATATGATATGCCATGCTTTTTAAGAAGGCGACAGAGAGAAGAAGTGTACAGAGTAAACAAGAGTGGCCCAAGAACTGAGCCCCGAGGAACACCACACTTTAACGTCCTGCTTTCTGAACCGATCTTATTGATATATATTTGTTGACTGCGACATTCTAGATATGATGCAAACCACGAGATAAGACAGTACGTGGAATGTGTGCTTGTTAGACACCCGACTATTGCTGAAATCATTCACCAGATGTCGCAGGTCAATCCCCCATCTGTCTTTTTGATGAAAATATAAATATAGAGCTTTATATATCTCACTTTTATCAATTATCCCCTACATTTTTTTAATAGTATATTGTGGACTCAGTATACACTTACTGCGATTAAATCGATATCCCCTTGTAGACTAACAATCAGCCAACGACATATTATATTGAACAGTTTCTATGGTGGAGGAAAAAGGAGAACACGGAAAGAACAATCGATTAGCGGTTAGTATGGGCACCGGAGGCACTTAAGGGCTGGGGGTCAGACCCCAGGAAAAGGATATTTATTCGCACTAGCAGCCCATCCATGGCATGCCGAAGCATGCATGTCTCGAAGACCGAATGCCCGAGATGGGGAGTTTGAGAGGAGGTGCCCCATCCCATCTGGAGGAGGGCACCTCCTCCTAAACTCGCCATTGAAATTTGAAAGTTCTCAAAACGGATTCGGGATGTATTTGAGCTTAAAATATCAACTGACGAACCTGGGAAGAGCATTTTCTGCCCCTCCGCCCCCGTACTTCCGGCGTCCCACGCGATGGATAACTGCCATGCATTTGGCTTTGAAGGACAACAAGTGGTTGGTTTGTTACAAAAATGACTCTTAGAGTTATATGTGCGTGTAAAAACGACACTGCATATAAACACTAAGACATCAGAAAATGCGAAAATTAGTTAAATCTTTAATTAACCCTTTACCCAATGTAACGTCCAAAAAACGGCCAGCTCTATTCACAAAAATCTCCAGTTAATTTTCTTTATTTTTGCATTTTTTAGTCTCAAAAACATAGGTTATGACTCCTCGTTGGAACGAGCTCGTCGAGCTCGTTCCTATGAGGTGTCATAACTTATGTTTTTGAGACAAATATTTTAAAAAATTGTTATTCAAGAATTTTTTTTTTTGCAAGTGTCGTCTGCTTTTCAAGTTAGGTAAAGGGTTAAAAAGCGTTAACGCGGGTGGAATTTCAGAAAACACGATATTGCGAAGATATTAACAAAGTTACCCGAAAGTTATTGAAGGTGAACAAATCCGGGAATTCTCTATGATATCATTTCTGAATACACACGGTTTTGAAATTTAACATTGCATTTGTTTGAATATATGATTACCGCGAACAACAACTATGCATCATTTTAGCACCAATTTGGAATAATTCGGTAAAAAAATAACTTTGTGCTATGTCAAATAAATTGCTGTTATGTATCCAATAAAACTCACAGCCTCTTTATCGATAATGGCAATCTAAAAAAAGATTTCATTGATGTGTTCGGTATAAATAGACCCGCGGGAACCCCAATTTCACTCGGGTCCTTCAAAGAAAGCTGATTTCGATGTATGGACAAGACATTGCCTCGGAATTGTTCGACAGATAATTCATTTCATTTCATTTCTACTTTTCAATTTGTCCACTAAACCATAGCTTATGAGCCCTTGGTGCGCCCCATTCGAATAATCTACGTCCCCGGAAGTGATATAAAGAAAACATTCTTCATTGTGCATTCGCTTTGAATTATGTGTTACCTTTTGTTAATTCAAACAACACGTGCACCTGATTATTGTGGTACAGAAGCTTCGTTTGTGAGAAAATGCTGTTATTTCTTCAAACACTTCATTACAAACAGTGTATTTGTATTATCGAATTCTCCAGTTTCTAATTATATTTTTTTACCAAGGTATTTGCTTAAATAAGCGCACATTTCTCGAAAAGCAAAGCGTCAGTACAAAGGTAATGATTATTTATTTATTTATTTATTTATTTATTTATTTATTTATTTATTTATTTATTTATTTATTTGGGTTTAACAACACTTACGACAGCCGGGGTAACCTGGAGATAACCACCGAGCAACGGCGAGCAAATGTCAGACTCCCCATTGTTCTAACTACACACACGCGGAGTTAGTATTGAATGAAGACCATCGACGTGCAGTACGCCTTAGTACACAGCGCCACCATGACTCCACGTGGTCAACCGGGATTAACCCTTTAAACCAGCTTATCCGGTCCAGGAAAATGATATGTCACACTTTCATTAAATGGGATGGCTGCTAAGGTAAAGTATCGGGTAGATCAATCGATATTTTCAACGTGCAGCCCCCAGGCTGCACGTTAAAAATATCAATTGGTCAACTTTCGGATAATAAATGTGGGTTCTTCAAATTGCTTCCACTGAGAGCACAATACTATCTCCGGAGCGTGTACTGATCATGATAGACTTTCAAAACAAAAAGACAAATTTACTGTTATTATACTGCATTCACAATCTACTATTCGCATTTTGTCCAATTTAATTCCAATTGTTTCAAACAATCAGCATCAGAACATTCAGTTTCCACGGAGCTCCAACAAATCGCCAGAAGTTAGTGTATGTGCTTCAAGTGCCTTTATAGGAACAGACAATCACATCCAGAAGGACTGAGTGAGTTCTCAAACTTATTATAACCCTCAATTAAAAGTCGACGTCAGTGTCAATGCAATACCAACTTCCACCGACACACCTGTTCAATGTTCCCCTCAGATAAAAAGCATCTTAATGCAGACGCTGAGGGAGGAGTGTTCAGCTCTATCCGTCCACAACCGTCCGAAAAACACTGTCCAGCCAAAATGAGTTACTGACACTGTGATCAGATATTGTAGGTCCGTGCAATTTGGTCTTCGATATCTGATTAAATGGAGAGACCATCCAGATTCTGACAATTCATGGGTTGAAGACTGTGAATTGGACGAAGCAGCCCGAGAGTACATCCGAGACAATCAGAGTTGAATCACAGGCCTTCATCTAACTTTGTCAAGACCGGGAAGAGACACCGGCTGGACAAGCGACCATAAATTTTTGTATTTTGAAATTTTGGGACATTACTATTTTAATGGTTCAAATGTGTTGCTGCGGGTCGCATCAGTTGAAGCGGCAGAGATTATATCACCGGAGCGTGTACTGACCATGATAAACTTTCGAAACAAAAAGACAAATTTACTGTTATTATATTGCATTCACAATCTACTATTCGCATGTTGTCCAATTTAATTCCAATTGTTTCAAAGTTGGCGTATTTTTTCAATCGTCGTGTAACAGCAAGCCTCTCTCATAGAAGTTGTTAAGTTGCCTCTATCCATTGTTCCCCTCCATTGTTTATTTAAGCTCTATTCACTACGTTAATAAGGCATCTCATTAAGATCCAGTGAAAGATTACTTTAATCGTTATATTAAGTAAACTTATTATAACATGACGCATTTATTGTATTATATATATAGCCTTGATCACAAGTAAGAATTCAGTTATAGTTTGGATTTCCAAACGTTACTCTGCTTCATTTTAACTGGAAATCCCACGAGCTATTGCTGTAGTATTGTTCGGATATCCAACAAGTCCAATTGTTAAATGTTTATATATGTGAGATATTTGGAATACCAGATTCGCTATCAAATTGTTATCATCTTTAATGTGTCTCTGAGTCATCAGTTGAACACCAGAATTACACAACAGATAGCGACAGTTACTCTTCACGGTTATAATACCACTAGGGTTAACTGGTTGAGTGCTAGATTATTTTTGGAAGTTGGAATTTGTTCATATAGATTTGCATTATTAAAAATTATTGGAGAGTGCCTCAAGGCACTCTCCAATAATTTTTAATAATGCAAATCTATATGAACACAATTGTATTTGCTTATGACTGAATAGGAAATTTGTGTAAAGAATACGAAGACTTTAGTATGGTACCCTCATGTTTCTTGAAAGCCATGACAGTGGCTTCCAGCACTCAACCAGTTAAAGAGTTAAGTGCCTTGCCCAAGGACACAACTCAGTTACTCCTGGTGGGAACCGAACCGTGGACCTTTTGGTTTGAAGTTCAATGTCGTTACCACTGACCCACCATGCTCAGTATTACAGAATTCTCCAGTTTCTAATTATATTTTTTTACCAAGGTATTTGATAAAATAATCACACTTTTCTCGAAAAGCAAAGTGTCAGTACAAAGGTAATGATTGGTAAGTGTCTGAAAATGAAAATGTAAACATTGAAGCAAGTGTTTTGTTACCCCCAGTAACGTGACTTATCCTGCTTGGTGATTTAAAAGAATGCAAATTATTTAAGAATTGAATGCAATTTTTATAATCTTTATTGGAGTATGAACGTGTGGGAATGGGTGCATTCAATTCTTATAATTACATTCCGTAACTGTTTAAACTACTTTTTCCGAACAACAAAGCAGAAAGACGAAATAAAACATGTACGAACGAACGAGGCGAAAAACCACCCTCACACAAAAGACAAAGCGCACAACTCTGCTTTTTAATTTTCACAACTTTAGAAATGGAAACGAGTATTTTAGTAACGGGCTTTATGCCATAGTTGGGGAATGTCACCAAAGAAACAGCAGCGGAGTTGATCACTGCGAGAGGCGCTAAAAGTTAAAAACCCGCCCAAACACCTCCCGAATTACATTCTGTCAACTGCGCTCTACTGTAAATGCGGGTCAAAGTTCGACCAAATGTATTCATTGGAAAATGAATTACATTTGGTCATGACGTTTTCATCCAGCTGACCAATGAGAATTGAGTATTTGGACCCAAAACGTATAACTACATTAACAATATAATTGTATTTGAATGAATGATTTTCTTTCATAGTACAACACATACAAACTGTAAACAACAACAATTATCTCAAGTACAGGGTTGCACCTCAGGGAGATGGCATAGCCTTTAGGGCTGCCTAGCCACCACTCCCAATACAATACAAGTTAAAATTAAAATGTGAAACAATCCTGACAATAGCGTGAATGTAAATGAAAAAAATGTAAATGGAAGATTTAATTTTTGAGATAGTTCTTTCCATATGAATAAAATAATTTTCCATCGTTTTTAGAAAATGAAGTAATTCAGCGTCAATTAATACCTGTAGATAAGGATGAGATTACAGAGCTAGGACCTACAGTCGGGACAAACTGGATTATTACAGATGATGCGAAGAGAGTACGAATTCAAGAACCCGTTAGGGATTTTTTGAATAGCGATCTGGAATAATTTTGAACCGATGGTGTTATTGTATTCTACATCCTAGGGAAAGTATGAATTGGAAAGTTTGCGGAGAACAGAGTTCTTGATTTTAGTATGTGCAATTTATTTGCGATCATATTTGCAGGGTGACTGATTGGGGTGTAAACATGATTTATCTCCCATTGTGATGGCTCATTCCCCGACTAATCAAATAATCCAACTACGTCATCAAGGCATACCTTCGTTGAACGCATGCTTTGATGACGTAGATGGAGTTTTAATCTGTCGGGGTTATGGATCAAAAACCAAAGACATCCGTAGTTTGAAATTTATTTTTGGATATATAAAATGACAAAAATGTACATTTGTAGTAATCGTAACATGACATCTTATGTAATTAACCCACACGCACCGGTACCCAAAGATGATCATACTGGGACAACAGCATCCTTAAGCGGATACGACAGACTCCCATTAGTATGACCGACTGGTTGTGTGACACAAGTCCCAGTATCAAATCTTGTCTGATAAGAAAGTGTATGATTACAAGCAAGAGCGAGTCGATGTCTACGACTTCAATCCAGATGAAAATATCCAGACTGCAAGGCCCTGAGAATCACACATTTTCGATTCGATTCGAATCTCGAATCGAATCGCGTCTGTTATTCGAAATCGAATTGAATCTCGAATTGAATTCTGGTCGCCTTAAAGATGTCCGATAAGGTGAGGGTGGCTGTAACCTGATTGTTCCGACTGTGACTGTTCAAGTCCCGACTCATAAAATATTCCAGCTACATCATCAAGGCATGCCTTCCCGGAAGGCATGCCTTGATGATGTAGCTGGAATACTATCCAGAAACGGGTGCGAGGGTTACCAGCACTAAGCACTTCACATGACTAGCAGCTAGCAACAGCTCATTACAACATTGTTTGCAAACTTCAACTTCGTTTTCAACAGTGGTAGAGACTAGTGAAACTGGAATTCACATGAGAGGTGGCATGGGTCAGATGCTATTTATGTCAATATAGATGGAATTTCACCCTGCCGTTATTTTCACCATTCTCACGTACAAATTGCATCTGTACTATACGTTTTGTGAGACGACGATAATGACTAATACCAAACTTTATCATATGACTCGTCCGTTTTGTTCACTTTAAAACATTTGATATTTTGTTTTAATATTAATCAGTGATAAATAAAGCCTTCCATCAATTTCATTGGTCAGTTTCAAAACTAAACAATTTGATTGGCTGAACAAAATACAAACTTGGCCACATTTTCATAATTTGCATAATTAGAGTTGGGAGCTTTAATTGGTCAATTTCAAAACTGGACAATTTGATTGGCTAAACAAAATACAACTGGGTCACATTTGCATAATTTCAGTAGGGAGAATTTACGTTATCTGTCCTATTTAGGGTGGTTATATTGTCCAAGAAAAACGGCATTCATTTTTTTTTATATTTTCACTTTTAGCTTCCAAAATGTAGGTTATGACCCTTCATTGGAACGAGCTCGACGAGCTCGTTCCAATGAGGGGTCATAACCTAGGTTTTGGAAGCAAAAAATGAAAACTTTTAGTTATACAAGGATGTTTTTTCCAAGTGCCGTCTGCAACTCAAGTTAGGTGATGGGTTAAAAAGTCATACTAAGTGGCTAATTTGTGCGTGTGTGTGTCATATGATAAATAGAATATGAAATGAGTGTTTTTGTCATATAATATTTATGAAACTCGTCCGAATTTCCCGTTTGCGCTCTCCAGAGGCTCGCCAAAAACGGAAAATTCTTAGACACGTTTCATAAATATTATATGAGAAAAATACTCATTCCATATCCTCTATATATTGCCATGTAAAGATTCGAAGGGGAACGAATCGGGCAGCTAATTTCGAATCAAATCGAATATAGACTTGCGATTCGAAATCGAATCGAATCTTGAAGATTCGCAAAGCCTACTCCATTGTAAACAATATTGGGGAGAGGTACCCCATCCCCGTTAAGGACGCCCCTGCATATTTGGTTAAACGTCTTGATACTAAACAAACAGTATTCATATCACTATCACCTTTATTATGACTGCAATCATGCCTGCCAGCATTATAAGAAATTGAAGGACATCTGTCCAAACAACTGCCTTCAAACCGCCCTGGAAAGAAAAGTAATCGAAGTAATAAAGTTCTAAAAAAATTATTTGACAAACATTCTTATTCAGTTTCCCGGGTCGCCAGTCTAATTCTGCTCGGAATTCGACACTGTTAAGAGTTATTGTTTATCCACTTTTCTTGGAGATTGCGCGCTGACTATCGTTGATGTCATGTGGTGTTCTCTTACAAAGATATACAGACACTCTTTCGACCCCACTTATAGATATTCCAATCATTAACTCTTTAGGCGACCCAAAACCGGCCGTGCTATTCACAAAAGTCGCCAATTAATTTTCATTATTGTTTTCATTTTTTGTCTTGAAAATATTGGTTATGACCCCTCTTTGGAACGATCGCGTCGAGCTCGTTCCACTGAGGGGTCATAACCTGTGTTTTGAGATAAAAAATTAAAAAAAGTAAGTTATTCTAAAATTTTGTTTGCAAGTGTCGTCTGCTTTTCATGTCAGGTAAAGGGTTAAGTAGTTAATTCACCTTGCAAATATCAAAATATTAGCACAATAAGTGGAACTTCGCGGCGTATTCATAAAACTGCTGCTGTGACGAATCTTCATTTAAGAATTGAATCACGACTATTCGAAATCCACGAGGTGATGAAACAAATTGATCACTTATAAATTCCATGAACCGCGTTATTAATTTGTTTCATCCTCATTCTGGAAGACCTTGATGAGGGACTTCGGTAGTGACGTCAAGTCATGTTACCCAGTGGCGCCATGTTGGGTTGTCATGATAGCCCTCGTGAACGGCCATGTTTTGAGGTAATCACCATAGTGATACGTAATGGTAGTGCGCATGCGCAGCGTGTGTTGTACGGATGGTAGGATGAAATCTATATACCACGAACAACCCGACAATCCTTCCAAATCACCAAAAAACACCCCAAACCACCGAAACGGACTTTAATTGTTACGGATTCCGCCAGAATCTCCCATGTTCAATAACAGATAATAGACGAGTTCCTTTGTAAAAGAGAGAATATAATTACCCAGAATCCTCGGATATAATTACCTAAATAGACCCAATAATTTCCCCTAATCGCCAGAAAAAACCTACCCCACCCTGTGGTCTGCATCTATGCCTATCGAATCCTTTTTTATCGTATGAGGTCATGAGGATCACGAAGAAATTCCCCATGAGGTATAATCTACCATTCCTCTTATCCTCATCTGGGTATTCAACGGCCTCGTTCCGTGGAATCGTTTGCTGTGGTCCGTTCTTGCCTATATAACCCCTTTTATCGTATGAGGCTACGGGTGCCACGAAGAAATCCCTCAGTGAGGAAAAATTTATCACCCTTCTTATCCTCAACTCGATATTTGAGGATACTTATGACATACTGATGTACTCTTTGAGGATACCATTTGAGGATACCATTTGGGGATATCATTTATAGGACACCCTTTGAGGACACCCTTTATAGGATACCTTTTGCATGATATCTATCTGAAAAAAAGTTCCGGATCCTATACAGCTTCTAGACCATCCATCACCTTCATAGCTCCAAGGCCACTACTTGTCCATAGTCTCTCTGTCCTACGATCGGCAGCCACTTTCTTCACTCAAGACTGTAGTCTTCCATCACTCTGTGGTCTTGTACCATTATTATTGACTTGTAACAGTACATCACACTTTCTAACTATGCCTGACACAGTCTCGACTCTGTCCTCAATTAAGGCAGATTCAATCTGATTGCTCCGTTTCTTCCGTTCAAAGCCCCTGTATAACATGCATAGATATAGTTAGGCTATGGAACGAATTCCGTAAGTGGGATTCCTAGCCGATTCCCTGAAATGGGAATAAAGTCCGTTTCAGTGGTTTGGGGTGTTTTTTTGGTGATTTGGAAGGATTGTCTGGTTGTTTGTGGTAATTAGATTTACTCCTATTTAATCGAACATAGGGGCTTCTTGGCCTTCTAAGAAGGAAACATAGAAACCACGTGTTACCATAGAAACCAAGATGGCAGCCTCCAGTATACAAAATGGACGAGGGAAGCACGTATCACCCTAACAACACGCGCTGTGCATGCGCACTAACACTGTGCATCACTATGTATCACAATGGTAATTATGTCACAACATGATCGTTTACGAGGGCTACCATGACAACCCAACATGGTGCCACTGGGTCACGTGACTTGACGTCACTTCCGAGATCCCCCGCAGAAGTCACCGAGAATGGAATGAAACGTGCATGGCATACTACTTATGTTTATTCCCTTCGTAAAATATAATTATTTTATATCCGGACATGATATCGAGTTGGCTGATCTACAAGGCTCTGCCTTGACTAACCATAATTCGGTCAAGTTCTATTCCAAAAACAGAAACAAAGCAGCATAGCTTCTGATACAAAATAGCCCCCGTAAACTGTTAATTTAGTGCCTCAAATACAACCCACACTCCAGTTGGGAAAACCGTCTATTTTTAGAACTAAGACTGAAATTACAAAATGTAAAAATAGCCTGGAAAATCGAATGTAGTGCGTAATATCAATGCGCGATGTTCAAATGTCACATGTTCAACTGGTATTCACGGGAAAATAAAATCACCTGACAGTATACTGTTCCTTGAAGATAATTTCAGTTGTAGTGTAAACATTAATAATTGTTTTAGTCATTAAGTGAAGTCTTTAACAATTATTTCCGGTCATGCCTCGAATTACTTGGTACAACCATGATACTACAGCTGTGACAAGTCTTCATTCATAAATATTTAACCCTTTACCTAACATGAAAAGCAGACGACACTTGTAAACAAAGTTCTTGAATAACTAATTTTTTTTTCATTTTTTGTCTCAAAAACATAGCTTATGACCCCTCGACGAGCTCGTTCCCAAGAGGGGTCATAATCTATGATTATGAGACTAAAAATGAAAAAAAAAAAAAAATTAATTGGTGGTTTTTGTGAATAGCGCTGGCCGGTTTTTGCCTTTACTTTAGGTAAAGGGTTAATAAACTAACATGGCTGATGGCAATGGTATGTCATTGAAGATTTGATCAAGTCAAGTCATGATTGAGAAACATTCCTTGCGTTGATTCAAATAAAAAGAATATTTATGGCATTTATTAGAAGATTCAATCGTGTGGAATATTTCAGATCACTTTTCCGACTTTTGTCCACCCGACAGCCATCAAGTCCAAAACTCGAACTAATTTTAAACTCGATCGAGTCTTAAATTCGTTCAAATCATGTATCAAATTAATTCGTAAAGTTTTGTTCTAGTCGGACCTATTGCCCTGCGTTTGTCAGGGGATAGAATGGAAAGATATTCAATTACCTTCATAAGGTGGTAAATAATTGTACACTATTGCAAGTCCAGTGTAATGTGGCAATATAAATCGAGGATAATGGGAAGATAGCCGATCTGGCTACGTTATACCCTCACAGTATGCGATATGTGTTATCGCTGCACAACAATTGTACTCATTCTGTATATATGTATACTGTGAAATAAGTAATCCATCAATCAATCAATCCGACCAACTGATATATTTCAGACCAGCGAATCTTGACATTAGCGGATGTTCCATTTAAAGTCTAGACTGGTTCAAATCAGGAACCAAATTGATTCGTGAAGTTTTGTTATTTTTTACGGACTTTAGCATAAGCTATACCAAATTTTCTGGTCGGACCTGTTGCCCTGCGTCTGGTAGGGACGAGAATGGAAAGATACCCATTTACCGTACCGCATCCATAAGGTGGTAAAAATAATTGCACACTATTGCAAGCCGAGTGACATAAATCGGGGATAATGGAAAGACAGCCAATCTGGCTACGTTATACCCTTCACAGTATACGATATGTGTTATCGCTGTACAACAACTGTACTAATTCTGTATATATCTTTTCTGTGAAATAAATAATCAATCAATCCGATCAACTGAAATTATTCAGACCAGTGAATCTTTACATTTGCAGAGGTTCTATTTAAAGTCTAGACTGGTTCCAGGCCATAACAGCGTCGATTTCCGTTCAGGATTCGACTGGTGACTTGAGAGCTGGATTCTTATCATGTTGTAATTACCCGGCCAGTAAAACTTGCAATAATTGTCATTGAAATTTTATTATTTCTTTAATATGCCCACCTTCCACCCTTCCCCCCTCCCCCCCCCCCCAAAAAAAAAACCCCAAAAAACTGAAACAAATAACATAGCTTAACACATCTAGATGTTAAGGACTCCTCGGCGTCTTTCCAACGAGAGCTCATAAGCTTCAGGCACGTAGCTAGGATTCTACAATAGGGGTGCCCCTGTCATTTTTTAGGCGGGGGGGGGGGTGATATTCGAAAGAATTTGGGTTTTGGGGGACCTCTCCTAATACTAAATAAGACCCTCCGGTCGTTGACCCGTCCATCCACGTCTCTGAACTGGGAGGAGTCCACCTCCCCCCGACACATACTTCAGAGAAGATTTTGCAAAATGTAGTGTTCTAAGAGTGAATCTGTAGCGAATGTAGAGACAAAATTGGCGACTATTTTGGGGTTGTGTGAAACTTGCATTGGGCCAATGTTTTTTGGACGGAGGGGGCAGCGAAAAGAGTAGGGGACGAAGGCCCTCACTTCCACCCCGTTGTTACGCCACTGATGTATTTTAGACAATAATGGATATTTTGGATGGCAATTTTCGAAGCGTCGTCACCCAGGCGTGTTAGGTGCAGAGTTAACTGGTGATATTTTTTAAAAAAATTTTAATTCTGGAGTTTCTTTTCTTCTTTTGATAATTTCACGTAGGAAACTTACCAAGGACGTGTAAGCTATGGCAACCAAGGAAATCAATAAAACGGTAGCATAACTAGGAAAACCTGACACTGGAAGTAGAAAAGTACAAATAAAGTTAATATTCTGGCAACGCCTTTATACATGGAAGGATGAGGGAGGACCTTGTTTAAAATAGATGCCACAAAGTGAGTATTTAAGCTTATTTAACCCTTTACCCAAAGTAACGGCCAAAACCGGCCAGCGCTATTCTAAAAAATCGCCAATTAATTTTCATTATTTTTTTCATTTTTTGTCTCAAAAACATAGGTTATGACCCCTCATTGGAACGAGCTCGTCGAGCTCGTTCCAATGAGGGGTCATAACCTATGTTTTTGAGACAAAAAATGAAAAAAAATAGTTATTCAAGAATATTTTTTGCAAGTGTCGTCTGCTTTTCATGTTAGGTAAAGAGTTAATGCGGAAGTGACCATTCACAGTGCAGTTAAATTAGAAAGTAACAATCTTGCCTCCTTGTCGTGAATATCGCGGGTGAATGCAAAATCGAGAAACATCTTCGGATTTCTAGCAGAACTGGGACATTCCACTTTTCCTACATAGAGAGTAAGAAAGATACATTCCGAGAATTATCCTGTTCAATGCAGAGTGACTTTTGTTTCATCAATCCTGTTTGTGAAATAGTTTGGGGGGGGGGGGGGGGGTTTGTGGTCTAGATTGGGTATAGTGTAAGTTAGCAGTGTAAATTCGTTAATTATATCTCATCTCAATCTCACTAACAAGCTATCATGCAAATTTTTAAGTGAACATTTTTGTTAAAAAGGTGCTCTCTCGTGGTTTCCAAGTTCGAGGTGGCAACCAGATATGCCATAATATGCCATAATAAAGTTTCCATAATGAGAAGAGTTCTGTTAGGATGATGGTATACTCACAACCATTTTGGTTTAACCTTTACCCAACGTAATGGTAAAAAACGGCCAGCGCTATTCACAAAAATCGCCAATTAAAGTTCTTTATTTTTTTTTATTTTTTGTCTCAAAAACATAGGTTATGACCCCCTCTTTGGAACGAGCTCGTTCCAAAGAGGGTTCATAACCTATGTTTTAAGACAAAAAGGTAAAACAATTAGTTATTCAAGAATTTTGTTTGCAAGTGTCGTCTGCTTTTCATGTTAGGTAAAGGGTTAAACTTCATTCTTGACCATTATGCTTCACATTCGATTCTGCAGCACAAAACCTATCTAATATTCATAGGCTAACCAAATGTTTGTTTATGTTTCAACCTGGAAGAGATCTGTCGCATTTTCCACATCACCATCATGTTTAGTCCGCGTTACATCCGATGATACCCGGACTACACGATTTGTTTCGGATCCAGCTTCATGGGGTTGCTCTATTTGGTGCTCAAATCACGACGAAAATCCAAATTATCCTCGACTATCTTTGCCTCTCGTATAGTAACGCATACGCATAACCAGGTATCTATATTGAGTGGGCGTGGCACGGGGACTTTGGGGCTGTCCAAGCATTTTAATGCCACAAACATATCCCCAAGGCCGAAATTCGAAGTTAAGTATGGGTTTTTTGTACCTATTGCTTTGATGTGACCAGTGATCGGGTGGTGGTGAGAGGGGTTGGGGGGTGGTCGAGAAGGATTTTGAAATAAAATCTCTGGGGGAGGCCAACGCGTGAGCCTCTCCCGTATAATATATTGAAAAATAAGTCTCAAATGGCGTTTCGGGCACATTCTCGGGCAGAAAAGAACGTTAATTTCCACCATGCGTGGTTTGTCATCTATGAGAGAGAGGGGGGAGAGGTGAAGAGGAAAGCTGGAGAGAGAGATGAAAAGAGATGGAGAGAGAGAGTGTGTCGCAGGATTACAGAGGTTAAATTGATGTTCGAAATGATGGAGGAAAATTTATGTTCTTATCAGTGCTCAGCCGACAGCCAGTGACTGTCGTCTGAACCCCAGTTCGAACGTAAACCTTGCCACCTTATCAATGCCATGTCCGCTTGGGACTTTTAGGATTCCTGAAGGTGCCTATGGCTTACAACGCCAAAGGGTGATCAACGATAATTCACTGACAAGATTATTTATTTACATGTACGAAGAAATATAATATGAAACAAATTACTCACAAAATTATCCATAAGAATACACTAATTACGCGGATAAAAGTTTATTCTTTAGGGCCCTCGACGTCTCCCACAGCTAGCTGTGTCCACTGGATCAACCTCCCATCATCTTCTTTTTCTCACGGTTTGTGATACATACAAAGTGTCTATTAACTTCTCGTTGCTTCCTCCTCGCAGGGTTAACTCACAGTCATTCGGGCTTAACATATATAATGTTCTGCTCGTGTGACTCTATCAGCGTTCTCACAGTTCAATCACAATTCAATCGGCGTCTACCGCAGTTCACGATCACTTTGCGCCTTGCCTGGCTCTCACGGGGTTAAGTTATTCTTCGCCTTCAGATATATACTTAACAAAGCTTACATAAAAAAAAGTCTGCAAAGTTTTCTCAGCATCACCAATTCTCGCACCGCCTAAAACTATCTTATCTCGCGAGCTATTCCAGAGCTTACTCAAGCTCTTAATACGGTCTCTAGACCTCAACGTTACAGCTTTTACTTCTTTGGCTACTATGTCACTACGGTTCGCAACCGTTAACAAACTACTATCGGTGTCTTACAGCCCTCACAGGGTTACGACAATACGCGGACTTTCAATCTCGGTGCCTTTGACCCTCGACGGCCATGTCTAAACTCGGACCTTCTCTGAGTGCCCTCAGGCCAACTGCCCTTCAGAATTCTGCTTCACTCTTTATACAGTCGGAACGCAAAGTTTAAACATATTTATTCTAATTTAACGAGTGCTTTCTAATTCGATATGGATAGAGATATTAATGCGTATTTTGTTTGAGTTACATTCGCTTGACATTTCGTGGACACTTCTTTTATTATGAGCTCGTGTTCTGTGATGTTTGGCAACATATCTCGGAGCTCTCCTGGCTTGGTAAGATGTGCCTCTTTTGAAAGAACTAGACATTTTAATGATTGTCTGAAACAGCCAGAACACGATTAAACTGTTTACGTTCAAATTACCCGTGAACAATCGCTAATTCAAATCCACGATGGACAGGATAGATGCGTAATATGGGTGTGTGTCCAGAACATGTGTGATGCACTGGTTTCCAACAATTAGATTTTAACTGGCCTTTAATTACCCCGATAATAATTATGGGAGAGAACTGCTTTGATCAGTTATCAGATAGCCAATGGACATTAAATTTCATACTTCATTTAGAAGCTCTTGAATTATTGCTAGTTTGACAAATCGGTTTTCGGGGTCCGTCACATACCTGTCTTTAAGCTTTACACTTAACCCAGGCAGAAATATTACCGAAAATATTTACACTTTGAAACAAAAAAAAATCGCAATTTTTAGCTATCACCTTGACAGAGAGAGAGAGAGAATATCTTTTGGTGTTAGTTGCGACTGGAGACGAATATGGTACAATTAGATTAGATTCGTCCAAAATATGTCCGTCTGAACTGGGAGTTAGGCTCAATGCGTTATGTCTTTATCGCACAAGATTCCCCAAAAGAAATCGATTCTGTTCAATTTTCAAAACAATAAATACCCGGTATCTGTTTACCTACCTCAGCCGTTATTGGCTTTAGAAGCATTCATCACATGAAATCAGATAAACTGAGTGTGAATGTATGTGACAATTATACATACCTCCTTCTAATGCCACCGCTGGTCCAAACAACACTATACCCATATAAATAAGCTAAAATATACATAAGAAAAATATAAGTATAAGAAGTCCAATTTTTTAATGGAGTCGCAAAAGTCGAGGTTAGTTTCGCAGTTACACCAGTCACAGATCGAGGATTAGCACTCTGGGAGTCCGAAATCATCCCACACTCCACAGCAGAACTCGTTTACCAAGCTTATGTATTACTAATGGTACACAATAATTTCTCCGTCATAAATAAACTGACAAAACAAGAACGCTAATAGAGTTAATAATATCTTATTATTTGTACTCTTTGAAATATCTGAATAAAAAAAAAATTGAATAAAATAAAAAAAATAAAATAAATAAATAAATAAATAAATAAATAAATAAATAAATAAATAAATAAATAAATAAATAAAACTTCATCAGGGACATAACTACAGGGATATAGTGGGTGTTACACCCCATAATAATTTTCCAGTAAGGGATATTTTCCTCAGGATTGGAGTCCAAGATATCAGTTCTAACTTTTTCTTATTCTATTTTTCTTTAGAGACTAGGATTGTTACTTGCACTTGTCATATCCACAGAGGCGGCGGATCCGGGGGTGGGGGGGGGGGGGGGGGCACGGGAGACACGTGCCCATCCAATTTGTTCCACAGACATGTTGGGCGGTTGCATAATGATTGAAAATGGGCGCACGCAAACGTGTCAACATACAGACATTTCTGTAATATATTATCTGCAAATCTAAGCAACATTTGGCACAAGAATCCCACCTTTGGTCGCTAAGGTCCATTTTTTCTACTTCGCCCATCTTCCAGGCTGAAGATATCTACAGTAAGGCTAGCCTTCATATCTACAGTAAGGCTAGCCTTCATATCTACAGTAAGACTAGCCTTCATATCTACAGTAAGGCTAGCCTTCATATCTACAGTAAGGCTAGCCTTCATATCTACAGTAAGGCTAGCCTTCATATCTACAGTAAGGCTAGCCTTCATATCTACAGTAAGGCTAGCCTTCATATCTACAGTAAGGCTAGCCTTCGGGTTGGAAGATGATTGAAGTAGAAGAAATGGAAAGGACGGTGACCACACCGCGGCATGCTCATCTAAACGAGAGATTATAGTATGTCACTGTACATTTACTGATATACGACTGGGCCGAACTATAGTAGCCTTGAAAATTTGTGCCCCTCCACTTTTATCGAGCTTCCGCTGCCTCTGCATACCCATGTACAGACAGTCATACAATTGGAGGTTTGTAGTAAACGATTCGGACTGTTGGAAGCCGGCATAACCAATTGGCAGTACTGGTATGGTACCTGTAAACTGAATAAGAATTTGCGTCACGATTACTACATGTAACTTTTATGGGCTAAGGACATTTCAAATTTAACAATTTCTGCTCCCCTAAATGCGCATGTGATTGATTGATTGATTGATTTATTTTGCAGCATAAGAATATACAAGATAAGAATAAAACAGGTTATAGTTGAACGCGCTGCAAGGAAATGGCATAGCCTGAGAGGCTGTCTTCCTGCCATTCCCTTTTGACGAAAAGTATATTCTTGACAGCAAGATTTGTGTTGATGGCTCATTAGGTGTAGTGATGGAACCTCTTCTTGGAAAGATACTATGGGGTATAGTAAACGGTTTGTGAGAGAAACGCTACCAATGTACGTGTGGGCATATCAACCCCTCGAACATAGAATACGAAAAGCGCCGATGAGCCGTCGGTCCGCGAACCGTTGGATATGACCAACCTCCCACGACCGAAAACCCATCGCCAGTTCCCGTGGCCTATATTCGCCAGTTATTAGAAACTTGTCGGGTGGAGAATTCACCACTGATACCTCTGTAGCGTCCTCCCTCACCACAAGGATGCAGACAAAGGATACCACTTTTTTGTTTAGTACGATAATTAATACAATAAGTAATACACTAAGCAACAATTCGGTAAGGGCTATACGGTAAGGGCTATAGTTTCTATCATTGGCACATTAGGTTTAGTGATAGAACCTCTTTTGGAATAATATTATGGTGGATAGTAAACGGTTTGTGAGAGAAACGCTACCAATGTATGAGAGGGCAAATCAACCCCCCGAACATTGATTAAAAATGGTGTCGATGGGCCGCCAGTCCGTGAACCGTTGAATAAGACCAACCCCCACGGGACGAAAAAAAAAAAAACATCGCCAGTTCCTGCGGCCCATATTCGCGAGTTATCAAAACTTGTAGGGTGGAGAATTAACCACTGATAGCTCTGTAGCGCCCCACCTCTATACAACGAGGTAGACAAGGGACATGACTTGTTAAATAGTACAATAATTAAAACAATAATTAAAACAATAAGTAGTACACTAATCAACCATTCGGCGAGGGCTATAGTGTTTCTCATTCTCACGTAGGGAAAGAACGAAATGATCTTTTATAGGCGTTAGCTGTTACAGAAATACGTTGGTGGCAGTTTTTGGGGTTTTTTTGTTGTTTTTTTTTTTGTTTGTTTTTTTTTGTTTTTTTTTTTTATTTGTTTCTTTTTTTGGGGGGGGGGACGATTAGCAATCAGGACACCATGGGTTATTACAATTTACTGTTGACTGGTACGAATCAAAGAACTCTTCAACAAGAGTTCTCTTAAATTGGGGCCTAGAGAGAGTTTGCTTTTGGGGCGTGATTTGATTCCATAAGTTTCGAAATGTATGTGTCGGGAGTTTAGCAGAAAATTGTGTTCTTGGTTTAGAAGTTTGGACTTTCCCTGATTGTCTTGTATCCATACCCGATGGATTTGTATATATTTTGAAGGTCTCATTGAAACAATCCGGTAATCTGTTGTTGTACCAGTCATGCATAAAGAGGAGAACTTGCAGTGTATACAGATCTTCAAATTTTAGAATTTGAAGGTCTTTAAATAGTGGGTCGGTGTGCGCATTATACCTTTTATTTCCTATAATACGAACTGCCTTTTTTGGAGTTTGAAGATTCTCTTAGTAGTCGGTATATGACCCCACACCTGAATCCCGTACAATAAATGGCTATGTATCAGGGTATAATACAGGGTTTTCATGGCATTGAGGGGAAGTATTTTTTTCGCTCTATTTATTGCATACATGGCCCTGGATATTTTGGAACAAACGGCTGAGACGTGGTGTTTGAAACTCAAATGTTCATCCATATTGATGCCAAGAAATTTTATGAATTTATCATCATTATTGTTACTAACCAAAGGTATGTTTGTGCCATTTACAGTAACATGTCTACCCGCAACATTAGTTGAGCCTTGTGGGTGGAGCAAGATGCATTTAGTTTTACTGGCGTTCAGGAGGAGTTTGTTAGCGGCACACCAATCACTTATTTTTAACACTTCATTATTCGTAGTGTCAATTAAGGTGTCCAGGTTGTTACCAGAGGTGAACGCAGTTGTATCATCAGCGAATGACAGTATCTTCAGAAGCGTCGATTCACTAATATCATTGATGTACAAGAGAAATAGAATAGGCCCGAGAACAGAATCTTGAGGGACACCCATGACTACAGGCTGAAAATCCGAGGACTTACTCCTATATGAGACGAATTGTGAGCGACCAGACAGGTAGTCTTTAAACCACGAATTGACTACACCCCTTATCCCATATGACTGCAGTTTCTGTAACAGAATTGAGTGATTTATTGTGTCGAAGGCCTTGGAGAAATCAAGGAAAACTGACAATGTGCACTCTTTGGTTGGTCTGTCGTTTCTTTCTGTAAAGTTATTTATAAGATGCAGTATTGGATGAAATGTTGTATGCCCCTTGCGGAATCCAAATTGATATCGGTATATTAGCTTGTTTTCGTTTAGGAAATTGGTCAGTCTTCGGTTCATAATCTTTTCCAGAACTTTGGAGAGAGCAGGAAGGATACTGATTGGTCTGTAGTTGTTAAAGAGATTATGATCGCCAGACTTAAAAATTGGTATGATTTTTGCTACTTTCATTTTATCAGGGACTTTTCCAGTTGAGAATGAAAGATTAATTATATGGGTTAATGGTTCTGCTATTTCTGGTATTATCTTTTTTAAAAGACTAGTAGAGATGTTGTCACAGTCCTTACTCATTTTTGGCCGTAAACCACTTACACATAGAACAACTTCCTGTATATTTGTAGGTGAGATAAAAAATGCTTGGGCGTTTTTAAATTTGATGTAATCTGAGAAATCGGAATTAACACTATGAATTTGTTTGCTTACACTTTTTCCGATGTGAGCAAAGAAAAGGTTGAATTTTTCTGCTATTTCTTCGGGGTCAGTTATTTCCATATTCTTTTCCTTGAAGGTGCTAGGTAGGTTTGGGGTGCGATTTGATCTGTTTATGGCTTTACGAAGAATTTCCCAAGTCTTCTTGACGTTATGTTCATTCTCCAGGAGTACAGAGTTATAGTATTCTGTCTTCAAACTACGTTTCAGGCGATTGAAAATACGACAGTGGTTTTTATATTGTTCAACATTGTAGTTTGAGGGATTTTTTAGTTTTTTTCTAAGAAGCTTTTCCTTATTTAGTGAGGATTGTAGCAGACCGGCAGTCATCCATGTCTCGCGTTGTGTGTAAACAGTAGTGAAGATGACAATCTAAATTACTATAGCGGTCTATGGAAGAAAAACGAAAAACTTTCATTTGCGAGAATTTTTTTTTTTACATAATAGACGGACAAATATGATCAAATATTTCATAACATACTCTTTAAAATGGTATCAAATACTTTTTGTTAAAATTAGTTTTTAAAGGTTCCATTTTTGTTTAAAATTAACACATTATCACTTTTTATCAAAGTACTTCGTCTTATTAATTTGTTAGAATAGACTAAATGGGGGGGGGGGGGGATAAATTCAACGTCCTAAAACTGTACCAAATCCTCATGAGAAAATTTGGACGGACATGGACTTGATTAAAGCAAAAATTAATTGTTCTATAAACATATTGTGGATATGTTATTGTTTTAATGGTTCCATTTAACTTTGAAAAGTGGTGTTTTTTTTTTAATTTTTGTGACCTTGCGACAGATAATACCTCTCCTCACCTAGTGTCAGTTAGCACGGTTATTTCTAACATCTGGAGAATAGAGTGTGATGCTTACAGTTTGGATGTGTGTTTAGATCTATAAGATGAAAATAGAATGAAAATGTCCACTTCTGAGATTAGTTTTGGACTCAACTTATAAAGTTGAAAGACTTTGGTTCAGAAAGAAGGGAAAAAGTCAGTTACTTGCTAATTAAAATTCTTATTAATTTGTGTATTTAATCAGACATAATAGTATATATTATTACGAAGGAACAAAATTGAGAAAAATATCTAATATGAAGATACAAAAGTTATCAGGGAACTATTGTGGTGGATGGTTTGGGTCTCTGATGCTGCGGTGACAATAACAGGTGCATGTCAAATATGCGCTTCGAAGAGTGCAAAATCACGGAAGATAACTCGAAATTCTAGCCATTACAAGTTGTTGCCTTGGTCAGTACGTTTTGTAGGTCATATGTTATTGCTGGGTGTGTGATTGCCAGGTATGGTTGTATACTATGGACGGTATGTATCTCTGTTGGAGTACTGTTAGCCCTTGGTGCTTCTTATTCACCTTACGCCTTTTATTATTGTCTGGATGCTTTGGGCAGTACGAAGTGGTTGGTTATGTGGTGATGTGGGTTATGTAAGCTCCTCTGGTATGGCATATCGACGATTAAATTGGAGCGATAAATATTAAACCGTCCCCTTGTGTCTGTTTGTCTTTTCAAGTCATATCATCGCAGACTCCCTCAATAACTCCTACCCACCCTCACCATTGTCATTTGGTACACGTAAAATTCGTTAAAGATAAATATTCGAGAGTTTCTCAGTTACAGTTCTCGGAAAGTAAAGTCTTTTCATTAGTGCACTTCTGGCAAAAATGGAACACATCAGGGGCGAGGGGGGGGGGGGCGGGGCTCTCGATCTCTTCCGCTTGCAGCACCCTTATAAATGCCCTCGGACGAAACATTGGGTAATAGCAACAAAATAACGAATACAGGAATATATTATGTAATTTTTCACCCAGTATTGCAAGACGTCGATTATTATTCTCAGAATAATAAACAAAGACGGACTTGCTCTCTGGTCCAATGCGAAAATTCCCGGTGGGCCTCCTATTTGTTTCCCCCTGGGGCCCCCAAAATTGATGCAGCCCAACACCTGTTGGTGTATGAAATATCGTGAAAATGACAAAAAGGCCAAATGGATCTGGTTAAATAGACTGGCGGTATATCGAAACGTTCTCTAAGTGGACTGCAATGGCAGTCCAGATAGATGACATTTCGATATACCGTCAGTCTATTCTGCCATTGATCGCTCAGACGAAAGGAAACAGCCTTCCTTCAATTTCAAAATCAAATTCGAAATTTTCTCCGATAGGTCCGAATAATGATCTTCCCGATGGGTAGACCCATTTTTGCCGAATGATCGATGAAGATGATATACAAATATCATTGAAATGTCCTCTATGTGGACGGCCATTGATCGCTCAGATACAAGGAATCGAAATGTCCTCAATGTGGACGGCCATTGATCGCTCGGGTGCAAGGAATCGAAATGTCCTCTATGTGGACTGCCATTGATCGCTCAATTGTGGAGTGCCTCAAGGATCGGTTTTAGGGCCCATCCTTTTTTTTTATCTATATTAATGATATTAGAAAGTCAACCTACTCGAATGTTCTGTCATTTGCAGACGACATGACTATGTACAAATCTGACGAAAATATTGACACGTTATTTAACACTCTAAATGTCGAAATGACAAAAGTAAGTAAGTGAGTGGTGCCTGGCAAATAAATTATCCCTAAATGCCCAAGAAACCAAGTACATAATCATTCACCCACCTCATACAAAGTATGTCCAAACCCAGCGTCGCCTTCTCCTTAGAAACTGAGAATTAACCCAGATATCAAATAGATCGGACACGAAGACAATAAAATTCTTAGGAGTATGTTTTGATTAAAATATCAAATTCGATAGCCATGTTTCATATATATCATCGAAGATTTCCAGAGCGATATACACAATAAAGAGGATTAAAAAAAGAATTCTCCCCCATCAAGCCCTTAAAACACTCTACTTCACTATGGTTCAGAGTCACTTACCGTATACAATTCAAGTCTGGGGTCATGCAACAGCCACAAAAAGCTCTTTACATTACAAAAGAGAGCTCAGCGTGTAATAAATATAAAAAAAAATACAATTCCCATACGAACCCCTTATTCCTCAAAGATGAAATTCTCACGTTTGATGATCTTTACAGTCTACACACTTTACTGTTGATTCGTGATTGGCACACTGGAAACTTTCCGAAAAGCTTTGAAAATTTCCTCCAAATCTATCATCACCCAACCGGAATGCTAACCAGACAAAGTTAGCAATTAAATAGAAATACACCGCGATCATGCTTCTCTGCATATTTACCAAAACACTCATTCCCTAAACTATGGAATGACCAAAGCAATGGCATTCAATCTGAACCGAGTCATTCTATATTCAAACGCTCCATAATGTTACATGCTTTGGAAACTTATAATACACCCCCGACATGTTTCAATCCACAGTGTCCTGATTGTAACACTAGAGTCAGTGATCTCTTGCGTGACTAGGCCATTAATAACAGCAGCTCAGATAAACATAGTAAGATAAGGCGTGACCAGATCTGTAATGGTTTCCTTGCCTGAATCTTCCCCAAACATTTCACAAAGAATACCGGTCTTTGTTATGTCTTGCATCTCGTGAGAGGCAATTGAAACTTATTTACCACCTGTACTGCCACATCCTCGCACTTCTAACTAGAAGATGACAGGAAGACAGCTATTGGGCTATGACGTCTCCTTACAATATTCATGTTTGTTACAACTTGTCACGGCTCTAGTTACACAATATTTTTTTTGGAAACATCTAAATGCATTTATTGTAACTACACTATATGTACGTGTATATTGTAAATAAAAAATATTGTATTGTATTATTGTCTCCGGGTCTGGGGCTCCTTTGGTCCATTTCCCGGCAACTTTTCTTGGCCCAGTACGCCCTTGATAATAAGCGACAGAGGATAGATACTGATTATCAGAATACTGCAATACATTTTAGCGGTCCTTCTTCTCCTACCTACATCCGAGAAATGAACTTGCTTTGGTTCAAAGGGTTAATTTACAAACAGATATGTTGACTTCTATACCAAACTTCAAATTTTGTTCTCAGAATAATTCCTAGGGTGGAAGTTCTCTAAAATGGGCAACATGAGTATAAATGATTGTCTGGATTTGACTTTACCTCTACGTTGCGGTCACAATTAGCCATTGTGCAGAAGTATGGAACCTTAAACACCAATAAATTTATAAATATTTGTAGCGTATATGTCTTTGATAAAAGTAATTGGGTATGTTTCAAATAGTTGGGAGATATGACCGACGTCCTACACCCAACAAATATTTTTGTTAGTTACGGCTGTGGTTAACCATTTACCCAACGTAACTACCAAAACCGGTCAGCGTTATTCTCAGCTATCGCCAATTAATTTTCATTATCTTTTTTGTCTCCAAAACATAGGTTATGACCACTCGTTGGAACGAGCTCGTCGAGCTCGTTCCAACGAGGGGTCATAACCTATGTTTTTGAGACAAAAAATAAAAAAAAAATAGTTATTCAAGAATTTTTTTTTTTTTTGCAAGTGTCGTCTGCTTTTCATGTTAGGTAAAGGGTTAAAAAACCACCAGGACACGGTGACCAATACCTGGGGTGGAAGTTCTCTACAATGGGCAACATGAGTTTAAACGATTGGCTGGATTTGACTTTACCTCCATGTTGCGGTCACTATTGGCCATTGTGCAGAAGTATGGAACCTTAAACACCGATAAATAAATAAATATTTGAAGCGTGTTATGTTTTTGATAAAAGCAGTTGGATATGTTTCAAAAAGTTGGGCAATATGTGGTTGACGTCCTACACCCCACAAATATTTTTGTTAGTTACGGCTGTGGTTAAAAAAAACACCAGAACCTATTTGTTTAATCCTTCTCCGGGGACATTATTGCGACGTTACAATAGTGGGAAATTCGAAGCTATAGATTGGAAAAATGTTGGAAATTTCAGAAAGGTCGCTAGTGGATTTTTTCTAAACCAAAAATGTCTAAAATTTAGCCAAAATATAGAGTTTTAGACTGAAAAGTGCTACAAATATTCATTGAAAAGTAGTAAACATGCCCGCAAATAATAATTTTACTTTGAATTTGTGACAACCGAGAGCCGCCATTTACCTAACGAATCGGCCGCATTTGTCTCCAGAATTTACATATTCAGCAATTAAAAAAAAATCAAAAAATTTAAACAAAACCATATCATGTGATCCCCTCATTTGACCGAGCACGTCATGCTCGTTCCAGTTGGCAAATTTCCAGGTCTTTGAAATGCTACTGGTTCATTTCAACCCATTTAAAATCACAACTAGAAAGTGCAATTCTAGAAAATACAATTGTAAAAGTTTTATAGTATTATTCCCGGAATGGATAGCAACAAAATAACGAATACAATGGAGTAGCACACATTAACTTTGCAAGAAAGAAATAAAAATGTCTAAAAACTGTTTTGGTGTTTGTATAGACACACCGAAAAGTTTTTCCCAAACTATTTCTCAATTGAAGATACATAATAATTTGATATTTTCCCATCAACTGGCCTATATTATCAGAGAGAAAATCTATAGAACCTTACCGTATGTAACACTTGAAGGCAACAGCCCAGCGTTCTCATATGTCTGTTTTTGTATCTCATCTCCAAGTACTGAAAAAGGAGTAAGGTATAACGATGACATTTAGTTCATTCTTAATTATGCACTCGGGTGTCGAAATATCAAAATTTTAAGTCATACATTTTTTTCTACAAAATAAAACGGAATTTAACCAATTCACTCTTATATGAATTGGTTCATTTTCTTGTGGCATTAGCCCTTTACCTAACATGAAAAGCAGACGACACTTGCAAACAAACTTCTTGAATAACTAATTTTTTTCATCTTTTGTCTCAAAAACATAGGTTATCACCCCTCTTTGGAACGAGCTCGACGAGCTCGTTCCAAAGAGGGGTGATAACCTATGTTTCTGAGACAAAAAATGAAAAAAATAAATGAACAAAATAATGAAAACTAATTAGCTATTTTTGTGAATAGCGCCGGTCGGTTTTGGCCGTTACGTTGGGCAAGGGGTTAAGGGGAAAATGGGGCTTGAAATGACAGTATTTTGACATCAGACTCCAGAGATTTAAACATATTTCTATCGTTGAAATCAGAATGGGGGAAAAATTACTGAATCTAGTAAAGTCTGTGAAGTTAGCTTAACGCCGAGAAAGAGGTCTTCAGCTGCTCTATGTGATAAAGCGAACACTTTCTATTAGAATGCCCCATTTTTCAGAGCAACATAATAAGATTCACTGGGAGTATAATGGGGAGTGGGATGGGAGATGGAAAGATATGTGGGTATTGGCTGAAACAAAGGAGAGGGTTAGTATAAGTTATCTACATATCTATAAAATAGAGACTGGGAGGATTCAGGTACGGGATGTCATCAAACAGTTCGTTTGTAGGTGTTGGAAGGAGAGGCGAGGTATGGGACTAACGAGGCATTTGGTAGCGCAGGTTAATTTAGGCCTTCTCACCTAAGACCCACAACAAATCAGCAGCGGCCGGCCAAAGTGTTATTATTATTATTATTATTATTATTATTATTATTATTATTATTATTATTATTATTATTATATTTTGCGTTTGACATTCATTTGACATTCGACTGTAGTCCGTTTCACGGCGTGAAACTGACTACAGGCGAATGTCAAGCGAATGTCAAACGCCGAACGTGAAACTGACCACAGTGAATGTCAAACGCTGAACATGAAACTAACAATAAGCAACTGTCAAACAAATGTCCAACTCACAATGACAAACTGTCTAAAGGCGAATGTCAAGCGAATTCCACACGCTGAACGTCAGTCTAACTTCAGACGAATGTCAAACGAAAGTCCACCGCCCAACGTCAAGCTAACTGAACAGACCTGATCCACCGAGGGAAGGAAACACCACAGACTGTAAACACAGACACTCGTCGTTCTATGAGTATTCAACATATTCAATAATTTATATCTATCCCATAAATGGCCGTTTAGTCGAACAATAGAAGCCTGGGATAAATTTTTGCTTTATTCACCTGGTGGGGTGATAAATTTTCCCGGTAGGTTTTACACTGAAAGAATTTATTCCTGCAGTAGAGACGGACTTGTTGACCTCTACCTCTACCGCATTCATGTAGCATAATTAGTAGTTCAATGGTTTTCATTTAACCTTTTTGAAAGTATTATAAGATGCCAGTAGAAAACACTACATATTATTCATTTAATAAAGTATTTTGGCAAGTTTAGCTCAAGTTTGTAGGGGAATTATTTTTAGACAGAAATGTATTAATGCGCCTTGTTTATTTTTGCCAATTTTGCTTGTCGATCGAATTAGAGCAGTGTGCTCCTGTAGTGAGTAGCAGCAACGATTTCGTCGTACACTATACGTTTATTCTATATATAATACTCCCCATTTTCACCACCCACACACACTCGTCGTACACATTTGAACATAAAAAGAAAATGGAAGGAAACGTGTGTGGTTCTAATCACAACACACAGTTGAGAATGATAAACTTTCTCTTCATCCTTTTATTGGTTATTACCTATATGCAATCACACATGTTGAAGTCATGGAAAGTGGAAGTGGGTCACTCCGTTTTCTAAGGATTGTAGACCGCACACAGAAGAACACAGTTTTATCAGAACTGATTTATTCATGTCATGAAAAGCAGTTTTAGTGTGCAGTACCCCCCTGGCATTCAATATGTTTTCTTATTGCGTTTCCTCATACTTTAACCAAATGCGGAATGTCGGCATTTGCCCCCCCCCCCCCCCCCCCCAACGAAGGCTTTGCCCCCCAGTTGTCCCCCCCCCCAACCATCTCGCATGCATTTCCATCCACCCTCACACACAAACATATTCAGTCACTCTCTCTCACACACACACACACTCCTCTCTTTTTTTATTCCCAATAATTTCCCATACACACTTAGCCAAAGCCTCAGGCTAGCTGATGAACACATCCAGGCAGTAGAGATTTAAAGACTCGGATGCAGATACTTATAAGTTATAATTAAGTTATGAGCCAACAAAGGCATGTCTATCCATATCCCTTGTCTTAGACAAGAGAGTCTCTCTCTCTCTCTCTCTCTCTCTCTCTCTCTCTCTCTCTCTCTCTCTCTCTCTCTCTCTCTCTCTCTCTCTCTTCTCTCTCTCTCTCTCTCTCTCTCTCTCTCTCTCTCTCTCTCTCTCTCTCTCTCTCTCTCTCTCTCTCTCTCTCTCTCTCTCTCTCTCTCTCTCTCACAGACCCACCAGACGCGGATCCAGGATTTTTGAAAGGAGGACCGCTAATTACCATTACATTTAGTCGAAACTTGGACCCAAAGTCCGTAATATAATTTTTTGGTTTGGTACGTCCACAGGACGTACCAAACCAAAAAAGTATATTACGGACTTTGGGTCCAAGTTTGGACTACCTCATAACAAAGTAATGATATGATCCTTTACGTATTTGCCCCACTTCATGGGAGTCTGCCCCCCCCCCTAGTTGCCCCCCCCCCCCCCAACAAAAAATTTTCTGGCGCCGCCACTGAATGTCGGTTGTGGTGGCAGAGTGCTCTATTCACCCACAAGGATTTGTGCAATTCTTGGAGTGAGCATGCTAGGCAATATGCCCAGTACGCTCACTTAATTTCTTTCCCCTGAATGTTATGGGTCACCAATCTGGCTCGATGGGGGAATGGCATTATCCTCAATTTGGTTGAAGTCTGCGTTTTCAGCTCCTACATACGGTCGTCTAAAAGGTTTCAGAATCTCATATCTGTACCATTTTCCATTTAAATTCTAATTCTGGATAAGACGGGACATTTACCTCCCAACATCATTATTGAGTCACAACCACATCGGTTATGTGTTTCGCCATAATGACATCAGATAACCCCCTCAATGTCCCTTCTCCATGTTTAGGAACATCTATTCATAAAGTCAAAACGTAATATGGTCTCATATGCGCACAAGCGCTGGACTATTGAGCCTATGTCCAGTTGATAGATCTCTACACCACTCAACCCAGAATTGTCTGTATCCATCCTACTGAAGAACACGAACTGTGGGATTCCCTCCACGTAGTCCATCATTGTGGAGTTGGTTCATGATTATTTGTATGGATAGAGTGGTTCCAGTTGCATAATATGAGTTGCTTTGCAGAGCTCTAGGATTGACGATGCAGTACACACACGCTGTGGTAACAATAGAAATGTCTTAAGGAGTTGTTGTGACCCCTTTACGACCTGTGCCATGTTTTCTGTCAACTCTGCCAGAAGGTCTGAGCTGATTCTAGGCGCTAGAGATCTCACTTTGGCGCAAGCCTATTGCCACAGCAGTTGGCCGTTTTAATATGCATGGCTGTCGTATCCCTCTGCCCCTTGGCTGTTTTTTTGAGACTGGAATGACGTCTGGAAGCCATAATAGATACTGATTGTTACGTCTAGACTGTCAATGTAATGTTTTAAATCATAATGATCAAGTTAACCCTTTACCTAACCTGAAAAGCAGACGACACTTGCAAAAATAATTCTTGAATAACTAATTTTTTTCATTTTTTGTCTCAAAAACATAGGTTATGACCCCTCGTTGGAACGAGCTCGACGAGCTCGTTCCAACGAGGGGTCATAACCTATGTTTTTGAGACAAAAAATGAAAAAATAATGAAAATTAATTGTCGATTTTTGAGAATAGCGCTGGCCGGTTTTGGCCGTTACGTTGGGTAAAGGGTTAAGAAGACTTATTCCTAATCTGAAAATGAGTCTAATGAGGTTTTACATCCTCGGAAAGGGAGATGGCCCAAGATTGACCATGGATGATTGCACACAATCAACATCAAATTAAAAATTCGGAAAGAGTTTACTTGCTTCATGTAAATGATCAGAATCACACATTTACCCTTTAGTACAGTAATGTCGATGAGTCGTGGTGATCCTTGGCAAGCTATGGGTAGTATATGATTCTATCAACACACAGAAAATCACACTGTGTGAATGCGTTCGTCAAAACGACACGAGTAACAGCGCGGAATGATAGTACGAGAGGCGCAGCAATGGAATGAGTTCGGTATACTGACAAACCTATTCACACGTCGTTGTGTTCTGACAAAGAATCCGTTAATTTAAAAATTCAGTCATCACACACAGAACATTTCAAACTTTAAAACTCTTTATTTATTTGCGTCACCACAGTTTCCGAATTGACCTGGGTTAGAAAACGACGTTTCGATTGGCCGATTATGGAAATGGGCATTATTTAGTTCATTTGATACATCCCTGACGTCAGATGGAAATATAATCTGTCAACGGAAATCCGTATGGAACACGTGTTACATTCGGATTTGTATATTTTGAACTGGGGGAAAAGTAATAGGCGTGTAATAAACACGAAAAATACACGAGGTACGACACTTCTCACACCGACATTTTCAGCAAACAGTGAAACAGCGAATAATTCATCGATCTAACTCAAGCGGCAGCATTGTATATTGTTCACGTAGCGACTGCGATTTGATTGGAATGGTTTAAAGAAAATAGTTTTTCAATTTTTTTATTTTCTGAATCGAGGAATTAAACAGGTACCGACAGTCTTTATCCAGTACACTGACGAATGGCATGCAATGAATATTTGTTTGACCACTGATTGGCCGACAAACTATAAATACTTTTGTTCGTCTTATGACGTAGGAAATCAAACAGACCGTTGATACTTTGTGGTCATTTGTTTTGTTATTATTTTTCGATTTTTTAAAGTTTTAACCTCAATTCCTATTTTCTACCAAATAGTGCTCAGTGACAACAGTTGAGCCAAACGTTACCGCAGCTTAAAATACTAATATAATCCTGCTGTCAAGACTTCTTAACTGGTTGAGTGCTAGAAGCCACTATCAGGGCTTTCAAAAATGAGGACACCAGAGCAAAAGCCAACACTTTCCTTGCTTATATTTCATATTCGGTCAAACACAAATAATATTTTGTTTATATAGATTTGTTTTATTACAAAATTATTGGTGAGTGCCTCAGGGCACTCTCCAATAATTTGTATTATTACCACTTTTGAGGGCGTTCCTAGCACATTAACGACGTTTTACCGGGCGTTGAAACCTCGTAATGCTCAACAATAGTACAAGTCATGTGACGTGTTGGGCCGTTATTGACTATAACAGCCCAACACGTCAATAACAGCCCGACACGTCTAAATATTGACAATGACGTCACATCTCTCAGCCGATCAACAATATTTTTCCCAGATTTCCATTTTGATCGAAATTCAATTCGGATTTTTTTAATTTGTAAACTCAATTAACACGTTTGTTTCAAGTGTTTCCCTTTGTGTCACGGATAGATAATGTATCAAATATAGGAAGCGATACACACAAAGTAAGTGATGACATCTTTGATGAATAAACTCTTTGCCTATAGTTCGTATTTCGAAGATATATTTCATCATCTAACTTTCCAAATTTCGCCGTAGACTGATCAGACGATGGTCATGTTACCCAGTGTGTTTGTCAACAAATCAGACGATAGTGTCGCTGTTTTTTTATTTCTAAAACGTCAAATTTCATTTATTTATCTTATTTCCCATATAATTTAATCGTAATGTACCCGATGTACGAAAGTGGCAATAATAGAAATAACATGACTTTGTCGGGCATTACAGTGCATCAACGGCTCAACAGAAATGGTTAACAGCCCTTGAGCTTATTAGCGGCCCTCGACTTCGTCGCGGGCCGCTAATAAACTCTTGGGCTGTTAACCATTTCTGTTAAGCCGTTAATACATTGTAAAGCTCTTCAAAATCATGTTATTGTTATAATAAAATAAGTTTTGAATAGCAAATTCAGACCACCAAAAATAATCTAGCCCTCAACCAGATTGTCACTAATGTGAAAAATATCTTGTTATTTGTACTTTCCGACGTTTGACGTCGCATTTTGAAAAACGTTGAAGAAACTGAATTCCCAGTGACGTTTGAACGTCAGGATAATTAAAGTCTCAAAAGTTAAACAGACCCTGACCCTCTTAATAATAATAAACACGAAAAGTACACGAGGTACGACACTTCTCACACGGAAATATTCAGCAAACTGAGAAACAGCGAATAATTCATCGATCTTACTCCAATAAACGGCAGCATTGTATATTGTTCACAAAGCCTCTGCAATTTGATTGGAATGATTTAAATAAAAATAGTTTTTCAATTTTTACTTTCTGAATCGAAGAATTAAACAGGTACCGACCCTCTTCATCCGGTACACCGACGAATGGCATGCAATGAATAATTGTGTGAACACTGATTGGCCGACAAACTATAAATTCTACTTTATCCTTCACTGTGGTTTACTCATAATCTCGTTTGTATCTGCAGAATTCAATGCCGAGAGAGAAAAAAATCCACTGAAAACTAAAGGAACGAGAGTGGGTTGTTAAGCCAGGGATTGATTTACTTCAACGAGGTTTAAAAAAAAACAGTTACACACTTTCCGTATTCATTTTGTTAATGTTTATATCTCTGAATTCTAAAGGGACAAAGGAAATAAATAGATTGATTATGACTGTTATCATTTTCATTTGTGTTAAAAGTAGTTGATCTTCGTTCTCAGATCGGTAACATTAAGAGTGCGCGTAAATTTGGTCACCCGGCAATAACGCTGATGCCGCCAAACCCATGCTCACTAAACATAAATAGGCTCGTAGCAAGGTCTCTACACCACTCGTTTGAACATAAGCTCCGAACCGCCAACCTTAGACCATGTTACCGTCAACTCATCACAATAATTTATAACATATAGCAAGGTCTGATTTTTCTTTTCAAATACTGACTTCATTTTGTTCAAGTATTCAAATTTGAAATTTTCATGCCTGGCTAACAATTTTCGTCATTGGAAGAGATTTGCGGGAAAGTTAGCTCCTCTTAATTTCCTAAAGCTGTCAGTAAATTTAACACTAGGGGTATGGGGGATTTAATATAAAAACTGAAATTTCGAAATATTAGCGAATTTGAAGCATCGATCCGCTCATCATTACAAGAACCTCAGGCATTTTACTATTTTTCCCCAATGAATTTAAACATTTGACTCTGTTTATTTATTTATTGATGTTTAAGGTCACATATTTATGCACAATGGCTAATCATGACCGTGGCAGTTTTACGGGTGGAGGAAGCCGGAGTACCCGAAGAGAACCACCGAGCAACGACGAGCAGCTGCCAGTTCCCCAACATCGTAACTCCGCAATGCAGCGCAGGCAGGGTTAGATTGGTTGAAGACATGCGTACCATCGACGTGCAGTACGCCTTAGTACACGGCGTCATCGTGCCCCCACGCGGGCAATGGAGATGAAGTGTCTTGCCCAAGGACACAACGCGGTTGCCGCAGGTGGGATTCGAACCGAGGACCTCTCGGCTTGCAGCCCGCACCTCTACCAACTGAGCCACCGCGCTCCCTTTGACTCTGTTGAAACTCACTTTAAAAATAAGAGAACGGCGTTTTTACCATCATTTAGTGTTCTGTAATCATTTTTCTGTTCATTATATCAATAGTGTGTACATCGTGATATTATACAGTCACTGTCCTTTCCGTTAATATAAAAGTCTAGGAGGTTAGGTTTGCTAAGTTTTGTCCCAGGAAGAATAAATAGTATAAATAAATATAAAAACACATTCGCTATACAGAGAGCCAATATGGAAGATTTTACTTAGTGTTGGTAGGTGTGATACCGACAACTATTCTTAATGACAGATTCTCTGTGAACTAGTTGCTTCCAATTAGCTTGCCATAAAAGCCAAGTTTCCTTTGCTACTTTTAATAAACGAAAAACAACAGACAGCTCCGAGAGCTGTCTGTTGTTTTCGTTTATTAAAACTAACAGAAGGAAACCTTTATCTTATTTCCTACTGATGTCATAGGTGTTTTCTCAACAATTACATGCTTCTTTGTTGGGCCTTTCTCGCTAGTCTAAAAATTTCAAGGCCGCCGATAACTTCAACGGAATTCGATTTTCATGACGATTTAAGGTATCACAGAACTAAATATTTTCCCATAGGCGACCATTATAACGTTCAGGCGGAAAAAAAGATGATCGCATCACTTTAATTTTGGCAATATTTTAAGGCGGTTAACTCTAATTTCAATATTTAGTTCCGCGATACCTATAATCACCCCCAACCCCACCAAAGAGACATTTTACCACTTCCATGAGATTAAAAAAAGTCATTTCTGCATTAGAATCCAACTTTTGGCTTCGCCTGAGTCAAAAACATGGAAAATTTGCTCTTTTAAGGAAAAGTGTCCAAACTTTGTCAAATGGGCTTGAAAACTGGTATTGCCTCCAAAAGATTTTTCTATCCTGTTACTTTATAAATTAACTGAGAGAGATGAGAATTTACAACTTTCTTTAAAAAACTACCCTGATCCCAAAAATACAAATAAAATCTGCATCAGCACAAAATATTTTTGGAAAAAATTTGTCTCATTCAACCATACTGCAAGCAAAACAGTGTCCCAACCCCCATGGAACAATATGGATGTCAATTTGCACGCCAACATTTTCTCTGAAAGCCTCCAATATGAAAAATGACCCTTTGAATAAACCGCAATTTCCATTATACAGAACTACCCCATGTTTCACGTAACCTTTGTAGCGCTCATTATAAGTTTACGATATTCGATAAGTCACGTACACGAAAATCATTGGTGGATTATTATTATTGTAACGAATTACATTAGTTGATGATTTTTTTAAAGAAGTATATTGAGGTAGGTTCAAATTTCGTATCGACGGTCAACATCCCGACAACACTATTGGGAATTTTTAACTGTTATCCCACCATGTTTGGGAAAATCTTAGATCCCGGTTTCGGCCCTTACCTTACCCGCTTGCAGTTCTTCTGGAATTTTAAAAACACGAAGAATCTGAGACGCACAACAGAAAGGTGAGAGATTGCAGTCCTTGTGCGTTTTCTGTAATCTTTGTTAATGACCGGCTGCTGAATTGTACAGCCCCACAGTTCTGCGGGATCGATTAACCCTTTACCCAACGAATCGGTCGCATCCGCCCGTGTAATATGCAAATTCAGCAGTTGAAACAATATTATTTTTCAAAAAATGTCAACAAAACCATATCATGTGACCCCTCGTTGGAACGAGCTCGTCGAGCTCGTTCCAACGAGGGGTCACATGATATGGTTTTGTTGAAATTTTTTGAAAAATGTGAAAAAATGATATTTAAAATAATAAATTTTGATATCGTCTGCGTTGGGTAAAGATTTGATAATTGTTCCGTACATCCAGTACAATCCTTTGAACACAGATGGTATCATCCATGTCAGTTCAATGACTTCAATTGGAAGAGCCCATATTCATTATTTGGCGGTAGATCAATTAATATTTTCGACGTGTGGCCTTGGCGCGGAACATTGAAAATAATGATTGCGCCCCCCACCCCCCCCCCCCACACCCCCACAGATTCACCGATCTACCATCCTACTTCATGGAATTATCACGTTATTATTTACTGAAATGGTCTCTAGGTTCAAAAGTGTTCAAGTTTACTCATTTTATCTACATATTGTGATCCTCCCTATTAGATTGTGTCTCTCCTCCTCCCCAATTGCTCTGTTTTCCTTTGCGAAGAAATACTTGCGTTTCCCCTCTAAAGAAGTACCGTTGTACGCTATGGCATTCTTCCAATATATTCTACTTTGTTACTGTTTACTCCGGGTAAACCAGCGTCTTTTGGACAATGGTATTTGTTTACTAGGGTTCTGATATAACTAGGTTCAGATAACACCTGAATCCATTGTCTGCCGTGTCATTCAAGCCTGAAAATAAGCAATCTGTCATTTGCCGAATGAGGTCCCCAGAGGGTGAATATTCTGATGCTATCCCATACAGTGGGCCAATGTATCCTCTGGGCACCTATTTCTGTTTGGGTTTGAGACCTTAATTCAGACTGAAGTTCACAGAGGGTAAATTTAGTGATGCTACCCTGCTGTGCAGGGTAGCATCATCAAAGCTACCCTTCTGTGCAGGGTAGCATCACCACATTCATCCTCTGGGGACCTCATTTTGCAGATGCCAGACTGCTTATTTGCTCGCTTGGTGGCATTCACAAACAACCAGGGTTGTTCACAAAATATCGCCATTCAAATCTGATTATTTTTCATTTTCTCGAATGCAAAGTTTTTTTTTATAAAAAAAACATAAATTTTGTAATACAGAATAACAAACGAGAAAAAAAAAACCGTTTTCACAAAGTTAAATGGAAACAATGATCTGTGAAACGATAGTGAAAAGTACATGATGTAAAATGTTGTACTGTAAATCCTCAATTATTTATTTATTGGTGTTTAAGGCCACATACTTATGCACAATGGCTAATCGTGACCGTGACAGTTTTACGGGTGGAGGAAGCCGGAGTACCCGGAGAGAACCACCGAGCAACGACGAGCAGCTGTCAGCTCTCCAACATCGTAACTCTGAACTCTGCACCGCAGCACAGGCAGGGTTAGATTGGTTGAAGACATGCGCACCATCGACGTGCAGTACGCCTCAGTACACAGCGTCATCGTGCCCCCAAGTAGGCAATCGGGGTGAAGTGTCTTGCCCAAGGACACAACGCGGTTGCCGCAGGTGGGATTCGAACCGAGGACCTCTCGGCTTGCAGCCTGCACCTCTACCAACTGAGCCACCGCGCCCCCTAAAAAATCCTCAATTGCATTAGACGTATTACAATAAATACGTTGCCCATCTTCCCTGTGTAAATTTTGATCAAGGCACATACACCATTTCAATTCCGAATGTGTTGGCCTTTGAGTCGTTTTTTCCAGGAGTAAATTACAGAATGTTCGATTAAATTTTGAGGAGGCTATTAACTTGGCCATTGTGAGGTCATCAGCATTCTCTAATTTTTTGTATTAGTAATACATCTTTTCCATGACTGGAATTGAGCTATTGTTCCCATATTATTATTGTTACAAAAGGGACGCTGACGTCATGTTTTCTCTCAAACTGCTCGAGAGAGAGAGCAAATTTCCGTTAACATCAACTGTCATTCTTGAAGACAAAGCTAATGATCCCTCAATGCGACGAGCTCAATCTTTTTTCACGGCAGTTTTATTTTGAAAGTGTCGTCTGACAGTGAAAATTAATAACCAGTATTGGGAGCGCACTGGCTCACTGATTAGTGCATTGGATTTCAGATTGCAGAGGCGGACCGGTGTAAAAGGAATGGAAGTCCATAGGAACGTTAGTCCCTCTGGACTATTATTCCGCGGAATTATAGTCCTAGGTCTAACATTTCTAGGAATAGTAGTCCGCCGGACTACTATTCCTAGAAATGTTAGACCTAGGACTATAATTCCGCGGAATAATAGTCCAGAGGGATTAATTTTCCTACGGACTTCCATTCCTGTTACACCGGCCGTATGGTCCACCGGGAAAATTCCCGATGGTCCCCCTATTGGTTTCCCTCTGAGCCCCCAAAATTGATGCAACCCAGCACCTGTTGGTACGTGAAATTTCGTGAAAATGACCAAAAGACGAAATGGATCTGATTGCATAGACTGTCGACATATCGAAATGTTCTCTATGTGGGCTGCCATTGGCAATCCACATGGAAGACATTTCGATATACCAGCAGTAAAGACCACAAATGGTCGCTCATATGAAAGGAAACTGCGTTACTTAAATTTCAAAAATTAAAATTTTCTCTGACTGGTCCGAACTATGGTCTTCCCGACCCCCCCCCCCCCCCCACCCCCAGTAGAACCATTTTTGTCGAATGATCGGTGAAAATGATATAAAAAGCCATCGAAATGTCCGCTCTGTGGGCTGCCACATAGATGCAAGGAAGCCGCGGTTTCCGCTCAGTTGCAATTGCTGTGTTTCCCAGTAACTTTTCTTGGCCCAGTCCGCCCCTGTCAGATCGAAAGTTCTTGGCTCCTGTCCTGACGAGCATCACCCGTGTTTTAGCCTTGGGCAAGACACTCAATCCCAATTTCCCAGGCAGGTGATAGCGGTATCATAGCGACATGGCTCAGTGTGCTTAGACATACTGCACGTCTTCAGCCGTTAATAACCCAACCTATATTGGGCCAGTAAGCTGGAGAGTCCAACAGGTACTCACTGTGGCTCGATATTTCTCTCTTCTTAAAAATTATTCGGCACAAGACACTGGCTGTTGAATATGTCGTCAGATCTCCCCAAATAAATGAATAATGACAATTTTATACCTACCTCAAAAGCGCTGGTTAATTTCAAGGCATGCAACATTGGGACAAACAATACCGACGAAATCACCATCGCAATCGCCCGACCTACAGATATGAAGATGTATTGGAAACCATAAAAATACACCTCAGCTGGTGTCCCCATCATGAGTATTGACGATTCATTCGTGACAACAAGCGATAAAACAACTGGGAGAATACTCAGTTTTCTACTTCCAACAAGATACTCTGCTGTCGTCTGCTCTTTACGTTTGTATATTCCGAAGTATACTCCAATACTCAACGACACAATAATCGAGAGCCCAAATACGACGTAATCGGTTGTGCTGAAATCTGGTATTGTCGTGTCCATCATGCTTAAAAAGATAAAGATCGCATCAATATTAGGGCTTGCTGTATTCCCGGTTTTTTCTATAGTAACGGGAAGGGGAATAAAATTACACTTAGAACTGGGAACCGGGAAATGTTCCGGATAATATCAAAAAATTTCTCGAAAGTAACAGGACGCATTTATTTTCGTGAAAATGAACATACTTTATTGCAATCTGCCATCTCCATACGGAAAAGTCCTTTTCCTAAGTGAACTGTGAAAACCCAAACCCTCTTCCGACTCGTTTTCGTTTTAAGAATCACTGATGTTATCACCACCAACTCCTGGCTTCTACTCCCTCTTCACTGCCGCCAACAGTCTCCTCTACTCGAAGCAGAGGAGACTGGCGACGGTAGTGAAGAAGAATATGATGTTGAAGGAGGAAGTGAATAGTGAGTGATACTATTGATTCTGAAAATGAAGACAAGTTTGAACTTTGAAGCGAGTGATGGTCCTTCTTTTGAAGAGAGGAGTCCTCCGAAACTGATCGAGAGCTACAGCGATTTGGTTAAAACGATTCTTCAGGAACCAGGATTGTAAAAGGTTCAGGCATGGAAGGGCTGACTAATCCTTACAAAGTTACGTTGGGCAGTTTGTCAATTTAGAAGAGTTTAGTTTAACACGCAAACAGTGCCATGCCGTGATTCCCGATTCCGCGTTATAGATTTCCCGGGTATCGTGACCGGCTTTCGAAATCGTGAACCCGGGAATTCCCGGGATTTACCCCTAATAAATATGGCTTCAATAACACCCGTCTTATACTTGTTAGAGAAAGTATTCTATAACATTGAAAGCTCATTCATTAGAGCATTGACCTTCAGATCGAAAGGGCCTACGTTCGACCCTGACCCGCGCCACCCACCTTATATCATTGGACACGGCCAGTGATCACGCAGACCAGAAATATTTTGGGCCAAGTCTCTTACAATCTGAAGTTATCTCCTATTAGACTGACTTTTTTCGAGTTATACAAATGTTTGGAGAACATCATGAAAGGTAACTCTAATTGTTTTAGTCATATTTGCGTTTCCAAAACATCAAAATCTTACTTTGATTGGCAGCTTGAATTATAGAAGCGAAAGGGTTAAAGAAAACCGTTCAAGATGTTTTCGAATTTAATATATAGCTGTTTGATGAAAATATGATGACTGGGATAACGAAACATCTGTGTCCAAGTATGTCGTTGAGAATTATTGCCCTTGATGCACTGAAAATATTTGGTCGTCAAAATTACCAATTCTTGACATCACGTTCAAAGAAAACCGTTCAATAGTTTTTTTCAAATTTAATATATATCTTTTGGTGATAATTTTACAACTAAGACAGCGAACCAGCTGAGTCCAAGTATTTCTTTGAGAGTTATTTCCCTTCTTGGAGCTCTAAATTTGTGTCGCCACATAACCATTTCTTGTCGCCACTTTTCAGAGCAAAACGATGAAGATTTTTATCTCCACATTTAATACATAACTTTCTGGTGATAATCTCATGATTGCGAACCAGTTGTGTCCAAGTACTAGCTTTTTGAGGGTCATTGCTCTTTTGTAGCAAATTTTTAATTAATGAAGCACCGGGCTGTACCCGGTGCTTCATTAATTAAATTTTTGATGATTATTCTTGCGACCGTGGATATATTACTTTCCCGTGGAAAGTGACTTATCAACGGCGACTGTGCTGTATTTCTAGTCATTACATTACCAATTCTTGCCATCATATGTCAAAGAGAATTGGTCAAGATTTTTTTAAAACATAGTTTTGGGTAATAATATTCTCAATGGGATTCTGAACCAACTGTGTATAAGTATTTCTTTAAGAGTTGTTGCCCTTGTTAAACCAAGAATTTCGCGTCATCACTCTGCCATTTCTTTTCATCACCTTTCAAGGAATACCGTGCAAAATTGTTCTTCCAAATTTAATATATAGCCTAATTTTGGTGGCAATATCATAAATGAGTTACAAACTTGTCCAGGTATTTCGGATTGGTCGTTATGCACGCGTGGGCAATAAAAATCACCCTCAGCAACTTTTAATTCATGAAGTACCAGGTGCTTCGTTAAATTAAATTGTTGATGATTATTCCTATAATTAGTGTCAGGAATCCAATATTTTGCGTCCGTGGAAAGTGACCACAGTCCACGGCGGCTGTACTCTATTTCCAATAGTATGAAGCGCGGTGGCTCAGCGGTTACTGCATTGGACTTCTGTCCCCACCAAGGGTTACCCCTGTTTGTGTGAAGTTAGTACGTTGGGGAGTCGGACAGTTGTTCGCCGCTGCACGGTGGTTCTCGCGGGTACTCCTTTTCCTCCACGACAGTTGCTCGCCCCTGCTCGGTGGTTCTCTCCGTGTACTCCGGTTTTCTCCAACCTTAAAACTGCCTGACACGAGGTGAACATGACTGCCAAAGTGTCGTTAAACCCCAGTCGAAAAAAATTCCAACAGTATTACCTTTCTTTCGGGAAAAAAATAATCGTTCTCAATCCTCATACACTTTCTACAAAAATAACCGTGGAATATTCTACGAAGTTCGACTGACAGAACAAAACGCGGGCCTTTAACATATTTTTTTCCGGAATTTTATTTTGTTACTTCTAAGATCAAAAGACACCTTTCGTATAATGAATGACGATTGATAAGAAGTACTAATGCTAATATTAGTCGTAAAGTTGTCGGACTGTCAAAAAAATATTTTTCACAGAATTGATGCCTGTAAGTCCGTTTGTGAGAAAATCGAACCGTTCAAACATTGTACCACGAGTAGTTTCAGGACACTACATTGTAAAGATACAATCTTAGAGTGAACTTCCATATTAAGGGACCGAGAAACGCTCTCAAATTTCTTGCTATATGATATATCTACGAGATTTGATGATAACCTGTAATCGATAACGGTAAAGCGAAAATGACGCCTGATTGGAAGAACACAAAGTCTGGTGACGTAGTGTCCCATTCGTAATTCTTATCAGTCGTCGTTCATTGTGCGAAAGTTCTCTAACAGACTTTTTCACACAACGAGCGACGACTGATGATAATTACGAATGGGGTAATACGTCATTGGAATTTGTGTTCTTCCTGTCAGCTGTCGTTTTCCCTTATCCGTAGTTGCGATTACGATTCCTTATGAAAACACGCAGGTGTATCATTTTGCAAAAAGTTTAAGAGCGTTTCTCCGCCACTTAATGTGGGGTGTTTACTCCAAGATTATGCCCTTAAACTGTAATCGCCATGTGACCTAAATTTCCATCTCTTTCTGGCAATCAAATCATTCGTCGCTGCGCAACATGGGAAAATTGCGAAACACAAACGGACTCGTAGACGTCAATTCTGCGAAAAAGGTTTTTTTTATCGTCCGACGAATCTACGACTACTATTAACCATTCGGAATTTTTTTTGGTCGTCCCTTAATTATGCGAAAGGTGTCTAAAAATGAAAACGCCTGTTTTTTATCAAGGTTCGGGACAATATGTAGTATACTAAGGATTTGAATCGCGAGGGTTGGCAAGATTCTTCCTAGGTTTATTCGATGGCATATATCAATTATTGCACGACATGTCGTTGGCTATACCAAAACAGTGGTCCTGGAGGAGGAAGGTGGAGGCCCGTTGACTATTCTTCCTCGGGGTTACTATTTTGGACAAGCAACTCCAAGTCGTTCAAAATTCATTTTATTGTACTCTAAACGATAGATTATCGAAGAAATTGCGGAAAGATAGAAATCGTACCCACTGTGAAGATATAGAAATTTTCAATTTCAAAGTATCGATCAAAATGGCGGCTTTCAAAGCATCACTTCTAGGTAAATATGAGTCAAATTATCACTGGAAATGATCAATTTGCTTTAAAAACGTATAATGCAAAGTAAATCTAGTGTTTTTGAGTGGATACTGATCATTTCCAGCAATAATATTCAACACGCATTCACTTTGAATTGATGCATGAAGCCCGCTAGTCCAAACATGGCCTGGAAGTCCGTGATATAGGTTTTTGGTTTGGTACGTCCTTTCAAAGGACGTACCAAACCAAAAACTGATATTACGGACTTTCAGGCCATGCTTGGACTAGAAACCCGCCAGCTGAATCAGATCGTAAGACGCTGCCTGTTCCGATTATCGATCAAATCACTTCCGATGGTTCAATGCGCTGTTTATATTCATGCATCAATTCGAGGTTGAATCTAGTGGTATCATCAGATTCTTATAAATGGAGTATAATAAAAAGAAAATCTAATGTTTTTGAGTGGATACCGAAAAATATCTCATTTGTGAGAGAGATAAATGGGTGTTTTCGCTCGCGCAAGCGCTCGCGAAAAATAAACATTTGTCTCGGTCACTCATGAGATGATTTTCGGTATCCACTCAAAAACACTAGATATCCTCTATATATCTTACCTTTAGCGAAACATGTAACTCGTCAACATTAATAAATTCAGCTCCTGTAGAAGATTGAGGATTTAGTACATTCAGGCACTCTATATTCTGATTACTTAAGATTGTGATATACAACCTCCGAGGGTGTAAGCGATGTGGACTAACATATTGCAATTTGAAACTTTTTTTATTTGCACGCAACAAGTCCTCAATGTTACGGTTACTTGACAACCGATGAATCTTCATTGAGATTTAGATGGTATAACAATATATATATAGAAGTGTTTATAATTGATGGCAAAGATAATATGCAGAATAAATATTTAAGTGTGAGGTTAAATAATATTTACTGTATTATGTAGAAGTATCCTGGGGAGTATTTATGGTGCATGACAGTTTCAGCTCCGCGACGTGAACAACATGATGTTAACCTCTCATCCAAGAATTTGTCATATTGGCAGTTTACACCTGGTGGCGATGAACAATTCTGTTTGGAAAAGTACTATCAAAACAATAAAATGGAATGACAGGTGATTGATTTGATCGTCCGTTGTAATCTTTAAAACCACCACACGAGTACTGAGTAATCACGGGAACTATTCCGTAATGTGTAAACAAACGAACGTTGTCGAGTTCTCGACAACGTTCGTTTGTATACACACTACGGAATAGTTTCTGCGAATATTGCTTTCTAATCCCTGTAGTTTTGATCCCATATTCGGTGAAATAATGGCCACGTATGACCGGATATTATCCAGTTATAGCTCTCGGTAAGTCGGTTGTGAAAATGAGCGAACCGTTTCAGTCCAACTGTCTTCAACCAATGCTAACCCTGCTTATGTGGAGTTAGTACGTTGGGGGGTCTGACAGTTGCTTGCCATTGCTCATGTCGTTAAAGTCAGATAAATAAATAAATAAATAAATAAATAAATAAATAAATAAATAAATAAATAAGGGTTTATCATATTGGCAGCATAACCTTATGGCGGTGAACAATTCCATTTGAAAAAGTACTATCAAAACAATAAAATGCAGTGACAGTTGATTGGTTTGATCGTCCGTTGTAATCTTTAAAACCTCCACACGAATTCTCTACACACTACTGTATATGTGTCTGTTAACTTTTTACTCTGATTGGATGTCTCAAACTTACTTTTTCAGGAGCAATCCAGTATGCTCATTAAAATTGCAAAATATTTTTCAGCTTCCTCCCGTTGACGTTAATGATTTTACGACTATCACAAATAACCGAATCTCTCTTTCTTCCACATGAAGTCATGAAACAGATGCAGACTGACCGTATGGTCCACCAGGAAATATTCTGCTGCCCACCCCCCTATTGGGAACCACCCAGGACCCCAGAATTTACTCCGCCCGAAACTTGTTGGTGCCTGAAATGTCGTGAAACTGACCAAAAGGTGAAATGGATTTGATTGCATAGACTGTCGGTTTGTCTAAATGCCCTCTACGTAGTATGTCAGGCATCAAACGGGCCTGATCGGGGGACCCAGCAGGGGTCCCGAAAATGACGTCTTGTCACGTAACCCAATGGCGCCATGTTTGGTTGTCACGATAACCCGCGTGGGCAGCCATCTTGTGACGCCATTACCAAGGTGATACGCATTCTTGTTGCGCATAAGCCGCGCGTGTTGTTAAGGTGATGCGTGTTTCCGTCGTCCGTTTTGTATACTGGGGACCGCCGTCTCAGTTACTATGGTAGCACGTGGTTGCTATGAACCTGGAAGGCTTCTTATAGGGCCAAGAGCCTCTGAAAAGCAACTCAATTAAATAGGAGTAGTGTCCCGGTTCTTTTACTTTGTAGAATTACCACAAACAACCTGACAATTTCCTCAAATCATCAAAATCCCCCCCCCCCCCCCCAACTACCGAAACAGATAAGGCGAAGGCCTATTTGGGGCTTATAGGAGTAGTATGTAGTTCGATTCAATGGGGGTATATCTAATTACCACAATCAACCCGAAAGTCTTTCCACGTCACCCAAAACAACCAAAGCGGATTTGGCGAAGCCCTGATTGGGCTTATAACAGTATCAGGTAGTGTTATAGGGCACGTTCGATTCAGTGGGAGTAGTTTTCGTGAATGAATTCCTTCGGAATCCTCGGTTTCTACCTATAAGGTATGCTATAATTTCTGTCTACCCCCAAGTAACGAATATATACTCTTCCAATTGATGACACTGAACTGGCGTGGAAGATACCATTAGAGTTAAATGGGGGGAAATATGACACTCCTATTTTTATGTACAATCTGATGGAATATGTATTGCTCGAATGACTCGAATCCCATCCAGCAAATGAGCTATAGAGCAATTACTCGATCGAGTGCTTCAGCATATCTCTCGAACGACTCGAAACCCATCGAGCAAATGAGCAATAGAGCAGTTGCTCGATCGAGTGACTCCACATACTGCTCTACAACTCGAAACCCATCGAGCAAATGAGCTATAGAGCAATTGCTCGATCGAGTGACGCCACATACTGCTCTACGACTCGAAACCCATCGAGCAAATGAGCAGTAGAGCAGTTGCTCGATCGAGTGACTCCATATACTTCTCTACGACTCATTTCGTAATAAAGAGATTCCAAGGCCTCAGTCGTTTTTCAAAAAGGGATTATATAGGGATTCCAAAAAGGGACTCCATAAGTAGGATTCCATGTGGGATTCCAAGCATCTACCCAGATCTTATACAGCTCCTATACAGGTAGTCTTACCATCAGTTTCCATCGTGTCCTATGCTATCTGTCATGTGATTAGCTACCATTGTATTCGCCTCATAGTATAGTACCCCTTACAGACTTTTACCATCACTGTCATGTACTATTACTACTGACTTCCACTGTTTTGTCCTGTCCAAGAGTGTCTTACCATTACTGACTTGTAACACTACTACAAATTTAGTAGCTACCCTTGATTCTGGCTCGTAATCTGCCTTTGACCGTAATTAGGCCCAACCGGATAGCTCCCATTCATCTAAGCTTGTATATCCAATGCCTAGACCTAGTGCAAACTGGGAAAGTTTATGTTGATCGTACCGAGATGTGCTTATGTGTTAGTTCATATTGTGTGACAATGTGAACACATTACAGGTAGCGCACAGGCAGATCTTGGAATTACCGCTATGTGCTTCTCTGCTAATGCACAATGTGAACACATCACATACGGCACATACGATGAAAAAGAGATTCTGTAACCAGACATATCCGAAAAAGGGATTCCACGGAACGTGGACCCGGTGGTTGATGGAATGTGTTTGTATGCTAGTACACATTGTGTCAAAATGTTTACACATTACAGGTACCACATAGGCACATCTTGGCCGATATGTGCTTATGTGCCAATGTACAATGTGTCACAATGTGTACACATTACATGCAGCGCATAGGCAAATACGACGAAAATGGATTCCATGTATATAAACGTTTTCCAAAAAGGATTCCACGGAAAGTGGGTCTGGTAGGTGATGGAATGTGATTGTGTGCACATAGGCACATCTGGGATGTGCCATTATGTGCTTATGTGCTAATGCACAGTGTCACATTGTCACATTGTGCACCAGCACATACGACGACGAAAAAGGGATGCTGTAACCACAGACATATCCTAAAAAGGGATTCCGTATGTGGGATTCTTATCCGACTCCATGAAATGGAATTCCGTGATTTGACATGAATACTCAATGGTATGAAAAAGTGTTGATAACACCCAGTTAAACTACTGTCGGGACCTGAGCCATCACTGTAGGAAACAAATCAGGTTTATAGCACCCCCTTCCCCAATCCGTCTTCTTCAAGACGTCCCTGATTCGATTTGGGATTCGATTCGAATTCGAATAATAGACCCGTTTCAATTCAAGATTCGATTCGAAGCCAGATGGGTGATTCGCATGGCCTGAATTGAATGCTTCAAAATATCGGCCCCCATCGGTTACAATAAGTTTTCGTGCTTTTTAGGCTTCGTCATTTTTAGGCTTCGTCCTTCGGGTTGGAATAGGAGAAAAGTAACCAACAAACCAAAGATTACTGGTCAAATGTAACTAATTTTGTTCATTATTTGCAATATTGTAAAATATGGACGCATTTGGCAAATTTCTGAATGTAGCATCTCTGTGAAAAATTGCGTGTAGGAGTGGTGTCTATGTGCCCAGTGATTCTATCGCCTTTAGTGCTGGTTGGTTTGTGAAATATCCTTCAAGAAGGCCTCAAGCACTTGAATGTTGTCCAAACTGATGTCAAAATACTGAAATCTTAAGCAGAAAATTCTTTTAGGGAGATGATAAATATAAGCTTAAAGTTTTCCGTCGAATTCCTCATCAAAAATGTTACTAACTTATCGATTATGTTCTGCGTATATTGTATTAGGTTCCTTCTTTATGTTTTATGTTGTGTATACATGTAACATAATATTCTTTTCTCTCAGCAACTGTTTAAATTAAACTGATGTCGAAATTTTAAGCAGCAAATTCTTCCCCAAAATTGGTTAAATTTCTTGTTGAATGATGAGAAAAAAATACAGGCTGAAATTTTGGCCAGAATGAGATGGTTAACTTCAGTTTATTTTTTGAAGATACTTTTACCGTTTAATGTGCTTTGTGTCCACAACTTGATCACGGTGAACATTGATACCTTGGCACTCTGCTCTGTTCCTTGGCTACTACAGGTTCAGATCTAGGGGGTGTCTGATCAGCATGATATACCCTGTTGATTACCCGATGCTGAAAATCCTCCAAAACAACCTTTGTCTTTCAAAATGTCATTCATCTTATATTTCTATCTTCTTACACATCGTCGCCTGAGTGCTAGAATGTTCTATGTCCCCTATGGGAGTACTCTGTCCCCTATGGGAGTACTCTGTCCCCTATGGGAGTACTCTGTCCCCTATGGGAGTACTCTGTCCCCTATGGGACATAGAACATTCTAGCACTCAGGCGACGACGTGTAATAAGAGATTATCTGTATATCGATTGACTGAAATGAGTGTATTATTCAATTATAAAAAAACAAACAATAATGTTCTTACTTCGGACATTAATGTTTGTTTCTGAATAAAAAGAGATTATTACCATTATGTGGATTACAAAATATGTATCCGAGTCGAGCTCCGGGTTCTAAGGGCAGATCACGACGAGTCGAAGACGAGTTGTGATCTACCCTTAGAACCCGGAGGTTCTAAGGTAATCATCATTTACCTTAATGGTAATAATCATTTTATCTTACAATATATTGGGGATAAGTCAAGAATGTAGACGAATATATAACGAACTTTATATTCGTACGGATGAACAAAAAGAAAAAAATGGAACTCACGCGAAAGGAACGTGCTTGTATCCAATCCCCTGATACAAACATCTGTATCAGGGGGTCGGATACACGACAGTTGCGGTGTTAATACAGACAAAATACATGTTGATTGTGAGATAATATGAGGTACAGCCTGCCATTTGCCATAATCCATAGCATTACGGTCCGAATTTAACCACTTACCAAACGTGCCAACCCTATGATGCCCGTGCTATTAACAAAAAACTCTATTTAAATTTTTATTAATTTTTTTACTCCCCAATCATCCCCCCCTCCCCCAATGTAGCCCATCACATATCTCCTGTACGAGCTTTTCGAGCTCGTTTCAATGAGGGATCATAGCTGTATTTTGGAGTTTTTACTTATTGAAGAGATGTTTTTGCAAGTGCCATCTTGTATTCGTATTTGGAAAGCGTCAGATGAAGAACAGGGAGCACGGTGGCTCATTGCTTAGAGCAGAGGACTTGTTATCGAAAATGTCGGCAGTTCGATCGTTTGCGTCGTGTCCTTACTTCATTCCGATTGCGCATGTGCAAGCACGGTGATGTTGTGTACTAACATAGGAACCTGCGAATCATCCATTTTCGCTTCGAATCGAATCAGGTCTTTATTCGAATTCGAATGGCATTTCGAATCGAATCAGGGGTGTCGTGAAGAAGACCGACTGGGGAAATGTACTGTAAACCTGATTTGTTCCGACTGAGATGGCTCAAGTCCCGACTGATAAAATATTCCAACTACATTGATAGTGTCTAGTGAGACTGGAATTAGCATGGCTGGTGGCATGGGTACAGATGTTGTTTCTGCATACATTCCATCAACCCTTTATGTACCAAATCTAATGACCATACCCGGTTACCCAGTGTGAACTCCCTAAGAACCCCGTGGCTACGTACGGAGGAGTTGAGTAGTGCTTGTTCACTGTGATGAATAAGTTTCTCATTAGGAGGGCGGTGGCTCAATGGTTGCGGTGTTGGACTTCAAATCGAAAGGTCGACAGTTCGATCCCCTCCAGAGGTAACTGCGTTGTGTCCTTGGGCAAGACACTTAATCCTGATTACCCACGTGGAGGCAAGGTGATGTTGTGTACTACGGCGTACTGCACGTCGATGCTGCAATTGTCTTCAAACAATCCTGACCTTACTTGTGCGGGGTTAGTACGTTGGGGAGCCTGGCAGTATCTCGCCGTTGCTCGGTGTTTCTCTCCGAGTACCCCGGGTTCCTACACCCGTAAACCTGTCCGACACGAGGTGATCCTGGCTTTGAAAAGTGTCGTTAACCCCCAATAAATGAATGAATGAATAAATAAATAAAAATCATTTCTGCTTTTTTTGTAACTAAAATTCTAAAAAGAGCGAGGTTATACTAAATTAAAATATCGTCCTTCGGAACCGCGGGAAGTGAAGGTGTTCTTGTTTACTGACGTCATAAAATTCTACTGTACTGGCAAAACACAGGACCTGGTAACCAGTGCCTGGGGTGGAGGTCCACTACTATGGACAGCATGGGTACAAACCATGACTTGACTTGATATCTATGTAGCATTCGTGATATAGCCATTGATTCTGATAGTGACCGTAAACACCAGTAAATAATTAAATACCCTTGCTCATAAAATAAGCTGCAGTATCCTGGATTGTCTACTTAACCCATTCCAATAACCCTTTTCTGACAGTTGCTCGCCGTTGCACGGTGGTTATCTCCGGCTTTGTCCACCTCAAAAACTAACCAACATGAGGTCACGCTGGCTGTGGAAAGTGTCGTTAAACCCCAAGAAATAATAAATTAACCCTTTACCCAAAGCACAGGATATCAAAATTTATTTTAATTATTGTTTTTTTGTTTAATTTTTCAACAAATTTCAACAAAGCCATATCATGTGAACCTCATTGGAACGAGCTCGACGAGCTCGTTCCAAGGAGGGTCACATGATATAGTTTTGTTGGAATGTTTTGAAAAATATATTTTTTTGAACTGCCTAATTTGTAAATTACGTGGACAGATGTATACGATTCGTTAGGTAAAGGGTTAACTCAGTAGGTGTGTCATTTTGAAAATAACAGGATAGCTATTAAAAACGCCCATGTGAAAAGGTTGAGGAGTGCCGCTCCCCCCCCCCCCCCTCCCCCCACACACACAGTATTCACAGAATGTGTTATTCAAATTTTAATACTTTTATCAATTTTTGCCTCCAAAAGCAAACTTGTCCAGCTCGTTGCAATGGGAAAAAATATGTTGCTGTGTTTGGTGTCAACAGTGAAACTAGTCATTCAAAAAAAAATGTGTTCAAGAGTTGTTACTCTTCGTGATTGACAAAGGGTTGATAATGATCCAAAAGTCATATTTTGATCATCCACAAAACGGGACAATGTTTGTGTCACATCGTGAAACGTTCTGCACGCTTTTTTTGATGTTCTTGTGTGAACCCGACATATGACGTAGTCATTGGTAGTGATTTGTTCATTTATTTGATTCGTATTGCCGAGGCTGGTTATAAGAGACAGAGCTGGAACGATGCTGTTGTCGTGGTGAGTGCATTGTCTGATTATCTTTATATTCTTCTTCAAAATAATATTTTATTATTCGTATCCCTTGTAAGAATCTAAATCCCCGTAGAAGACATAATTGTTTACCAATATGTAACTTATATCTTTCCGTGTCCTCGTAGAGTTACACTGAAATATTCACGTGGAACTTAAGAAAGTCGAGCAGTGCTTGTTTACTGTGGTAAACAAGTTCTATTTTTGTGGTAAAATATTACCCACTACAGGGCTCAAAATAAGTGGTTTCGCATCGCTATTTGCAATGCAAAACATGCTAAAAGCTACACAATTTTCAATTATGTATAGCATTTTGCGATACAATATATTCAACTGCAGCCTAATAGGCTGCAGTTGAATATCTTGTATTGCAAAATGTAAAAATGAAAATTTGCAACAAACTTTGCAAGCTAGTTCACTGACGCTTTACTCCTGATATAAGATTAAGGGCCTATATAAGTAATGAAATTTTGTTTATTTTGAATATTCTCACCTTCGATATTCCTTCAATTCAAATTAAATATACACAAGATGTACATCAAAATGAAGGTTGGGATGTATAGAAGACGAAACACATGTGTAATCAACTCAGAGTCGACTGTTGGCACCACTGGTTCCTGGAAGTCTACTGCCGTATTCGCACCAGAACTGATAATTTAATATTTCACGAAAACAACTTGTGGCCAAATGTGCGTTACATATCCAAGAACAAAGCTAGGGGATCAAAATTCTTAAAAACACGGCGACAGAGCTGCTTTGGGGGAAATTCCAAAGCCTTTGCTTTTGTTTACGTATGAGTATACTTTCGATTTCCGGTCGACGTCATCGGACGGAAAAAGCAAATAATGAAAAAGATCGCCTTCATACAGTATACTGTTAGAGATTGCACAGTTGTCATATTCAGTGCAAGGTATCATGATACCTGTTGAAATTTCTAAGAATTACGATTTTGTTTTTCGATGGAAATTCGTGGTTCCGAGTGATTTGCGCATGTCTGTCGAGCATGGAAACCATCTTCAAAAAAAAAAATGCAGACAGTGTTGTCCTTTTCCAAAATGAAGTCCTGTCGCTGCACAAGAAAGTGTTTTGAATGCCTACCTTTGTTCTTGGATATATGAAGCACATTTGGCCACAAGTTGTACTGATGAAATATTATCCGTTTTGGTGCGAATGCGATAGCATACTTCCAGGACCAGTGGTGCCAACTGACAACTCGAGTTGATTACATATGTGTTTCGTGTTCTGTACCTCCCAACCTTCATTTTGATGTATAATTTGTGTATATTTAATTTGAATTTAGGGAATATCAGGGGTGAGAATTTAAAATAAACAAAATTCCATTACTTATATAGCCCATTAAGATGTGGAACTTTAAGAATGCATGCTTAGGATACACTGGAGCTTTACACTTTTCATTAGTTCTGTTTATCAACTGAACAATGATTGGCTATCAAGTGTTAAAGACAAAACAATTAGGTTATTTAACCTTGACCAGTCAGCTGTATCATGTATTGCCATTTCATAAGAAGGTTCAACATTGTTCAGCTCTGTCAGTGTAAGATGTTTGGATTTAGCAATCAATGCCAACAAACATTCATGCATATCTGTACCAAATACATCAGCCAAGGTGTCATACACATTTTGGATGTGCCATTTGTCTATTAAGGTGATTCTAAAGTTTCTAAATTGAAGATTGTAGTTTGAGTGGACAGGTGGAAAACATGTTTTTTCATTACTTTTCAATAGTAATGGTTATTTAATACATGAATGATTGTTTCCTTCCTAACAGATTACAAAAATGTGATAAAAAATTTTAAAAAAAGAATTTGCTCACCAAAAAAAATGCTTCTGAAAATCCCTAACTCACGGTCAACTTCCTGCCAGCAAAACTTAAAATATGAATCTCACATTGAAGGATATGTTTTCTATGTGCACTAGAGAACAACAGTTGAGTCGTAACTTTTTAAAAAATAAATCCAATTGTATGTTTAAATGTTTTGAAGGACCACTGCATGCACTGGTCCAGCCATTTTTTCACAAGGAACTATTTACAGTTCAAAAGTATGGCACACCACACTAATCAGTAATCTAGTTGACCTCCCCTGGAAATATTAGCCATACAAGTGATATGTCTCTTCGGCCCTCTTCCACAAGTAAAACTGTCTTGACATGAACTGACCCTGTTGAAAGTGTATCGTCAAATTCCAATAATAGAAAATAAGACTGCGTGGCCACCCCCCCCTCCCACCACCACAAAAAAATTAAATTTTTCAAAATTGAAAAAGGGACATAACTCTGGCAAAAATTGTCGGATCAAACCCTGATTTGACTTGACCTGCATTTTATGTTGATACACCTACACAACAAATTTTATTTGATTCTGTCAATTACAGCTCAAGTTATTGGTTGGAAACTAAAAAAAAAGTTTTCGAAGTTGAAAAGGGGGCATAACTTTGGCAAAAATTGTCGGACTGCATGATTCGAACGGGACCTGTATTTTATGTTGATACACCTGCATACCAAATTTAATTTGATTTGGTCAACTATAACTAAAGTTATCATAGGGAAAACAGTGGGACGGACACCGGCTATTCTAATAGTCCCCCGAAAAATTTGTGCAGGAAAAAAGGTACACACTAATATTGCCTGCAACAGGAATAGACCAACTCGGCATTTAATGCTGGTTCACATCCCATCCACAATCGAGACCCCTTTAACAGTGGCACATTTCCAGATTGGACTGAAATCATGCAGCATTCCCAAGCCACCTTCAATTTCCACCTGTATTCGGTATTTTTGTCAAAGGTTTTCTCTTGATTCTTGTGCCCTCTTTCTAGTATGTACACTGTGAAACCTGTGCAGTAAATATTGTAAAGTCCGTTCAGGTTTTAGGCTCTAGTGTTGAGACTATTATTCTGATGCAGTCTGTGACCTGCAGACTAGCACCACCCATACCCCCAATGGTATGATATAGTTATGCATTCTTCTCAACCATTTTGCATGGCATTGTTTTCATGAAAACATTTTGTTTCACCAAAACACCCATTCAAGATGTTGAAGAGTCCCATGAAATGACAATCTCTTACCTCTTTATCACTATGTACTTGTATTTAATATACCTGGAAGACAATATTTATGACAACTTCCTTTCAAGTATTTGTCTAACACACTGATCAAATCACTATTGTTGCACAGATAAATGACCATTCGGATTTCATTATTTGTTCAAATTTTTCAACCCAAACATAGCAAGTGATTATGATCTTCAACAGTAACTGATGAGCTTACTGGAGCCATTCCAATAGGAGGTTATGAATTCTGTTAAGGCAGAAAATGTATATATTCTGTGATACGAGAAAACCTCACAGAATTGCCACCTTACTTATGCATTAGTGAAAGTGTTAATCGTTTGCCTCCCATAAGCAATCCTTACCATTCCAACCAAAGCTTCTTCACATGAGATGTTGGTTGAGGTACAGAAAATAAAAGAAAACCTTTCAGTTATATGTTGGGGAATGGTGCTGCTTTGATATGCCCACGACATCAGAGCTTCGTGCGGCCACATTCTGTGGGCAAATTGAGGCCTCATTCCCAATGGGGTACATGCAATAAAATTCCTAATATCTGGCACAAAACATTATTACTCCTTAACTTATACAGCATTATCAGGTTACAAAACCAGTTTTTCTGACAGTTGATTCTAATAAACTGATACACATTTTAACCTGCATTCTCTCCGGAAAAAAGCTTCCAGCTGGGTTCATGTCTAGATGGCAAAATGAATAATTTTCCCAAGACCATGAAAAAGGCCCCTTTCCCAATTTTTCTGGATCAAACCCTGAACTGTACATGTAGGTTAGATACAGTGCTTTTCATATCCTGTCAAGTTAATACATTTAAAAAGCTGTTTTTTACCCATGGTCACCAGGTTAAACGAACACACGGGAATATATGAAGAAAGTTTGCTAGAATTTACTTTTAACCTTTTTCCTTATACTGTGAATCCATCTTTCCTGTGTTATTAGTAAGAATTTTAGAATACCTTGACCTGTTAAATAATAGTGCTGATTTACTATTATACCTGAAATTTGAAGAAAAATTTCAGTCGCCACTTTTAAGAGCCCAAAAGTGAAAATGCCATCAATATTATTAATTTTCAATAACTTTTATCAAATTCAGAGTTGCTGAGCCATTGACAATGAATTCGTATATAATCTTTTTGGTATTTTGGTTATCTTATTGTTTTTTAATTCCGTTTTCTGGATTTTTTATTATTTAGAGGCCCTATTTGTAACTTTGTGCATTGTGCAGAGATTTTTTTGTGAAAGTGCAGATTTATTAGCCAGTATTTCGATAAGGCAAAGCACTCACAAATTTGAAGCTCGATTGTGCCTTGTGTGTGTTGCCATACTTCACTTTCGTTGAAAATTTCTATGCAACGACTGATAAAATAATTTCCTAGAGAAAAATTTCATGTTCACACTTCTGTCATATTTTAATTTGTGATTAGGAGGTCTAGTGGGGTGGATAGAAAGAAAAAATATTTTTCGCACTTTGAACAAGCGACTTACCAACGCATGTGACTTTCCGGTGACAACTTCGATCAACAAATACTTGCAGACATGAGTCTAATAGCCCACATATAATTCGAAATTATCGATGATCTTTGTGGATTGCAAACAACTGTAATGAAATACATCGTTTACAATGATTCGCAATGTAAATCACACCAGATCGCAAGATTAGGAGCATTATTTCTGGAAATCACCGAAACCACACCGAAACGGGGCCGAATGACAGACCAATAAAGTTAACCAATATTACATGACGAACAATAGTTCCCCCGATTTGCGATTAAAAGTGAAAAAGCAACCAGTTTACGAATATTTCAACAACGAAAGAATACAACATGGATTTCTAATTCCACTGTCAGTTTTGTTAATTGAAGAAAACTGAAATTTTTGTTCTCTATTGGTAATTTTGGCGCATGAATACAAACTAATGGCAAGGTCGATTCATGTAAACAAATTGGTTGCTTCAGTTGGTGAGGGAAGAATATTTACATGGAATAGACAATCAATGCAATTTGCCTCTATTAGTCTGCTTCCTTTAAGATATATCGACAATCAGAATTTCAGCAGTGGCATTGTCATGAGAATTTACTGGACATATGGCGAGAACTTTCGTCGCAATGTTGCCCACAACCTTCAGTGTTTTGAATTTCCCACCGTAAACATGGCGGACACTTTTGAGACTGAAACGACCCAGGTTGACAACGTGCGTAGTCCTATCGTCGATGTTTTATTCAAAATTAAGACTCCACTGCTGCAGTACATTACTGATAGCTCGCGTTGGTTGTTCATTGGAAGGTGAGGCATCTCGCTATTTTTTGAAAACCTGACCACGCCATTTCCGACTTTTTAACAGTACACTTTTTCTAATGTCTCCAAATGACTCGTAAATTTGTTAAATGCATATTTTGCGGGTCCCATCACGTTCCATGTGACATGACCACCCCCCCCCCCCCTCCATCCCTGGTATCCAAGGGCAAGGCTGTTATGTTACCAAGTTATTGTTCAATGAAATGTTCACATTTTTCTGTTTCTGACGTCCATGTTGGCAGCCATGACTTCAGAATCACCTTAAGGTGTCACGTCTTGGTGTCATTACTGGAAAAATATTTTGTAATGGTCGTTAAAACACGTTTTAATTTTAAAATCGCCTGAGTGTTCATTTTTCGGTAAAGTGCTACAGATATGTTTTGGATTAATTTTGGTTTCATAAATTTAAAAAGTGATGTGTGTGAATTTTCCGTTTTGTTTGTGCGATCTACATTTTAACAGTTGATTTTCAACAATAAAATTACTTAGTATAAAACTTCAGCAAACAAAATATTCTTTAGATCAAAGCAGTATCATTGCTTGTCACCGTTTGTACGAAAATCGTTTAATTTACTTGTTTTAGAACTCTCTTGTTTTTGACCATTTGGGGAAATTCGCCGTTTCCTATAGACCTTAAGGGCCTATATAAGTAATGAAATTTTGTTTATTTTAAAAATTCTCACCTCTGCGTTTCCTTCAATTCAAATTAAATATACACAAAATATACATCAAAATGTAGATTGAGATGTATAGAACACGAAACACATGTGCAATCTACTCATCGCCGACTGTAGGCACTACCGGTTCCTGGAAGTCTGCTGCCGTATTCGTTCCAGAACTGATAATTTAATTAACGAAAACGGCTTGTGGCCAAATGTGCTTTACATATCCAAGAACAAAGCTAGGGGATTAAAATTCTTCAAAACACGGCGACAGAGCTGCATTGGGGGAAATTCCAAAACCTTTGCTTTTGTTTACATATGAATTTACTTTCGATTTTCGGTCGACGTCATCGGACGGAAAAAGCATGTAAATACAACGCCGTCTAAAATCAAATAATGAAAAAGATCGCCTTCATACAGTATACTGTTATTAGATTGAGATTGCACAGTTGCCATCTTCAATGCAAGGTATCATGGCACGTGTTGAAATTTCTTAGAATTACGATTTTGTTTTTCGATGGAAATTCGTGGTAACGAGTGATTTGCGCATGTCTGTCGAGCATGTCTGTCGAGCATGGAAACCATCTTAATAAAAATGCAGACAGTGTTGTCCAAAATGCAGTCCTATCGCTGCACTCGAAAGCGTTATGGATACCTAGCATTATTGAATATCTCAAGCACATTCGGCCACGAGTTCTTGCGAAATATTATATTATCAGTTCTGGTACGAATGCGATAGCAGACTTCCAGGAACCAATGGTGCCTGCTGTCAACTAGAGTTGATAACATGTTTCGTGTTCTATACCTCCCAACCTTCATTTTGATGTATAATTTGTGTATTTAATTTGAATTTAAGGAATACGAGAGGTGAGAATTTCAAAATAAAGAAAATGCCATTACTTATATAGCCCCTTAAATGTACACAAATTTTTAATCAAAATTAAGGTTGGGACGTACAGAAAGCTGTATTCGAGAGTGTTTTAATTGCCCAGCTTTAATGGATATGTGAAACACATTTGGCCACAATTTGTTCTCATGAAATATTTTATCAGTTCTGGTACAAATACGGTTGCGGACTTTCAGGAACCAGTGGTGCCTATTAACTCGGAGTTAATTACATTTGTTTCGTGTTCTATACATCGCAACCTTCATTTTGATGAAGGTTGGGCGGTACAGAACACAAGAAATATGAAATCAATTCATGGGGTTGACAAGAGGCACCAGGACTGCATTTGGGGAAAGGACAAAATTGTCTGCCTTTTTATTGCTGATGGCTTCCATGGCAGACAGCAATGCTCATAGAACGCGATGCCGCGAATATTCATCGAAAAAAAAAAACAATCGCGAAATTCTAATAGACAAATCGTCCCCTGAGTTCCAATGTGTTCTATGTGCCAGTAGGCACATAGAACACATTGGAACTCAGGGGACAAAATGTCACGATACTTAATGTACAATTTTCATATAGTGCAGTATGAAAGCGAACTTTCTCATTATTTGATTTTAGACGACATTGCATATCGATGTTTTTTCGGCCCAGTTGACCTTGACCGAAATGTACAGACAACGGAAACGAAGTAGAGAGTTTTGGAATTTACCCCTACTCAGCTCTATCGCTGCGTTTCGAATTTTGATTTCCCTGCTTTATCCTTGGATATCTGAAGCACACTTGGCCACGAGGCGTTGTCCAGAAATATTTTATTAGTTCTGGTACCAATACAGAAGCAGACTTCCAGGAACAATGGGCATCTGCTATCAAATCTTTAGTTGATTGCATATATTTTTCTACATATGTTCTATACATCACAACCTTTATGTTGATGTATAAGTGGAATATTTAATTTGCGGGGGGGGGGGGGGGGGGGGCGGTGGCGTTGTAACAGATTCGTTGAGCTCGTACCAAAGAGGGGTCATAACCTTTGTTTTGGGGGGTTTAAAATGGAAAAATAGTTAAGGAATTTTATTTGCAAGTGTCGTCTGTTTTTCATGTTGGGTAAAGGGTTAGAGACTGCTGCATATTACTGATTCCCGATCAGACCGCTCGTGTGAACGAGATAAGGGCCATCCCGCTCTATTCTTGAAGACTCCTTGGATAACTACAGCTGTTCATCTCTATCAGCGCAATACCTGGACGCGATGCATTTTATTCATTAGTTCTTTCCGGGTCGTGTTCCTTATCACTCACAAAAGTCATCCTTTTTGAACCTTGTTTATTGTCACAAGAAAGACGATTGTCTTTCTCGATTCAGTATCAGTTGCTGAAGAGAACTAATGCTCTTTTACAGAAAGCCGATGCTGCTTAATTCTTATCTCAAAAGGAGGTTCTCGTCAGATCACCGAAGTTAAGGAACATCGACCTTAGTCCTTGGGTGGTTCACCGCCTGAGCAATCGATTCGGACTGCCGCGTTGTCCTTGGGTACTTAACCTAGGTTGTCCACATGGAGGCTCGATGACACCGTGCACAGAGGCGGACTGTACGTCGATGGTGCGCAGATCTTCAACCAATCTAACCCTGTCTGTGCTAAAGCGCGGAGTTACGATGTTTGGGAGTTGGCAGCTGCTCGTCGTTGCTCGGTGGTTCTCTCCGGGTACTCCGGCTTCCTCCACCTGTAAAACTGACACACGATATGACCTTGGCTGTTAATGTGTCGTTAAACTTAAGAAATAACGGTTGTTTCTTATCAACCTACCTCAATTGTTTACTACAGGCTTGCACTACAGTGGAAGAATCTAACTCGGATAAAATACTCTCTATTTTAATCTTTCCCAAGATTTGGGAAAGAAAAGTGGTGTAAAAACACCACGAAAAAATAAGCCAAAACTGGGCCGAGCGTCATCGGCGCACACCCAGTATGGGACGCTCTTCCATAGTACAAATCCACGACTTCCGTAACAGTGCGCAATGCATCAATTCGCCATTCTTTTTCTATCCGAGGCACGAGCAGGATGTGTTTCCGCCATTTGCATTATGAAAGTGATAATTCAACTCGTGGATAATGGTTTTCCTGTGACTGGAATTATGGATCTGAAGATCGTATAAAAACCGGACTATTTTATATATTCTCGTTTATATTTTCAACCACATTCTCATTGTTTATTATTTACTGTTCCGTTTTCGCGAATGTTTTGTTTGCGACATCGTGTCATCGCGATTCGACAATGAATTTTTCGGTTGATAAAAATTTGTTATTGGAGTAGGTGTCGTCCGTCTGGGTTCTGCCACCTTCTCTCGTAGTTGAGGGTGTTCTTCTACTTTCTGTTTCTGTTGAGTTCACCTTTTTCTTCTACTGCTCTCACCTCTGTTCTTTCCAGTTCGGTTCCTTTAAGGCAATTCCTTTTGCCCTCGCCATTGGTGCGTTCTCGTGTCCGTTTCGTCCGCACCCGCGGCTGGTGTGGAATGCTGTCGTTTCGGGAGCCTCCCGACTCGACCACGTCTGATGTGAGTTTACCCCCTCCGTGGGGGATGTGCAGCTCCTCCCAACCCCGCGGGGGGGGGGGGGGGGTGCACGGTCGTTTCGCCCCCCCCCCCGACTCGACCACGTCTGGTATGAGTTTGACATCCTCCGTGGGGGATGTGCAGCTCCTCCCCGCGGGGGGGGGGGGGGGGAGGGTGGTGAACGCTATCGTTTCGGGTCGCCCGATTCGACCACGTCTGATGAGAATTGCTCCCCCTCCGTGGGGGATGTGCAGCTCCTCCCCCACCAGCGGGGGCTGGGGACCTCTGTCGTTTCGGGGCTTCCCGATTCGACCATGTCTGGTGAGTTATTCCCCTTCCGTGGGGAATGTGCAGTGTTTTACCGTGGTGGATACTGCGGGAGCTGTTGGTTTTCTGGTGTAGAGATGCCTGGTTCCGGGACTATGCGCCCTCTCCAGTCGACATCTGAGGCTGTCACTAGGGTTGTGACTCCTCCTTTGGAGGCCGAGCTTGGTGGCTCTCTCCGCTTTTCCGCCAGTTCCAACAGCTCCCGTCGTATCTGCTGCTATTGCTGTTCCGTCTACAACGTCATTGGGCACCGTTTTTAGCCGGCCTCGGCTTCTCCCTGCCAGAGTCTGCAGGGATGTCTGTAGTGTGGTTGTGGGGTTTCGGCCTCAGCCTTCCCAGACTTCCTCTCGGCGAAGTCAAATGGGGCTGCCGACTGAACCCCCTACTGTGTCCTCTCAGCCATTGAGCACAGTAGTTTTATACGTGCAGTGGTCTGCTGCGGTGTCTAGTTGTGTAGACGTGGGGGTATCGGCCTCAGCCTTCCCTGACTTCAACTCGGCAAAGCTGGAAGTGGCTGCCGGCCGGACCCTCTCCTGTGGTCTCTGCGCCGTCGAGCACCACAGTTGTCATTGGATTCGGTTGTTCTTAGTGGGACACTATGAACTCCGTGGCGTTTCCGTCCACCCATTCTGGCCACACGACCAGTTTTGGGGGTCCAACGTCTTTTGTGCAGCCTGGACCTTCTGCCTCTGTGGCTAAGTGGAAGGTTCTTCTGCGATGGTGTGCGATCACTCTGTTGCTTCTGCCACTCCTTCGATCACACCGCTTGCGGAGTTTCTGGTATGTTTGTTTCTGGGGGTCTCCAGCAATGGGTACATGTCCATGCTTCGAGGACATTTTTTTCCTATGTGATACCGCATTGTTTCGACACTCATCCTTGCCTCTCCAAGCTTGTTCAGCTCTTTTCCTTGAAAAGGCATAGGACTTTGCAGTTTACTCCAAGATGGTCACTTTCTTGGGCGCTGCTCTGCTTGGGGGTGGGGGGCGTTCACACCTTTATCCTAGATGAATATGCGTTTTCCCACATGCCAGATCTCTCCTGCATCCATTTCTTGATGGACTTGTCTTGCTATTCGTGCAGCGTCCGCTCGTCTAGCTACTGGTGATTGTATTACCAATTGTTTTTTCTGCCACGAGGTGCGTGCATTGTCTTCCTCTTTTAATAACTCTGTCATGTTGTCGGATGGCTGATGTTACACTGGCAGCCTTCTGGAGAAATGCTACATTCTCCTTTTATCTGCGACAGTTGCAGGAGCCGACAGCGAACCTTGGGGCCCTCTTTCTTCGGCTCAGGATGTTGTCTATCCAAGCTTTTCAGCCTTTTTCAGGGTCAGTTCCAGCTTTGTGCTGTTACTGCCCTTTCTGTCTGTGCGTCGCACTTCACCATACACCTCATCTTTCATTGGCTTTTCTAATGTTTGTGATGCTGTGGTTTGATAGGCCAAGGGATCTCTTCCTCTGTCCACGATCCCAGTGCTTTTGAGTTGTGTGGGTTGGTTGTGATTCCCTCCAGCCTTTTGTCTATTCAGCCTGTAGTAAACAATTGAGGTAGGTTGATAAGTATAAATTTTATAGTAAATTTCCTTTATTATACCTACCGAAATTGTTTACATGGAGGCCCTCCCGTCTCATTCGGGTAAGAATCCTTCCTCCCCGCTGATCACATAACTCCTGTGTTGTTCGGAATCAAAAGAATGACAATTGACGCATTGCGCACTATTACGAAAGTCGTGGATTTGTACTATGATAGAGCGTCCCATACTGGGTGTGCGCCGATGGCGCTCGGCCCAGTTTTGGCTTATTTTTTCGTGGTGTTTTTACACCACTTTTCTTTCCCATATCTTGGGAAAGATTAAAATAGAGTATTTTATCTGAGTTAGGTTCTTCCACTGTAGTGCAAGCCTGTAGTAAACAATTTCGGTAGGTATAATAAGAAAGGAAATTTACTATAAAATTTATACTTTCCTTCGGTGTATGCGATATAAACCGAAAATTTTCAGCACAAGCTTCATAACTCGCGTAGCGAGTTATTAAGCTTGTGCTGAAAATTTTCGGTTTATATCGCATAAACCGAAGGAAAACAACCGTTTTTTCTTATAATTTATTTAATCCGGCTGTAATATTAAAATATAAAAACTGTGCGTGAACGAAAAACTTTCAATTTTCGCAAAAGACAAGTCAAACTCAGGAAATTGTCACAAACAGGTCACGTCAATCATCATGTTGTCAAATTGTTTGTTTTGATTTTCGATCGCAGACAAGATATTTAGCAAGTCACGTAACAATATCATTAAAAACATTTTTTTAAGTTCCACCTAAATCATGTTTGGATGCATCTTTTTATTCGTCTCCCACTTCCGTATACTTTATTATATTCAATTGTTCCCGAGAAATTATCATTATATTCTCGCTGAATGGAGGCGACGAAAACTCGATCATTGATCTTTGTTTACAAGCTTGTTATCCATCTATCAGTCTGCCGTCACGCCCTCACGGTGACAATTGGATTGAGTGGGCAGGGTTTCCAGGGTCTTCAACCAATCAAACGCAGAGGCGGGGCAAATGATTAAGAAATATTTAATTTGAATTTATGGAATATGAGGTGGAGGATTTCAAAGTAATCAAATTCCCCTCATATAGCATGTTAACCCTTTACAAAGCAAGATTAGAGGCGATACTCTAAGGTGCTATATATGTAAGAAATTTGTTTACTTTGAAATTCGCACCTCTATTCCATAATTTCGAATTCAATAGACGCAAATTATACATAAAAATGAAGGTTGGGATGTATAGAACATGTAATTAAATCAACTCAGATTTAACAGCAGGAACCAATGGTTCATGGAAGCCTGCTACCGTATGCGTACCAACTAACAAAATAATACTTCAGACAAACAACTCTGGCCAAATGTGCTTCAGATATCAATGAAAGCTACATCAAAATTCAAAACTCGGCTACAGAGCTGCGTGGGTGTAAATTGTCGGCTTTCTTTACATTGACGATTCAGTTTCGATTTCCGGTTATGGTCACCGAACGGAAAAGGCATCGAAAAACAATGCCATCCAAAATCAAAAAATGAGAAAGTTCGCCTTAATACAGCATACTATTATGAAACTACACTGTTGCCATATTCAATGCAAGGTATCACGACACCTGGTGAAATTTCCTAGAATTTCAATTTTGTTAATAGATGGCAGTTCGTGGTATCAAGTGATTTGCGCATGTCTGTTGAATACGGAATCCATCGTCAATAAAAAATGCAGACAGCGTGGTCCTTGCCGAAAATACAGTCCAATCACTGCATCCCAAAGGGTTTTGCATGCCTACCTTTGTTCTTCGATATATGAAGCACATTTGGCCACAAGTTCTCTGGAAATATTGTTTTATTAATTCTGATACGAATACGTTAGGGAGTGCGATGGCTCAGTGATAGACTGACTTCTATGCTAGAGGTCCCGAGTTCGATCCCCGTCCATAGGCTAGGCACTTGATCCCGATTGCCTACAAGGGGACACGATGACGTCGTGTACAATGGCGTACTGTACGCCGATGGTGCACATGTCTTCGACCGTTGTACCCTGCTTGAGCGGAGCTTGAACAGTTAGAATGTTGAGGAACTGACAGTTGCTCGTCGATGATCGGTGGTTCTCTCCGGGTACTCCGGCTTCCTCCACCAGTAAAACTGTCACGATCACAATTAGCCATTGTGCATAAGTACGTGACCTTTAATAAGTAAATAAGTAAAATAAATACGAATACGGTAGCAGACTTTCAGGAACCAGTGATGCCTGCTGTGAACTCCACGAGTTGATTACGTATATTTTTCGTGTTCTATACATTACGCATTCATTTAGATGTATAATTTGGGTATATTTAATTTGAATTTAAGGAATATCAGAAGTGGGAATTTCAAAGTAAACATGTCTTTTGCTTATATAACACGTTAAAAACAAAATCGTTTATAACAAATTATTTTCATCTTTTCCTAAAAAAACTGGCCCCTCAAGGGAACGAGCTTGTTGAACTGTTAACAAAAATGTGCCATAAGCTATTTATTGGAGGCAAAAAAATAAATTTTAATGCCGATATTTGTGTGTGCATGCTCGGACACGACGTATCGGAAAATTTATTTCCTGGCATTGTTGAATATCTGAAGCATATATGGCCACGAGTTCGAGTGAAATATTTGAATATCATTCTAGACCGAAAATCGAAACGAGAGTTGTCAGACTTCGTTAAAATGGTTCAATACCGTACATGAGAAACCGACAGTAGCCTCGTGGGCGATGAGCTGAATTCCGACGCCATTTTTAAAATTTCAACTTTTTTTTTACACGCAAAATATTTTTGACGTTACCCGACTTGTTTCATTGTAATTTGCTTCAGGGGGCGTTATCGAGGGACCACTATTTTTCAAATGTCTTCAGTTTCACAGTTGGGATTAAATAATGCAGCGTTACCAAACTTTATGCATTTAAAATGGCGCCATTTCCTCACGGAACTTTGAGTTTTCTATTCTTTGGACACCATATTGGAAATGTAATTTTTATCAGCAGATTGAATAACCAAAAATGAGTTTTGACTTGCTTCATTCAAAATGACATTCTAGGCTGAAAAGGACAAGTTATCCTTTATCATTAGTTCAGAAAAAAACTTGAACGCGATCTTCGACATATCTTCAAATTTTAATTTTTCATTTATCATATTTCATCTATAACATTCTTTCACAACAAAGATGCCACATGCCTCATTACATTAAATTAAAGTTAGTTCCTTAAAGTGCTATGCAGGTAATAGAATTTTGTTAAATGTCCACTTCTCATGTTCCTTATATTCAAATTATAGACAAATTATACATCAAAATGAAGGTTGAGATGTATAGAATACGAAACACATGTAATCAACGCATAGAGTCGACTGTAGGTACCAATGGTTCCTGGAAGTCTGCTACCGTATTCGTACCAGAACTGATAACACAATATTTCCGGAGAACAACTTGTGGCCTAACCCTTTACCTAACGAATCGCCAGCATCCGCCCGTGTAATATGCAAATTCATCTGCTCAAAATTTTTTTTTTTTTTTTAAATTCAACAAAACCATATCATATGACCCCTCTTTGGAACAAGCTCGTCGAGCTCATTCCAATGAGGGACCACATGATATGGTTTTGTTGAAATTTTTTGAAAAAATTTAGAAAATGATATTTAAAATACTAAATTTTAATAACGTCTGCGTTGGGTAAAGGGCTAATGTGCTTCACATATCCAAGAACAAAGCTTGGCATTCAAAACACGTTAGGATGCAGTGATGGGACTGCATTTGGGAAAAGGACAAAACTGTCTGCATTTTCCATTGAAGATGCATTCTGTTAGACGGACATGCGCAAATCACTCGATACCAGGAATTGCCGTCGAAAGCAAAATCGTAATTCTTAGACATTTCACCAGGTGTCATGATACCTTGCATAGAATATGGAAACTGTGAAGTCTCCATATAATAACAGTATGCTGTATTAAGACGATCTTTTGTATTATTAAATTTTAAACGGCGTCGTTTTTCGATGCTTTTTCCATCCGATGACGTTGACCGAAAATCGAAAGTAAAACCAATTGAAAACAAAAGTCAGTTTTTGGAATTTACCCCCATGCAGCTCTGTCGCTGTGTTTTGAAGACTTTTGATGCCCTGGCTTTGTTTTTGGATATGTAAAACAAATGTGGCCACAAGATCTCGTGAAATATCGTTTACTTATCAGTTCTGGTACGAATTGGTTAGCCAACTTCCAGGAACCAGTGTTGCCTGCTGTCAACTGTTTTGATTTCATATATTTTGCGTGTTCGAGACCTCCCAACATTCATTTTGATGCATAATTTGTGTATATTAAATTGGAATTTGAGAAATATCAGAGGAGCGAATTTCAAAATAAATTAAAATTTCATTACTTATATATCACCTTTAGTGTCTATATATTTTCGGACACAAATCAAATTTTCAGTCACTTTCAACCATTTTTAGTGATGCAACCATCTTAAAGGTGCTATAATAGTAATGGTAACTTGGCTTGAAAATAGGTGATGGATTCGTTTCTGTCATGAAAAATCTAAACAAAATAATTTATCAAATTTTTGCTGTTCATCTGTATTTGTGAACAATGCTTTGCAGTTCTGAAGACCAAAAAATGAACATTTTTAGATATTTTACGCCATCGAAAATAACTTCGCCTATTTTCAGGCTAAATTTCGCATTACTTATATAGCAGCACTTTAAATTAAATTTAATTCAAATTGGCATCATCTCGTCACGGAGCCTGTAGTTTTCTTTACCTCGGACGACATGTGGGAAATGCAGCGGGCGGGCGGGCGGGCGTAAACAATTGGTTTCCGGATGATAACTTGATAGTGGTTCAACTCACATTCATTAAACTTCATACATAGGTTGGTCTTGGTGGGAGAAAGAACCCTATTGATTTTGGACATGCTACGTCGAAGGTCAAGGTCACAGTGACCTTGAACATAGTAAATCTTAAACAATTGGTTTCCGGATAACTTGATAATGGTTCAACTCACATTCATGAAACTTCATAGGTAGATTGGCCTTGGTGAGGGGAAGAACCCTATTGATTTTGGACTCGCTACGTCAAAGGTCAAGGTCACAGTGACCTTTAACATAGTATATCGCAACAATTGGTTTCCGGATGATAACTTGATAGTGGTTCAACCTAGAGTCATGAAACTTCATAGGTGTGATGGCCTTGGTGCGAGGAAGAACCCTATTGATCTTGGACTCACCAGGTCAAAGGTCAAGGTCACAGTGACCTTGAACATAGTATATCGCAACAATTGGTTTCCGGATGATAACTTGATAGTGGTTCAACCTAGAGTCATGAAACTTCATAGGTATGTTGGCCTTGGTGCGAGGAAGAACCCTATTGATCTTGGACTCACCAGGTCAAAGGTCAAGGTCACAGTGACCTTGAACATAGTATATCGCAACAATTGGTTTCCGGATGATAACTTGATAGTGGTTCAACCTAGTCATGAAACTTCATAGGTGTGTTGGCCTTGGTGCGAGGAAGAACCCTATTGACCTTGGACTCGCCAGGTCAAAGGTCAAGGTCACAACTCGACATTGGATCTGTGATCCTGAGCGGCATTTTTATACGTTATTTTGAACATGTCTTCAAATGCAACGCAATTCAAAATCTGAAACGAAAGTTGTCTGGCTAAATGTAGGGCAACACCATGTATGAGAAACCGGCAGGTGACTGTATGGTCAATGAGCTGAATACCGACGCCATTTCGAAAATGTCAATTCGACACTCGTTAGATAGTTTAAAATAATTATCCAACTTGATTCATACAAATGTCTTCAGGTGGCCTCATGGAGGGACCACCATTTTTCGAATGTCAGCAATTCACAGGTGGGATGAATGAACCCTTTACCTAACGTGACAGCCAAAACCGGCCAGCGCTATTCTCAAAAATCGCCAATTTTAATTATATTTTTCATTTTTTGTCTCAAAAACATGTTATGACCCCTTGTTGGAACGAGCTCGTTCCAACGAGGGGTCATAACCTTTGTTTCCGAGACAAAAAGTGGAAAAAAATTATTTTTGCAAGTGTGGTCTGCTTTTCAGGTTAGGTAAAGGGTTAAATAACTCGGCTATTGAATTTTGTGCCTTTATTTCGTCGCCTGAGTGCTAGAATGTTCCATGGCCCGTGGAGGAGCGTCTATATAGGGGTCCAATGGAGGAGCGTCTATATAGGGGTCCAATGGAGGAGCGTCTATATAGGGGTCCCATGGAGGAGCGTCTATATAGGGGTCCCATGGAGGACATACAACATTCTACACTCAGGCGACGATTTCCACAATGAACCCGGAGTATTCTTTACTTCGGGCGCCATACTGGAAATGTTATTTTCAGAGGCCGGTCAAATAGTCAAAAACGAGTTGTCAAAAATTGATTTATTCAAAATGGCGGCATTCTATACTGAAAACGAAAAGTGTTCTTTGTCTGTCGTGAGCCCATAGAAATTAGGCAGGCCATTTTCGACATGTTATCTTCGAATGCAGCGCTATTGAAAAACGAAAGTTATCGGACTCAAAGTGGTGTAATATCACTGTGAATCCCGTAGATTATCTCAATGGTGCGTTGAGCTGAATGCTGATGCCATTTAGAAAGTATTGTCATTTTTCCACGTACGGTTGATAGATTTTATATTATCCGACTTGATTGATTACAAATAGCTTAAGGCTGCGACATCGAGAGGGTGGGGGGGGGGGGGGGGTCACCATTTTTAATGTCAAGTTCAAACGATTAACAAAATTACATAATTTAGCTTTCCAACATCGCACATTCAAAATGGTGTCATTCCTTCATGGAACCTGCCGTTAAATTTTATCCTGACGCTTTGTTGGAAATGTACTTTTTTTACAGGCAGGTCGAATAGTAAAAAATATTCTCGTGTCTTATTTATTCAAAATGGCTGTACCGGTAGGCAACAAAACGAAAAAGAGTTCTTAATTTTCGAGAGCTCAGCGAAATTTAGCATGTCACGTTGGACATATCTACGAATTCAGGGGTATTGGAAATCGCAGGAACGAAAGTTGTCATATTTACAGGTAGGGAGTGAGACAGCCAATCTGACGGTCAGCATCCTACGGTATAGATCAATTGTAAATCTTCTGAGTATGTATAATACAGATTTGTAATTGTATATACAACTATACCGTTAAATAAATAACATTTCCAAATGAAACAAAATACTGCATTTGGACTGGCCGAGAGGTACGGTGTAACTTGCAAACTACAGTAGCTTTTTTATAGTGGTTAACCACGGTGTAAAAACAAGAATACTCAATAGCAGGCTACATGGCTAAAAAGTACACATTTTTAACTCCCTTCACTCTGATGTCAAAATATCCAAATTCCAAATAGCCATTTTCCCCATAATGCAACTGGGAATTTAACCAATTCAATCTGGTTTGACAGAACTCGATGAGCTCTGTCAAACAAGATTGAATTGGTTAAATTTCTAGTTGCATTAAGGTAAAAATTTGCACCCTGAACATTAGATATTTTGACATCAGTGTGCAGGGGGATAATTCATACCTTCTGCTCAGTTTTGTTAGAACCAAACTAAATATACAGGAAATTTAATATTGGTTTTATTAAGAAACTAACAAAGTACAAATTTTAAGTCAGTTTTTTTCTCAGTTTAGTTTAAATTAAGTACAACAAAATTCTTGGAAATAAATCCGTTATTTTTGCGTTTTACAGGGTGTAAGGGAGTTGACACCGGTCTGGGGACTCATACACCCTTCGGCTTCGCCTCAGGGTGTATGAGTTCCCACACCGGTGTAAATTCCCATACACACTTGAACACACAAGGATAAATAATATCAATAGGATTAATAGATTTAAATCAGTTATTCAACTTTAAATGCATTATTTCAGCATGCAACTTGGACTATTCATTTCGGACGCCATGATGGAAATGAAATTTGTGACCGTTTTGAATATTAGATTAAACATATTTTATTTGCCACTAATTACAGCAAAAAGTATTGGAGAACAAGTCCGAACAACTTATGAGACTCCTTTCCTCGAAAACTAAACTTACAATTTGCGGCATAGATACATCAATAAAAATAAAGAAGTTATTTCAGAAACAAAAATGAAAGTTGAGACTAGGTGAATGAAAGGTTGCCGTTATCTAAGCTAACCTGCTGACAGTGGGGTATTATCACTCGCCGCAATCATTGCACCAAAGAGCACTCCCAACTCCCCGTCTTTCATGCAATTGGATTTGCGTGTGGACTGACAAAGGATAGGGTTGGGGTTACTCAAATCGACCAGACGATAAGATAAATGAATGGACGTTCCTAAATATAATTTCGTTCTGCTTTATGGTAAGGCCGAGTTTGCCATAAAGACGTTCATCAACATCTGTGATATCGTACCTAACAAGAGCATTCAGCAGGATCGATCGGGTGTTAACCCTTTACCCAACGTAACGGCCAAAACCGGCCAGCACTATTCACAAAATTCTCCATTCAATTTTTATTAACTTTTAATTTTTCGTCGCAAATCCATAGCTTATGATCCCTCATTGGAACGAGCTCAACGAGCTCGTTCCAATGAGGGGTCATGAGCTATGTTTTTGACGCAAAAATTCAAAAAAATTAGAGCTTCAAGAATTTTATTCGCAAGTGTCGTCTGCTTTTCGTGTTAGGTAAAAAGGTTAAGGTAGCGTGGGAATTGAAAGAAGAAATGGTGTGCATCTTCTTGAACGGCCACAACTACAATATGGGGTAGGGAAGATAGTTATTGAATTTTGAATGATCTGCTTTGATGACTGACTTGCCCAAAAGACACGAGTCACCGTTGATTGCAACACGTGAAAGGAAACTGGTACGGTTGTAAGGTGCAATATTTGTGCTTCAAAATTCGATTAGATTCCATTCGGAATCCTGATAATTTTCGGGATTCAATTCGACTCAAAATTTGAGGTTCGCAGAAAACCTGTCATAACGGAGTCGCAAAATGATAAAATTCTTCTCGGACAGATAAAAAGTAACCACCTGCGTAGAATGGACAACATATACTACTCAAAGTTTGCTAAGCACCAAGTATATCCAACTACCTGTTTTTTGGTTTTAGTTGAAATATTGTTTCGAAAAGTGTATGTTATATTTAATTATATCTTTAATGATTTAAGCACAGAAATTGATTGTGTTTGTGTTTGACATTATTGTTTAGCTTTTGAATACGATAACCACGGAAAATGGATATTACTGGTAAAAGAGGAAATTTTTCAAATTTGCCAAAAAGTTGACTGAGCGAACTGATATGGGTTCAATATCGAGTATGAGACCCATTACTGTTAATTACAGTTTGACAACGCCTTCTCATGCTCCCAAACAGGTTCCTGGTGGTCCTTTGTGGGATGTTGTTCCATTCATGAACCAGCATGGCACCAAGCTCCTGGACACTTCTTGGTTGGACTGGATGGACTGAAAATTCAAGCTGTCGATTGGATTGGGGTCAGGTGATCTTGCTGGCCAGTCTATACGCTCAATCTCCTCTGTGTCGGAACTCCCGGACAGCATGGGCAACCTGAGGACGTGCATTATCGTCCATCAGAATATCACCTACTGCACCTGCATTCAATCTGACGTGGGCATCCAGGATCTCAATATACCGCCGCGCAGTCAATGTACCACGTTCAAGGACACAGAGCTCTGTTCGTCCATCCCAGCTTATGCCGCCATAGACCATGATTGATCCTCCACCATAGCGGTCATGCTCTGCAATGTTGGCAGCATGGAATCTCTCTCCTGGTCTTCTCCACACCCAAGAACGCCTTTGTGTTTAGGCAGCACCTCGACTCATCTGTAAAAAGGACAGGTCGTCCATCTTCTCTGGTCCATCCAACGTGATCCATGGCCCATTCATATCATGCCTGGCGGTGGTTCTGGGACTACGGAATGCGAATACATGGTCTTCTCGATCGGAGACCACCTTCGGGCAACCTTGCCCGGATAGTCTTCATCGAAACACTTACCCCGGATGCATTCTGAAGGTCCCTGCGAAGCTGGGCTGCTGTGGCAAAGCGGTTCCTACGGACCTGAGTCATCAAGAACCGGTCTTCAGCTGCAGATGTTGCCCTGTCTCTGCCACCACCATGTCGCTGACTGGTGTCATACTGCTGAAATATTGCCCAGGCTCTGGTGATCACCGTATGGTGCACACTAGGGCTTCACCAACCTGACGATGGGTAGCCCCTTTTTCCACCATCCCAACAGCCCACCACATTTCTGCTTCAGACAAATGTCTACTTACATTTGAATTCGCCCTATTCAATCGTTAAATCACAAGGGTTTATGTTGAAATGAAGACTGAATACCCTACTCACCTCATGTACATGCAGACAGTACATGAAAACATCATGGAAATCAAGGGGTACGTGTTTTCCATGACTGGGGTGGATCTGATTCAAGTTTGTTCAAATCGGCTCACTTGATTCATATTTGGGCTCGCTATAGAAGTTCGAATTCGAACTTAGTGCATTTCAGGCAAATTTCTTAAAAAACCTTCTCCAGTTCCAGCAGGCACAATCTTTTGATATTTGGTAAGCAACATTGTGGGGTGGATCTGATTCAAGTTTGTTCAAATCGGCTCCTCTGGGTTTATATTTGGGCTCACTATAGAAGCCCAAATTCGAACTTAGTGCATTTCAGGCAAATTTCTTAAATCTTCTTCTCCAGATGCAGCAGGCGGAATCTTTTGATATTTGGTATGCAACATTGTGATGTGGATCTTATTCAAATTTGTTCAAATCGACCCCCCCCCCCCCTCCCTGGGTTTATATTTGGGCTCGGCATAGGAGCCCAAATTTGAACTTAGTGCATTTCAGGCGAATTTCCTTGAAAATCTCAAGATCCAGCAGGCAGAATCTTTTGATATTGGGTATGCACCATGCTTAGGGGTGAGATTAAAGTTTGTTCAAGCCAAGTCTCTGGGTTCATATTTGGGCTCAATGTGATAGCCCGAATTATAACTTCGTTCAAAATGAGGAATTTTCTTTAAAAAAATCTTCCGATCCAGCAGTCGGAATGTTTTGATATTTGGTATGCAGCATCCTTAGGGGGTGAGATTCAAGTTTGTTCAAGCCATGTCCCTAGGTCCATATTTGGACTCACTGTGGGAGCTCGAATTGTAACTTAGTTGAAAATGAGGAATTTTCTTTAAAAATCTTCTTCAGATCCAGCAGTCGGAATGTTTTGATATTTGGTGTGCAGCATCCTTAGGGGGTGAGATTCAAGTTTGTTAAAGCCAAGTCCCTGGGTTCATATATGGGCTCCCTGTGGGAATCTTTGGATATTTGGTATAAGCTTTTCTTAGGAGGAGCAGATGCAAACTGTTAATTCAATTCTCTCGGTTGATATTTAGGCTACCATGTCAAGTGAGCGCCCTCAGGCCCCTTGGGGCCTCTTGTTTATTTAATTATATCTTTAATGATTTAAGTACAGAAATTAAGATTTTATTTGTGCTTGACATCATTTTTTAGCTTTTGAATACGATAACCATGGAAAATGGATGTTATTGGTAAAAGAGGAAATCTTTCAATTTGCCAAAAAGTTGACTGAGCGAACTGGTATGGGTTCAATATAGAGTATCAGACCCATTACTGTTAATTACAGCCCAACAACAGCTTCAGATTACAGCTTCTCATGCTCCCACATCGGGGTCCTGGAGGTCCTTTGTGGGATGTTGTTCCATTCTTGTACCAACATGGCACCAAGCTCCTGGACAATTCTTGGCTGGGCTGAAATTGCAAGCTGCAACTCATTCCAGTCATGTTCGATTGGATTGAGGTCAGGGGATCTTGCTGGCCAGTTCATAGTTCAATTCCCTTCCTCTGTCGGTACACCCCGACAGCATGGGCAACATGAGGACGGGCATTTTTGTCCATCAGAATGAATCTATCACCCACTGCACCTGCACACAACCGGACGTGGACATCCAGGAACTCATCAATATACCAATGTACCACGTTCAAGGATACAGATCTGTACGTCCATCCCTGCTGATGCCGCCCCACACCATGATTGACTTTCCAACACAGCGGTCATGTTCAGCAATGTTGGCTGCATGGAATCACTCTGGTCTTCTCCATACCCTAGAACGTCTATCTGTGTGGTCTTGGCAGTACCTTGACTCATCTGCAAAAAGGACAGGTCGCCAATCTTCTCTGGTCCATCCAGCGTGGTCCATGGCCCATTCATATTGTGCCTGGCGGTGGTTCTGGGACAGCGGAATTCGAATACATGGTTTTCTCGATCGGAAACCACCTTCGTGCAACCTTGCCCGGATAGTCTGCGTCGAAACATTTACCCGGGGTGCGTTCTGAAGGTCACTGTGAAGCTGGGTTGCTGTGGCAAAGCGGTTTCTACGGGCCTGAATGATCAAAAACCGGTCTTCACCTGCAGATGTTCTTTCTCTGCCACCGCCATGCCGTCTTACTGGTGTTCCATACTGCTGAAATCATGCCCAATCTCTGGTGATCACCGTATGGTGCACACAAAGGGCTTCACCAGACTGATGATGGATAGCCCCTTGCTCCACCATCCCTACAGCCCGCCACATTTCTGCTTCAGACAAATGTCTTCTTGCATTTGAATTTTCCATATTCAATCATTTAATCACAAGGGTTTGTAAGATTGAATACCCTACACGTGTCATGTACATGTAGACAGTACATCGTGAAAATCAAGGGGTACATGCTTTCCATGACTGTCAAGAAAAGTCTACCCGCCAAGAGAGCTAATGTAAACACTTGGGACCGTCCCAATACATTCCTCAATCATATCCACCAAAAATATCGCAAATATGTCACAAGCAAATTTCACAATGATGTGTCTAATATGTGGTGCTTAGCAAACTTAGAGTAGTATAGTATGCGGTATTAAGGCGATCTTTCTCAACGGCGTTTTTCGATGCTTTTTCCGTCCAGTGACGATGACGGGGAAACCGAAAGTTAGAATATGTGTAAACAACGCCGTCAATTTTGGAATTTACCCCATGCAGCTCTGTCGCTATATTTTAGAGGCTTTTAATGCCCAAGCTTCGTTCTTGGATATGTGAAGCACAGTTGGACACAAGTTGTTCAGAAAATATTGTTATCCGTTCTGGTACGAATACCATTGCAGACTTCCAGGAACCAGTGGTGCCTGATGTCCACCCTGCGTGTTTACATTCGCGTTTCGTGTTCTGTACATCTCAGCCTTCATTTTGATGTATAATTTGTGTATTCAGTTTGAATTTAAGGAATATCAGGTGTGGGAATATCAAAATAAACTAAATTCCATTACTTATATAGCACCTTAACCCTTTGTTCCCTCGTTACCTTTTGAGTACACATACAGTGAAATGGGTCAGATCAATATAAAAAAAACAGGGATGATAAAATAACTGTCTTCAGCCATCTATTTTATCATCAATGCCCCATGTATTGATCTCTTATAATAAGACAAAAATGGCACGAAATTATGGTACATTCCCACTAGACCAATTCCCTTTAGACTAATTCCCACGAGGCCAATTCCCAAAAGACCAATTCCCCTTAGACCAACTGATGTGTTCTACTTTTAAAGTAATTCTATATCAATAATTTGATATATTTATAAACATTTATAAACGTATTTAATGTTATTGATATTCAAGACTGAAAATAAGCAATCTGTCATTTGCAGAATGAGGTCCCCAGAGGGTGAATTTCCTGATGCTATACCACACAATGGGCCAGTTTATCCTCTGGCTACCTCTTTCTGTTTGTTTGAGACCTTGATTCAGGTTGAGGTTCACAGGGGATAAATTTAGTGATGCTACCCTGCTGTGCAGGGTAGCATCACCAAATTCACCCTCTGGGGACCTCATTTTTCAGAAGATAGTCTTATTTTCTGACTTGATATTTTAAAGATGTTGGGCAGATTTTTCATAACAATTGTTATAGTAATCACACACTTTCAAAGGCTGTGATTCTTTTTATTTTTTTATCAAATAAAGTGCTTATCAATAAATAAATGTTCTTAATTAGCCTTAATCAACCCTTAATCAATACAGTATGAAGTTGGTCTTTTTGGGAATTGGTCTTTTTGGGAATTGGTCTTTTTGGGAATTGGTCTTTTTGGGAATTGGTCTTTTTGGGAATTGGTCTTTTTGGGAATTGGTCTTTTTGGGAATTGGTCTAAAGGGAATTGGTCTAAAGGGAATTGGTCTAAAGGGAATTGGTCTAAAGGGAATTGGTCTAGTGGGAAGACACCGAAATTATGCATTGGACCGAAAAATCGACCTTACGAGTTCAAAGGATTAAGCTCTATTGAGCAAGGTAATAAGGCATCGGATTAAAATACGATGAAAATTCCTTTAATTTTTACATCCAATAAACCCGCCCGGCCGTGACATGACTCATTTATTGTATTGTGAAAATATAGCGTCGATCACTAAAGTTCAATTATAGAATGGATCTCCAAACCTTACTCTGCTTCATATTATTGGGAAATCCCATGAGCTCTAATGTTCGGATATCCAACAAGTCCAGTTGTTAAATGTTTATTGCAAATAGACATATTGAATACCAGATTCGCTATTAAATTACCCACGCATGAACCCCGGGAAGTGAAGCAGTTTCACTGGTAAAATAGGACCGAGTCACTAATAAGGCTGTCACGATTATTCGATTAATCGATTGCTGATCGATCATGCCGAAATCGACTAGTATTTTTCGTTGTCGAAGAATCGGTAAATTTTACCCCGTTTTAGACGTTTAATAATTAAAAAAAAATGAAAACTATTGTTAAGGTAAAGGGTCAAGAACGTCGACGTTAAATCTCAAGAAGCCGTTAGAAGCATTTGCCTTTTAGGAACATTCAAAGCTTTGATGTTCTGAACTTTTGAACCGTCAGTGTAATAATCAAGACCGGTCGGCAGTTGCGGATACCGAAACGTTCAGATAATCATCATAAAATAGACTATCACTTTCGTTGCCAAAAGCGATTTTAGTCTATTGATTGAGCTTGACTTTATATCCATGCTGTGGTTAGGATTAGCCATTGTGCAGAAATGCGATCTTAAACACAAATGAATAAATATTAAATTATCTATAATTTGTCTCGGTCACCAGTTAAACACCAGAGTTAAGAGAGGATACCGACGGTTATATCCCGCGATGGCTCAGCAGGTACAGTTAAAACTAGAAGTCCTGTCATGAAATGTGCGCTTATCTTGGCTCAACTGCGCGTAGGAATAGCGCGCAATTGCCATATCGAATGGCATCCAAAGCACGGCAGGTTCTCCTGGTTATTCTTGGCAAATACAGGCAATGTTTCTGCCAATGGGCCTCCGGGTTACCCGGAGGTCCATTGGCTGAAACATTGCTTGTACACAGGCCATATGCACAGAATTTGATTCCCTTACTATAGTCATAACGCGAAGATCGGCGTACTATTTGTGCGCATTTCATGACAGGACTTCTAGTTTTAACTGTCGAGATGCAGGCTGTAAGCCGAGCTGTCCTCGGTTCGAATCCCACCTGTGGCAAGCGTGTTGCGTCCTTGGGCAAGGCACTACACCCCATTGCCCACGTGGGGACATGATGGCGGCGTTTACGAAGGCGCACTGCACGTCGATGGTGCACTTTTCTTCAAGCATGCTTACCCAACTTGTGTGGTGTAAGTCTGTTGGAGCTGACAGTTTCTCGCCGTTGCTAGGTGGTTCTCTCCGGCTAATCTGACTTCCTCCATTAGTAAAACTGTCGTAGTCATGAGTAGACATTGTGCGGAAATGTGACCTTAAAAACTCCAATAAATTGCCCTTGTAAGATATTCCAATCAATAAGTATTTTCCCCTGAAAACATCAAGATTGTGACATAATTTGTAATTACGTAATCATAAAACTGGTAGCGATGTGACTTCCTTTCAGGTTGTAATATCACCAAAATGTCGATCAATTAGTTTCGATTAACCTTTACCAAACATGAAAAGCAGACGACACTTGCAAAAAAATACTTGAGTAACTAATTTTTGAGCTCATTCCATTGAGAGTTCTTAACCTATGTTTTTGAGACAAAAATGAAAATTAATTGACGATTTTTGAGAATAGTGCTGCCGTTTTGGCCGTTACGTTGGGTAAAGGGTAAAGTAACATTTGTGACTTTGATTCACAAATTCACAAAATGAATCTATGAAATATTTCAAATTCAACCGTCCGAAATATCATCAGAACTCTGGGTTCACCACCCCCACCCCACCCCCGAAGTCATCAAAGATTCCCCAAAGGAAAGTTCAGATTTTGTGAGCATTTCCCTTCAAAATTAAAACTCAACTGTTGTATAGCACAATTTACAAATAAATCATCGCATTGCAGACTGCGCCTTGGTCTGCTTAAGATGAATGGTTTCGCGCGCCGATGGCGCGCCGGACAGTTTACGACAAGCCTACGGTTTCAGCTGCATGTCCGGATGCGTAAAAGGAGGAAAGTAGCCATGTCCGGTTCATGGTGTCTGTTTTTTGCCCTTTTTCTTTTGTTCCGGGTGAGTACTTCTTTGATGTCTGGAAGTCCTGCTCCCTGACCTGTTTCACTGGCCTAATTTTCCCGTTATTTTGAACAAGTCATAGTTTGAAAGCTGCATCGATGAAAGTTGGAAAAACTAATGGGGGTTGCCGAACTTAAATTTAAAAATGAGTACAATTGTTCCTATTTAAAAGGGAGCTGTTAAAGTAGCATGCTTCTCCAGTCTTCGTCTTAACCCTTTACCTAACGTAACGGCCAAAACCGGCCAGCGCTATTCTCAAAAATCGCCAATTAATTTTCATTATTTTTTTCAGTTTTTGTCTCAAAAACATAGGTTATGACCCCTCGTTGGAACGAGCTCGTCGAGCTCGTTCCAACGAGGGATCATAACCTATGTTTTTGAGACAAAAAATGAAAAAAATTAGTTATTCAAGAATTATTTTTGCAAGTGTCGTCTGCTTTTCAGGTTAGGTAAAGGGTTAACCAAGTCGTTGAGACTTCTATTACAGGTCAACTGGTCAAAACATGTGACCTGGATTAGACTGAACATGCGGTCATAAACAGCTCCCTCTCAAATGGGCGTCATTTTATTCGGCCACTTGGTAGAACCGATCTATTTCTTAAATTCCATTTGAAGAAGGTTTTTAGATGTTTTGTGACTCCATTGTTGCAGTGTTTGCTTTTGAAACTTCACCAGATTTTTGGAATATTTAGACACTTTTAACCCCGTGCAGATGGAAAGCAAACAATTTTGAGTGAGTTCTAATTATTCATTTATCATTTATCATTTTACAATTATAGATGCCACATGACTCATCACTTAATAAAATAAATTTAGTTCCGTAATGATTGCCATACCTGAACTCAAATAAGGTCAGTTTAAGACACGTCGTTTCTAGATACTGGGTTACCACATGTCTGAAAGGTTTAGAGGTGGAAGAAGTCAGAGTACCTGAAGAGAACCACCGTGCAACAATATGCAACTATCGGACTTCCCAACGTTCTAACTCCTTAGAAGCAGGGTTAACATTCATTGATGAAGTGGACCACCTTACTACAGAGCGCCAGCACGCCCTTATGTGGACAATCGGAGGGTAATTGTCTTGTCCAAAGACACAATGCATGGGATCGAGCCGTAGGCCTTTACCGTAACCACAGATCCACAGCGCCCCCATATGGGGTCATGTAAACATCACCTTTAAGTAGCCTCATTTACTCAAGGAACCCAGTGTTTTTCTTTAATAAGGACGCCATGCTAGAAATGTGTTTACCTGTCGGTAAATAACCAGTTCAGTATTTGATTTGTTCTATTCACAATGACTGCTTTGTGTGGCGAAAAAGAAGCGTTATTTGTCAGTGAGCCCAGCCAAATTTTGCTCTATTTTTAACATTTCTCTGAATACAGCACTATTAAATATCGCGGAAAAGACATGTCAGACGTAAACTGGCTGAGTACCATAAAAGAGAATCTGGCGGATAAATGCATGGTGCGTCGAGCAGAAATTCGACGCTACTTTGCATACGTTATACAAACGTGGATAGTTTTAACCCTTTACCTATCATGAAATAAAATTCTTGAATAACTAATTTGTTTTCATTTTTCTCTAAACATGGGTTATGACCCCTCATTGGAACGAGCTCGACGAGCTCGTTCCAAAGAGGGCCATAACCTGTGGTTTGAGACAAAAAAAAAAAATAGAAAATATAATGAAAATTAATTGGCGATTTGAGAATAGCGATGGACTGTTTTTGCCGTTGCGTTGGGGAAAGATTTAACAAGTTAACAACTGGATTCGTTGCAAACGACCATTTTTCGAAATGTCATGAAGTTCAGGTAGGATTAAGATTTAAATAATTCCACTTTGCATTTAAAATAGTTTACTCATGGAACCTTGAATTTTCTTTGCATTGAAGGCCATTTGATACTTCAAAGTTGTGCGACTTGATTCATTACAAATGATTTCGGGTGGAGCCATCGAGTGACCACCGTTTTCAAAAGACAAGTTCACAGTTAGGATTACGAGAATTAAGTTACCCAACTCATTTTGCATTTGAAATTGGGAGTTGATTTTTTTTTTTTTTTTTTTTTTTAATTCTGACGCCATGTTGGAAATGTAATTTTTACAGCAGGTCGAAAGGCGAGACGACTTTTCGGACTTCATTTATTTAACCCTTTTAACTCGAGTGGTATCTTCCATTGCCAGTTCAATGGCAGCAATTAGAAGAGTCCATTTTCATTATTTGGGGTAGATCAATCAATATTTTCAACGTGCAGCCTCGGGGCTGCACGTTGAGAATATTGATTGGTCTACCCCACACACTTACTGAACAGCCATCCTATTTAATGACGTTATGGCGTGTCATGTTGCTGGCCGTAAAAACGGCCGCTAGGGTTCAAAGGGTTAATATAAGTGTTGAAGCTGAGATTCGCTATTTTCTCGGGAAGAATACAAAGTTGAAAATCACTGAAAAACCCTTTCAACAAACAGCCAAAGTGGACGGTAAGTATCGGGACGCTTTTTCTAATGTGATAGGACATGGGTGGGGGCGCGGTGGCGTCGCGGTAACGGTTCTAAGTCAGATCACTCAAGTTAAGCAACGTCGAGCGTGGTTAGTAGTTGGATGGGTGACCATTCCAACGACTGATTCGTGCTCCCGCGTTGTGTCCTTGGGCAAGGCACTTAACCCCGATTGCCTACATGGGGGCACGATGACGCTGTGTACTAAGGCGTACTGCACATCGATGGTGCGCATGTCTTCAACCAATCTGCCCTGCCTGTGCCGCGGGGCAGAGTTCAGAGTTACGATGTTGGAGAGCTGACAGCTGCTCGTCGTTGCTCGGTGGTTCTCTCCGGGTACTCCGGTTTCCTCCACCCGTAATACTGTCACCGACATGATATGACCCTGGCTGTTGATGTGTCGCTAAACCCTAATAAAAAAAAGAAAAAAGAGACATGGGTATTTTCTAAACGATTACTTGCCTCTCATGGGTGTTTACTAAACGATTACTTGCTTCTCAATTGGACATTCCTCGCCCGTCTAATAATTTCATGGGAGATAACTTTATCGAATTGAAGTAAATTATTTTCATGACTATGTCAATCATGGATGTAGAGCCGTGTACCACAGACCATCATTCGTATGACCGACTATTGTGTGTACGACATCCAAATAGAAAATGAAGCCTAGTAAGTAGGCCCATGCGAATATGGATTTTTTTCTACTCTACTTTCGATTCAACTAGCCAAAAACATGTACGAGTCGATCGAACATCGAATTCGATGCAAGTTGGACGAAATTAGGTGTCCAAGTGCCGTTTCGTTCGCAATTGTTCCAGTTTAAAATACTAACATTAGGATTGTTTTGGCATTGTACTGATGATTTATCCACATATTCATGCTAACATTCAACAGTTCATACGTTAACAATGCAACACACTTGAACGTATGGTTGAATAGGAGACAAATAATCTGTATGTACCTGTGACTGCCGTGCTCCCTTCTCGGCTTTAAGCTTGACACCGTCCAGTTTCTTATCAACCTACTCACAATTGTTTACTACAGGCTTGCACTACAGTGGAAGTCCCTAACTCGGATAAAATACTCTCTATTTTTGTCTTTCCCAAGCAAGTTGGGAAAGAAAAGTGGTGCAAAAGCACCAATAAAAATAAGCCAAAACTGGGTCGAGTGCAACCGGCGCAGACCCAGTACGGGACGCTCTCTCCCAAGTACAACTCCACGACTTCAGTTGCCAGTGCGCATATACCGTCTCTAAAGACTCATTCTTTTTATAATCCGCTTCGTGTCGAGATGTTTTTGCACGCTTATCAGTGTTCCACCAGCTCGATGTTTGATGACTCCTGATTCATTATACCACAGTGTATCCTTTGTATTCTCAGGAACAGTGTTTTATATATTCTCTTTTCTATTATATGTCCATAATGTGTATTTATTTGCTCTCTCTCGAGTCGCGCGCGATTTTCGCGTGCCACGCGGTTCGGACTTAGATTATTTCACAATTATTGTTAATGCTTTTTTTGCAAAATTTTCTAATTGTGTTAGAGTTAGGTGTCAGCGGGGTACCACTCCTGCAGTGTTTCTTCTTTCTTTTGAGAGTAGTCTTCCTGTTGGGTGGTTCCCGGTCGACCGTCTGGGGTCTTTGTTTCTGTCACCTTTCTCTCTTCTTTGGGGGTGTTCTGTTTTCTCATCTCACCTTCTCTGCTCCTCTCACCTCTATCATGCCCAGGACAATTCCTTGTGGGCAATGTCTGCTGCCAAAGCATGTGGACGATGTACATTCGTCTTGTTCCTCCTCTAATGGGTGTTCGGCCGAGCGGCCGTGTGGTGTCTGTGGAACATGGTCTTCCACCTTCTGGGCGTCAGTAAACCGTGTCGTTCATTCTCGTGGCCGTGCCTCCCGCTCCCGCGGGAAAGGAGAACGTGGTCGTTCGGGGCCTCCCGAGCCGACTTTGTCTGGTGAGAGTTATTCCTCCTCCGTGGGGGATGTGCAGTCTTTTCCTGTGGTGGATACCTCGGGAGCCGTTGAGTGTTCTGGTGTAGAGATGCCTGGTTCCGGGACTACGGTCCCCCTCCAGTCGACATCTGAGGCTGTCACTAGGGTTGTGACTCCTCCTTCGGAGCCGAGCCGGTGTGCTCTCTCCACTTTTTCACCAGCCTCAACGACTCTCGACGTATCTACTACTGCTGCTGGCCCGTCTGCTTCGTTGTCTGTTTCAACCGGCCTCGGCTTTTCGCTGCAGGGGACTGCAGGACTGTCCAATACTGTAGACGTGGGATATCGGCCTCAGCCTTCCCTGACTTCAACTCGGCGAAGTTGGAAGTGGCTAACGGCCGAGCCCATCGCTGTGGTCTCTTCGCCGTCGAGCACCACAGTTGTCTTTGGATTCAGATGTTCGTAGTGAAAACACTTTGAACTCCGTGGCGTTTCCGTCTACTCACTCTGGTCACACGACCAGTTTTGGGGGACCAACGCCTTTTGTGCAGACTGGACCATCTGCTCCGCAGAGGTTCGCGGTGACTCTCATGAGTTCTCGCAATATTGATCCTCGGGGTGCTTCGTACCCCTATACACGTCTGCCTTCAGATGTTTCGGCTGCCGCCCGTCGTCCCGCGTCGGGTGTTTTGGAGGATCGTGACCCTTCGCTGGTTAAGAGGGTCAGAGGTGAAGCCACTTTGCCGGTTCGCTCCCCTGTCGAACCGGTCGGTACAGGCAGTGAGCTTAGGGAGGCCCTCTCCTTACTCATTCAGGTTCTTTCTAAGAGCCTTCCTGTTGCTTCCAGCGAGGCTATGGGTGGTTTCCAGGCGCCTCCTATGGCGCCGCCTCCCGGGATTGGAAACAGGCCGGTTTCCGATTCCTCTGGTCCCGACACCATGGGAGGCGTCGGCTGGTTTGCCCACGATGGGCTATGTGTCTTCCGACTCTGGGGAGGAGTCCGACATGCTTGAGGTCGAGGGCCAGCAGTCTTCGGACTTGGGGGCGGCTCTTGACTTTGTGTTTGGGTTTCTGCCTGAGCTCAAACCTGCTAACCAGCCGACAGTGTCAGCCTGGCCGCGATCATCGGTCGCGCGCCAACAGCCTATGGAGCAACCTGCTTCTGGGCGCCTTCGACCGTGCCAGTCGGTACAGGTGGTTGAAGCTTTCAAAGCCTTGGATGCAAAGCTGAATTCCAAGGCTTTGAAGACTTCGTTCTTCACCAGGGTTGACACCTTTTTGCCTCCTGTGCGTTATCGTTCCTACGATTCCGCCAATCCGTCAGTCTGCCAGGCTTTGACGGTTCTGGATCAGGACTCCACTTCCCTCGGGCTTTCCAAGCCCAAGTCTGCCGCCATTCCAATGACGACTCTGGAGTCCACGTTGGGCTTATCTAGAGAGATGCTTGGCATGCTTTCTCTCTCAAATCACGTAGTCTCAGCTTTGGCTGCTTATCTGCCTCCAGATAAGTTTGACGAGGTACAGGCTCCTTTGCGTGTGCTGTCCAAGGCGCTTATGCACCTTACTCACACGCATGCCTGTAACACGGCGCATTTGGAATTAGTTCGAAGGGACGCTGTGCTGGACACAGGACGATCCCTTCCCGAGGAGCAGCGTGCTACTCTTCGATCTGCTTCTTTGGCAGGTCCGCAACTTTTCCATGGTTCCAAAGATCAGCTGCTGTTTCGTCAGCTTGATCAGCCTTCTCGGGGAGGCAAGGGCCGTTCCAAGCCTAACAAGTACCCTTCTGCTTCCTCTGTGAAGCAAAAGGCTGGTCCTTCTGCCGCCGCCTCTACTTCGTACTCACGGGGTAAAGGTAGGGGTCGGCAGAATCGAGGGAAGTCTCAGGATTCTTCATTTAGCAGAGGTGGTTTCTCCTCTCGCGGGCCTCGTCGGGGCTCGAAATGAAGGTCCTCACCTCGACTCGTCCAAGGTTGGAGGAAGGATAGCAGAGTTCGCAGACCATTGGACCACCATCACATCCGATCCATGGGTGTTAGATGTTGTTCGGTCCGGGCTGCGCATATCCTTCCGACGGCACCCCACTCTGTCCAGGGTGCCTCTTCCAACCACAGTTCCTTGCCAATCAATCTCCTGGCAAAGGGGGCGATCGAGGTCGTCAAGAACGTTCAGTCAGTGGGTTTCTATTCCCGCCTGTTCTTGGTGCCGAAGAAGGACGGCTGACTCCGACCGGTTATCGATCTGAGTGTCCTGAACCAGTCTATCATTGCTCCCAAGTTCAGCATGGAGACTTTCAGGTCGGTCCGCCATTCAATTCACCAGGGAGATTTCGCCGCCAGCATCGACCTGCGAGACGCTTACTTCCACGTTCCGATGCATCGGGCGTCACGGAAGTATCTCAGGTTCGCTTTTCTGGGGCGAGTTTACCAGTTCAAGGCCATGCCTTTCGGCCTCAACCTGGCTCCTTGGGCGTTCACCAGACTGGTGTCGCATGTGATAGCGTTCCATCGCACACAGTCCAGGGTGACTACTTCGGCATATCTGGACGATATCCTCCAAAGGCATTCCAATGCTGCCTTACTGGAATCGGATGTCGCCACTCTGTTGAGCTTGCTCACGTCGCTAGGATTCAGTCAACGAGGAGAAGTCGGACCTGGTCCCTTCTCAGTCGTTTTGTCATCTGGGGATGTCTTTCCAAACCAAATTCAATTTGGTGGTTGTTCCCCAGGCCAAGGCTGTGATTCTCTCAGCTTTTGCTCTGACAATGTCCCAGTCCAGGTCCGCGACCGCTCGGAGTTTTCTCCGGCTGATCGGTCTCTGCGGTTCGGTGACGGATCTCATTCCTCTAGGTCGGCTGCATGTCAGACCTCTCCAACACTTTCTGCTCAGTCGTTGGAGGCCGAATGTAGATTCTTTGGATCAGGTGCTTCCGTTTCCGGACTCTCTGTATCCTCACCTTCTTCCCTGGACAGATGTTCAGTGGATTACGCAGGGTGTTCCGCTGGACTTACCCACGTCCGATCGCGTTCTGACGGCAGATGCCAGCGATCTCGGATGGGGTGCGACGTTGGATCCTCTCGGTCTTTCCCTACACGGGATGTGGGACCAGGATCAAGCAGCTCTACACATCAACCAGAAGGAGCTTCTTGCTCTTTTTCTGAGTTTCAGGCAGTGGATCCCTCACCTGTCGAATCGCCAGGTCCTTCTACTATCCGACAATTCGACGGTGGTTGCATACATTCGGAACCAGGGCGGCACGCACTCGCTTCCGATGTACGAGTTAGCTCGGGATCTTCTACTGCTCGCTCAGGATGTTCACGCCGGAGTGGTTGTTCGTCACATTCCCGGTCGTCTGAACGTCCTAGCCGACTCCCTGTCCCGACAGGGCAGGGTTATTTCCACCGAGTGGATGCTTCACAGGGCAGTGTTCCAGTCGCTTTGCGATCTCTGGGGACGTCCCCACATCGACCTCTTTGCGACTCGTTGGAACCATCAGGTGGACACTTTCGTGTCCCCGTGTCCAGATCCTCTGGCTTTTGCCGTGGACGCTCTGTCACTCGATTGGAACGGTCTAGTCGGCTACGCCTTCCCGCCGGTTCCGATTCTTCCTCAGGTTCTCGCCAAAATTCGAGCCTGCAGTTGTCGAATCATTCTGATCGCTCCCCTGTCGCCTCAGCGGGTGTGGATCAATCGGCTCCGTTCGCTGATGGCGGCGGTTCCGGCACGTCTCCCGCTACGTCGCGACCTTCTTTGTCAAGGTCGCCCGAGGAGGTTTCACGTCGACCCGACTTCATTGTGCCTTCACGCATATCTTTTGTCAGGTCCTGTCTCCTCCGTAGAGGTTTTTCGAGACGAGCAGTGGAGTGCATTTCTTCAAGGAGGCACTCCACTGGTTTAGCTTATGCAGCTAAATGGAAGGTCTTCTGTCGTTGGTGTGCTGATCACTCTGTTGATTATGCCAATCCTTCGATTTCACAGATTGCGGAGTTTCTGGTATATCTGTTTGATTGTCGGGGTCTCCAGCCTGTTACCATCAAGGGTTACAGGTCTATGCTTTCAGAGACTTTTTCTTATGTGGGGAAGCGTCGTATCGGCACTAATCCTTACCTCTCCAAGCTTGTTCGGCACTTTTCGTTGAAAAGGCCTCGGACTTTGCAGCTTACTCCACGATGGAATCTTTCGTGGGTGCTGCTTTGCTTGGGGGGGGGGGGGGGGCGCCGTTCGAACCTTTATCTCAGGTGGATATGCAATTACTCACATAAGACGGCTTTTATGATGGCATTTGCTTCGGCCAGACGGGTTAGTGAGCTTCACGCCCTCTCGGTTGACCCGGCCTTTTTTAGGAGCTCTCCCAACAGTGTTACTTTTACCACTGATTGCTCCTTTTTGGCTAAGAATCAGTTACCAGATACTACTCCTCCTCCTATCTGTATCAGGGCTCTTCCCTCTGTTGAGGGTACTCGCCCTTTGCTCTGTCCGGTCCGTGCTATTCGCATTTATCTTGATCGGACACGCTTCATACGGAAGGGCAGAAAACGTTTTTTTCTGTCTCTCATTCCGGGTCGACAGAAGATCTCTCCTCAATCCATTTCTCGATGGATTTGTCTTGCTATTCGTACGGCTTATAGTCGTTTAGCAGCTGGCGATTGTATTACCAATCGTATTTCTGCCCACGAGGTGCGGGCACTGTCTACCTCTTGGGCTTATTCTAACTCCGTCAAGTTGTCGGATGTTATGCAGGCAGCCCACTGGAGAAATGCTTCTACTTTCTCCACCTTTTATTTGCGCCAGTTGCAGGAGCAGTCGGAGGACCTTTTTGCCCTGGGTCCTCTTTCTTCTGCTCAGGCTGTTGTCTGCCATAGCCATTAGGCTTCTTGAAGGTCAGTTTCAGCCTTGTGCTGTTACTGCCCTTTTTCTGTCTGTGTGTCACACAGGCTCATATGTCTCTTTTCATTGTCCTTTACCAATGATTGCGACATTATGGTTGATAAGCCTCGGGACCTCTTCCTTCTACTTCACGGTTCCAGTGCACTAGGGTTATGTGGGGGTTGGTTATGCGATTCCCTCCAGCCTTTTGTCTATTCAGCCTGTAGTAAACAATTGTGAGTAGGTTGATAAGAAATCTAAATTTTATAGTAAATTTCCTTTCTTATTATACCTACCACAATTGTTTACATGGCGGCCCTCCCGTCTTCTTTACGGGTAAAGAATCTTTCCTCCCCGCTGATCACATAACTCTAACGTTTACGGATTCAAAAAGAATGAGTCTTTAGAGACGGTATATGCGCACTGGCAACGGAAGTCGTGGAGTTGTACTTGGGAGAGAGCGTCCCGTACTGGGTCTGCGCCGGTTGCACTCGACCCAGTTTTGGCTTATTTTTATTGGTGCTTGGGAAAGACAAAAATAGAGAGTATTTTATCCGAGTTAGGGACTTCCACTGTAGTGCAAGCCTGTAGTAAACAATTGTAGGTATAATAAGAAAGGAAATTTACTATAAAATTTAGATTTTCATTATCAGGAAGGGTGGACTGTTCTAGAGCCAATACTTTTAAACGTTTACAATTGTATATTCTACAATTGTATTTTCTACCTATTAATGTAAAACTAAAAGGAATGAAGATTTTAAGAGATGGCAATTTGCCAACTGGCAAACTGCTATTTGAAAATGCTGATTCATTTCAACTCATTTGTAGTCATAGATGGAAAATACAATTCTAGAAAATACAATTGTAAAAGTTCTGTTGTATTGGTCCCAGGATATCGGTATCTGGCGCAGTTTTCAATGTCGCCGAAAACTGTCGAGGAATTGAGTAAATGAAAATATAAACTTCTTTAACGCCAGAAGAGTCCACAATTGAACACATCACCAAAGCTAGATATTTAGTGCCTAGTACAGTATTTTCTTTTCAGGTAGCATCAACACGTTACCTGTTGGAGAAATATCCTAATTGTACAGATTTAGTTTTTTTGCGGGTTATCGTGATTGTAAATTCACCTTTGCCTCAAAATACAAATGTGATATCACTTTCAGCAATCTACACCAACTCAGGCCTGGCAATCTAGAAAATCAAGGAGTGCAAAACACTTTCCCTCCTCAGATTGCTTGAGTGCTATTACACCTGAAATATTCAATGCAAAAACTTGTGCTTTTTTTGTTATATTCACGTGAAGGTATTAATATTGTGAGTGGAAAGTTATACTGCATTCAGCTACAAAGTGGAAAAATTGGCACACACATCTTCTCATTATTCAAAATGTTGCATTCAATTCTTATCTGACTTGTCTTCTGCACTTAAAATGTATCGAAATGAGACACAGAATGGGTCATGAATTATTGCGAATCAATGCAACATTGACAAGTCCCCTGAGTTCCAATGTGTTCTATGTGCCATTAGGCACATAGAACACATTGGAACTCAGGGGACAATGAATTTTAATAGATTTTAAAGGCAATCCCAAACAGGTCTGGCATTCCAGAAAATCAAGGGGTGCAAAAAATTGCCCTCAAATTTTTCTGGGCGTGCAGTAAGCGTGCAGCTCTCCTGCACTCCTAAAGAATGCTAGGCCTGCATACCAGAACAAACCTCTACGTCTGTTATCGCGTGCTTTCGTTTAAATGGTCAGCTGACACCTGAAATTAACTGTGCGAGTGGGGTTAAACAGGGGGATAGTTTATCCCCAACCCTCTTTGCAATATTTATTAATGACCTAGCAAATGACATAAAAAACTCGAATAAAGGTGTGGATTTAAACGAAGAAAATATTTCAATATGATTGTATGCTGATGATATTGTATTACTGTCTGACAGTGAACTGAATATGCAAGCTTTACTGAATATCGTGAATCAATGGTGCCTTAAATGGTGTATGGCTATTAATAAAACAAAAACAAAGGTCATCCATTTTCGCAATAAGCGTAAAATAAGAAGTCAATATGAGTTTGTTATTGGGGAATCTGTAATTGATTATATAGATAAGTATAAATATCTCGGAGTGGTGTTAAGTGAACATAAGGACTATGTACAGGTTTCAGGCAGTCTTTCAAAATCCGCCGGTAGAGCACTTGCCTCTACCATATCCAAGATCCATCAATATCAAGATGTGGGCTTTCAAACATTTGAGAAATTATATGTTCAGTGTATATGCCCTATCCTTGATTATGCATCTGGAGTCTGGGGTTTTAAGAAATATAATTGTATAGATTCGGTCCAGAATAGAGCAATACGTTGTTACTTGGGAGTCCACAGGTTCTGTCCTACACTAGCTTTGAATGGAGATGCTGGGTTAGAAAACTGCTTACAACGTCGGTGGGTCAATATGCTCAGACTCTGGAATAGACTGATAAAAATGGACCAAACACGTCTAAACAGGAAAATATTTCTGTGGGACCACAACAACTTAAATAATGGTTGGTGTATGGAGGTGAGGGAAATTTTTAAAACACTTGACAAAGAAGAATTATTTGATAACCTCATGATCTGTAATATAAGGGAAATGAAAGATTCGTTATCCCCCCATTTTTCTCAAAACTGGTTAAATAGTATACAGTTTTTTCCGAAATTAAGAACCTACAAAAACCTAAAACAGGATTATGTAACAGAGCCGTATATTCTAATGAATTTAAACCGTCTACAGCGTTCAATATTAGCACAATTTCGCTGTGGAATACTACCGATTAGGATAGAAACCGGTAGATTTAGGAATGAAAAGGTAGAAGAAAGGATTTGCCTTATGTGTGATAACAAAATTGAAGATGAATACCACTTTTTGATGAAATGTCAATTTTACGAAGACTACCATAAAAAGCTATTTGACTCTGTCAACGAATGATATGGACGCGTTGATTCTGTCCGATTATCACGATTTAGGAATAATTGTTAATGGATATGTTAGGCAATGTGCAACCTTTTTAGTTGATGCATTTAGTAAAAGAAAACGTCATACACATATCGATAAGTCTAAACATAGTTTCGAACTTTCTCCCTTTTTTTCAGTCAGTGTGTGGAACCGAGATAGAAGCTTTGTAAATGTATCCTACACGTATCCTGTCGTTCGGCACATTGCTGTATGTTTTCAACTGTCAAACTAAATGCAAGCCTCGAAGACAATGTGAATGATTGGTTATAATGGGTGGAAAAATGTCAGTAAATAATGCACGAGATCGGTCAGTGGGAGCTCTCCCGGATAATCTGAACTAAACTTTGTAACATCAATATATCTCTTGTAAACAACGCAAGTGATGGGTTACCAGGTCATGTCTGCTTGTTTGTTTGTGTCCTACAAAGTATCGGAAAAAGACATGATTGGTCATTTAGGTGGAAATTATGACTTGTTTGTTAATGATGGAAGCCGTCAGTCTATTGAACCTATATGGAACGAATACTTTGCCTTGATCATGGGCACTTTGATGGGATGGGGGAGGGGGATAGGTAGAGGGCGGGGATAAGGCCGTTTATCATGGTTAACGTTGTCCACTAAATATTGATACAAAATTTGGTTGGTAAATACGTGAAAGTGGTAAGGTTGTGGTTGATAGGTGCCCGGGGTATGGTGGAGGTGGGGGGGGGGGGCGGTGAATGGTGGGGATGTGTACATATATGCATGAAACTGTGGTATTTGTACATGTGGAAGGGTGAACGTGCGCATCACGGGATAATGGTGGGGGTGGGGGGACATTTATTTGAATGGGAGTGTCCAAAGCTGGAGGTATAAAATTGAACTTTAATAAAGACGCTGAGTTTTTGTGCACAACACAGAAGAAAAAAATGGGATATTGTGACATATAGGTCCATAGGGCCGGGTGCAATTATGTTACCATGTAATAACACTATAAACTATGTATGCACATGTCACAAAAATAAAGATCATACTACTACTACTACATAACTGTCACAAGATATCCCCTTAGCACTTCCCCATGTCCTCCTGTAGTAACCCGGTGTGGGAGCAATGCTTGTTTACTGTGGTGGCCATCCTCTGCTTTTAGTCATTATACAGAAACATGTTGCCTTAGGATTCAATCGAATTCCTCAAATTCGGCTGGGATTATAAAAGAATCCTTTTGTTGACTCACAAATCGCCAAATCAAAGAACGTGTATCACGCAAGACTTCATATACAACACCATTATGGGTTTTTTTAAAACACGGTCGCGGAGTTTAAGTTAAAAAGTTGTCATTTCTAAAGCTGGGCATGCACATTAAGTTACTGTTTGAATTTGCGATGATTGGATGCAGACTTGTTATGCACATCCAATTTTTACATTTGGCTTTCCAACATATGTCGAAAAATCCATACGCGTTTCTCGCAAATGGGCGCAGAACGAAGTGACAGCGACATCAAACTTGTTCAGTACGTTCAAAAATGTATCTTCTAAACAACTTGTTGGGACTAATATTACGCCAGTGGTTTTCCATGTTAGATAACATAATCCCTGAAGGATTCCCAACTTTTTGCAACCTGTAAATGGTTAAAAGCACCAGAACTGCCGATGCTGTTTGTAGAGGAAGTGTTCCGTGACGTTTTTGTCTTTGCATAATGCTATTTTTACACGAAAAACTTCGATGTATTGTAACACGCCAAGCTACATCAGTTAATGAACAAAAGCGATCATAACGTTGCACGCCTTTCTGTAACGCATAACTCACTGTCTTTAGGGTATTAAAAGTGTCTCCCACTTGTTTTTTTTTAAATGTATTAATTGAATAAAATGTTGCGAATCCCACATTCTGTATTTAACATGCCACGACACCTCAGACATGTTGACGCATATCTACATGCCGAGAAACTGCTTATAATCGTTAGATCCTGTACATGAGTTCGGTGCGTTTCACCATGAGGATGGGGAGGACCCACTGGACTGATGTCCACATACATTGAAGGATAAGGACCTTACATGATTCAGTCTGACCAGTTCAGCGTTTCAAGTCTTTCCCTGTTCTGTTTGTCGTTTGCCCAGAGGCCGTTCCCCTGGACCCACTGCCGATTACTCCCAAAGGACGGTCCGCAATTGCAACGTAGAAAATTGTGCATAGTGTGAACTAAATAACTGTTGGTGTGGTATTGATTTCCAATCCAAGGGGTTTAACCAAATTTGAAAAAAAAATCACGATGTAGCTCTCGATTTTCATGGTAACATGACACTGGCGTTTGGCACATTTCAGACAATCCTCGATTCAAAGGAACACATGAGCAGTTCTATTAAAAAAGTAAAATGTTTTTGTAATTGGCAAATTTTGATATTCTTGCAGAAGGCAAGTTAGTGAATTTCAGAAATACAACAGTTTGGCGCGCAGTCTGACAGTACGAAGATTCCTGAATACAAACGTCTCGCCACATATTTCACTTGTTGGAAGAGAACACCAGGTGAGAGGATGGTGCAACGGCCATGAGATGGATCGAACTCCTTGAGTGAAGCTGGTATTGCCCGCAAGAAAGGAAAGTGAGTTCACAAGTTGCATCACTGTAAACGTGTGTAGATTGAGTGTGGACATATAATCTCTCCACCTTCCCTTAACCCTTTGAACCCGAGCGGCCGCTCTTCCGGCCAGGAATATACGTGATAATGCCATTAACCCTTTACCCAACGTAACGACCAAAACCGGCCAGCGCTATTCTCAAAAATCGCCAATTATTTTTCATTATTTTTTTCATTTTTTGTCTCAAAAACATAGGTTATGACCCCCCCCCCCCCCCCCATTGGAACGAGCTCGACGAGCTCGCTCCAATGAGGGGTCATAATTTATGTTTTTGAGACAAAAAATGAAAAAAATTAGTTATTCAAGAATTTTTTCAAGTGTCGTCTGCTTTTCATGTTAGATAAAGGGTAAAATAGGATGGCTGTTCAGTAAACGTGTGAAGACTAATCAATATTTTCATAGTGCAGCCTTGGAGCTGCACGTTGACAATACTGATTGGTCTACTCCAAATGAATATGGACTCTTCTAATTGCACCCATTGAACTGGCATGGAAGGTGCCACTAGAGTTGGGGCGCGGTGGCGTTGCGGTCGTTGGATGGGCGACTGTATGAGCATTCGAGTCGGACTCGAGCGTTGTCTTTGGGCAAGGCACGTAACCCCGATTGTCCACATGGGGGGCACGATGACGCAGTGTATTAAGGCGCCCTGCACGTCGATGGTGCGCATGTCTTCAACCAATGTAACCTTGCCTATGCCGCAGTGCGGAGTTATGATGTTGGGGAGCTGGCAGCTGCTCGGTGGTTCTCTCCGGGTACTCCAGCTTCCTTCGCCCGAAAAAACTGTCCGACACATGACCATGGCTGTTAAAATGTCGTTAAACCCTAATAGATACCACTAGAGTTCATAGGGTTAAAAGTTAAGAATGGATGCATGTTCAGCAAATGTACATCCAGTCAGTACACCCTCAAATATTCATACGAATATTAGTTCCCAGCCAATACGAGTTAGCCTTTGGTTTCAACCCTTCATACTTGCTTCTTCGTCGATGACGACACATTGCCATTATATGACGAAACATTGTCGTTATAGGCATGTTCTTTTCATCTGAGTCGCCCTATATTACTAGATCGAAGACAAAAGGCCTGCATTAGACTCTCTTTACTCGGGAATAAGCTTTAACTTTGAGTATGGACACATTTACACATTTACACATTTACAAGCCTTAAAAAATGAACGATTGTTTGGTAAATTTTTTAATTTTTCGGACTTCGCCTTTGAACAATGATTCCGCGGAGAAAACAGTTTATTGTAATCTGCGTTTCACAAATCTTGGCAAAAATGACGCACTAACTCCGTTCATTACTCGCGATATATTGGTGTTTGGAATTTAGCTAGAAATGGTTGCTTTTTCTGTATAGACAAAGAATTGCCATAAAAAGTAACATTAAGTGTTTAATGTGCTGTATTGGATTGGTGACAACTGAACCGATCTCAACAGTAAACAATCATCGGTTCCGGAATAGGGCTGTCATGATTAATCGATTGTCGATCGGTCGCGCCGAAATCGTTTAGTATTTTTCGTTGTTGAAGAATTTGTATATTTTACCCTGTTTTAGACGTTTAATAATTTTCAAAAATTGGACGAAAAAACTTGTTTCTAAAGGTAAAAGGTCAAGAACGACGACACTAAACCTCAAGAAGCCGTTAGAAGCATTTGTCTTTTAGGTACATTTAAAGCTTTGATGTTTGAACTTTTGAACAGTGTAATAATCAAGACCGATCGGCAGTTGCGAACTCGCGAAATTCGCAACGGACGACTGGTCTTGATGATTACATGGACGGTTCAAAAGTTCAGAACATCAATGCTTTGAATGTATCTAAACGAGGATCATCTTCGTTGTTTGCTTGAGGTTGGCCAGCTGACTTTAACTAAATTTTTAACGACTTCAAAGAAGGGGGGGGGGGGGGGTAATCTAGGTGCGATTAATCGATTATTTTCTATCATTTGCGACGATTAATCGATTAATAAATTCAAAAATCGTAACGGCCCAATTCCGGAAGCTTGTAAATTATCCCTTGCACTCATGTCAAAATGACCCACGTTTTCAGCAGCAAATATTAACCATAATGAAGTTTTATATTTAATCAAATAAACCTTGTTTGACAGATGAGTGAGTACTGTCAAACAATTTATAATTGATTAAATTCATAGGTTAACTGGACAAAAACCGAGACTGGAGAAAATTGTGTTGCATCATCAGAGTGTGTGTGTGTGTGGGGGGGGGGGGGGGGGCTGAAGCTCTGTAGTCAAATACATAGTGTGTCGAGTGATCTTGTATTTGAATGGAAATAAGTCTCCTGTCGACGCCCAGCAAGCACTGGCTTACAATTTATTTGGTTAATTTGGGATTGTTTTACACTTGGGTCACTTTAGTTTTTTAATGCTTTGTGCCAAATTATAGCATGGACATCAATAGCCACATGCACTGAAGTGTAGAAATTGTTACATTTGATGAGTGATGGGGCGTGATTTAATTCCGCTGATATTTTGACTCGTTCCTCGGTGTAATCCGGGTGTTTTAACAAGGTACAAATACATTATCTAACAATCATATAGATTTTGGCCTGAAAACCAAGAGAAACTGTACGTATAACGTAATTTGTTCCGATTCCGTATCATATAGACGACTCATTTCCGGTAGCGCTACGGGCTATCATAACAGGCACATGGATACATTCTATGTGCGTTTCAGTGGTCGACCGAACATTATGTCCCAAGAATGTTTGAAAATAATTTAACCCTTTACCTATCATGAAAAGCAGAGGACACTTGCAAAAAAAATTCTTAACTAATTTTTTCATTTTTTGTCTCAAAAACATAGGCTATGACCCCTCGTTGGAACGAGCTCGACGAGCTAGTTCCAACGAGAGGTCATAACCTATGTTTTTGAGACAAAAAATTTAAAAAATAATGAAAATTAATTGGCGATTTTTTTGAAAATAGCATTGGCCGGTTTTGGCCGTTACATTGGGTAAAGGGTTAAGATTTAATCTGTTTATGTGACAGAATTGTTAGATAAATGAATTATCATGACAATGTGCATTTTCTGTGATTTGCATCAGATTCTCGATGGTGTCCAAAAATAGGATCACAACTCGCCGGCAAAGCCGGCTCGTTGAGATCCCATTCTGGACACCACATCGAATCTGATACAATTCACAGGACATGCACATTATCATGATAATCTGTATTATGACCATGTCCTGTAATTTGTATCAGATTCGAGGTCGTGTTTACAATCGGATCGCTACGAGCCCGTCAGGGCGAGTTGTGATTCGATCGTAAACACGACCTCGAATCTGTTACAAATTACAGGACATGCATTTGATCATAATACATTTATCTAACTATTCCGTTACATAAAACCGGTTTTTCAGTTTAAACTGGGTTGGAATTGGTCAAAATTTTGAATTATATATTTTCATGCGTAATAACAATGCATATGATACTATTTGTCATAGCGTGGTGTTTACCGGAAGTTGAATCTATTTTAGGATTCAGAAAGGGTCATTTATATGATACGGAATCGGAACACATTATGTGATACGTACCGTTTCTCGTGGTTTTCAGGCCGAAATCCGATTGTTAGATAAATTTATCACAAAAAACTGCTTTGTTTTACCAAAAATTTGGTTGTTGAATGTGTTAAATCCCAATAAAAATGGCGATCGTAATATATTTTCTACTTCAGGCTAGCCATAGAGAATTTCATTCTGGAATATTGACCCGCTTGCGCCAACCTCTTCTCTTGGTATTTCTTGTAAGGAACATACAGTACGTGTAGATTGTATTATCACCAAATCACCGCAGATTGGAGACTCCACTCGAGCAATAATTGTAAATTTGTTGTAAGCATAACAGTACAAGAGAAGTTCCGGCCAATGAACCTCCGGGTTGAACCCGGAGGTCCATTGGCTGAAACATTTCTTGTGTTTTTTGTCCGTATGGAAAGAATTTGATGAAAGTTATAGTTTGCGTGATAACTCCACTCCGAGGGTGATTTTGTTACAATCCACTCTCCACGTACTGTACCTTGACTTAAAACCCTTATTCAACTCGTGGTTATATCTGGTTACCGGCCCTTGTACCTATCAGTTTTATTTATACCATGCTCTTAATAACTGTCGCTTAAAATGAGGAGAAACGATACTTTCTATTGCAAACACATGGGTTGGTTTTGTTTACATCTGCGGCGCTGGACAGTAATTTTGGCTGCACGTGAATGCTTGTTTGACTGCTAAACACATCGTCAAGGTTGATTAAATTTACCTTGTTTTTAGTCAAATTATTAACAATTCTTAAATTTTATTTTCATTATTTAATTCCAGGTATTTTAAACCCAGTAAGTTTTTACACGTAGTAGATAGTATCGCAGAACGTCGTATGTTTAAATGAAACATCGCGAAGTGTGCTACTATTGGTGTAAATATTTGAAATGGGATCCCCACTGTAAATGTTTTAACTGCAGATGCTTAACACCGGTAGTGGTGTTAAAAGCTAAAATTTAACATACGGGCTTTTCAGATAGTAACATAGGTTAGCATGGTATAAAAAGATATTGATAGTGACCTTAAACACCACATAAATAACTTAATAAACAGTTAATTCTTTCCAATATCTCGAGTTCAACAGACAACATCAGTGTGAAGTGTAATGTCATCGCCTAGTGCTAGAATGTTCTATGTCCCACAGGGGACATAGAACATTCTAGCACTTAGGTGACGATGTGTGTGTAGGGTACAGCGGTAACGAAACATTTTCCCACTGGTTTCTGTGAGAATATTTGGTATGTTATACCATACGCATTTTATATGGTCCTATCAATTCCGACATTCAAAACAAATTTCCTAGAAACGTGGATCGGAAGTTCGCCATCTAGCATTTAAGACATTTCAGCAGATCCCTGATGGTGTCAAGTTTGATGGAAGGTAAACATACCAAAGGAAGTTTTGAATGAACATTTATTTTAATTGTGTGATTATATTTATCAAAAGCATAAAAAAACATTCAGAGATAACTAAATTATTTTCCCAAACAGACTTTGTTGAGCTCGTTCTGATGAGGTCATTTTTTAGGTAAACATTGAAACACAGCCCTCCCAAACACACACTTTCAATTTCTTCGCCTCTGATGTATTGCATATTCAGCGTTTACTCGTGATATGGCAGTGACTGATCGATCGGCAAATTTACCGGTAGACGGGTGCCCAGAAAAGTCATTAAAATTCTCCAGGTAGCCCCTAAGCGTTATCAGTTTGGTGGTAGGCACAACTTGATTGAGCGATTTGCCACTACTCGATCATTTAGAATACAGAGATGATTATTCGGTTGACAAACTAGTTTCATTTCCGGTCAGTGAACCATGAAATGGGATTAATTTCCTTGAGCTGCTTGCAATTCAGAATCTGGCAGTCTGGTCCATTGTGCCAGTGGGCTTGGCAAAGTTTCTGGATGTGCTGGCCAGCGTCTGGAGGTGGGCTTGTCTATTAGAAATTTCACCGAGCATTGCGAGGTGACGTGTGGGTGCGGTGGGGGGGGGGTGGGGGGGGGGTTGTACGCTCCTGCCTCATGGAGTTGGGAATGGAGAGGGTATTACTGAAAATCTGCACTATACTGACATGTCATAGGTGGGGCACGACAGACAATAATTCCACAAGTCGTACTTGCTACTTGCTTCCTTTGACCCACAGGCAAGTCCAGATTCTTTCAGAATTTCCCTGGCCATAACTGCGCCGACCTTTGATGTGCTTTGTGGTCTATCCACATACGAAATGTGAGTTCAAAGGCCATCTCTTCTTTGATCGTTAGCTTTCCTCGGATCTGTGTGCAACACTCGTTGTACCATTTCATTGCCAGGTCGACAGTTTTTACAATTTGGTCCACAAACTGAGTTACATGGATTGAATCCCTAGGCCTTCTGGAGAGTTAACAGACCCAGAATCGTGACAGTATCTCGTTTCATTGATTTGCGATCGACAACCCCGTCCTGTGGTGACATGCTTGTGACATGCGCAATTACAAACATAATAAACAATAGAAAATATTGTCAAAGAAACTAATTTTGCATCATTAAAATAAAATGTAGTAGGGAATAGTGTTGAAAACAAGGATCTAATAACACTGATTTGGATACTGTTTAACCTTTACCTAATGCGAAAAGCGGGCGACACTTGCAAACAAAATTCTTGAATATTTCGTTTACTCATTTTTCTACAATTCATAGCTGATGACCCCTCATTCGAACCAGCGTAGTGAGCTTGTTCCAATAAGGGATTATAGTCCATGTTTTTGAGACAAAAAATGAAATTAAAACTGAAAGGTCAGTTTTTTTTTAACCCTTTACCTAACCTGAAATGATGACTCTATTTTATATAATTGAGCGTATTCCAACTTGCTCCATGTCCTAGGCCCTCCAGCCTTTTTACTATTCAGCTATGTCTGGGTCATTGGTACAGTATAAAAATGTTAAAAAATTTATAGTAATTTATATATTTTTTTTACTTACCAATGACCCAGACGGGGATGGCCCTCTCAGGAGTTGGGAACTCATACCTCCCCGCTGAGTACATAGCGCTTACCAGGCACTGGTTATAAGAATGATTAATGGCGCCAATTTCGGAACGTCCTTGACACTGCGCATGCGCAAGAGGTGAAGTGTGGAGGGCCATTCAGGACATGTTTTCTTTGGTTTTAGATGCAAATTTTGGGGATTGGGGGGCAAAATTTGTGTTTGGCCCTATATTTTAAGAGTTAGCACCAGCTATGTCTGGGTCATTGGTAAGTATAAAAAATATATAAATTACTATAAATTTTTTAACTTTCTTAGCTTTGACATTTTGTTTTCCTGGCTTCAAACGTCTGTTCAAGGAGGATGATCATGTTGAAGATATATTATCAGGAAGGAGGCAGGGCGGAAGACTGGTTTAATGAGTGTGTATTTAAGAATTGAATGCAATTTTTATAATCTTTATTGGAGTATGAACGTGTGGGAATGGGTACAAATTATGTATGAATCAGTACTTGACCGATATTAGTCAATACATTTACCATCGTAAAATAGTCGGGGGGGGGGGGGTTAACTTTTTTCTTTAAAAAATTGTTTTATTGTCTGCTTAATGTATCCTTCCCATCCACTCCCAAGCCTCTTCGACGTATTTTAGCTTTAAGAATATTTTTTTTACAAAATTATTCCCAATGACACCAATAGTTGGGTACCCCCTCGAATTGAGGTCTGCGTGTATCGTTTTTCGCCTGTTTGGTTATACGTACTGGTTTCCCAGTTATCTTCGCTGGAACAGATTTACGCGGATATGGTACGCTTCCAATTAAAAAATTTAATAGCGGGCGCACTTGGATTCCGTGTTGTGGTAATTAGCCTTTATTATCTATATTTTTAGTATTTAGATATATATTGTCTGAATTGGCTAATATATATTCTGCACTTACAGGCCCTCTGTCTGTGTAACTGTTAAGTTTTGTTGTTTCCGTATTGCAAATTAACGGTCAGCGCTTCATTATAGTTCTGCCCTAATAAGGCTTACGAGCTATTTTTTGTTTTCCTTACTTATTACCGCACTATTTTGGGTCATTGTTGATTACTTGTAGGAACTTTTTTGTTTGCCTGATATTTTGTCAACTTCGGGTATGTTCGCCGATATTTAACTCCAAGCACTTGGGAAGTAATATCAAATTTTTCGTCGCAGACTCCATATTATCCATATCGGTTAACCGAGTCCATTGAGCTGTTAAACAAGAAATAAGTTGTCAAATTGTGCACAATTTGACAACTTATTTCTTGTTTGACAGCTCAATGGACTCTGTCAACCGATATAATGTTCAATTCTGTTGCGTCGTGGGAAAAATCTTCTGCCAAAAGCTTTCGGTATTTTGACATCGGAGTACAGAGGGATAAATACCACCCGTTTTTTTTTTTTTTTTTTTTTTTTTTTTTTTTGACGATTTGTATCACGTCTGTAGCTGTTTATTATTTTAGGCATATGTCAATGCATATTCCACATCATTTTATGCCTTTCCAAAGTTATTTATGCATTTACTATGATATTGGCCACACTCTGCCTCTTGGCTATATCCTCATTACATGCGGTTTATAGTCACTCCGTATTCAAAGACCTCAAAATTAGTATTCGACATTTGGTGTTAGTGTATTGAGTTCTTGTGAAAATTAATTTTTAGATGCGACAAGCAGCTCTATAAGTGGCAATGTCGGACGGTCGGACGGTCGGTCGGTCTGTCGGACGGTCGGTCGGTCGGTCGGTCGGTCTGTGACCAACGAGTTTCAAAAATCAATAACTTTTGAAATACTTGATGGAATGACTTTATATTTGGCATGTAAGTGTATCTTATTGATGTCTAGCCAGTGTTCAATGCATGTGTTGTTCCAGATATTTTTTTTTTTTTTTTTTTTTTTTTTGCTGCTGAAACCGATGTTTCAGGAGCCGTTGCCGTTGTCATCCGATTGCCCACAATCGGCCGATTGGGTTGGCCGGTTCCGATCATCGGTTGAACATTATTCTTTGACTCTGATTCAGATATTGATAATGCATCTTAAAATACTGAAAGAATTGGCCGAAATTTGTCTCGGTTTAATCTGTCGTTGACAACAGACTAGTAAATAAATTGAACCCGTCTGGGATAGAAAAAATAAAGGTATCGCCGGAACTGTAAACTCGGTTCGCAAATTAAGACTGGGAGAAATTCTTATTGAATGTGCAAAAGAACCACAAGTTAATAACCTGCTTAAAATGACAAACCTGCCGATACACAAGTTCATGCCTGGCCCCACAAAACCTTCAACAACAACAGAGGTGTTATAAACTGGCAGACGTAACGGAAATTAAAATGGCGCATGCCGTTAAAGATCCTCAGTCAAGAAGATGCAAAGGGTAAAACAGAGGAAAGTATTACAAAATATGACATGTTAACCCTTTACCCAACGTAACGGCCAAAACCGGCCAGCGCTATTCTCAAAAATCGCCTATTAATTTTAATTATTTTTTCATTTTTTGTCTCAAAAACATAGGTTATGACCCCTCATTGCGACGAGCTCGTCGAGCTCGTTCCAATGAGGGGTCATAACCTATGTTTTTGAGACAAAAAATGAAAAAAAATAGTTATTCAAGAATTTTTTTTTGCAAGTGTCGTCTGCTTTTCATGTTAGGTAAAGGGTTAATCCTTTTACTGCCACGCCCACTTTAGCCATATATGGAGGCCCTCTATGTAAGCCTGGATGCAGGAAGTTTAATACGGTTTGGCATACTTGAAAGTCTATCATTTGATTGTCGGAAAAGGGTTCTGAGCCCCTTCCAACAATTAACAAGGTGGTAGGTTAGATCTGCGCATACCACAACGTGCAGATAATCATCATAGAATAGGCGACACTATCGAAGGTTCGTATACATCAACTGATCTTAAAATTGCACGCCCTTCTATCTTCCTCAATTTTTCTTGGACGGTAGAAGATGACTTGTGCGGGAGTGACCACTTCCCAGTTGTGTTAGTGGTACCGGCTGATGAGAGGGTGCCCCAGTGGAACTTTAAAAAGGCTGGCTGGGGTACTTTCTCGTCGCTCGTTTCTGAACGCCTCACACGGGAGAAATTTGAGAAAATGATCAAACCGAACATTTAACTACTGTGTTGCTTGACATTGCAAATAGTCATTCCTAAAACCTCGGCAAATCCAAAATGTTTCACCAAATCATGGTTTAATATTGAGTGCCAACAGGCTATACAAAATCGCAAGAAAACTGAAGGGGAATTTAATAAGTCGCCCCTCGGGAAGGCGATGGCTCAGTGGTAGACTGTTGGACCTCTATGCTGGAAGTCCCATGTACGATCCCCGTCCGTGAAGGCGATGGCTCAGTGGTAGACTGTTGGACGTTTATGCTGGAGGTCCCATGTACGATCCCCGTCCGTGAAGGCGATGGCTCAGTGGTAGACTGTTGGACGTTTATGCTGGAGGACCCATGTTCGATCCCCGTCCGGGACGACCCGCGTTGTCTTAAGGCGCTTTATCCCGGTTGCCTACATGGGGGCACAATGACGCCGTGTACTAAGGCGTACTGCACGTCGATGGTGCACATGTCTTCAACCGCTGTAACCCTGCTTGAGCGGAGCTTGAACAGAGTTAGAATGTTGAGGAGCTGACAGTTGCTCGCCGATGCACGATGGTTCCAAAACGTGTAAAACTGTCACGGTCACTAGCCTTTGTGCATAAGTTTGTGACCTTAAACACCAATAAATAATATAAGTCGCCCTCAACACAATGTGGTTAGATTACATATAAATCGGGCAAAAACATGACTACTCGTAGAACAAAAAAAAAAGTCCTTGGGAAAACTTATGTATCTACCCTTAACCGGCATATACCCATTAACCCTTTGAACATCAGAGGCCGTTTAACAGGCCGTTTCACAAGTTTTAAGTGTCAGTAAGTGGGATGGCTATAAGGTAAATGTGTGAGTAGATCAAGCAATATTTTCACGTGCAGCCCTTATATTAATAGATCTAACCCCAAATATGAACTCTTCCAATTGCAGCAGTTGAACTGACATGGAAGATACCACTGGGGTTCAGAGGATTAACAGAAGTTGGAACATGAGTAATAGAAATTAAAGGAAAAGAAGCAAAATCAACTGTACAGCACCTGGAAGATAACGCTGATTACAAATTAACCTCAACATTTTCAAAGAATTCATCGACTGAAAATTGTAACAATGAATTCGCTAAATGTAAAAAAAAATCAGGAAAAACGGATCAAATCTAGAGGATTACAATCTTTCTCTATGGAAGTTAACTCTTTGCATAGAGCAAAAGATACTTCCACTGGACCCGATGAAATATATTACAAAAATTCTAAAACATCGTGTGACATATTAGAGCTGTAGGTTTTTAAATTTCTTGTTCGGTTTCGGTTTTCGTTTTTCAGGTTGAATAAAACCTCGGTTCGGTTCGGTTTTCGGTTTGTTCATAGGCCAAATAAAATTCAATAAAACTCATTCTTTTGTCCGGAATCATAACAGAATGGTAGTGAAATTGAGTGAAACTCAATGAATGCCCGAAATAAGCTATAATGAAGAATCAGGAAGGCCAATATAATGTTTACCTAAATATACAGAACTTTTATTGTGCTTGGCCATTTTTCGAGGTCTGACACCTACACGCAACTTGAGGAAAGCTGCAAACACAACTAAACTGAAATGTCGGAAATTCCCAGAATGTAGCCTTCCCAGAGTAGTGAGAGTACCCAGACACTGCCATTGGCAGTGTCTGGGTACTCTCACTACTCTGGGATGGCTACATTCTGGGAATTTCTGCAGCAAGAGAGTATTTAATATAAAAAAGGAAAAACCTTAGATTACGGGATGTCGACGGTTTCGGTTTTTAAAAAAAACTAAAAACCTCAGTTCGGTTTCGGTTAACCTACAGCTCTATCATATATATCTTTACTTTTATCAACTTTCAATGAAATATGGCCATCTGGCCAGTTTCCACCTTCCTGGCGTGAAGCAATAATTCCCATTCCGAAGCCTGATAAACATCGCATCGGCTCAAGTAATTACAGGCTTATTACCTTTTTAGTTGTCTGTAAAACAAGGAACGGATGATCAATAATCGATCTGTCTGGTTTTAGGAATTGAACAATCTACTTGCGAATGTTTACATTGGCATGGTGGGGGTTCAAACACACGCCGAGAGTTTCCTTCGGCACAAACCGCCTAGCGTAACTGTCGGTGGCCGAGTGGTGTGCGTGGTTCAGTATAGTTACGCTAGGCGGTTGGTGCCGAAGGAAACACTGGTCTGTCGGTGGCCGAGTGGTGTGCATGATTCAGTATAGTTACGCTAGGCGGTTGGTGCCGAAGGAAACTCTCGCGGCGTGGGTTCGAACCCCCGCCATGCCAATGTAAACATAACCAGCGCCCTTTCTTAATTCTATGGCATCCGAGAAATTTGAAAAAGACAAGTGTCGCTGATTTCTTGAGGTGCAGTTCGTGGAATTAAGTACTTAGATGCAACTATCTGATGAATACTTGCGAATGTTCAGTGTGGTTTCAGAAACCATCGAAGTACTGTCGATCATTTCGTTACATTAGAAACGTTCATTAGAAATGACGTTGCTAGAAAAGAACATGAGGTCGCCATCTTCATTGACCCGGAAAAGGCATATGACACATGGTCATATGGGATTTTAAAGCATATTTTTAACATGGGGTTAAGAGGGCGTATTTTGTAAAGGACTGCCAATTTGAGGTTCGTGACGGGTCGACGTTATCAGATCCACACGAGCAGGAGTTGGGGTTCGTCAGGGAAATATTTTATCCATTACCCCCTTTTCAGTCATTGTCAATAGTATCATAGAGGCATTTGAGAATAAGGTAGATTCTTCACTGTGTGTTGATTTTTTAATTTTCTATAGTAGCGAAAACATGAACGCCATCCTGCGCAAACTTCAGCAGTGTTTAAATAGAATTCAGAAATGGGATATAAAAAAGGTTTCAAATTTTGAAATCTAAAGGAAATTGTGTTCATTTCTGTAAGCTTCGGAAGTACCCACCTTGATCAGAAATTCAAAATACATGGGAATACTATTAAAGTTAAGATGGTGAAATTCTTAGGTTTATTGTTTGATAAACTGAATTTCACTGACCACATAAAGCAACTTAGGGCTAAATGTAAAAGGGCACTAAACCCCCCTGAAGGTAGTTGGTAGCACCGATTGGGGTGCTGACCAAAACCACAAAATGTTCCTCATCTGTATAGACCACGTGTCAGATCGAAATTGGATCACGGTTCTGTGGTTTACTGTTCAAAAATTCAAACCCCAATCCACATGATGCAATTCATAATAGGGGTGTAGGAATTAGCCTTGGAACATAGCAAATGGATTCAATGCTTGTTGAGGCTGCGGCGCATTCTCTCGAGAAGCGCATGATTAAACTATCACTGCAATATGTATCAAAAATGTTGGCTTATCCATCAACCTCCCCCCCCCCCCCCCCACCCCCCGCTTATCATTGTCCCATATCTAAATATGGAATCCGTCACGCTTGAATCGGGTTCTTTGAAAAATAATCCTCCTTGGCATCTTAGGAAACCAACTGTCATTTTAGACCTAGCTTCATGCAAAATATCTGAGACACACTCGCTGCAATTCAAACAGAAATATGCAGAAAGAAAATCTAAATGCACAGTGCTTATACAGGGCTTTATACAGATGTCTCGAAAGATGGTGGCAATGTATCATCAGCCGTTGTTAGTGGTAATCAGATCACCTCAATCAGAATACCAAAATTCTGTTTTCACAGCTGAAGTTAAAGCTTTAGAACTTGCGCTTCAACACATCTAAAAGGCATGCATAGGAAAAGAAGTCTATTATATTTCCCCTCTCTTTTCTCTTTGATTGCTTTACTCAACGCCAAGTTGAAGAACCCTCTCTCATTTTGTAACTTTGTGGGAATTTGACTGCTCTTGTCTGACCTATATATCGGGTTTTTTCTCATTATTCGGAGATGTTGGTATCTCTGGTAACACCAGGGCAGACAGTGCAGCAAAACAGGCTTTAACCCTCTGCACTCTGGTGTCAAAATATTAAAATTTCAACATGCGATTATTTCCCATAATGCAACTAGTAAATTAACCAATTCAATCTTGTTTGACAGCTCCATGAGCTCTGTCAAACAAGATCGAACTGGTTAAATTCCCAGTTGCATCATGGGAAAAATTAGCAGACTGAATTTGAGATTTCGACATAAGTGTGCAGAGGGTTAAACAAGCCAACCGCTGATTTTGAAGGTCCGTTCAGGGATTTCAAGCCACTTATCGATAACTAAATCAAATCCCTGAGGCATGCGGAAGTGGTGTGACAATTAACAAGCACCGTCTATTCCGACCAACTATTATCCCTTTACCCAACATGACGAGCAGATGACACTTATCATAAAAAATCTTTAATAACTAATTTCTTTTCATTTTGTCTCAAAAACATAGGTTATGACCCCCTCACTGGAACGAGCTCGGCGAGCTCGTTCCAAAGAGGGGGCATAACCTATGTTTTTGAGACAAAAAAATGAAAAAAAATAATGAATTAACTGCCGATTTTTGAATAGCGCTGGCCAGTTTTGGCGTTATGTTGGATAAAGGGTTAATAAATATCCTGCCAGTAACTTTGTAGAAAAGATCATGTAATCCTGACAGTCATATTGGTCACACAGGACTGACATTCTTTTTTTGCTCGAGGGTAATTTGCGACCAGGGTGTGTTCCTTGCCAACAGGTGTTGACTGTGGAGTGCATTCCTTTACATTGCACTGATTTTAATCATGAGAGACGGGGGCGCTGTGGCTCAGTAAGTAGAGGCGCAGGCTGCAAGCCGCGCGGCCCTGTTTCCTTGCGCAAGACACTTCACCTCACCCCCATTGCCCAGGTGGAGGTACAGTGGCGTTGTGTGCTAAGGCGCACTGCGCGTCGCGCCGATGGTGCACTTACCAATGCTTCTCAAACGTTGGGGCTCTTAAGATGATCTGTTAAGTTTAGTATGTATTGGGATAATATTCAAAGCATATGCGTTGTAAATTCATTAACCGGCAACCCAAGGCTTTAACAATTATTACGTAATTAATCTCTTCCTATTCTTGGACATGTTTTGGTTTTAGCTCTCTGAACACTGGTACCTTCCATGACAGTTCAAAAGAAGCGATTGGAAGAGTTCATATTTACTATTTGAGGGTAGACCAATTAATATGTTCAAGGTACTGACTCGGGGCTGCACGCTGAAAATATTGGCCTACATTGGACTTGAACTTAGCCGCCGGGTCGCGGTGGCTCAGTAGGTAGAGGTGCAGGCTGCAAGCAGAGAGGTCCTCGGTTCAAATCCCACCTGCGGCAACCGCGTTGTGTCCTTGGGCAAGACACTTCGCCCCCTTGCCCACGTGGGGGCACGGTGACGTTGTGTACAAAGGCGTACTGCACGTCGATGGTGCACCTGTCTTCAACCAATGCTTACCCTGCTTGTGTGGAGTTAGTATGTTGGGGAGCTGACAGTTGCTCGCCGTTGTTCAGTGGTTCTCTCCGGGTACCCCGGCTTCCTCCGCCCGTAAAACTGTCGTGGTCATGATTAGCCATTGTGCATAAATATGTGACCTTAAACACCAATAAATAAATAAATATAACTTAGCAGCCATCCTGCTTAAAGGAAGTTTGACGTATCGTCTTCCTGGTTCGGAAAAGTGGCCTCGGTTCAAAGGTTTAATACCATTGGTAGTAGTTATGGGTTGTCAGACCTCGCGTATGTTTGCAAATAAGCCGCCTTCGATGAGACGGGATAATCCTACCTTGTACACATAGACAGCTGCAGATGACTGTTTTTTTTCATCTTCGTTGGCTGCCTGTAATTGTTTTACCTATACAGGCAACCAATAAAGATGTAAAAATATTCCCGATTAGTCAAGTTCCAAGTATACACTTAGCAACTTCAATTCAATATAAACTTGGCAGTTTGTAGCTTGTAAATATTATGTACTTTAAAACCCTTTACCTGACGAATCGCCCACATCCGTCAGCGTAATATGCAAATTGAGCAGTTGAAAAAAATAATTTTTTACGAATATTTCAACAAAACCATATCATGTGACCCCCCTCATTGGAACGAGCTGATTGAGCTCGTTCCAATGAGGGGTCACATGAAATGGTTTTGCTGAATTTTTTTGAAAAATTTAATAATGATATTTAAAATAATAAATTGATATCGTTTGCGTTGGGTAAAGCGTCAGTTAAAAAGTGTTATGGCTTGCCAGAGCCACTCAGTTCTTTCAGAAATTTGAAAGGCCTTTATTTAAAGTTAAAAGATTGTCTCAAATTTTAATATTTTTTTCTATTACAGTTGGAAGGATAATCTACATATAGGTGAAATTTAGTTGGTCAAACCAAATGGAAGAAAAGGGATATTCCCGGCAAGATACCAATTCCAACATCAATCGAAGTTCAAGTTAACCTATCTGAAACCAAAATCGGTTCACTAAATTTGTGAGGACTACACCGGTTTTAATTTAAGTTTCACAACTGAAAGTTATTTGGGAAACCAAACCTTCCGATATGTGATTTCTGGACGATGTCATGTTTTCTCAAGAAACTTTACTCAAACTGTTCATTCCTAAAAGTTGAACACTAACTTAGCTTGAACATGCATATCAAACCGTTTGCAATAAAGGCTTGCAAAATGTGTCAAGGCTTAATTGCCCTATTGTCCGGTTTATCATTTCCTGTACGCCAAGGTCCTAGCTGCTAGATACAATGTGAGTGTTGTGTGCGGCACAACAGACTAGGTATTTTTTCTGGGGTTGTTTTTTCTACAATATGAGGCTCCAATCTTGAGTCATTTTTTGAACAAAATCAGTTTGTCACTTGTGTGTAGCAGTGACATCTGAAATGAAGTATTGCAGATGGCGTCTTTCTGCACACGAAGGACGAATTGCCCCAAGTCCCTTGTCCAAAGAGTAAAGTACACACCTGTGTATAAATGTATAGCGAATCATCAAACATGCGATCGATAATATTATTCCATTTTGAACATGGTCTCAATGTAATCAGTTTTAGTTTCATAGCAGGGCGTACATCTGAGGTATCGCACTGTCCAAATTCCAAACTGAGAACGAAGTGTAAATTATACTTTTTTTCTCATCGCTCGCGATCTTGTGTATCGCATTCATTCTGTGAAGGTCTTACTCGTAATATCCAAAAAACGCCTTGTCGTACGATTTATCGTTCCAGAACGTTTTAATAGAAAAGAAACTGTCTTCACTCTCGAAATCTTTCAGCCTCTACCGTTTCCTACATAAGTATTAACCCTTTACCTAACGAATCGCTCGCATCCGCCCGCGTAATATGCAAATTGAGCAGTTGAAAAATTAAATATTTTTATACTGTAAACCAATGGCCCAGACTTGGCTTGTGCTAACTTCAAAATATCCAGGGCCAAACACAAATTTTACCCCCAATCCCCAAAATTTGCATCCAAAAAATAAATGTCCTATATGGTCCTCCATACGTTTGTCCACTGCGCATGCACAGTGTCCAGGAAGTACCGAAATTGGCGCCAAGCCTCATTTGTCAGGACACCTGAGGCCCCGTAAGGCCTGGGCTGACGTGGGGTTATTTAGTCCCGCTGATGAAATTGCGGGAAAATTAGACCGACGTGGAGAGTCGGCATCCTAGTGCCGCGAACTCTGCGCTGGAAGCCGAGTTCGACCGGCGCTGTGATTTCGTTTATCCTCTGCCATATTGGCCTAAGATAGGTTCGATTTCCGTTAGGTGTGATTCCTAATCACTTCAGGCTGTGCAATGAAAAGAATGATTTAAAGTAACAACGATTCTTTTATTGACACATAAAAATAAAGCCGTTTCAATATTTCAACAATCAACAATTCGATTCTTTTCACAGAAAATAGGTTGATAGGGTTAAATAATTCTCAACAATTATAGTCATTCTATAGCCCTGTCAACGTCTGCGCGTAACTGTACCTCTGGCTGTCGGAGGGTTCCGACCAGCAATGTTTGTCATCTATAAAGCCACCGTACTTCTGATTTGGGTCAGATATTGTCTACTCATACCTTATGTGCCTTTTGAAAGTCCTCCGTGAAAGTCCCATTGAAATGTTCACTGTTCCTGGTTGAATTCACGATTCACAAATGCCCCTTTTTGTGCTAGGGCGAAATTGTCACTCACACCGATCTCCAGTCGGTATTACGATGCTTCGACAGCAAAACAAACTACTCAGAACGCAATCAGTCTGACGCTTCAAAGGGTTAATATTCACAATACAATTAACCTACACTTCTGACTATTGCAGGATGATACCTGCTACTCGACAATCTAAACTGTAACGTTTCACGTCGGGTTTTCCTTCTCAACGAATTTGGCACTGTAGCCGCCTATCAACCTTAAGCTAAATCAATCGTGGAATGCCCTGTCTGGCGATTCTACCCGTTTCAGGGTCCTGTGATCGAAGGTACCCCTATGCCAGGAAACAGAGTCCGCCTGCCCTGGACTTCACCAATGTGTGTGTGACCCCAAGTGTGTGTCTAATGCTCTGCTCTTCAAGGTATATATACTTTTTACCCTAAACTGTCAGGTGGACAGACGCTCATCTGTCCATCTGCCAAAACGGTGGGAGATGACATATATCGAGGCAGAATCAATACAAGTCATCTCGCGCGTGACTTAACGGTGGCTTCACTTGTCGAGAGAACCGATTCGTTTCTGCCAGTCATTGTCATGAGACATTTCTATCTCGTTTCTCAATTGGCCGTGACGATATCCTGCCACCAACTGATTGTCTCGTAAGACTCGCGACTACTGTACAAATTAAATGAGATTAGACCATATGTAACATACCGTTTCTCCCCTGGGTCCCTGCCCTGAAGCTGGATATAAACCACGTGTTTTTTCCATGCCCAGCTTCACAGAGAAGTGAAATTCACGTAGATCTTTCGCCTTGATGTGGAATATCTTTTGAACTTACAATATCTTTATATATGAGGCCCCTTGCCCCTATATTTAGGCTGGCTTTGCTCTGACATCATTCTTTGTTTGGCCCTTCTGTCAGTAACAACAAACGGACGTTTGTGCTTGTAAATCTGTTTTAATGATGCCAGACACAACGTAATGGTGATTTTGGTGGATCCAAGGATGCATTAGGATGAGAGGAAAAAACAGTGGTTTGATGTGTTCAGGGCTGTAACTTATAATTTTTATTTAAAATTATTTCCCTAATTTCGGGACATGGGCCTGATGTTATCATTCTTGCTATGAATTTGCCACTGTTTAAGTGTTTCCTCCCTCTCCTTCCTTGGAACCCCCTGTTAAACTCCCATGCTTTTTGAACCTTTTTTGAAAGTTTTCTTTTCTTGAAAATTTCTTGGGTGTTTAACTTGTTTACTGAATGTTTATTCTGTGTATCCCCATGGTGAGGTATTGAACCCGTATCAGTTCGCTCCGTCAACGTTTTTGGCATATTGAAAAATTTCCTTTTTTACCAATAATATCCATTTTCCATGGTTATCATATTCAAAAGCTAAAAAAATGTCAAACACAAATAAAATCGTAATTTCTGAACTTAATCATTAAAGATATAATTAAATAAAAAATATATACACTTTTCATAACAATATTTCAACTAAAACGTAAAACAGGTTGTTGAATATACTTGGTGCTTAGCAAACTTTGAGTACTATATTTCAAGTAAATAAGACATATATAAATCCTTTCTCTCCTTTTCTCCTTGAGGAGATATTCTTTTATATGTAATTGAGTTATTGAATTTAACTTTATATTTTCCTTTATGTCCTATGCCCTCCAACCTTTTTACTATTCAGCTAAGTCTTGGCCATTGGTGTACAGTATAAAAATATGAAATTTTTTCAAGTAGTTTATATATTTTTTTATACATACCAATGGCCCAGACGGAGATGGCCCTCCCATGAGTTGGGAACTCACCTCTCCGCTGACCATGTAACATTTAGCAGGCACTGGTTGTAAGAATGAGGCTTGGCGCCATTTTTGGTACTTCGTGGACTCTACGTATGCGCTGTGGACAAAAGTATGGAGGACCATATAGGACATTTATTTTTTGGTTTTGGATGCAAATTTTGGGGTTTTGGGGGGCAAAATTTGTGTTTGGCCCTGGATATTTTGGAGTTAACACCAGCTAAGTCTGGGCCATTGGTAAGTATAAAAAAATATATCAATTACTTTAAATATTTTCATTTTTCAAAATATTTCAACAAAACTATATGTGACGGAGTTTACATGATATGGTTTTGTTGAAATTTTTTGAAAAATTTAAACAATATTTAAAATAATAAATTGATATCGTCTGCGTTCGATAAGGGGTTTTTAAGGACAACTTTGTCCACCCAGAATAAACATACTCCGTGAGTTTCCATTAAGATTTAAGTGCTAAAAATGCTATATAAGTAATAGAAATTTGTTTATTTTGAAATTCCTACCTCTTACATTTCTTAAATCCAAATTAAATAAACACAAAATATATATTAAAATGAAGGTTGGGAGGTATAGAACAAGAAACATCTTTGTACTCAACTCAAGAGGGTTGCCATCAGGCACCATTGGTTCCCGGAATCCTGCTACCGTATTCGTACCAGAACTGATACAATAGTATTTCACGAGAATAACTTGTGGCCAAATGTGCTTCACATATCCAAGAACAAAGCTAGGGCATTAACCTTCTTTAAAACACAGCGACAGAGCTGCGTGGGGGTAAATACTTAAACCGTCACCTTTGTTGATATTGTAAATTACTTTCGATTTCCGGTCAACGTCATTGAACGGAAAAATAGAATTACAATTTTGTTTTACAATGGAAATTCGTGGAATCGAGTGATTTGCGCATTTCCGTAGGACATGGAATCAATCTTCAATAAGCAATGCAGACATTATCCTTTTCACAAATGCAGCCCTATCGAAGCACTCGAAAGTGTTTTGAATGCCTAGCTTTATTCTTGGATATGTGAAGCACATTTGGACATACGTTCTCGTGAAATATTATTGTATTATCAGTTCTGGTACGAATACGGTTGCAGACTTCCAGGAATCAGTGGTACCTGCTGTCAACTCGGTGAATTGATTACATATGTGTTTCATGTTCTATATATCTCAACCTTCATTTTGATGTATAATTTGTGTATATTTAATTTAAATGGAAGGAATATCTGAGGTGAGAATTTCAAAATAAACAATTTTATCATATGACTTGTCCGTTTTGTTCACTTTAAAACATTTGATATTTTGTTTTTATATTAATCAGTGATAAATAAAGCCTTCCGTCAATTTCATTGGTCAATTTCAAAACGAGACAATTTGATTGGCTGAACAATATACAACTGAGCCACATTTTCATAATTTGCATAATTATAGTTGGGAGCTTTCATTGGTCAATTTATTTCAAAACTGGACAATTTGATTTAATAAACAAAATACAACTGGGTGACATTTGCATAATTTCAGTAGGGAGAATTTACGTTATCTGTCCTATTTAGGGTGGGTTATATTGTTTTAATCTTTTACCTACAAGAAAAACGCCATTCATTTTTGTTTATATTTTCACTTTTTGCTTCCAAAACATAGGTTATGACAGCTCATTGGAACGAGCTCGACGAGCTCGTTCCAATTAGAGGTCAAAACCTATTTTTTGGAAGCAAAAAGTGAAAATGTTTAGTTATATGCCGTCTGCAACTCAAGTTAGGTGATGGGTTAAAAAGTCATACTTTGTGGATAATTTGTGCGTGTGTGTCATATGATAAATAGAATATGAAATGAGTGTTTTTCTCATATAATATTTATGAAACTTGTCCGAATTTTCCGTTTGGGCTCGCCAAAACAGAAAATTGTTAGACTCGTTTCATAAATATTTTGAGAAACTCATTCCATATCATCTATCTATTATATAGCACCTTACAATCCTTGCCCAGTACATACTGTTTCATTACTTGGAAGTGGCGCAGTGTGTGTTTACCGAGGTAAACATATTCTGTGATATTGCTAAAATTGGATCTAGTATTCATTGCAGTATTACAGCTGTCCTGACAAGTGGATAGCATAGGTATAAACGATAGGTTACACTAGGCTTAAAACCTATTATGATATTGCCACAAATGTAGAGTGGGCATTTAATAACATACAGTGGATGTGGCGGGTACGGCTGATATTCCCCCCCCCCCCCCACTCCCCACTATACGTGAAACATACGCGTGTCCCGGGTGAGACAGCAGGGTGGGATATTTGTCCAGCCCACCCCACGTGACATACTCATTTGCATATTTTATTAGGTCGCCGGAACTATTTCATCATCGTCTGCACAATTGTAAATAAACAAAATGGCTTCACGATTTGCAAATATAAAAACTGACGAATTTGTCGCGGAGAAAAGGAAAAGAGACGGACCGCAAAACAAAGGCTCATTTGAATCTTATTCAATATTTTTGAATGTAATTTAATATCACTGCGCGAATTTATCGATCGATCAATAATAAAAGAATGCCCTTTACATTAGAGTTTGACACGCGCAAATTCATTAACCCCTTAACGGACAGTGTTACAAATCAATTTTTCAGGATATACCTATGGTATATGCCCAACTTTCGTACGATCTTCCCGATGAAATTGTTCGTTAATGACGTAATCATCGTGTGTGGGGAGAAAAATCATCCTCGATGAGTCTGAAGGTGAGAATGGGGAAATCTCTCCCTCGGGGCAAGATATTTCAACCAGACCCTCTGAAAGCCTCGGGTCTGGTTCAAATATCTAATCTCGAGTGAGATTTCCCCATTCCACCTCCAGACTCATCGTGGATCATAATAATCCCATGCTTGAATTCTGGAAATGAGCGAACCGAATTGTGTTGGAGCGTTGGGGTTGGGGTGCACATTTGTGAGAGCACTGAACTTCAAATCGAAAGATCGCAAGTGTGAACTCGTCGATCATGTGCCCTTTTTGTCAGTGGTGTACTCTGATGGAACTTCAGACCATTACACTGCTTGTGAATGATGGGTTGTCGCATCCGACCGTTACAGACCGCTGCTCGATGGTTCTCCCGTTTTCTCCGGCTCCCTCAACCGACACGTTTTGTCCCTGACTGTTGAAAGCGTGATAAAAATCCAAATAAATAAATCGACAACTAAACAAGATACACAAATAGAATAAATGCGAATATGGGAAGCCGTATGCGTTTTCAGAATAATTTCGAAGGAGGGAGGATTTACTGATGACATTTGGAGCAACAGTTACTTCGGAAACCGTCACTATTGCTCCAGATGTAAACATCTGACAATCGCAGGAGAATGGAGAACAAAACAGGAAAATTCAGTAAGATTGGTCGATTTCCTCAAAGCTCAGTAAATGTCACCCCGATGTAAAAGGGTTCAGTGAATTGTACTCTTAACCCTTTACCTAACATGAAAAGCAGACGACACTTGCAAAAAAAATTCTTGAATAACTAATTTTTTTCATTTTTTGTCTCAAAAACATAGGTTATGACCCCTCGTTGGAACGAGCTCGACGAGCTCGTTCCAACGAGGGGTCATAACCTATGTTTTTGAGACAAAAAATGAAAAAAATAGTGAAAATTAATTGGCGATTTTTGAGAATAGCGCTGGCCGGTTTTGGCCGTTACGTTGGGTAAAGGGTTAAACGGTATACACTAAGACTCGGACACGAGACTTTCCTATTGAAAGTTTGGGTGGAGCCAGGTGGGTCGGTGCTTTTTTACCGTTGTACACATGTTAAGATTAATGGTAAATATTAGACACGACATGCCCCTGGCTGTTGAAAGGGTCCTTAAACCCCAATAAACAAACTGAGAAATAGGTCCTGGTAAAGACACTGGCATCGAACGCCAGGATAGGATGTCCGAAGTTGGCAGCACACGGTAAACTATTGGCTAAACTTTAATACTTACCCGGCAGCCATTGTATAGCTATACATGCTTTGGGTGACTTAACTGGTAGAGTGCTGGAAGCCCTATTGTGGGCTTTACTAAAAGAGGCAATAACTGTCTGCAGCTACATTCTACCTGAGGAATCCTTTATTGTCCCTGATATGAATCAGATTTTTTATACAATACCTTGCTCTCTTACATTTAATTGGATAGTGCCTATAAGGCACTATCCAATTAAATGTAATAGAGCAGTATATCATGAGCTTTGATTTGTTGTCAGAAAAAACTCAGCACTTTACCAGTTAAGAAACAATTAAACCTCAACACCGGACATTTAGTGTTGTCCCTATATCTCGATAAATTTTGTCCTTTGATTGGTCATAATGCCTTGAACAAATAGCCATGGCAAACGATGCACCCTACATCCAAGGTATGAGGGCGTGCAACATCGGGGGTATATGGTTTACATGAAAGCGTTTCGCATTCATTCGCCTCGGGATAAAAATCGAACCAAAAGAAAATTCGACAGGACTGCATTTGGGAAAAGAAAATGGTCAAACATCTGATTTCCGACAATTTGATCATATTTTGTAGATATAAATTAAGTAGTCGAATAATTAATTAAAATGAAACAACTTTTGAGAAATAAAATATGAGCAAATATAGTCCCCCCCCCAGTTCCATATGTGTTCTATGTGCCGGGAGGCACATAGAACACTTTGGAAATCAGGGGTCGACGCGTGAACAATCTTGTTACTCGTTTCCTTTACGAGTTAAGGGATGTAACTCTATCGGTTTTTCTGCTTTTGTAAAAACAAAAACACATCCATGCTGATTACCGAACGTAAGAAACGCGTCCACAAATTTTTCTCCACTTTGTTTCTATTGGTTCTAGCGGGACAAAACGTTATCTCCGTCAATACGTATGGTATATGAAGATTTAATACCTGGATGTCTCAAACACCGATCCGCAGGCGAGGAGTTTCAAAATCGACATCCACGTATTAAATCTCCATATACCTTACATGTTGACTGAGATAACTTACTTTAGTCCAATATTACAATTTTGTCTTTGTAGAACCCCAACTCCACGCGACGAAGTTTCGATCTATCTATTAAGGTTTAATGACACTTTAACAGCCAAGGTCATATCGTGTTGGTGACAGTTTTCCGGATGGAGAAAGCGGGAGTACCCGGGGAGAACCGCTGAGCAACCAGCTCATCAATGTCGTAACTCCTCACGGCAGCACAGGCAGGGTTAGATTGGTTGAAGACATGCGCACCATCGACGTGCTGTACGTCATCGTAGTTAACTGCCTTGGCCAATGACACAACGCGGGAGTCCGAATCGATCGATCGATCAATTGTCAACCACCCAAGGACTAAGTTTCAATCCCTGCAGTAGGTTTTTGTCGTATTTACTGTTAACTTAATTTTGTTTCCGGACCAATTCCCATTGGCTTTGAATGTTGGAACGAGACTCGTATTTCATGAAGACTTCAGTGTGTTGTAAACACAAGTATGAAGTGTTCAGACCATCCTGCCGCGGTGAATTAGAAGGTCCCGGTGGGGATCATTAACCCTTGAGACTAGGATTGTTTTACGATAATAACTTCCTTAAATACATGTACACGACAGAAGACGACCTTGTAATGTTTTTATATCATTGTTGCTTTCCTGTGTAGGCAACGAACAATGATGTAAAGACATTGCCAAGATGATGCATTCTACCCATTGAGTCCTCAAGGATGACTTATAATTGAGTGTAGTAGAAAGTTACTTTATCTGGTACGACCATCATAAAAATGTTGTCATTATATTTTCGTTTATATTTTCTGCACACTGCCGTTGACGTTGGTTATCGGGACCCATTAAATTGACGGTTAACTAACCAAAAATGGCTGATAGTTTGTTTTTTTTTTCAGAGATAAATTAACAATTTTAAGAGATTATATATTTTATTAAGTAATTAGTTCAGGTGCCATCTATGTAATTATAAAGCATTGAACTCATACTGAATGTTTGGGTTCAGCTCACTTAGAGTCGACCATCTGGACATTGATGTCAAAATGGCCAAATTTCCAGCAGCAAATATTTCTCACAATGCATGGATATTTAACCCTTTATCCAACGCAGACGATATCAAAATTTATTATTTTAAATATCATTTTTTGAAATTTTTCAAAAAATTTCAACAAAACCATATCATGTGACCCTTCATTGGAACGAGCTCAATGAGTTCGTTCCAGTGAGAAGTCGCATATGGTTTTGTTGAAATATATTGAAAAATTTAATTTTTCAACTGCTCAATTTGCATATTACGCGGGCAGATGCGGACCATTCGTTGGGTAAAGAGTTAACCAAATATACACCCCGCGGGAATCCCAGGATAGTTGGGCAGTTCTTGTTTACTATGGTAAACAAGCACCTTTTCACTGGTAAATAGGACCCAGTCACTAATGCTTGGGGTGCAAGTCCTCTAAAATAGGCAACATGGGGCATAAACGACTGACGGAACATAACTTTATCTCCATGTTGTGGCCATGATTAGCCATTGTGCAGAAATGTGGACCTTAAGTACCATCGGAGAGCTCAGTCAAATGAGATATAATTGGTGAAATTCCTAGTAAAACGGGAGAAAAACTCCAGCCAGTATAATGCATATCTTGGCAATGTCTTTACACCATTGTTGGTTGCTAGAACGTAAACCAACAGTGATATAAAAATATTCCAAGTCATCTGCTGTGTACGGTAGTAATTAGTAATAAACATAAAGGGGGCGTGGAGGCTCAGTAGGTAGAGGTGCAGGCTGCACGCCGAGAGGTCCTCGGTTCAAATCCCACCTGCGGTAACCGCGTTGTGTCCTTGGTCAAGACACTTCATGTCCATTGCCCATGTGGGGGTACGATGACGCTGTGTACTAAGGCGTACTGCACGTCGATGGTACGCATGTCTAAAACCAATCTAACCCTGCCTGTGCTGCAGTGCGGAGTTACGATATTGGGGAGCTGGCAGCTGCTCGTCGTTGCTCGGTGGTTCTCTCCGGGTACTCCGGCTTCCTCCACCCATAAAACTGTCACGGGCATGATTAGCCATTGTGCATAAATATGTGACCTTGAACATCATTAAAATAAATAAAACATAAACCTTGACTCTAAGGGTTGAAGGTCCCTACCGGGCACTCAAATTGTCCTCGCAGAAAACACTTAGTCCTTCAGACGCGTGTGTGTAAAACACTTCAGGTCGACATGAAATAGAAGAATCGTTCAGACTATCATGACCTTTCTCATTTAACTGAGTTAACAGTAAATGCGTCAAAACCCATCCCGTCGAGGAACTCAGGGAGTAACACTTCTCAGCTGGTAAAACAGCTCTTGTGTAGCATAACATGTCGCTTGGGGTTGAAGTTCTGAAAACGGGGAACATAACTGTAAAACTGTCGTGAACTCAAATGACCTGAACACGAAATGGCCGATGCGGTTAACTCCAGCACTGAGGTAGTGCATCTGAATATTCTCCAACCATTTCTTGAAACTGTTTTACTGGGTATGTTAAAAATTATACCTGGTTTGACAAGCTCTCGGGATTTGACGAGCTCTAAGATCTGTCAAAAATGTATATTTGGTTGAATATCCACGCTTTGTGAGAAATATTTGCTGCTGAAAATTTGGCTATTTTGACAGCAAACATTCCGTGTGCGTTCAGCACTTCATTATTAGATGACACCTGAACTCATTACTTTATAACAAAATATATGTAATCCCTTGGAATTGTTAATTTGTTTTGATTTCTGAGATAAATTATCAGCCATTTTTGTTTAGAAACCATCACCTGAATTGGACCAGATAACACACCTGCAGCAGTGTGCAGAAAAAAAATAGAAACTTATGGATATCACAACATGAAACTTGTGTGATGCTCGTATCAGATGAAGTAACCTTCATATACACTAAATTATAATAACCTAATTACAATATTTAGTCCGATGGTTGAAATAATTATTTAGGGCTGTTGGTCAACAGTTCATGACCTTGTCCATTCACGTTCCTCAAGTCTCCAGTTGAAAGTCTTGCACTCACCAATAATCAGTTGGTTTGGCCCTTGTAGAGGTGCTTTCTTAAAGACCAATGGTAATTGGAATTCAACCCTGAACTCCGTTTGGCTCATGAAGTTGCAGAGGGTTGGGAAGGCGCAAACTGTTGCTTCCATCGGTTCTGCACTTGACCTAACAATAATTTTGATATGGTTTAAATTTCCCTTTATATAACGTGTCTGACAAACGGGCCAAGCGCTGCCAAAAAAAACAAATCGTTGCTTGTGATCCTCTACAATGGGAAGGGTAGGGGAGATGTTTTGGAAGCCATGTGAAATTTGTTATATAGGAAAATAGTGTATCGTCTATTTGTAAAGGGTTAATTGATTGATCATCTTCAGCTGAACCTGAATATTTGTGCAGTACGGCCGCCGTGGACTGGTATACCTTGTGCTTCATTAATTAAAATTTTGCTGATTATTTTAACTGTTAAATGCATGCACTTTACCCTTTACCCAACGTAACGGCCAAAACCGGCCACGCTATTCACGAAAATCGTCAATTAATTTTAATTATTTTTTCATTTTTTTGTCTCAAAAACATAGGTTATGACCCCTCGTTGGAACGAGCTCGTTGAGCTCGTTCCAACGAGGGGTCATAACCTATGTTTTTGAGACAAAAAATGAAAAAAAAAATAGTCATTCAAGAATTTTTTTTGCAAGTGTCGTATGCTTTTCATGTTAGGTAAAGGGTTAACTGCCCGCGGATTACGATCTGTCCATGGCGGCTGTACTGTACAAATATTCAGATATATCCCGACATAATTTATGTATTTCCGGTTTCATGATGGTCTTGCTCTAATTTTTGAATTAACATTTCCATTACCCGCGGGAACCCCGGGAAGTGACGCAGTGCCTGTTTACTGCGGTCACGTAAACAGGCTCTGTTTTACTGGTAAAATAGGACCCACTCGCCAATGCTTGGGAGGTACAAACCCTCTCTAAAATGGGCAACATGGCTTATTAACGCTCACCGCTGGTCTTGAGTTGATACTCATGTTGTGGTCATGATTGGCCTTTGTGCAAAAATATGTGACCTTAAACACCAATAAATAAATAATATAATTAACATTTCCATTATCGCGAGTAGTCTGCAGTTCGCTTTCAAAACTGACAACCCAGATGGTATCGTCTTACAATAGCAAGTGTAATGCTGTTCTGTATTGGAAACTGAATACCAAAATACCGCGGTATATTCCCCGTGGGAACCCCGGGAAGTAAGCAGCACTTGTTTACTGTGTGGTAAACCAGTTCCGCTTTACTAGTAAAATAGGACCCAGTCACCAATGCTTGGGGTGAAAGTCCTCTAAAATGGGCAACATGTTGATCAACGATTGACTACACTTGACTTCATCTCCATGTTGTGTCACGATTAGCCATGGTGCATAAATATGTGACGTTAACCACCAACAAACAAACAAACAAACCGCGGTATATCGAAAGACTATGCAGATATTGGAACATACGTACCATAATCATCGGGATTTGAGCCATCAGTCGGAACAAATCAGCATGCCTTCATCATACAAGTGAATAACCCTTTACCCAACGCAGACGATATTATTTTTTTTCTTTAAACATCAGTTTATCGAATTATTTAATTTCAACAAAAACATATCAAGTGACCGCTCATTGGAACGAGCTCGTCGAGCTCGTTCCAATGCGGGGTCACTTGATATGGTTTTGCTGAAATTTTTTGAATAACATTTGCTCAACTGCACTGTGTGTATTATCCGGGAAGACATATTGAAAATTGAATTGTGGGCAAATAATGAATAATCCGATATTTTTGCAATTTCATCGGCATTCAATCGATACTGGTTTGAATAACTGTATGGGTTTATAGATATACCGCGCAGTCCAAAGTACGTGTAAGGTGAAATGGGCGAATCCATTACACATTTATAGGGAGGTACACTAATTTAACTCGAAGCTATTAATTATACCTGAAACTCCTCTACAATTATCCGCCCGTCCACAGTCAGATATTTTGGTCACTCACTTAGGCACATAACTGAAAAGGTTAAGTACAAAAATGAATTGAAAAATATTAACCCTTTCGACTGGAATGCATTGCATTCTGCGTGGAAGTATTGTTCGAGTTGTCTAGGAACAAGAAACGGTAGTGGGATTGTTAATTTAATCCTACCGAGCCTTCCCATTTATTACTGGACCTCTCTATACTTTCAGTAGGGATTCGGCCATCCTTTATATACAGAGTCCAAAAAACAAAGTATAATAGAAAAAAATGTGCAAAATAGCATAAAGGCTGGAATATAATAGTTCTAATGTTGCATGTTTGTGAACAAGTCGTGCAAAGAGTTTAATGACATGTAATTGTCCCATCAACCAAGTACAATTTTGCTACATATTTCAAAATAGCACGTGCTACCTGAGAATGTCAAATTAAATGGGTGACCGACGATTTTCGTTGTTCTAGAGAGCCCGGTTAACTGAGAAAACATGCCAGTTTTTGTCTTCCGACATTCTAAAAATTCCATGGATTACCAAAATCGGTGATTGTGTGCCATTGGTATGCATGAGGCTGGGATACCTCCAGATGAGCTCGCTGCTGAGTTCGGAGTCACTGCGACCACCATTTACCGTCTCACTGGAAGATAGAGAACCACTGGATCTGCTGCCGACCAACCGCGTTTAGGTCGACGAAGAGTTACGGCCCCTGTACAAGAGGGCAAGTAAGAGGGCAAGTAAGAGGGCAAGTAAGAGGGCAAGTAAGAGGGCAAGTAAGAGGGCAAGTAAGAGGGCAAGTAAGAGGGCAAGTAAGAGGGCAAGTAAGAGGGCAAGTAAGAGGGCAAGTAAGAGGGCAAGTAAGAGGGCAAGTAAGAGGGCAAGTAAGAGGGCAAGTAAGAGGGCAAGTAAGAGGGCAAGTAAGAGGGCAAGTAAGAGGGCAAGTAAGAGGGCAAGTAAGAGGGCAAGTAAGAGGGCAAGTAAGAGGGCAAGTAAGAGGGCAAGTAAGAGGGCAAGTAAGAGGGCAAGTAAGAGGGCAAGTAAGAGGGCAAGTAAGAGGGCAAGTAAGAGGGCAAGTAAGAGGGCAAGTAAGAGGGCAAGTAAGAGGGCAAGTAAGAGGGCAAGTAAGAGGGCAAGTAAGAGGGCAAGTAAGAGGGCAAGTAAGAGGGCAAGTAAGAGGGCAAGTAAGAGGGCAAGTAAGAGGGCAAGTAAGAGGGCAAGTAAGAGGGCAAGTAAGAGGGCAAGTAAGAGGGCAAGTAAGAGGGCAAGTAAGAGGGCAAGTAAGAGGGCAAGTAAGAGGGCAAGTAAGAGGGCAAGTAAGAGGGCAAGTAAGAGGGCAAGTAAGAGGGCAAGTAAGAGGGCAAGTAAGAGGGCAAGTAAGAGGGCAAGTAAGAGGGCAAGTAAGAGGGCAAGTAAGAGGGCAAGTAAGAGGGCAAGTAAGAGGGCAAGTAAGAGGGCAAGTAAGAGGGCAAGTAAGAGGGCAAGTAAGAGGGCAAGTAAGAGGGCAAGTAAGAGGGCAAGTAAGAGGGCAAGTAAGAGGGCAAGTAAGAGGGCAAGTAAGAGGGCAAGTAAGAGGGCAAGTAAGAGGGCAAGTAAGAGGGCAAGTAAGAGGGCAAGTAAGAGGGCAAGTAAGAGGGCAAGTAAGAGGGCAAGTAAGAGGGCAAGTAAGAGGGCAAGTAAGAGGGCAAGTAAGAGGGCAAGTAAGAGGGCAAGTAAGAGGGCAAGTAAGAGGGCAAGTAAGAGGGCAAGTAAGAGGGCAAGTAAGAGGGCAAGTAAGAGGGCAAGTAAGAGGGCAAGTAAGAGGGCAAGTAAGAGGGCAAGTAAGAGGGCAAGTAAGAGGGCAAGTAAGAGGGCAAGTAAGAGGGCAAGTAAGAGGGCAAGTAAGAGGGCAAGTAAGAGGGCAAGTAAGAGGGCAAGTAAGAGGGCAAGTAAGAGGGCAAGTAAGAGGGCAAGTAAGAGGGCAAGTAAGAGGGCAAGTAAGAGGGCAAGTAAGAGGGCAAGTAAGAGGGCAAGTAAGAGGGCAAGTAAGAGGGCAAGTAAGAGGGCAAGTAAGAGGGCAAGTAAGAGGGCAAGTAAGAGGGCAAGTAAGAGGGCAAGTAAGAGGGCAAGTAAGAGGGCAAGTAAGAGGGCAAGTAAGAGGGCAAGTAAGAGGGCAAGTAAGAGGGCAAGTAAGAGGGCAAGTAAGAGGGCAAGTAAGAGGGCAAGTAAGAGGGCAAGTAAGAGGGCAAGTAAGAGGGCAAGTAAGAGGGCAAGTAAGAGGGCAAGTAAGAGGGCAAGTAAGAGGGCAAGTAAGAGGGCAAGTAAGAGGGCAAGTAAGAGGGCAAGTAAGAGGGCAAGTAAGAGGGCAAGTAAGAGGGCAAGTAAGAGGGCAAGTAAGAGGGCAAGTAAGAGGGCAAGTAAGAGGGCAAGTAAGAGGGCAAGTAAGAGGGCAAGTAAGAGGGCAAGTAAGAGGGCAAGTAAGAGGGCAAGTAAGAGGGCAAGTAAGAGGGCAAGTAAGAGGGCAAGTAAGAGGGCAAGTAAGAGGGCAAGTAAGAGGGCAAGTAAGAGGGCAAGTAAGAGGGCAAGTAAGAGGGCAAGTAAGAGGGCAAGTAAGAGGGCAAGTAAGAGGGCAAGTAAGAGGGCAAGTAAGAGGGCAAGTAAGAGGGCAAGTAAGAGGGCAAGTAAGAGGGCAAGTAAGAGGGCAAGTAAGAGGGCAAGTAAGAGGGCAAGTAAGAGGGCAAGTAAGAGGGCAAGTAAGAGGGCAAGTAAGAGGGCAAGTAAGAGGGCAAGTAAGAGGGCAAGTAAGAGGGCAAGTAAGAGGGCAAGTAAGAGGGCAAGTAAGAGGGCAAGTAAGAGGGCAAGTAAGAGGGCAAGTAAGAGGGCAAGTAAGAGGGCAAGTAAGAGGGCAAGTAAGAGGGCAAGTAAGAGGGCAAGTAAGAGGGCAAGTAAGAGGGCAAGTAAGAGGGCAAGTAAGAGGGCAAGTAAGAGGGCAAGTAAGAGGGCAAGTAAGAGGGCAAGTAAGAGGGCAAGTAAGAGGGCAAGTAAGAGGGCAAGTAAGAGGGCAAGTAAGAGGGCAAGTAAGAGGGCAAGTAAGAGGGCAAGTAAGAGGGCAAGTAAGAGGGCAAGTAAGAGGGCAAGTAAGAGGGCAAGTAAGAGGGCAAGTAAGAGGGCAAGTAAGAGGGCAAGTAAGAGGGCAAGTAAGAGGGCAAGTAAGAGGGCAAGTAAGAGGGCAAGTAAGAGGGCAAGTAAGAGGGCAAGTAAGAGGGCAAGTAAGAGGGCAAGTAAGAGGGCAAGTAAGAGGGCAAGTAAGAGGGCAAGTAAGAGGGCAAGTAAGAGGGCAAGTAAGAGGGCAAGTAAGAGGGCACTCTTGGCACTCTTGGCACTCTTGGCACTCTTGGCACTCTTGGCACTCTTGGCACTCTTGGCACTCTTGGCACTCTTGGCACTCTTGGCACTCTTGGCACTCTTGGCACTCTTGGCACTCTTGGCACTCTTGGCACTCTTGGCACTCTTGGCACTCTTGGCACTCTTGGCACTCTTGGCACTCTTGGCACTCTTGGCACTCTTGGCACTCTTGGCACTCTTGGCACTCTTGGCACTCTTGGCACTCTTGGCACTCTTGGCACTCTTGGCACTCTTGGCACTCTTGGCACTCTTGGCACTCTTGGCACTCTTGGCACTCTTGGCACTCTTGGCACTCTTGGCACTCTTGGCACTCTTGGCACTCTTGGCACTCTTGGCACTCTTGGCACTCTTGGCACTCTTGGCACTCTTGGCACTCTTGGCACTCTTGGCACTCTTGGCACTCTTGGCACTCTTGGCACTCTTGGCACTCTTGGCACTCTTGGCACTCTTGGCACTCTTGGCACTCTTGGCACTCTTGGCACTCTTGGCACTCTTGGCACTCTTGGCACTCTTGGCACTCTTGGCACTCTTGGCACTCTTGGCACTCTTGGCACTCTTGGCACTCTTGGCACTCTTGGCACTCTTGGCACTCTTGGCACTCTTGGCACTCTTGGCACTCTTGGCACTCTTGGCACTCTTGGCACTCTTGGCACTCTTGGCACTCTTGGCACTCTTGGCACTCTTGGCACTCTTGGCACTCTTGGCACTCTTGGCACTCTTGGCACTCTTGGCACTCTTGGCACTCTTGGCACTCTTGGCACTCTTGGCACTCTTGGCACTCTTGGCACTCTTGGCACTCTTGGCACTCTTGGCACTCTTGGCACTCTTGGCACTCTTGGCACTCTTGGCACTCTTGGCACTCTTGGCACTCTTGGCACTCTTGGCACTCTTGGCACTCTTGGCACTCTTGGCACTCTTGGCACTCTTGGCACTCTTGGCACTCTTGGCACTCTTGGCACTCTTGGCACTCTTGGCACTCTTGGCACTCTTGGCACTCTTGGCACTCTTGGCACTCTTGGCACTCTTGGCACTCTTGGCACTCTTGGCACTCTTGGCACTCTTGGCACTCTTGGCACTCTTGGCACTCTTGGCACTCTTGGCACTCTTGGCACTCTTGGCACTCTTGGCACTCTTGGCACTCTTGGCACTCTTGGCACTCTTGGCACTCTTGGCACTCTTGGCACTCTTGGCACTCTTGGCACTCTTGGCACTCTTGGCACTCTTGGCACTCTTGGCACTCTTGGCACTCTTGGCACTCTTGGCACTCTTGGCACTCTTGGCACTCTTGGCACTCTTGGCACTCTTGGCACTCTTGGCACTCTTGGCACTCTTGGCACTCTTGGCACTCTTGGCACTCTTGGCACTCTTGGCACTCTTGGCACTCTTGGCACTCTTGGCACTCTTGGCACTCTTGGCACTCTTGGCACTCTTGGCACTCTTGGCACTCTTGGCACTCTTGGCACTCTTGGCACTCTTGGCACTCTTGGCACTCTTGGCACTCTTGGCACTCTTGGCACTCTTGGCACTCTTGGCACTCTTGGCACTCTTGGCACTCTTGGCACTCTTGGCACTCTTGGCACTCTTGGCACTCTTGGCACTCTTGGCACTCTTGGCACTCTTGGCACTCTTGGCACTCTTGGCACTCTTGGCACTCTTGGCACTCTTGGCACTCTTGGCACTCTTGGCACTCTTGGCACTCTTGGCACTCTTGGCACTCTTGGCACTCTTGGCACTCTTGGCACTCTTGGCACTCTTGGCACTCTTGGCACTCTTGGCACTCTTGGCACTCTTGGCACTCTTGGCACTCTTGGCACTCTTGGCACTCTTGGCACTCTTGGCACTCTTGGCACTCTTGGCACTCTTGGCACTCTTGGCACTCTTGGCACTCTTGGCACTCTTGGCACTCTTGGCACTCTTGGCACTCTTGGCACTCTTGGCACTCTTGGCACTCTTGGCACTCTTGGCACTCTTGGCACTCTTGGCACTCTTGGCACTCTTGGCACTCTTGGCACTCTTGGCACTCTTGGCACTCTTGGCACTCTTGGCACTCTTGGCACTCTTGGCACTCTTGGCACTCTTGGCACTCTTGGCACTCTTGGCACTCTTGGCACTCTTGGCACTCTTGGCACTCTTGGCACTCTTGGCACTCTTGGCACTCTTGGCACTCTTGGCACTCTTGGCACTCTTGGCACTCTTGGCACTCTTGGCACTCTTGGCACTCTTGGCACTCTTGGCACTCTTGGCACTCTTGGCACTCTTGGCACTCTTGGCACTCTTGGCACTCTTGGCACTCTTGGCACTCTTGGCACTCTTGGCACTCTTGGCACTCTTGGCACTCTTGGCACTCTTGGCACTCTTGGCACTCTTGGCACTCTTGGCACTCTTGGCACTCTTGGCACTCTTGGCACTCTTGGCACTCTTGGCACTCTTGGCACTCTTGGCACTCTTGGCACTCTTGGCACTCTTGGCACTCTTGGCACTCTTGGCACTCTTGGCACTCTTGGCACTCTTGGCACTCTTGGCACTCTTGGCACTCTTGGCACTCTTGGCACTCTTGGCACTCTTGGCACTCTTGGCACTCTTGGCACTCTTGGCACTCTTGGCACTCTTGGCACTCTTGGCACTCTTGGCACTCTTGGCACTCTTGGCACTCTTGGCACTCTTGGCACTCTTGGCACTCTTGGCACTCTTGGCACTCTTGGCACTCTTGGCACTCTTGGCACTCTTGGCACTCTTGGCACTCTTGGCACTCTTGGCACTCTTGGCACTCTTGGCACTCTTGGCACTCTTGGCACTCTTGGCACTCTTGGCACTCTTGGCACCGCCGACGTCAACACATTGTTAAATGAAAGTGTCAATGACACTGAAGCTGAACTTGAACTTGGTAAGTTATAAGTGAAATGGCAAAATTGAAGCAGGGTGTGCCAATGGGAAATATTGAGGTCTGACTAAACGAAGTTCTAAAAACGTTGCCAGCGGCCCCATTTTTTGGACGGGAATGTTAGAAAATCGATAGCTGCCATCTGGTGCATCTAGAGGTCACCCAAAACAAGCATCTCAAGTTTCAAACCGATCTGATCATAAATGTGCCCTGTAGGGTGTGCCAAATGGAAATATTGAGGTCTGACTAAACTTAGTTCTAAGAACGTTGGCCGCGGCAACACCTTTTGTTGGAATTTTTAGAAAATCGATAGCTCCCGTTTAGAGCTCACCCCAAACAAGCATACCAAGTTTCAAAGTGATCCAGTAAGTGAATGTGCCCTGCAGGGTGTGCCAAGGGGAAATTTTGATGCATAACTGCACTAAGTTCATCAAAGGTCGTTGCCAGCGGCAAAGTGTCTTGGCAGATATCGAAGAAAATCGATAGCTCCCATCTTGAGGTAACCCCAAACAAGCATACCAAGTTTCAAACCGATCTGATATTTATTTATTTATTTATTTATTGGTGGTCAAGGTCACATACTTTTGCACAATGGCGGATCAGGACCACAACATGGAGATAAAGTCAAGGTCAGTCAATCGCTTATACCCCATGTTGCCTATTTTAGAGGACTCGCACCCCATGCATTAGTGACTGGGTCCTATTTTACCAGTGAAAAAGAGCTTGTGTACCCCAGTAAACAAGCACTGCTTCACTGGGATCTGATCATAAATGTGCCCTGTTCGGCGTGCCAAAAGAATATATTGATGCCAGACTAAACCAAGTTCAAAGGTGGTTGGCCGCGGCAACATTTTTTGACGGAAATTGAAAATCTAGAGGTCCCATCTTGAGGTCAACCCAAACAAGCATACCATGTTTCAAAGCGATCTGATCAAAAATGTGACCTGTGAGGTGTGCCAAAGAAAATTCTGGACGTACGTACGTCGAGCGTATCGAATCTTCAACCATTCACCTAACATGAAAAACAGACGACACTTGCAAGCAAAATTCTTTAATAACTAATTTTTTTCATTTTTTGTCTCAAAAACATGGGTTATGACCCTCGTTGGAACGAACTCGTTTCAACGAGAGGTCATAACCTATGTTTTTGAGACGAAAAGTGAAAAAATAAAAACTTGCGATTTTTGAGAATAAAGCTGGTCGGTTTTGACCGTTACTTTGGTTAAAGGGTTAATCGGCGTGGAATACTGTCCATGACCTTCCAAATTTCTCTCACTGTGATGTCTCATTTCTCTAAGCACACGGCAGTGAAGTGGTCAACAGCCAGAAAATATTCACCTATTTAAGGATGTATGCCCGATCCAATAGAGGAATGCAGAATGTCACTATATGAGATATTCGTATACCCACGCGTATAATGGGGGGGGGGGGGGGGGGGGGGGGGGCTTAACTTGTTTTGGACAGTATATTTTAAAAAAGCAGTGTTAAAAAAATGGTTTTGACTTGTTTTGGACAGTATATTTTAAAAAAGCAGTGTTAAAAAAATGGTTTTGACAATTTTTCTAGGGGCTAAAAGCACATTTACCGCTAGTCGTCTTATCGCAACACCAACACAAGTCTAAAGCACGATTCAGTATAGAAGTTTTCATTCTATCTAATGTCGAGAGCTCCCACCCAAGGCATCGATTGCCTGTAGCAATTCTCAGCCAGAACCCGTCTATCATAGCGAACAAATGTTTAATTTCCGATATGTTATAACACTTGGAGTAGATTTTACCTTCACTCTGCAGTTATGGGGTTTGCAGTAATTGGAGACCTATCCTGATCCAGGGGTCAGTTGAGGGATTATGAAGGATTGCAATGTCGACATTGTTAAGGTTTAACTGGTAGAGTGCTGGAAACCCATATTTGGGCTTTTTTCTGAAGTGCAGGTACCGCAACTTAATGGCTTCATATTCAGTGGATGTGCTTCATATTTTTAAATTAAAATAATTTAGTCAGAGGATTTGCTTTGGTACAATTTATGGGAGAGTGCCAAGTGGCACTCTCCCATAAATTGTAACAAGGCTAAGAGACGTAGACTAATGCGGATGGCCAAAATAATTTAGCACTCTACCAGTTAACATTTTCAACAACCATTCAATTTGTCCATCGAGTGTGTACATTGTGAGGGGAGGGAACAGTAGTGTGCGTGGAGAGTTCAGGGAGGTTAATGGCTAGTCACTATGTCCCGGGAACATGCATTGTAGGGGTAGTTCACAAGTGGGGTGGCGAGTAAATCGGGCCAATTACGATTAATTATTTTCTCTGAGAGTCTTTACCAGCTGAGCCACTCACAAAATTTAATGGCATAGTCACACCCCGAAACCCGAACTCTGTCTCTCGATAGGCATGGGCTTGTCCCACCGATAGTCAAAAGTTAGGATTTGAGGGCAAGCTTAACAGATTTGGCCAGATTTGGCAAATGGAACAGAACGTTGAAGGCACGAGAGGGAATAGGATTGAGTGGGATTGTCACGTTTTTTCATTTGCCTCAAAAATAACTTATGACAACTCATTGGAACGAGCTCAGTGAAGGGGTACATAAGCCATGTTCGCAACAAAAATTACAATCTAATCCTATTTGCTGTTATGGCTGAGAGTCTGAAAGGGACGCGATGCAGGCAATGCGTGATGCTGCTAATTTCGCTTTTCAGTTCGAAAACTTTCTGCAAATTGGAGCCTCCCAAAAATGAATTTTTACAGCAGCTAAATCAAAGTGCCAGTTCGCAAACAAACACCGAAAGTAATTTGGACAACGAACAGTTACGTACATAAAATTATATTCAGTGATTGTTTGCTCATATATCCCCACAGAGATCATGTTTCAATTTAAACAATCGATTAACTTTCATTCTGTTTTACAGCATGGTAGGAATTAGAGGCACCACGCCGCGTGATGTTGCAAAAATGACAAAGTGTGATTGAACTGTTACCAATTTTCGGTGGTCAGTATTACATCATCTATTTATTTATTGATGTTTAAGGTCACATATTTATGCACAATGGCTAATCATGACCGTGACAGTTTTGCGGATGGAGGAAGCCGGAGTACCCGGAGAGAACCACCGAGCAACGGCGAGCAACTGTCAGCTCCCCAACATACGAACTCCACCCAAACGGGGTTAGCAATGGTTGAAGGCAAGTGCACCATCGACGTGCATGACGCCTTAGTACACAACGCCAACGTGCCCCCACGCGGGCAATGGAATTATTACTTATTCTTCAAATAATATTGATTAGAGCCGGGCGTTTGTTGTATTTTAAACTATTATCACTATCGGGTTTGGTGGATTTATAGGAATACTGATAATGCGGATTTCAGATCACTAGTTTCAAAGTTGTTGACTGTCCGACAGATTATGGGCAACATACGGGTACGCTGATTAATTCTATTACAAATAAACAGCTTGTATCGGATTATTCCAGGATGTTCGTCTGTTGCCCAAATTGGATCGTACAGTCGACAACTTGACGGTGTATAACATTTTCTCGAGAGGTGGCTTTAAACGTACGACGATAGGATGTCAAAGGGGTTGGGGGATGACAGAAATGAATATTTAAGTTCTTGCTCGCGGCTTCAAGATTGAATCGTCCTGTTAACTTAATGAACTTCACCAGAATGTTTCAATTGACCGGGTTTTCCTTTCCAGGGATCATCCGCTGGGTTTTTAAAGTAAATGTCGCGATTTGTGTACATAGCACTAAGGGGATATGTAACAGTTTCGTAAGACAAAGGGCAACACACTTCTCTGGAAAGTGTTATTTTTAGGGTTTAACGACACATCAACGGCCAGGGTCATATGTCGGTGACAATTTTACGGGTGGAGAAAGCCAGAGTATCCGGAGAGAACCACCGAGCAACGACGAGCAGCTGTCAGCTATCCAGCATCGTAACTCTGAACTCTGCACCGCGGCACAGGCAGGGTTAGATTGGTTGAAGACATGCGCACCTTAGACGTGCAGTACACCTTAGTACACAGCGTCATCGTGCCCCCATGTAGGCAATCGGGGTTAAGTGCCTTGCCCAAGGACAACACAGGAACGCGAATCAGTCGCTGAAATCGTCACCCATTCAACTACTAACCGCGCTCGACGTTGCTTAACTTCGGTGATCTGACGAGAACCGGTTACCGCGACTGGAAAGTGTTGGCAGTGTTTTCAAATGTTTCACCGTTTAACCATTTACCAAACAGGAAAAGCAAACAACACTTGCAACAGACAAAAAAAAATCGGGAATATCATTTTTGAAAATTTTTTGCTTCAAAAACATAGGTTATTACCTCTCGTTGGAACGAGCTCGACTAGCTCGTTCCAACGAGGGGTCAAAACCTATGTTTTGGGGACAAAAAATGAAATTAAAATTAATTTGTGATTTTTGAGAATAGCACTGGCCAGGTTTGGCCGTTACGTTGGGTAAAGAGTTAGACAAGTTTGGATTCATTTTGTTCATTACCAAGGACATTGATAACCATGTTTTGGTGAATGGTTCCTCTTACTTTTTGTACTATGCTTTTGTCAGCTCGGTGGGTTAGAAATCTTTCTCGATATATTACTAGTAGAGTGGGCAGTGAGAACCTGGAAATTATATCAAACAGCAAACCAAAAACACAGAAAACAGTTTATTAATACATATGAAAATTTAATGAAGTCTTTGATATCAAATTGGTAAAATGCAAGAATATTCCTTTCAATTCCAGGCTGTTGTGTGTGATCATCAAACTGAATACTAAGATAAAACGCAGGAGGGTGGAGTACGGTAAACTGGAACCAACGAACCGAGATGATGAAAATCACCCAAGGGAAGTAGTTCATGTCCCCCGAACTATATGCGAACTATATGCGAACTATACGCGAGTTTTTGGGTCGAAGCATTTGATTCACACATGACCTAACAGGCTCGTAACGTCCAAATAGAAGCGTGCTCGCATCTTATGCGTAATCAAGATGCCAAACGTAGTATAGCTTGAGCATTATCTGGGCTTAATTGTGCGTTGGAATTGCGCGCAATTGCCCTATCCAATTACACCCAATGCAAGGCAGGTTCTCCTGGTTACTCATAGCAAACACAGGCAATGTTTCTGCCTATGGACCTCCGGGTTACCCGGAGGTCCATTGGCTGAAACATTGCTTGTGCACAGGCCACATGTACAGGATTTGATAGCCTTACTGTAGTCATAACGCGTAGAATAACGCGCAGATCAACGTGCTATTTGTGCGCATTTCATGACAGGACTTCTAGTTTTAACTGTAGTATAGCTTGAGCATTTCCCTATGTCCATTGTATCGCGGTTTTTTTATAGACACAGCAATCGTATGTCATAAGCAAACGATCAGGGGTCAATACTATAAAACTTTTCAACTGTATTTTCTATAGTTGTATTTTCTAGTTTGGACAGTTAGTTGAAAAATGACCATCTTTTTTTAAAAATGCTAATGGTTCATTTTAGTTATATTAATAGGTAAAAATACAACTGTAGAAAGTACACCTGAAGGTTTCATAGTATTGGCTCCAGATCAATTTCGGATTTTTTTATTTATTTGGATTTAACGACACGTCCGACAGCCAGAGTCACCTAGTGTTGGACAGTTTTCGGGTGGGGGAATCCGGGATACCCGGAGAGAACCACAGAGCAGCATTTCGGATTTGAAGATCGGTTTTGTATCAAACCTTACAGTGACCTCTGCCGAATTAATCCAATCTGAAAAAGGTCACCTGCCACTTATGAACGTCTGTACCTTCTCTAGAGAATTAAATTACGAACGTTACACAATATACTGATGTTTTTTCTGCAGCATTTCATCAGAATGGAGTAACAGAACTACAGGTATGCTTTCAGAAAAAAATAGACATTCTGAGCATATAAAACTCCGGTTTAGACCTGTATAAATAACTGGGCATATCGGACACATTACTGGGCATGTGGGACACATTACTGGGTTGGTATTATTTATTGGTGTTTAAGGTCACATTTTTGCACAATGGCTAATCATGACCACAACTTGACTATCAACTCAAGACCAGGGGTGAGCGTTAATAACCCATGTTGCTCATTTTAGAGAGGGTTTGCACCTCCCAAGCATTGGTGTCTGGGTCCTATGTTTCCAGTAATAGAGAGCCTGTTTACTGGGTTGGTATAAATGGTTATTTCCAACCCTGACTCTATTGCAAGTAACTATAATTACACCATGGTTCTTTTGTCTTTTCGGGATAAGTAAACAACTTGAAATACCCTACAGAACAAGAGACCAAGTATTCAAAACCCACCGAGTACTGAGTGTACCGGAGTCGTTTTATTGATTGCACAAAACACAGGGTGTAAGTCCGTTACCAACCTAGCTGCCGGTATTCATGAATTTGAAAAACCTGCAAGCGTGCTGTAGCAACTCTCCGCTATGCGGTTTTCGACGGCGCGCATCACACGCTGTTAGGTTGTTCAAATCCATGAATTCCTCCAGCTCGGTTGGTAACCATCACATTATTGGTAGAACAACAAGATAGTTGATCGCCGTTGTTCGGTGGTTCTCTCCGGATACTCTGGCTTCCTCCACTCAATACTGTCAGACACGACTATTCGCTATTGAAAGTATCGTTAAACCTAAATAAAATAAATTGGGTACACCTGACAAATGTCCTTTCGTGCTCATCTTGCTGAATATCAACGTCTAGTGGCAGAGTTAAAATTAGATTTCACAAGATTTCGAAAATATTTTATATGAACCGGACGCTGGTTAAGGAATTCAAATGTGGTTGGTCAGAACAATGCAAAATACGCAACTGAGAAAATCAGTTTGAGTGGAACAAGTAGTTATAACCCTGAGTATTGGTAATATTACATTAAAATATTGTAACATAATTTAGAGGTTTCATTTCTACACTCTAAAATCAATTGGGCTACATTTCAACTCAAAATCAACTGGGTTGAGTGAATATGAACCCAACTGGGTTCATATTCACCCAACCCAGTTGATTTGGGTTGATTTTTAACCAAACTGATTTTAGAGTAATATTTCTCTAGCTCAAGATGGCACCTGAATTGTAACAACTGTAACCTAAAATGACTTGTAATTGGAATCGATTACATACAAATGTTCTTGCAATCTTTCGGCTTGTTTATGTGATGAGAAATACTCCGAGTAAATATACTAAATAAAAAATATTGTACATTGGATATTAAATTAAAAACATGATACACCATAACGTCATTAAATAGGATGGCTGTTCAGTAAAAGTGTGGGGAAGACCAATCAATATTGTCAACGTGCAGCCCCGAGGCTGCATTTTTAAAATATTAATTGGTCTACCCTAGATAATGAATATGGATTCTACTAATTGCTGCCATTCATATGGCATGGAAGATACCAGCAGGGTTCGAAGGGTTAAAATTTTACACCAAATTATTTTTCTTATAATTTCCAAAGTAACAAGTGCCTTATCCGTCTAATTCGTTTTTGAGGGCGTTCTGGGAGAAAAATCCCCCAGAACATGAGTCAAAATGAGAAAAAGACATAACCCGAATGGTCGGGAACTAAAGTGCAAGGCGCAGTTAACCTGGTGAACTCAATTACTGGATAGAACAGTCTATCATTGTCCAACTCCCGCCAGACGTAGTCAATTACAGATTTTACAAAACAGCATGTGCATGTATATTTGTAATCTGGGAGGAGGCACATCTGAATAAGCTATCTAATTGCCGGATGGGATGGGTAGTATTTTGTGTTACTTTGTTAAGTGTAAGAAATACAATTTGGTATAAAATTTTAATTTCTTCGAAACTTACCAAAGTAACAAGTGCCGAATGAACAATAAGGTGATGGGTGTAGTCCTATATATACTACTCAAAGTTTGCTGGACACCAATAATATCCAACTTCCTGTTTTACGTTTTAGTTGAAATATTGTATTGAAAAGTGTATATATTTTTTATTTAATTATATCTTTAATGATTTAAGTACAGAAATTAAGATTTTATTTGTGTTTGACATTACTTTTTAGTTTTTGAATACGATTACCATGGAAGATAGATATCTGCAAAAGAGGAATTTTTTTCAGTTTGGCAAAAGGTTGACGGAGCGAACTGGTATGGGTTCAATATCGAGTATGAGACCCATTACTGATAATTGCAGCTTAACAACGCCTTCTCATACGCCCAATCAGGTTCCCTTTGTGGGATGTTGTTCCATTCTTGGACCAGCATGGCACCAAGCTCCAGGACACTTCTTGGCTGGACTGGACGGGCTGAAATTGCAAGCTGTAACTCATTCCAGACATGTTCAATTAGATTGAGGTCAGGCGATCTTGCAGGCCAGTCCATACGCTCAATCCCCTCCCTCTGTCGGTACTCCCCGACAGCATGGGCAACATGAGGACGGGCATTACCGTCCATCAGAATGAATCTATCACCCACTGCACCTGCATACAATCTGACGTGGACATCCAGGATATCATCAATATACCGTTGTGCAGTCAGTGTACCACGTTCAAGGACACAGAGCTCTGTAGTCCATCCCTGCTGATGCCGCCCCAGACCAAGATTGACCCTCCACCATAGCGGTCATGCTCAGCAATGTTGGCTGCATGGAATCGCTCTCCTGGTCTTCTACATACCCCAGAACACCTATCTGTGGTCTGGGCAGTACACTGGCTTCCTGTCCTTTTTTTACGGATGAGTCAATCTTCTTTGGTCCATCCAACGTGGTCCATGGCCCATTCATATCGTGCCTGGCGGTGGTTCTGGGACAGCGGAATGCGAATGTTTGAAACTGACATAACTACCAGAAAGTGAAAAAACCCACTAGTATTATAAGCTAAGCTAGTGGAGAGCCGTCCGTGTGCTGAAATGACCACCACTCTTGAAAAACCTCTTTCCCCAGGACCTGATAACTGCCTCTGGTTGATATACACCATTACTTGTTCCTCTGACCAACAGCGACGAATATTAAGATTCCGAGGATTCATTGTTGCTCCTCCGCTAACAGAACCCGATCCTGGTTTGTCGAGTTCCGTGGAATTCCCTGCATCAGCCGCGAGACGTTTAAATGAATAATTAAATCTAACGAGTTCTGTCTTCATCTTTGAAGCAGCTAAAGATAGGGCGGAGATAAAGCCTACCAAGGGGACAGATCCGTGATGGAGACGCAAACACCGATGAATGGCAGGAATTCCCGGTGAAACATGAATAGTCCGAGAAGTGTATTGCGAAAGCACCGAGAATCCAGGGTTTCAGAAGAGGAACTCGGAACAAATTTTGGCGAGTGGTAATTTCCATGCCCAGGTGAGAACTTTCGGCCAGGATTATGTTCAACTTCTAACTGGACTGCAAATCCAAAGACTGAATCAGCTGCAGAAGACGAGCATCGTTCTCCAGAAGAGACCAGAAGTCACCCACGAATGCGCCCTGTGATATGACATCACAAAAATCATTCGATGGGTGAAATCCCAAGGGGCTAAGTTTAGGCAGACATACATTACCTAGAATTATAAGTAACGCTCGGAACGAAAATCTAAGATATCTGCTGGAATGAGGATGTATCGGGATGAGGATGTGAGCATCCTTAAGGTCTATACTGGTCGTACATAAAGTCGTTCTCGTGAATGGTACTCTTTACAGATCTGAACATTTCCATGCTGAATTTCGGAACTTTGGTGGGATACATTCAAGTGGCTCAAATCTATACGGGGCCGAGTTGGCCATTCTTCATCGGAACAAGAATGTCTGTTGTAGAACCCTGGTTGCCTAAATTATGAACGACCTCCATCACTTCCTTGTCTAGGAGCGGAGCTATCGGAGTCGAGAAGTGACCCTCCTCGCCAGATCTGACGGGATGGTAGTAGGAATTGGACTGCGAATAAGAGGAGGTACCTAAATAAATGAAATGAGAGGCCCGAACTGTACTGGATGAAGAATTCAAGTGTCTGCTGATATGATGGTAGAACATTGAAAACAATTCTCAATCCATTCCCTTAATGGACGCGATCAAAGGTGAAAAAACATCACTTCCTGGACTTTCGAGGGCGATTGGAGGAAAAACCTCTAAATCGACGTCCAGTTTTCCCGCAGAATTTACCGCAGCGAGTAGAACGTTGAGATGCAGCTGGAGATCTGTTTGGGTTTGAGGATCTAGATGGTGCGATTCGACGTCGCGATTCAATACCCCAGATAAAGAGCTGCGATTGTCATCAAGTTGACGCATCAATAACCGATTGTAAAAAAAACTTGAGGGCTCCTTGAACAGGTTGCATCTGACCATCAAATAACGAATGTTTGGAAACTGAGGATGAACGTAATTGATTACGTTACGTATCGGGAAGAGATGGTTTGGTCTGGAGAATAGCATCTGCACCATTTTACAATCGGGCGTATAAAAAAACGTGGCGTGCAGCGCATTGACGGCAACAGTTTCTAGACTCAGAAGGATCATCCACCAGTGAAGATAGTAAAGGTCTAACAAGAGAGGACTATATTGACAGCAGCAGCAGCTCTTCTCTTTACGGTCGAGAAATTTCGAGATGAAGAGGGTAAAGCATGGCTTCACTTCAGTCACACATAGAAATGATACCTAGAGATTGTTCTAAATCAGAGTTATGACTTGCGCCAAACTCATCGTCAGCTAATTCATCACAATTTGTATTCTCATCAGTGGTGGCGTGGTCCTAGTCCCGACTGTAGGAATGACATGTGGAACTGACAGAACGTCAGAATAGTATGAATCTACTACGTTTGTGCCTTTGAGATTGAGATCAGAACATTTCCGAGCAAGCCAGAAAATAAGCAGACTCACGTGCAAAATGAGGTCCCCAGAGGGTGAATTGAGTGATGCTAACTTGCACTGCAGGGTAGCATCACTAAGTTTACCCTCTGAACCTCAATCTGAATCAGTCTCAAAACTAAACAGAAAGAGGTAACCAGAGGATAAATTGACCAGTGTATGGGATAGCATCATCAAATTCACCATCTGGGTACCTCATTCTGCACATGTCAGATTGCTTATTTTAAGGCCTGTTTCTGAGGAAGAAAGCTCCCCATACAAGTGGAAATAGCCTGTTTGACAACAGTTACTGCCTAGACGCTTCGACAGCGTCTAGGCATTAACTGTTGTCAAACAGGCTATTTCCACTTGTATCGGGAGCATACAAGTGGAAATAGCCTGTTTGACAACAGTATAAGCAAGCGCTGTATCAAATACGGGCGATTGGAATGCAACCGATCAAGAGGGTGTCGTGGCGTGAATTCAGAATGAGAATCCCGTAACGGACGATCAGATCTATAAAACTCTAGATAAGACCAAAGTCCTCTCAAAGACAGAAAATAAATGCTCTGGAGGTGGTCTGTCGTCATTACAGACAATGTGGTCTACATAATACTGATCGTGAACAACCAGATGGTATCTTGTATCAGATGAGACATTGACTTGTCGATCCGACACGTACACTGAGTGAGTTGGGTCAGACAAGCGAGGATCCACTCAAAAATGAGAAAATTGTCTGCGCATGTCTGGCGGGAGCTGGATAATGCGTTTATTCTATCCAGTAATCTGGGTCACCTGGTTAAACCAACCATGTACGTTTGGCCCCAACTCAGTCAGGTTCGGCCTGATTTTGTATTTTTTTTTTTATTTCATATAGAGTAGATGTTTCTCTCGGAAACATTCAAAATTGATTTTCATGGGAAGAATTAGATTGGGATAAGACACTTGTGTTACTGAGGCACGTTGCGAAAATAAAAGTTAATGCCAACATTAAAAAGTAACCCTAATAAAACATTTTAAATTACGTAATGTTAGCGGTTTGTCTTATCAATGTACTCATCATTTCACTAACTTCAGGCATTTTGCTGTAGAGTACTGTAAAAGTACAGAAGCCGGACTTTTTTTTTACAATTTTTCCCCAATCAGTTTGAACGTTTGACTATGTTGAAACTTCTTAATATAAAAAAACGGCGATTTCACAACCTTTGTATGTTCATTGTATCAACAGTGTATGCACCGCGACATGGCAGCAGAGAGACTGTCCGATCCACAGAGATTATTACCATTATGTGGATGTACAAAATATGTATCAGAGTCGAGCTCCGGGTTCTAAGGGCAGATCACGACGAGTCGAAGACGAGTCGTGATCTACCCTTAGAACCCGGAGCGAGACTCGGATACATATTTTGTACATCCACATAATGGTAATAATCATTTTTTCTTACAATATATTGGGGATAAGTCGAGAATGTAGACGAATATATAACGAACTATTTATTCGTACGGATAAACAAAAGGAAAAAAATGGAACTCACGCGAAAGGAACGTGCTTGTATCCGACCCCCTGATACAAACATCTATAAGAGGGGGTCGGATACACGACTGTTGCGAAGTTAATACAGACACATGTTGATTGTAAGATAAATTAACGTAAAAGTACAGGTGATGAGATTTTCTAATCCTTTCCAAAGAAAAACTCGCAAATTACTATAAAAACACATTAGCTGAACGAAGAGCCACAATGGACAGTTAGTGTTGGAAGGTGCAATACCTTTAACTATTCTAAATGACAGATCATCTGAACTAGTTACTTCTAATTAGCTTGCCATAAAATGCCAAGTTTCCTTTTGTTACTTCCGATAGACGAAAACTGACAACTCCGTGAGCTCTGTTTACGTTTATTGAAAGTAACGACGCAAACTTGGCTTATTTTCTACTCATAGGACGCAGGTGCCAATTACTTATTTCTTAATTGGACTTTTCTCGGGCATCTAATACAGTCAAGGGAGATAACGTTATTGAAAGTAAATTTTCGCAATGATTTTAATAAAGGATGCAACAAAATATGTGCAGTTCGTGGGAGACCCTATTGTCTGCAGGTGTGCAAGTTTCTTAAGCATCGAGATCGCATCCTTCATAGTTAAATACTGAATTGAGCACCAGTTCAGTAGACATTTTGCAATTTCGAGTTCTTCGGTAAATCCTTGGAAAAATTTCTTACACTGAATTCTTAAAGGGTGGAGATCATTCCATTAAGTTCCAGTCCCATGGAACACGCTCGTTTAAGTTAGAAAGTCCTCATGGTTCCGTCAAGATTTTCACGTCTTCGTCATTAGCCAATACCAGAGATCGTTCAAACTGTAATTAAAAAAATCTCATTTAGTATAACTGAAACTTTCAAAACTGAACTGAAGCGGAAGAGAAAACATACAGGCTTACAAAGTTTAATACAATGTGAAACCAGAAGAGACTTGAAAGACTTGACCCAACTCAAGGAAATGAAGCTTTGCTGAAACTGAAATTGAGCAGACCACATAAAAGTAAACTAATCCAGGATTAAGAACAATATCGTAGGTGTACGATAAATCAGGGCCCCCACAATTATCAATGCTTTGAAAGCCTTTCCATATTCACTATTTCCTGCGAAATGGGAGAAATTCGCATTTTATAATCCGTAACAGAATTTTGGTGACCTCGTCTAAGAACATCCTTTCATTACACGACTGTTCTATGAAATTCCCATTTACACCAACAAAAAACCATGCGAAAAATGAAAATCCGTTCCGCACACATGTGCCGAACGGAAATTGTTGACGCGAAATAATTAAACAAAATGTTTAAAATCGAAGATATGGAGAGTTTAATGTGTACGAAAATAGGAAGAAACCGAGTAGATATATGGAGGGGATAATGACTATCCAGAAGAGTGAGGGCGCAGATTTGGTTGGCTATAAAATATGTTCTTGTTAGTTGTCAAATGAATTGTTGTTTGTTCCAAATGTTTTTTTTATAGACGTGGGGGCGTGCAGTAAACAGAACGACAGGCGTGTGTGGATGGGCTAACCCTTTACCCAACGTAACGGCAAAAATCGGCCAGCGCTATTCAAAAATCGCCAATTAATGTTCAATATGTTTTCATTTTTTGTCACAACATAGGTCATGACCCCTCGTTGGAACGAGCTCATTGAGACAAAACAATGAACAAAAAGTTTTAAAATGTATAGTAATTTATATATTTTTTATACTTACCAATGACCCAGACTTAGCTGGTGCTAACTCTTTTATTCTAGGGCCAAACACAAATTTTGCCCCAACCCCCAATCCCCAAACTTTGCATTAAAATCCAAAAATTAGATGTCCTATGTGGTCCTCCATACTTTTATCCACTGCGCATGCGCAGTAGTCAAGGAAGTCCGAAATTGGAGCCAAATCCTCATTTCTACAACCAGTGCCTGGTAAGTGTTATGTAATCAGCGGGGAAGTACAATAAATATAGTCCAGAGAATGAGACTTTATACTCATTTGAATGTGTCCGAGGATTGTATATTAGCGCTCGTATGACACGTGACATACAAATGCTTCACATCGAGCTACACTTTAAAAATATTACATAAATGAGATAGACATTAGCTTTACACTTTAAAACCATCCCGGCACCGACTCGGAATTACTGACTCCAGAGGAGGTATTCCCTTGTTTTTCACTATAAAGCAGGTGATATAAGGGAACACCATCCCCCACCCCCACCCCCACCCCCTTCCCCTTGGTCAAATACCCCAGAACTAAGAGGGCAGCAGGACAGTGTCACTACCGGAACAGAAAGCCTGCATAACTATAATTGCAACAGTTTAGTGGACGACATTCTGAGCAACATAACGGACCTAAACAACGCAGGTCGCCAGAAATGGACTCACTATTTCTAAGATAAAAATTCGTCAACGTGGAAGGCTGAGACCAATATGCAGCCTTTATTAAACCAGTGATAGCAACACTATTAGCATAGGCCCAGGATGTTGATATAGCTCTTACCTCATGAGCTGAAATCTCAAGCACAGACTGCTGAGTTGAAGATAATTTTTCATAAGCAGTACAGATAGTTGATTGAATCCACCTTGCAATAGAATGGACTGTAATGTCCTTTCTATTAGGCAGCAGAGACTGAAAGAAACGTTTACGTCCCTTTCTGATAAACTCAGATCTACATTTGTAAATACGGATGGCTCTAACTGGACAGAGCAAAGGCTTATGACCGTTTGAAGACGACAGAGCCTTAATAGGTTCAGGATACTTATTAGGAGGAGCCTGATTCTTAGCCAAAAATCCAACATTAGTAGTCAATGTAATAGTATTACCTACACTACGATAGTGAGAATCATCAACCGATAGTGCATGAAGCTCACTAACTCTTCTGGCAGAAGAGAAGGCTAAGAGAAAAGCTGCCTTATATGTTAAGAATTTGAAGTCCACTGTATCAAGAGGCTCAAATGGCGCTTCTTTTAGCTTCAGAAGAACCCAAGCTAAATTCCACTTAGGAATTAACCTGAGGGTTCAAGGTCTATTTATCGAAAGTTTTTCACTAACTTAGATAAAGAGACATTAGATCCAATCTGTAACCTATCATGATGAGCATAGGTATCCGATAGCATAGACCTATAACCCTTAATGGTTATTGGCTGCAGTTTGATTTCGTCAAACAAATAGACCAGAAAATTAGCAATGTCTGGAATGGAGGGATCATAAATATCAAAAGAATGATCCCTTGACCACCTATAGAAAACCTTCCACTTAGCAGCATAATTTAGCGAAGAGGAGGTCCTCCTACAGTTACAAATTGCGTCCACTGCTCGTCCTGTAAAATGCTTGCCGTGCAAGAAGGACCGCACAACGGAAATACGTGAAGGTTGAGACCTTGCGGGTTGTGATGCAGTGTGCGCGATTTCCCCTGCGAAAGAAGGTCCTCCCGTGGAGGAAGCTTCCGCGGAATGTCCCACAACAGACACCTGAGTAGATTTATCCATGGTCTCTGGGGAGACAGATGCTACCAACAGAATCTTGCAGTGAGATTGCTTGATTTTTAGCAATATCTGCTGAATCAACGGAGCTGGAGGATACGCGTATCCTATCATTCCGTCCCAAGTGATCAAGGGGGCGTCTACTGCAAACGCTCGAGGATCTGGGCATGGCGACACATACGTCTGCAACTGATTGTTGAGATGCGTCGCAAATAAGTATCATTGGACGCTCCCATTGTAGCAAATCTGACTGAATACTCATTTGTTGCGAGTCCATTCTGACGACAACATGCGACCTTTCCGAGAAAGGGCGTCTGCTAGAACGTTCAGACGACCCGGTATATGACGGACCGATAGAACTTGATGCTCTTGGACAAACAGAAGGATCCTTTCTGTTAAATTGAATAACGGAATGGAATGAGTGCCTCCCTGGTTCCGAATATACGCTACTACTGTCGAATTGTCGGACAGAATTTGAACATGCGAATTCTGAAAAATGTTCATCCAATGACGTAGCGCAAGCCATATTGACATCTCTTTGATGTCTATGTGCTTGCTTAGGAACTGCGGATCACAAAGACCCTGACACCTCGAATCTGTTGGGCTCAGAGTTGCGCAGCAACCTGTTTGACTCGCATCCGTCATTATCGTAAAACTCTGATCCGGCAGTTGCAGTGGTACTCCATGAGTTAACCACTGAATATCTGCCCAAGTCTGAACCTCTTGTTTCACTTGATTCGACAAGACAATGTTCTATTCGAACGAATGAGTCTTCAAACTCCAATTCTGAGTAGGAAATATGTGGAGTAGACGAATGAGTAGCCGCCCCATCGGAATAAGATCCGCAGCGGCTCCGCACAAACCTGTCAGTCTCATGAATTCTCTCGCTGTTACTACATCTGAGTGAAGACAAAAGCGAGCGTAACAACTGACTAATTTAGCTCTGGTTAACGGCAGACGAACGAGATTGTTGTGTGTCTCGAAGCTCATTCCCAGGTGGGTGAATGACTTGGAAGGCACTAGATCCGACCTTTCGTTTACTATGAAACCGAGACGTCGGAGCAGTTGAAGCAGATTCTGAACATCGTTCTGAAGCGTTAACTCGTTGCCGTACCTCTGAAGAATGTCGTCCAAGTAAGGCCGACGTTTCTATAGACGAATGAGCTCGGAAATGAGTCATTACCGAGTTCATTATTCGAGTGAATGCCCAGGGCGCTAGATTCAGACCGAAGCACATCGCTCGGAACTGACAAACGACTCCTAGGACAGCGAAGCGAAGATACTTTCGGAACGCTGGATGTACCATGACGTGAAAGTACGCATCTTTGAGATCTATGCTCGCAGCATAATCGTTCACTCGAATGCTCGCTCTGACCGATCGAATGGTCTCCATATAAAATTTCGGAGCCACGATCAGCTTGTTTATCCAGCTCAGATCTATGACTGGACAAAACGAGCCATCTGGTTTTGGAACCAGGAACAGGTGAATGTAGAAACCTGGAGATTCCTGGTTTTCTACGACCTCTATAGAGTTCTTGTCCAGAAGACCTTGAACTTCTGATAGAAGCGATTCTCTCTTCTGAACATTTGATGGAAGCAGAGTCCAACGTGGACTTCGAGTTAACAGAGGTTTTTCCTTGAAGGACAGTTTTAGACCTTCGGAAATCACCCCGTGCACCTATGGGTTGTCCGTAATTGACAACCAATTGGTTAAGAATCTCGACAGCCTTCCGCCGACAGGAACGCAATAGAGGTTTACACCACCTCCTGGCCCTGCGAGGCCTGCGGGAGGAGAAACCACGTCCTCCACGACCCGCACCTCGTCCCGTCGACCTAGGGGCGTCTGACCGGTTATCTCTGCCAGTATAACGGCCCCTACACGAGTCACTACTCTGACGGTCTCTGGAGTAAGACGTAGAGGCTTTCTTAGATCCTCTATAGGAACTTCCTTTGGACGTATTCGCCCCGAAGTACCTGCCTTACTCTTCTCTGTAGAGTCCCGACTTTTTTGAAGCGGATTTAAAAAGCAGAGAATCCGAAGCTTTCTTAGTAATCTGATCATAGATAATACAAAGCTTTCCGTCGAAGAGAAGCTCTCCTGAGACCTGAGCGACTGGAAGAGAGTTTTTCACCTTACTATCCACTCTTGTGGACGCAGCCAGGGCAGCATCACGTCTGACTAACTCCAGATTTGCCACTGAAAGGGCGGAGTTATACGCAGAATATGCTATGGCCCTCGAAAGAACTCTTAAGGAAGTTTGAACATCCTGGGATTCTTTCCCTTCGGGACGTAATGATAACGCTCTGGTAAGGTGATCTGCCTAAGATAATGCGTCTAAATTAATTCTATTAGACGAGATTATTAACTCCAGTATACTGGAGACGACAGACATGGACGCCGGCAATGACAACTCCAAGTCTTCTGCCTGGTCGTCCAAACGCAGAGGAACTCTCGGCACGCCATGTCCTGCCGTTTCAAATCTATTTCAATTATTGATGAAAAGCAGCTGTAGAGCATGAGACGATAAGAAACCGGATTTGCCAGTTATAAAGGCTAGCTTGAATATAGCGTCATTCAATAGTTCAAATGTCCGTGAGACATTTCTGGACTGGGTCGGAAACTCAGGAACAGTGTCCCTAATCCGGCCGAAAAAGTCTGTCCAGTGACGCTATTAGTCTCTTATCCGGTAATGCTGCATTTTGGTCCGGAGGAACAACGTCTGGAAGGTGTTGCCGGATGAAATCTACGGCCACCTTATGTTGTTCGCAAAAGGAAAATTCCATCTCCGCTTATTCCCTTTCGTCATCCGACTGGACCATATGAGATTCTTCGTCGTCCCTTTCTGACTCTGCAGGGGAGCGAACCGACCCAGCTTCCTCAGACAATTCCTGTTCCGGAAAAGTTTCTGATGGCTGCTGAGATGCTACAATGAGTTGCGCTATCTGTGATAACAAGTCCGTCATGGAGGCCTGTGGAGCCGCGGTCTTGCGCGTTTTAGCCGCCGGGATCTCCTGGGACGTTACTTCCTGCATACTTCTTTTATGCAAACGTCCCGACTGGTAAGGCCTCGTGTCCTTGGCTACCGGATAGCGTGACCTGATCGACGTGGAATCCCTGGTCAGTGATGCAGGCTGGATATCAGTAGTCACATAGCCAAGTTGCGGTCGTGTGTGCTGCCGTGAGGTTGAGGAAGCCAATAGACTAGTCGCGCCGGACTGTCTATACGACGGAGCGCCCCGAGGAGTGGACGTATGCTCTGACTGACGAACATTACGTACAACAACATCTGGTCTCAGATGTTGTAAGAGAGAGGGGCCTCTCTCACTCGCGGTCCGGGCAGACCTGGACGAGCTAGGTACCGGAATGATTGGCTTCCTCCGTACTATCCTCGGATCCGTCGTCGCCGGGTGTGCACGATCCATGTTTATAGTGCTCGCAACACCCGATCTCCTTTCCTGGACCGCAATGGACGAACCCGGCGTCACAATCATTTCATGAATGATTGCTTCACCGGGCGAGCTAGCGGGCGACAATGCCGTCGAACTTACGTGGAACCTCTTAGGCATTTGCCGAATTTCATTGAGCACTTTTTCGCTAGCTCTTCATTTATCTGCGACGACGGAGGCACACTATGTGAAGACATCACGGAAACATCACCCTGTTCTTGTTCCTCTGAAAAAGAGACTGAAAAACTATTGTCACCCTGTGGCGAGAGGGCCGGCATGGACCTCTCACCACTAACAATATACCTTGACACACGTCTCCAACGTTTGTCATTCCAATCGGCACACACAGAGCAAGAATTAGTGCGAGTACACCGACTACAATTAATACACTGAACATGAGAATCTGAGGAAGACTTCCTCGAATTACAATTTGAACAATCTTCTTTCATTCTGAAAAAAGTTTAACAGTCATCTTACTCGCACTAACACTTGAAAACAAGATACATGATAATAATATAATCCATTACAAACATTTCGAAAAATAATTCGAAAGAAAAAAATTTTCGAAAAAATTTTCAAGTTGAGCCCAAGTTCCCAATGGGAACGATGGGCCCAAATGGATCCCAAAAAAGCCTAAGTGTGGACAAAAATTTTAAAACATGTCTAAAAATTAATGTTACACTTACGGACAATATTAATGTATCTGGCTATGAGCAGAACTAAATAGAAGACAAGGAATCACTGTCTGAAGTAACCGTTGTCAACGTAAACAAAAGTGAATAAAACTGGAAACAAGATTCCAGGCACTGAAATATGGCCCGAAATCAGTAACCAATTTTAACACTATCCGATGTAAAACAGAGGCTTCCTGAGAAAAAACTGCAGTACATCGGATGGTAGATGCTTGACTGAAACGCATAACCACCCTAGAGTGAGGACGTAACCATGGGGAAAAACAGAATAATCATTCTGTTACCAAGCCAAAACTCCCAAGAAATGTCATTGTAAAATAATTACAAAAATTATACCAAAAGCATGGGAGAATAGCAAGGGGGGTATTAAGGAAAGGGAGAGGAAACACTGAACAAACAATGGAAATTTCATAGCAAGAAAGAAAATATCAGGCCCATGCCCCGAAATTAGGGAACATGAAATAATTTTGCATAAAAATTATAAGTTACAGCCCTGAACACATCCTTCCACTGTTTCTTCCTCTCATCCCTCTATTTCATCCTTAGATCCACCATTTCGCTCATGATTATGTGTCTGGCATCATTTAAACTGAGATTTTAAGCACAGATATCAGTGTGGTGTTACTGATTGAAAGACCAAACAAAGAATGAGGATTTGGCTCCAATTTCGGTCTTCCTTGACTGCTGCGCATGCCAGTGGATAAAAGTATGGAGGACCACATTGGACATCTAATTTTTGGATTTTGATGCAAATTTGGGGGATTGGGGGAGCAAAATTTGTGTTTGGCCCTAGAATATTAGAGTTAGCACCAGCTAAGTCTGGGTCATTGGTACAGTATAAAAATTTGGTTATTCGGGAATTTTTTTTGCAAGTGTCGTCTTCTTCCCCTGTTAGGTAAAGGGTTAATCGATACAGCACGAGTGCCAGCGTGGAAGGATCAAACTCGAGGCCGCGCGCGTGTGGATGGGTTAATCGATATGGCACAAGTGTCATCGTGGGAGGATAAAACTCCAGGCTGCGTGTGTCGTTCTGTGTATTTACTTCTATTTTTTTCTACTGAGACAGTGGTTTGATAGATCAAGCGCTGACAAATATCTCAATTCCCATAAGCACAAAGAACTTGCATTATTACATTCACACCAGGATAAAAGAAAATACAAGTCTTCACAAAAGCGATTAACCCTTTACCTAACATCAAGAGCAGATGACACTTGTAAACAAAGTTCTTGAATAACTAATGTTTTTCACCGTTTGTCTCAAAAACATAGGTTATGACCCCTCATTGGAAAGAGCTCGTTCCAAAGAGGGATCACAACCTTTGTATTTGAGACAAAAAATGAAAATTGGCGATTTTTGTGAATAGCTGGTCGGTTTTGGCAGTTACGTTTGATAGAGGGTTAAACAAGACCATGGGGGAGGGTTGGGACGGGTGTGGAAGGGGTGTGGGAGGGGTGTGGAGGGTGTATTTGTGTTCGAGGGCGGGGTGTGTGCGAGGGCAGGTTTGCGCGAGGGCGAGGTTTGCGCGAGGGCGAGGTTTGCGCGAGGGCGGGGTGTGCGCGAGGGCAGGGGGGCGCGAGGGCAGGGGTGCGCGAGGGCAGGGGTGCGCGGGAGCGGGGTTTGTGCAAGGTATACAAAACGTACCGGCATATATATCGTACAGAAATGTTTCCTTGTGATTTGCAGCCAAAATATAAATCAATAGATGTTTTTGCTCTAAGCGGCGACAGGTTGAAGATCAATAAAGGTTGTTTTAATTGAGGTGGTAAAATTTAATTTTACTTTTTTTGCCGTTTTGACATTCATTCTGTTAAAGTGAAATCATTGATTGACCTCCTTTATCATTTTCCCTCTGATATGATACTAAATTGACCTAAGATTTGGATTATTGATGCAAAAAGCTTAGTTTTTTTTTTTTCTAAATTCGTCCGTTTCTTTTAGTGTATTTTCAGTTGGTAGATGTTCAATCTGATAGCTTTCAAAACCGTCCAAACAATGACAAGAAAGGTTAAATTGTGTAGCTGGGGAGCCACCATGGTTTTATATCCTGTTTGTGGCGAGTTGCATGCATTCGGACAGGATTTTGTTTTTGACCCACACACAGTATCCTAAAGCGATAAGTAAAGGACATTGGATGAATCACCATAGAGACAGTTTCAGATCTTTTTTCATTTTTTTTTTGTTCAGAGAAAAATTTATCTTTCTGCTCAGGCATAAACCTATGCAATCTGCATAGATGCTTTTTGCAATTCAAAACCGCGCCACTACAATTCTGGAACAGTCTGTTGTATTCAATTGTAAGTGGTTCGGAATCATTAATTTTGGCGGGAGTTTCTAGTTTTTTCATTGTCTGATATATCAGGCTACGCAAAAAGCGCAGGATGTTGCCCCTAAATATGATGGCGCCAAATAGGATAGACCAAGCCTCACTGATATTTACCTAATAACTTTAACTAAAACTGGAAATAGATGAACCGTGATTTTTGTTCGGGGTCAGTTCTGCAGGGCTAAGCACGAGCACAGCGTGGATGTAAAGTCGACCCAGTCGTTTATTGGCATGTTGCCCAAAGGACGTTCACTCATTGCTTATAGAGCCGCAGTCGAGGTGTTTAAATGAGACATCCAGGTATTAAATCTCCATATACCATACATGTTTACGGAGATAACGTTTTTGTCCCGTTTGAAACAATACAAACTTAGTGGAGAAAAAATTGTGGACGCGTTTCTCAAGATCCGCAATCAGTTGACCATATTCGTAAATAATTATTTATTGGTGTTTAAGGTCACATTTTGCACAATGGCTAATCATGACCACAACATGAGTATCAACTCAAGACCAGGGATGAGTGTTATTAAGCCATGTTACCAATTTTAGAGAGGGTTTGTACCTCCCACGCATTGGTGACTGGGTCCTATTTTACCACTTAAACAGAGCATGTTTACCACAGTGAACAGGCACGGCTTCACTTCTCGGAGTTTCCGCGGGGAAATTCGTGAATAATGGTTTTTACAAACGCAGTAAACAGAGTTACATCCATTGGGTCGTTAAGGAAACGATTAAACAGTATTTTGATGACATAGCGTCCCCACGAGTTCCAATGTGTTTTCTGCCTAGTGGCAAATAGAACATTGTATAACTGAGGGGGGCGATATTTTCTCATTTTATTTTTCTCAAGTTGTTTTAATTATTCGACTATAATTTATAACAGCAAAATATGATCGAATTGTCGAAAATATTGATAATATTGGTGACTTTTCAGGTTTTTTGTTCGATTTTTATATCGAGGCGAGCGGAAGCGAAATGCTTTCATTTATACCCATATACCCCCGATGTTTCGCGTGCCCACATACCCTGGATGTTGTACGCTCTCATATACCTTGGATGTTGGGTGCACCCTTTGCCATGGCTATTTGCCCAAGGCATTCTGACCAATCAAAATTCCGAATTTATCGGGATGATACATGGAGATAAAAACAAGTGTAGTCAAACGTTTATACCCATGTTGTCCATTTTAGAGGAGTTCTTCCCAAGCATTGGTGACTGGATCGTATTTTACAAGGAAAACAGCTTATTTACCACAGTAATGTACTGCTTCACTTCCCGTGGTTCCCACGGGAATGATTTCTTTAAAATGTATGTGGTGGATGAAATGATTTTGTTTGCAACAATTGATGTGAATCAGTCAGTTTAAAATACACCTGTAATCTAAACGACCGGATGGCTGGAATTGTTGGTCTTAAAAAAACATGGCTAAATTGAGAAAATAAAAAGAATCTTGATTTATGGTGGCTTTCCATTTGATATTTAATCCTTTTACCACCAGAGGCCGCTTTTCTGGACCAGTAACATGATACTTCATAATTTCATTAAACAGGTTGACGTTTGAGTGAAGGTGTGGTGTAGACCAATCAATATTTTCAACGTGCAGCCCCAAGGCTGCACGTTGAACATATTAATTGGTCTACCTCCAAATAAATATGGACCCTTCCAGTTGCTGCCATTGAACCGATATGGAAGGTACCACTAGGGTTCAAAGGATTAAATCATAACTGCTAAAAACTCTTCAAACTCTTCAGCTGAATGTTCCCAGGTGATAAAAATGACATCCAGATATCTAAGATATATGAGGGGCGTTTTGCACATTTGCTTACAGCATTTCCCTTACATTCTGCTACCTGAATGTTTGTGAAATTAGAATTGAATCTTTTTCCCCACTTGACACCCAATTATTTGTATTTTCTCCATTGAATTGAAAGTTACAACATTTTGAGATCTGTTCTAAAATATCGAAGATGTGTTCATCGTTTTACACCATGATATTTTTGAATGGCCTTTTTTACAGATTTGATCAATATCAATAAATATTTTTCGATCAATATTCAATGAAGATAAATGAATTTTTCGAGATCTTCAATTTCTAATTCTTTGACTGGAAATCATGTATTTTATTTTTTTTGATAGTTCGGATTTCTATCAGCAAAAGATTTCAAAATATAAATATATTCGGAGATGACAACTGGTCTCCAGGTTGGATTTAAATGATCCGCCCATTAAGGTGAAGACTCCGTAGGATGTACAATTGTCTTGTTTGAGCTTAGCTGTTAAATGTCTTGATTGTTTTTGTGTATGAACTTCGTCGAGGAGAAAATGGAAATATCAAATAAATTCGGTATTTATCATGCCTAACACTGTTGAACTATTCGTGAGAATTTGGTCCAAACTCTTAACCCCCCCCCCCCCCCGCCTACCCCCCCCCCCCCAAAAAAAAGAAAAAATGCCGCTCAGGATCACAGATCCAATGTCGAGTTGTGACCTTGACCTTTGACCTGGCGAGTCCAAGGTCAATAGGGTTCTTCCTCGCACCAAGGCCAACACACCTATGAAGTTTCATGACTCTAGGTTGAACCACTATCAAGTTCTCATCCGGAAACCAATTGTTGCGATATACTATGTTCAAGGTCACTGTGACCTTGACCTTTGACCTGGTGAGTCCAACATCAATAGGGTTCTTCCTCGCACCAAGGCCAACACGCCTGTAAAGTTTCATGGCTCTAGGTTGAACCACTATCAAGTTATCATCCGGAAACCAATTGTTGCGATATACTATGTTCAAGGTCACTGTGACCTTGACCTTTGACCTGGTGAGTCAAACATCAATAGGGTTCTTCCTCGCACCAAGGCCAACACACCTATAAAGTTTCATGACTCTAGGTTGAACCACTATCAAGTTATCATCCGGAAACCAATTGTTGCGATATACTATGTTCAAGGTCACTGTGACCTTGACCTTTGACCTCGTGAGTCCAAGATCAATAGGGTTCTTCCTCGCACCAAGGCCAACACACCTATGAAGTTTCATGACTCTAGGTTGAACCACTATCAAGTTATCATCTGGAAACCAATTGTTGCGATATACTATGTTAAAGGTCACTGTGACCTTGACGTTTGACGTAGCGAGTCCAAAATCAATAGGGTTCTTCCCCTCACCAAGGCCAATCTACCTATGAAGTTTCATGAATGTGAGTTGAACCATTATCAAGTTATCATCCGGAAACCAATTGTTTAAGATTTACTATGTTTAAGGTCACTGTGACCTTGACCTTCGACGTAGCATGTCCAAAATCAATAGGGTTCTTCCTCCCACCAAGACCAACCTATGTATGAAGTTTAATGAATGTGAGTTGAACCACTATCAAGTTATCATCCGGAAACCAATTGTTTACGCCCGCCCGCCCGCCCGCCCGCCCGCCCGCCCGCCCGCCCGCCCGCCCGCCATTCACCAAACTATAAGTCGAGTTTGACTTCGTCACAACTCGACTAAAAAGCCAACCTCCACCACCAGCCATCCACCCTCAAACTCGAGTCGTGCATTATTGCACAGAGGCAAGGTCCTTAAATTCCGTCAATAACTTTTTTTCTGATGCCTGCTAAGTGTAAAAGTTCTATGCGGGAAACCTTGAGTGTAGTGTTCACGGGGAGGGGGCGTCCTATCTGGGCCAGTGGGAGGTATGATGAATGCAGTAATTAATGAAATCTGCATTATTTCTGCATCATACCCCTGGCCAAGATGTGCTGAAGAGATAATCGGATGGTGGGCCAACACAGGACTGAAAGGAATAACTAGCAGGCTATTGCTTCCCCAAAACAGTAGGAACCTAAACAATTTAATACTATACTACTCAAAGTTTGCCAAGCACCAAGTATATCCAATCACCTGTTTTTCGTTTTAGTTGAAATATTCTTATGAAAAGTGTATATATTTTTTATTAAATTATATCTTTAATGATTTAAGCACAGAAATTAAGATTTTATTTGTTTGACATCATTTTTTTAGCTTTTGAATACGATAACCATGGAAAATGGATATTATTGGTAAAAGTAATAAATTTTTCAATTTGCCAAAAAGTTGACGGAGCGAACTGGTATGGGTTCAATATCGCGTATGACACCCATTACTGTTAATTACAGCTTGACAATGCCTTCTCATGCTCCCAATCAGGTTCCAGGTGGTCCTTTGTGGGGTGTTCCATTCTTGGAGCAGCATGGCACCAAGCTCCTGGACACTTCTTGGCTGTACTGGACGGGCTGAAATTGCAAGCTGCAACTCATTCCAGACATGTTCGATTCGATTGAGATCAGGGGATCTTGCTGGGCCAGTCCATACGCTCAATCCCTCCCTCTGTCGGTACACCATGACAGCATGGGCAACATGAGGACGGGCATAATCGTCCGTCAAAATGAATCTATCGCCTACTGCATCTGCATAGAATCTGACGCGGGCATCCATGATCTCATCAATATACCGCTGTGCAGTCAATGTACCACGTTCAAGAAAACAGAGCTCTGTACGTCCATCCTAGCTGATGCCGCCCCAGACCATGATTGACCCTCCACCATAGCGGTCATGCTCAGCAATTTTGGCAGCATGGAATCGCTCTCCTGGTCGTCTGCATACCCTAGAACGCCTATCTGTGTGGTCTAGGCACTATCTTGACTCATCTGTAAAAAGGACTGGTCGCCAATCTTCTCTGGTCCATCCAACGTGGTTCATGGCCCATTCATATCGTGCCTGGCGGTGGTTCTGGGACAGCGGAATGCGAATTCATGGTCTCGATCGTAGGCCACCTTCGTGCAACCTTGCCCGGATAGTCTGCGTCGAAACATTTATCCCGGATGCATTCTGAAGGTCACTGAAGCTGGGTTGCTGTGGCAAAGCGGTTCCTACGGGCCTGTATGATTAAAAACCGGTATTTAGCTGCAGATGTTTCCCTGTCTCTGCCACCACCATGCCGTCTTAATGGTGTGACATACTGCTGAAATCTTGGGCTCTGGTGATCACCGTATGGTGCGCACCAAGGGCTTCACCAACCCGGCGATGGGTAGTCCCTTGCTCCACCATCCCTACAGCCCGCCACATTTCTGCTTCAGACAAATGTCTTCTTACATTTGCGATATTCAATCATTAAATCACAAGGGTTCGTGTTGAAATGAAGAGTGAGTATCCACGTCCAAGAATGATAGATGAATTATTGTTGGACGTAATACCTATAGGATACACGAATCCGGAAATGGAGTAAGACTAGGCTCCTCTTATAAGACCATAGCCCATCCCAAATTCTATATTAAAAGTTAAGTTGGACAAAAATATAAATGCATCCATTGGTAACATGAGACGATTTATATCATTTACAAATATGTCAAGAATTATTAGTTATTGTATGGAATGAGCTCATGACTAAAAAGATATACAATGCACCAAACATTGGCACTAATTGTGGTCCACCCATAGCCGAGAGAGAAGCTGGCAGGCGTTTCACTATAAAGCCACAGAACTATTAGAATTTATTTATTGGTGTTTAAGGTCACATACTTCTGCACAATGGCTATCATGACCACAGCATGGAGATAAAGTCAAGGTCAGTTTATACCCCATATTGCCTATTTTAGAGGGGTCATACCGCAAGTATTAGTGACTGGGTCCTATTTTACCAACGAAAGAGCTTGTTTACCACAGTAAACACGCACTGCTTCACTTCCCAGAATTCCAGCGGTGAGTATCCAAGAATACCCCACCCTTGTTTTGCAGGTCATTTGCAGACCAAAGTGGTAGGCCACAACATTTTGAGCAGCAGAGAGTGGACAAAGAAATCTTACATCCCCTGCCAGATTCTCGTTTTCTCGGGTAGAAATAGTAAATGTTGAAGGGTGCGTGCAGTAAGCAGCCTTCATGATGTCCTATGAAATAGAATTTGCAGATGCCCAGGAGGAAGATAAAACTAACCTCACGGGCCTAGATTTTATTCACCCCGCTATCCTTATCGGGTAAATTATTGTAAGCGATACGAATAGACCGAATCCACCTATAAATGGAATGAACAGATCTTTTCCGCCCGAGATGAGATAAAGGTAGAGCCTTTTTCGTACTTACCTAATACTAGACCGTTCACAAACTCTTCAAGCCATAAGAGCCCATGATAGGCGGTAAGGCATGAAGAACTATGGGAGCAGCTAACACTCTGGTGCACAATTATTTGCTTGAAAACCTACTTAACCCTTTATCCAACAAATCTGCCACATCCGCTCGCGTAATATGCAAATTCAGCAGCTGAAATATAAAAATATTTTTCAAATCATTTCACCAAAACCCTATCATGTGACCCCTCTTTGGAACGAGCTCGTTCCAAAGAGGGGTCACGTGATAGGGTTTTGTTGAATTTTTTTTTTTTAAATGTCAAAAAATGATATTGAACATAAATTTTGATATCGTCTGCGTGGAGTAAAAGGTTAAGTTTTAAGAGCAATAAAATTACCCAATCTACGATGTGAATCCTCAATAAAGAGCATGGGGCTCATCAATTCTTCTAACCGTAGGGAAAACAAGCAAGAGTATCGTCTTGGATGTCCACAGAATCCAGAGGTTCAAAGAGCTTCTTGGAGTTTCAATGGGACCCAAGCAAAATACCACTTAGGAATTAGCCCCTAATGGACCAAGTTTTTATTGGAAAAAATTTGACAAGTGTTGACCCAAATCTATATTAATACGGGTTTTATGAGCATGAGTGTCTAACAAAGCAGTATACTTTATATTTATTTATTAAGGTTTAACGACACAAGGTCATATAGCGTCGATGACAGTTTTACGGGTGGAGGAAGCCGGAGTACCCTGAGAGAACCACCGAGCAACGACGAGCAGCTGCCAGCTCCCCAACATCCTAACTCCGCACTGCAGTACAGGCATGGTCAGATTGGTTGAAGACATGCGCACCATCGACGTGCAGTGCGTCTTGGTACGCGGCGTCATCGTGCCCCCGTGTGGACAATCGGGGTGAAGTGCCTTGCCCAAGGACAAAACGCGGGAGTCCGAATCGATCGCTCAGACGGTCACCCATCCAAGGACGAACCGGGCTCGACGTTGCTTAACCCTTTACCCAACATGAAAAGCAGACGACACTTGCAGAAAAATTCTTGAATTACTATTATTTTCATTTTTAGTTTCAAAAACATAGGTTATAACCCCTCATTGGAACGAGCTCGATGAGCTCGTTCCAATGAGGGGTCATAACCTATGTTTTAGAGACGAAAAATTTAAAAAATAATGAAAACTGGCGATTTGAGAATAGCGCTGGCCGGTTTTGGTCGTGACGTTAGGTAAAGGGTACCGCGCCCTCAGTATACTTTATAATAGGTTGAAGTTTCTTATAAAGAAACACCTGAAATCTTAGATGTTAGGAATTGTCAGATGCAGAGCTTGTGTGATCACACTGAACCGACCCGGAATGTAGCGAATTGAAACAGAATTTTTATCCTGAACGAACAGAAGAATCTTTTCTGTTAGACTGAGCATCGGAAAGGGGTGGGTCCCGCCGTGGTTCCACATAAGCTACAACTGTTGAATTGTTTGAAAGAATCTGAACCAGAGAGTTTGCAAGGCGACTTTTCCAGTGAAAGAGACTTGGGAGAAATGCTAATATCTCTTGACTTATGTGTAGAATGAACTGTAGAGTACATCGATAGGGTAAATTTAGATTCTCTAGAACCAAGGTGGCATACCATCCATCATCGTGACATCCGACATTAGTGTGAATGACTGAGGGAGAGTAACCAACGGTATCTCCCGAGTCATCTTACCCAAGATTGCTCAAATTTTTTTTTTTTCCTTGATAGCGGGAGAAAGGCAAACTACTTGATCCATACTGTTGATCGTAGCCTTCCCGTTTTCCAAAAATAAAACTGGAGAGGTCTGGGTTAGAGACGTCCGAGTGGAGTCACGTCTAGCTGCTCAACAGACCCAAATGTCTCAAAATCCCTCGCCGTCACTGTGGCCTCCTGAATAAAATAGAGGTAGAATGTTCTTATGCTGCGAACTCTGGCCAAGGGAAGACTTGATTCAGGAGTCCAATTCCATTCCCCGATGTTGAAAGGTGGTTGAAGGGTTCAGATCCAACTTCTGTATATTGACGAGGAACCTCAGTTACTAAGATTTAGGCGTTTCTGAACGACCTTCAGAATTGTTTCCTTGTGGAAATGACTTTGAGAGATATCAGCAGGTAAGCAGGTAAGCTGAAGCCGAATGAGCCCTGAAATGCGACAGCAACAGAGTCCATAATCACAGTGAATGCCCACGGGGCAAGAATTAAAGCCGCAAGTGCAAAACCGGAAACTATTAAACCTTTCCGTTTAGGCAAACCTCGTGTGTTTCCTAAACAGATGGTGAATCATTGCGTGAACGTTTGCGTCCTTGAGGTCGATGCTGCAATGTTTCTAGGACGTTTTTATTTTCCGGCCGGATGATTTTCATGTAAAACTTCGCGGCGAGAATGAGCTCATTGATCCAGCCGAGATCTTTGACCGGTCGGAAGGAACAGTCTGGCTTCAGCACCAGGAAGATCCTTGAGTAAAACTCTGAGATAAAACGTTTTCGACTTCCTCTATTGCGTTCTTTGAAATCATTAAGTTTACTGCTTCGAGAAGACAGTTCCGTTTTGAAACGTCGACTGGAAGGTTTGTAAATAAAGATATTTTTGACAGAAGGTTTTCTGAATAATAGAATTAATTCCTCTTAACTATTAGAACCCAAGAATTTTTCTAATTTTCTTCCAGTTTTCCGCCAAGTGGGAAACCTTTCCACCGACCGGAAAACAGGATATTTAACCCTTTACCCAACACAGGCATAAAAATTTATTATTTCAAATATTTTTTCAAATGTTTCTGAAGATTTCAACAAAACCATATCATGTGACCCCTCGTTGGAACGAGGGGTCACATATGGTTTTGTTGAAATTTTTAAAAAATAATATTTTTTTCAATTACTGAATTTGCATATTACGCGGGCGGATGCGGCCGATTCGTTGGGTAAAGGGTTAAAGTTTCATCTTGAACGTCCTGGAGGCCTGCGATGGGATAAACTTTGTTTTCGACTAGCTGAATTGCCTCCAAGACTGAGAACGTCCTCTATTCGACGGCGAATCGTAGACTAGTTTCAAGAAGCTGAAAATCTTGCATGCAACGAGCTACGGGATTTCTTCGACCTAGAATACCATTGCTTCTTGGAACGAGGCTAATTTGGAGCAATCTTATGAAAGAGGGGTTTACCCGTGGTCAGCATGGTAACCTCTTCATGTACAAAAGTGACTATCACTGAGAAGAGTAGTCCCCGTGAGAGACGCTGCTCAGAGGCTTTCTAAACTTTGTCTGATCTTGACGTCAAACAAGCTCAATGTCACCCACGATCCGAGCTGTAGCGTAGATGGAAGTCATTGAGGGTAGAGATAACACTCTGTGGAGAACGAATGTCCACACATTCATAGTTGTCAAGGCGTTTATCCAAAGCTTGAGTAATATGATTGGCAAAGGATACAAATCCTGTAATCCCCTGGTGGATTTAATTGTCTAATCCAATGGAAACGTACGTATGGTACACCGAGACGGCAACCGCTTGGGAGACGGCAACCGCTTGGGAGACGGCAACCGCTTGGGAGACATATCCAACGAAAGAGCTATAGGATGAATCGATAGGCCGGATGTCTAACTTCGATTCAATAAACGGTACAGAAAGAAATAAAGGAAGCGGAGTCGGATTTCTGAAGAAGAGCATTAAATATCTTGAATTCTTTCAATACTTGGGATTGCGTTGGAAATTGACAATGTCCTTTCTTGCGATAATGAACCATGCCCAAAGAGGATGACGCTGTTGTGAGCGATGATGAGCTTGAAGCTTCTCGGGAACAATACTTAGAAAGGAGTCAGAAATAAAAGGCATCCCATTGCTTTGATCGAGATGGACAGATATAGTTAATGACTACTAGAACAGTGCGGTATTAACATTGTTCGTCATCCGAGCATTCCGAGCGGTTATCAGAATAAGCCGTCTCTGAAGAGTAATATTGCTCTGAAGGAGCATTACACGTAGAGAACGCTAGCTTTTGTAAACGTTTTGACCTCGACTCGGAATCCGAAATGTCTTGATCCACGTGGAGATAGTGGAAGACGTTAACCCTTTACCCAACGCAGACGATATCAAAATTTATTATTTTAAATTTCATTTGTTCATATTTTTCAAAAAATTTCAACAAAACCATATGTGGCCCCTCGTTGGAACGAGCTCATCGAGCTCGTTCCAACGAGGGGTCACATGATGTGGTTTTGTTGAAATTTTTTGAAAAATAATATTTTTTTCAACTGCTGAATTTGCATATTACGCGGGCGGATGCGGGCGATTCGTTGGGTAAAGGGTTAAAGTGAGCGATGTGAAGAACAGGTGATTGCGTTGAGATTTATTGATTTATTGATGTTTAAGGTCACATATTTATGCACAATGGCTAATCAGGACCGTGACAGTTTTACGGGTGGAGGAAGCCGGAGTACCCGGAGAGAACCACCGAGCAACGACGAGCAGCTGCCAGCTTCCCAACATCGTAACTCCGCACTGCAGCACAGGCAGGGTTAGATTGGTTGAAGACATGCGTACCATCGACGTGCAGTACGCCTTAGTACACGGCGTTATCGTGCCCCCATGCGGGCAATGGAGATGAAGTGTCTTGCCCAAAGACACAACGCGGTTGCCGCAGCTGGGATTCGAACCGAGGACCTCTCGGCTTGCAGCCTGCACCTCTACCTACTGAGCCACCGCGCTCCCCTGCGTTGAGATGCATGGCGAAATCGACTGTCGGTCTGTCTACTTGGCGAGTGACGACGACATCTATGTTGATCCGAAGCCGAGTAAGGAACCATGCTTAGTGTTTCTTCGGGATGGAGTGCTGTTTAAGACAGTGGCGAAGGTGCTTTTGGTTATTCTGGTCGACCCAATTAACGGTAAGGCCAGTGAGTCGCCTAGAGAGAACATTCTCTGTCGCTTGAACGAACTTATTAAGGGTTGCCGCATCCAAACCAAAGCGCGATGGCCAGTTCCACTGTGAGCTGGCATCAGTCAAACTAACCGCAGTCCTTGTCCTCAAGGCTGCCGTCGATGACTTATTGTTCATGACCACCTTCGATACCAGCTCTCCAACTGATACAGCCTCCGAGATAACTAAGCTCGCCGACAAAGGAAGAACATCTGAACATGTGCACCGCCGAATCCTTTGACAAACCCCCTGGAAAGAGCATGAAGGAAAACATTCGCTGGAGAAAGTTGTGGCACATTAGCTTCCGAGCCTAAAACAAACGGTTGTACTTTTGTCCAACGTTTCTTTCATTTTTCACAAATCTCACCTTTTCTTATACATTACAACCGATGCAGATGAAGCACGCACAATGAATGGCCATCATTGCTTCATTTCTCTGAAGCAAATTGAGCAAGAAGTTTTCATTTTTTCCAAACATTTAGATGTGCGAATTTTGGGAATAAGAAAAACAAAGCTAAATTTTGAAGAAAACGATTTTTTAGTCAAAAGACATTAATATGAACACTAGTTAGTTCAAAATAGGAAAAAAACCTTATTTGCGGAACCAACAAAGCTATTCGAACACTACAAATGGCAAGTTATCAGGTTCGAGCCCGAGATGCTGAATGGCCAAAACATTACAAATTGCATGAGTAATCAGCGCAAGGCATAAAAAAGTATAAATTACCTTGAAATATGATGCCTAAAGAGGCAATAACTGGATATTATTAGTAACAGTGTGTTTCAGCAGGGTGTAAGGGACTATACTATCCTTCTGAGATCCGTATTTACTGAGGCTAAAAGCTGAAGGGTAGTACAGTCCCGTACACCCTGCTGAAACACCGTGTGAGGAATTTATTACTGTTCCTTCAGTGTGTCGAGTTTTGTTTTGTTAACCCTTAAGTCCTCAGATTAATTTTAAAGTATTTATGGCCTTTTTCTGCTTACATAGTTATTGATGACTTGGCAGTGGTTCTACATCACTGCTGGCTGCCTATAGAGGCAGCCAGCAGTGATGTAGAACCACTGCCAGGGAAAATTCAGTCTACACACAAGAGTAATAAAGATTACACACGGGAGAACCTGCTTCAATGTAATATAAAAGTGGCGGTTTGGGGCTATATGGGGGCTTAAGGGTTATATAATCACCAAACACCATTCCAGTGACGAAAACCTTCCTAAAAAACTGAGAAACTGAAAGAAATACGTGTCTTTATTATTCAACTAGAACGATAAAACTTCGGAAAGGAACAGTTGAAACCTAAAACTTAAAAATGTCAACCGGTAAACTGCAACAGTCTATTTCTGCTGAAAAATGATTTGGACAAGTACACAAATTTTTTATTGGATTTGAAGTTATTTCCCTTCGAATGAACTCAAACATTTGGGAATCTTCTATTCAAGGACATTTAGAAATGACGCGTCGTTATTATTGTGGGGCACATGTTGATTATTCCGGGAGATGACTAACATAAGCTCCCAGCTTTCTGTCAGATCCCCAGTTACATACTAATATGGTATTTTTGTTAGTATATGATATATTCTTGATGTTCTCTATATATACTGTCTCTTTTCTAAGTGTTCAATATTGTAACATATAGCATACTTAATGAATAAATATTGTTTAAACTAAATTGATTATTAGTGTTTTATTCGATACATACAATGGTGCATTGTGCGTATTTGAGAATCTAGGACACGATTAAAACTAGTATACTAAAAGTTTGCTAAGCACCAAATATTTGACACATTGTGAAATTTGTTGGTGACATATTTGCGATATTTTTCTTGGATATGATTGTGGAATGTATTGAGATGGTCCCCAGGGTTTTCATTAGCTCTCTTGTCAAGCAGACTTTTCGTGACAGTCATGGAAAGCATGTACCCCTTGATTTTCATGTTTTTGTGTACTGTCTACATGTACATGACATGTGTGGGGTATTTAATCTTTATTTCAACACAAACTCTTGTGATTTAATGATTGAATATGACATACGCAAATGTAAGACATTTGTCTGATGCAGAAATGTGGCGGGTTGTAGGGATGGTGGAGCAAGGGACTATCCATCGTCAGGCTGGTGAAGCCCTTGGTGTGCACCATACGGTGATCACCAGAGCCTGGGCAAGATTTCAGCAGTATGGCACACCAGTCAGACGACATGGTGGTGGCAGAGACAAGTTAACATCTGCAGCCGAAGACCGGTTTTTGATCATTCAGGTCCGTAGGAACCGCTTTGACACAGCTTCGCAGTGACCTTCAGAATGCAGCCGGGGTAAATGTTTCGACGCAGACTATCCGGGCAAGTTTGCAGGAAGGTGGTCTCCGATCGAGAAGACCATGTATTCGCTTTCAGCTGTCCCAGAACCACCACAAGGCACGATATGAATGGGCCATGGACCATGGTGGATGGACCAGAGAAGATTGACGACCTGTCCTTTTTACAGATGAGCCAAGATACTGCCTAAACACAGATATGAGTTCTAGGGCATGGAGAAGACCAGGAGAGCTGGGGCGGCATCAGCTGGGATGGACGTAGAGCTGTGTCCTTGACCGTGGTACATTGACTGCCCAACGGTATATTGATGAGATCCTGGATGTCCACGTCAGATTGTATGCAGGTGCAGTGGGCGATAGATTCATTCTGATGGACGATAATGCCCGTCGTCATGTTGCCCATGTTGTCTGGGAGTACCCACAGAGGGAGGGGATTCAGCGTATGGACTGGCCAGCAAGATCCCCTGACCTCAATCCAATCGAACATGTCTGGAAGGAGTTGCAGCTTGCAATTTCAGTCCGTCCAGTCCAAAAAAGTGTCCAGGAGCTTGGTGCCATGCTGGTCCAAGAATGGAACAACATCCCACAAAGGACCATCTGGAACCTGATTGGGAGCATGAGAAGGCATTGTCAAGCTGTAATTAACAATAATGGGTCTCATACTCAATATTGAACCCATATCAGTTCGCTCCGTCAACTTTGACAAATTTGAAAAATTTCCTCTTTTACCAATAAAAGCCATTTCCCATGGTTATCGTATTCAAAAGCGAAAAAATGTCAAACACAAACAAAATCTTAATTTCTGTACTCAAATCATTCAAGATATAATTAAATATAAAATATATACACATTTCATAATATTCCAATTAAAACGTGAAGCAGGTAGTTGGATATACTTGGTGCTTAGCAAACCTTGAGTAGTATATATTATGTGAACTGCCAATGGCTGTCCACAGAGAACACTTCGACATACCGGAATGTTTACAATCAGATCCATTTCGCCTCTGTCATTTTCATGGAATTTCACGCACCAACATGTGTTCGGCTGCATTAATTTGGGGGATCCCAAGGGGAACTCAATAGGATGCCCTCCGGGAATCTGGCCTCTCTTGAGATCGATGCCAAATAGGTTACCCCTTTACCCAACGAATCGCCCGAACCGCCTGCGTAATATGCAAATTCTACCACTGAGCAGCTGAAAAAAAATTTTCGAAAAAATTCAACAAAACCATATCATGTGACCCCTCTTTGGAACGAGCTCGTTCCAAAGAGGGCGACATATGGTTTTGTTGAAATTTTGAAAAAATTTAAATATTTAAATTTTGAAATCGTCTGCGTTGGGTGAAGGATCAACCACAGTAGTTCCTCATACCACATTTTAGGCAGTCCTTACCTTTGCTATTACTTAGTTTAAATCTATTTGATTTAATCAGTAATCGTACTTAATGTTGCCGATACTCTGTCCAATGAATTAGATCGCAAACAAACTTTGCATCATCCATTTTTGTAATTACTGTTCATCGTCCTCATTTATTTTTACGTCGATAATACCAGAGATCTTTCAAACTGTAATTATAAAAATAATGTTTTATTATTTTGAATATTTGTTATGTGAAATATACTACTCAAAGTTTGCAAAGCACCAAGTATATCCAACTACCTGTTTTACGTTTTAGTTGAAATATTTTAATGAAAAGTGTATATATTTTTTATTTAATTATATCTTTAATGATTCAAGTACAGAAATTAGGATTTTATTTGTGTTTGACATTTTTTAGCTTTTGAATACGATGACCATGGAAAATGGATTTTATTGGTAAAAGAGGAAATTTTTCAATATGCCAAAAAGTTGACGCAGCGAACTGGTATGGGTTCATTATCGAGTATGAGACCCATAACTGTTAATTACAGCTTGACAACGCCTTCTCATGCTCCCAATCAGGTTCCTGGTGGTCCTTTGTGGGATGTTCCATTCTTGGACCAGCATGGCAACAAGCTCCTGGACACTTCTTGGCTGCACTGGACGGGCTAAAATTGCAAGCTGAAACTCATTCCAGCCATGTTCGATTGGATTGAGGTCAGGGGATCTTGCTGGCCAGTCCATACGCTCAATCCCCTCCCTCTGTCGGTACTCCCCGACAGCATGGGCAACATGACGACGGGCATTATCGTCCATCAGAAAGAATATCACCCACTGCACCTGCATACAATCTGACGGATATCCTGGATCTCATCAAAATACCGCTGTGCAGTTAATGTACCACGTTCAAGGACACAGAGCTCTTTACGTCCATCCCAGCTGATGCCGCCCCAGACCATTATTGACCCTGCACCCTAGCGATCATGATCAGCAATGTTAGCTGCATGGAATCGCTCCCCTGGTCTTCTCCATACCATAGAACTATCAGTGTGGTCTAGGCAGACCTTGACTCATCTGTAAAAAGGACAGGGCGCCAATCTTCTCTGGTCCATCCAACGTGGTTCGTGGCCCATTCATATCGTGCCCGACAGTGGCTCTGGGACAGCGGAATGTGAATACATGATCTTCTCGATCGGAGACCACCTTCGTGCAACCTTGCCCGTCTAGTCTGCGTCGAAACATTTACCCATGCATTCTGAAGGTCACTGCGAAGCTGGGCTGCTGTGGCAAAGCGGTTCCTATGGGCCTGCATGATCAAAAACCGGTCTTCAGCTGCAGATGTTGCCCTGTCTCTGCCACCACCATGCCGTCTTACTGGTGTGCCATACTGCTGAGATCTTGCCGAGGCTCTGGTGATCACCGTATGGTACACACCAAGGGCTTCACCAACCTGACGATGGGTAGTCCCTTGCTGTACCATCCCTATAGCCCGCCACATTTCTGCTTCAGACAAATGTCTTACATTTGCATTTTCCATATTCAATCATTAAATCACAAGGGTTTGTGTTAGAATGAAGACATGCCAACACATGCCATGTACATGTAGACAGTACACGAAAACATCATGAAAATCAAGGGGTACATGCTTTTCATGACCGTCACGAAAAGTCTGCCTGTCATGAGAGCTAATGTAAACACTGGGGACCACCTCAATACATTCTTCAATCATATCCACCCAAAATATCGCAAATATGTCACCAGCAAATTTCACAATGATGTGTCAAATATTTGGTGCTTAGCAAATTTTGAGTAGTATAGAAAAAACACATCCCGATGATTTATAGTAATAATCCAGCCCAAAACCGTTTGAAGTTTTAACACAAGTCAAGTAAATAAAGCTTTGTTGACACTTCAAAAGTTTGGTAGTCTAAAAACTAAACTCAACCTGGGTTAAGTCTACCACATCGTAGTAATAGGGGCCCCATAGGTCTTTATTTCACTAATGGAGTTTTGTCTCGGAGGGCGCATAGGCAAAAACACATTTTAACTTGTAAATCTTGGGATATTAACTATTTTCTACCGAAAAGGACAACTCGTCCTTTATCGATGTCAGAAAGATTGAAAACGTTAATGCCAAATTCCATATTTTAGGTGATCCTTACCTTTGCCATTACTTAGTATAAACCTAGCTGATTCAACCAGTGGTCGTATATAAACTTGGCGGTACTCCTAGTCTAATGTATTAGATCGCGAACGACATCAAACATTACATCATTTGTTGTAATTATAGTATTGGCCTCACTTTCCGAATCTCTTAATGTCGTTCAACGTCCTCATCTATTCTTCTGTCTCTTAATACTAGAGATCTTTCAAACTAAAATTATAAAAATAATCTTTTGGATTATTTTGAATCTATTGCATGTAAAATAATAAGTGTTCCAGTGGAAAAAACACTGGAACATCTCGAGGTTCAACGTAAGAAACAAGCACTGTTACACTAGGGGATCTCCACGGGGGACCTTGCAACAATTGCTGAATGGCAACCAATATATTATCAAGTACAAACAAATTACCTTGCCTACATCAAACCGGAAATAAGTAAACAGAAAAGTGAAATGGATCCAGTTTATATCCGTAAGGTTGGTTAACTCAGATGTCCACTCTAAAATCAGTTGGGTTGAAACCGACCCAAATCAACTGTGTTGAGTGAATATGAACCCAATGGGGTTCAAATTCACTCAACACTTGATTTCTTCGATTTTTAACTCAATTGATTTTATAGTGCATTTAATGTAAAGGGAACGTCCAACCAAATTTTGGTCAAATTTTGGGTAATTTTCTCCAAAGCTCAAAAATGCCAGAAAGGAATAACTCCAATAAATTATATCAATTTTGGGGGAATGAAACAGATCATGTGGTTCCCAATATTTGCCACGGAACTCTTGCCAGGTGGTAGAAAGCACTGCCTGAAAGTCTGCTACTTTTAACTAACTTCTTAACCCTTTACCCAACGTAACGACCAAAACCGGCCTGCGCTATTCTCAAAAATCGCCAGTTAATTTTCATTATTTTCTTCATTTTTCGTCTCAGAAACATAGGTTATGATCCCTCGTTGGAACGAGCTCGTCGAGCTCGTTCCAATGAGGGGTCATAACCTGTGTTTTTGAGACAAAGGAAAAAAATTAGTTATTCAGTAATATTCTTTGCAAGTGTCGTCTGCTTTTCATGTTAGGTAAAGGGTTAACTTTATTTACTGCACAAGCATATATTTACAATATGACATAAGTAACATTTTGTAAAATAAAAATTACTGAAGTTATATTCTGCAGTCCTTGTACAGACTGAAAAAATATTTTTATCATTCTTGCAAGGAACAGACAGTTTGGCCGATTGTAATTTAGGCTATTCAAATTTCACGAGAGCTGCCATTTTTATTGTTTGTTTTTTATCTTTTTATGGCTTTCACCAAGGGTCAAATCCACACAGTTCACAAAAACAAGAATGGAGTCACGAGAGAGTGCACAATGAAAAATGAAGAATGTACAATGTAAAATGAAGCATGCCCAATGTGGCTTTTCAGTCTGCAGTGATTATACACCCCCCCCCCCCCCTCCCCACAACTGCCATTTTATATGAGATTTATTTCAAATTGGCAAACAAGAGATGAGACTGGTGCACCAAAAAAGGGAAACTACCAAACTTACCCATTTGGTATTATCTGACCATGTTTTGGGTTGCATGAGTAATGGAAACTGCCAAGTGTGCCGTGTGAACGCTTACGTTTGTGCAAAACAATGATGGCATTCCCTGCATGCAGAATGCTTACATCAATCGCCTTCATTAAGTTGGAGAGCATGGATTCTAATACCATGGTTTAGTATGCTTCATTTGTTTTAACCTTTACCCAACGTAACGACCAAAACCGGCCAGCGCTATTCACAAAATGTTCCATTCAATTTTTATTACCTTTTAATTTTTCGCCGTAAAACCATAGCTTATGACCCCTCATTGGAACGAGCTCAACGAGCTCGTTCCAATGAGGGGTCATAAGCTATGTTTTTTGACGCAAAAATTAAAAAAATTGAGCTTCAAGAATTGTATTTGCAAGTGTCGTCTGCTTTTCGTGTTGGGTAAAGGGTTAACACTATCACCCTTCTGTAGTTTGGGGAAGCCTTGACTTTACTCGTGAGATTTAATATTGACTGATATACTTACCAATACTAATTTTATAGACCGAGAATTTCAGGCCCTAACAATCCTAAACGAAGCCAGAGAACCCATAGAGAACCACCGAGAATCGACGAGCAACTGTCAGCTCCAACATTATGTTGGTTATTAAATTCATTTATCTAAAAACTCGAGATGTTGTGGTTTCATTTCGGCAATTCGTGTGATTTTGTCCAACAGGTGGCTTCATGCCATTTTTGTCAAGATATTGCACAATACACAATGATTTTTGCAACCTTCTCGCGCCAATAGCGATCAAAATCGACGTGGATCCATCTTACGCAATGCGGTTGTACGAGGAAATTTAAATTTAAGATGGAAGTTAATTTTAGAATATTTGGTGAAGAAAAGAACTTACTGACTGAAACTTTGGTCTCCTTATTCAATTGGACTTCATCAAGCCTACTCAATGCACAAATTATTTATTTATCTGTTGGTGTTTAAGATCACATACTTGTGCACAATGGCTAATCGTGATCGTGACAATTTTACGGGTGGAGATAGCCGGAGTTCCCGGAGAAACCACGGAGCATCGACGAGCAACTGTCAGCGAATCAACATTCTAACTCGGTTCAAGCTCCGCTGAGGCAGGGTTACAACGGTTCAAGACATGCGCATCATTGACGTGCAGTACGCCTTACGGAGTCATCGTGCCCCCCATGTAGGCAACTGGGATAAAGTGCCTTGCCCAAGGTCACAACGAGGGTCGCCCCGGACGGGGATCGAACTCGGGACCTTTAGCATTGAAGTCGGACAGTCTACCACTGAACCACCGCGCTCCCTACGGCATAAATATAGTTCAGCTTCAATCAAATTATTTTTTAATATTTATTTATTTATTTATTTATTTATTTATTTGTGTTTAAGGTCACATACTCATGCACAATGGCTAATCATGGCCGTGATAGTTTTACGGGTGGAGGAAGCCGGAGTACACGGAGAGAGCCACCGAGCAACGACGAGCGCTGCCAGCTCCCCAACAGCGTAACTCCGTACTGCAGCGCAGACAGGGTTAGATTGCACAATACTAACCCTAATGATGACGCAGAGTACTGGGGCGTACTGGACGTCGATGGTTCGCATGAGACATGCGAACCATCGACGTCCAGTACGCCCCAGTACTCTGCGTCATCATGCCCCCATGTAGACAATCGGGGTTAAGTGCCTTGCCCAAGGACACAACGCGGGAGTCCGAATCGATCGCTCAGACGGTCACCCATCCGTGGATGAACCGGGCTCGACGTTGCGTAACTTCGGTGTTCTGATGAGAACCCGTTACTGCAACGCCACCGCAACGCCACAACACCCCCTTCAGTAAATATACAACTGAGGACTGCAGTGAATGTTGATATGAATGTACATTTGTTTTCAACCAGTTTTCCAGTATTATTTTTGGCCCATCGAAAACCGAAAATTCGAATCTGGCGTAATAATCCCTTGCTGAAACTTGCGTAACATTCTACAGTTTCCTTGTTCAGCATTTCAACTAAGGACTGACATATCTCTCAATTATTACACTGTCAGTTGAATATTTTCATATGAATGTATCCTGTTATATTACATCCGATACATCGCCACGGAGATTCGAAAACATCAATGGAATGTTTGCAGATTTCAGATTTTGCGAAATTAAATTGTTTTCCATCTTGGCCCAAGAATCATGTGATCATAACAAGCATGTCTTCCCAACACAATCCATATTTCGTGGTCGTTCATGTTCCGCAGTTTTCAGTAGGTATGGCGGAGTGTGTGGTCTCATTTACAATCAGGCCTGAAAATAAGCAGTCTGACATTTGCAGAATGAGGTCCCCAGAGGGTGAATTTGACAATGCTATCCCATACAGTGGGCCAATTTATCCTCTGGTACCTCTATTTAGTTTTGAGATCCTGATTCAGATCGAGGTTCACATAGGGTAAATTTAGTGATTCAATCCTGCTGTGCAGGGTAGCATCACTAAATTCACCCTCTGGGGTCTCATTTTGCAGATGGCAGTCTGCTTATTTTCTGGCTTGTTTACAACTCAAGACTTAATTTGAATTTATGGAATCAAAGATGGGAATTTCAAAGTGAACAAATTTCTATTACTTACATAGCACTTTACGGTAGCATTTCTGCATAATGGCTAATCCTGACCACAACAGAGATAGTTAAAATAGTTTTAACCATGTTGCCCATTTAGAGGACTTACACCCCAAGTACTGGTGACTGGGTCCTAGTTTACCAGTAAAACTAGATTGTTTACCACAATAAGCAAATACTGCTTCACTTCTCATGACAGTCAGAAGTAGACTTCGGCTTGTAATGTTGCCATTCTTAAAGTCGACGTATTGAATGAACCTAGTCCCGCAATCTGTCACGATTAGCCATTGTGTATAAGTATGTGACCTTAAACACCAATAAATAAATAAGTCCCGCAATCCACCATTTCTGATTTTCATCAACACCGTTTTATTTATTTTATTTAATTATTTATTGGCGTTTAAGGTCACATACTTATGCACAGTGGCTACTCGTGGCCGTAAGTTTTACGGATTGAGAACGCCGGAGTACCCGGTGGGACCAACCGACCGTCGACGAGCAACTGTCAGCTCCTCTACATTCGCTGTTCAAGCTCCGCTCAAGCCGACTTACAACGGTTGAAGACATGTGCACCATCGACGTGCAGTACGCCTTAGTACACGGCGTGACCAGCCGACCCCACCCCCACCCCCCCCCCCCCCACATGCAGTCAACGAGATAAGGCGCCTTGCCCAAGGGTAGTTCCGGACGGGGACCAAGTCCAATAATTCATTTTAACCATTCGACTCTTTGCATAAGTTACATTTCTAATATCGCGTCCAACCTGAACTGAACTGTAGAGTCCAGTGGGAAATAACGCCATTTTAAATGTACAATGATGGGTAACTGAAGAATTTAATTGTTTAATCTGCTAACAGTGAAAATGGCGCCATATGTGAATTCTTTTTTAAGATGAGTTTTCGGAATTAAATGCGGTCAATTTCAACGATTCAAGACTGATAACTCATTCGAAACTGAAAATCTCTGAATGATAATGCCAAAATGGCGTGCGAGTTAACCTTAACGTACCGCGGTCTTAAGTACGGCGTTGTCTTCCATTGTGTTGCTGATATTTTTAATAAATCAAGAACGCCCCCTTCATTTTTTTCTATGGCTGCTTTCGAATATTATATTATATTATAGTATATATTATATTTCCAAAATGTCCTCCGAATGAAGCTTAACGTAGTTTGCTGTCAACAATTGAGTGCTCATCCATGGCGCTGCATATTTCCAAAATGCCCCCCACCGCCATGAAGCTCATCTGTGCTGTCAACACCAGTTCTTTTGCATGGTGCTCCCTGCCATTTCGAAAAAAAATGAAGAACGACAACTCCACTTCAACGATTTCCTCAGTTCTGCTTTCTAAGATGACCAATTTCAAAACAGCGTACTAATTCAGCTGAACTCGCCATTTTGAATAAAATTAAATAAAAAATGTTCATTTACGCCATTTTAATAAGCAGATGACATTTTTAAAATGGCGAATGCATTCAGCTGAATGCGAGAAAATCAGATTTCGGCTTGAAATGTCGCCATTTTGAACAAGTCAAGTCCGGCAACTCCTTCAATTCCGAGGTTTTCACAAGCGTTGTTTTCGAACGTGACCAATTTTAAAGTAGCGCACGAACGTACCCAAACAGATTTCGGCTTGGAATGACGCCATTTGGAATAACGCAAGTCCGACAACTCCATTTCCGCGATTTTCATCTGCGTTGCTTTCAAAACAGACTTTTTCAAAGAGGTATAAATTCAGCTGATCTCACAAGTCAGCATTTGATTCTCGCCTTGAACATCATTTTGAATAAATCAAGCCAGAGAACTCATTTTAACTATTCGTCCAGTTTGTAGAAGTTACATTTCTAACAAGGAGAGCAACCTAAAGTATATGCACAGTGATGGATAAATTTAGTATTTAATTTTGTTATTTATTTATTGGTTTTACGGATGGGGAAGCCGGAGTACCCGTAGAGCATCGACGAGCAACTGTCAGCTCCTCAACATTCTAACTCTGTTCAAGCTGTGCTCAAGCAGGGTTACAGCGGTTAGAGACATGCGCACCATCGACGTGCAGTACGCCTTAGTACACGGAGTCATTGTGCCCCCATGTAGGCAACCGGGATAAAGTGCCTTGCCCATGAACACAACGCGGGTCGTCCCGGACGGGGATCGAACTCGGGACCTCCAGCATAAAAGTCCAACAGTCTAACACTGAGCCACCACGCTCCCGTTTTAATTTTGGTAAGGTGTTATATAAGGGAAATTAGTTTACTTTGAAATTTCCACATCTTATATTTCGTAAATTCAAATTAACCCTTTACCAAACATGAAAAGCAGACACTTGCAAAAAAAAAATTCTTGAATAACTAATTTTTTCATTTTTGGTCGCAAAAACATAGGTTATTACCCCTCATTGGACGAGCTCGACGAGCTCGTTCCAATGAGGGGTCATAACCTGTTTTTGAGACAAAAAATGAAGAAATAATGAAAATTAACTGGCGATTTTTGATAATAGCGCTGGCCGGTTTTGACCGTTACGTTGGGTAAAGGTTTAAATATACAGAAATCACAAAATGAAGGATGTATGTACAGAACATGAATATGTGCATTCAACTCACGGAGCTGACAGCAGGTATCGATTCCTGGAAGTCTGCTACCGTCTTCCCACCAAACCTTTAAAAAATATTTTTGGAGAACAATTCGTGGTCAAATATGTTTCCCATATTCAAGAATAATGCTTGCCATTCAAAACATTTTACAATGCAGCGACAAGACCATATTTGAGGAAAAGCCCACACTGAAGGCATTTTTTTTTTATTATTGAAGATGGGTTCAGTCAGGTGTCGTGTTACCTTGCAAGTAATATAGCAACTGTGCAGTCTCCATATAATAGTGTGTAGAATGAAGACGATCTTTCATTATTAGATTTTAGACGGCATTGTATATTGACGCTCTTTCGGCCCAGATAACATTGATCAAAACGTAAACAGACAAACAACGAAAACAAATTAGAGAGTTTTGGAATTAAGCCCCACGCAACTCTGTCACTGCGTTTTGAATTTCCTAGCTTTGTTTTTGGATATCTTAAGCACATTTGGCCATGAGTTCTGAAATATGTTATTACCAGTTCTGGTACGAAGACGATAGAAGACTTCCAGGAACCATTGGTGCCCGTTGTTAACGTAGTGAGTTGACTGCATATATTTTCGTGTTGTATACATCACAATCTTCATTTTGATGTATAATTTGTGTATATTTAACCCTCTGCACACTGATGTAAAAAAACCCAGATCTGATGTAGCCATTTTTCCCATAATGCAACTGGGAATTTAACCACTTCAATCTTGTTTGACAGAGCCCATTGAGCTCTGTCAAACAAGATTGAATTGGTTAAATTTATAGTTGCATTATGGGAAATATTTGCACCCTGAACTTTAAATATTTCGACATCAGTGTGCAGGGGGTTAATTGGAATTTATGAAATATCAGGCGTTTATTTTAAAGTGAACAAATTTGCCTACCTTATATAGCCTATCTGCCAAGATGACATTTGAGAAATGGCGTCCGATGTGAAATCCTGTCACGATGACCGTCCGTAGTTTTTGGGATTAGATGCCGCCATTTTAATGACTTCAGTCGGATAACTTATTCGAAACTCAACTTCGCTTTGGTTTCGTTTATTCGATTGAATGTCTTAAGAAATACACAACTTTATGTTATCACGGTTAAGATATTTCGCATTTCAGGTGATATTACATCCCAAGCGGTCACCTACATCCTCGCTTGATACAGTCAAGCCAGTGTCAAAAATCTGTTTTTGGAATGTTTATATCCAGAAAGCAGACTACAATAATGGCGTCACAAAATGCCTGAGCACTTTCAAATGGAATGGAGAATTTTAGATTATTCGGTATAAGCATGCGGACGAGTGTTATGGTGTCTATTTATAGGGAGGGGTGGGGCGTTTCTATAGTTCAGAAGTACCCGTATGAACTGTGATTACAGGTTGAATGTACAGAATATGACCTCGGTTAGACTGGCAAGGCAAGCTCTTAGTACCCGCTTATCTTAAATGGACGCCACCATGCTCATCCACATGGCAACAAATCTTTCACTCCCACTGTAAAATGTTTTCAGGTTTCCTCAGGACCCCATTACTGTAGTGTGTGTTCTTGAGCAGCTTTATCAAAATGCAAGGTAATATTATTAGTTACAGTTTGTTGGTGGCCTAATATGGCATTTATGGTGTCAGTTAATTCCATATTGGACTCTAGCTCGCTTTGGAATTCACTGACACCATATATACCATATTAGGCCACCAACAAACTAACGAATATATCTTGCCGACTGCTGCATCGATGTACAGAACTAATAACAGCGATCAAAATTAAATGAGAGAATTCTCACAATGTGTTCACGTGTCTTTGCCTTGTTACAATTTATGGGAGAGTGCCTACAGGCACTCTCAAATTGTAACAAGGCAAATTCATACATACCAAACAGTTTCATTTCGAAGGTAACATGACACACATTCACAGAATATGAAGCCTTTTAAGTTGCCTAACCTGCACTTCAGACCAAATATTGGCTTCCAACATTCAATCTTTCATCTTGAAGCGTTTATCGGCTGCCGCCATTTTGAAAAATCAATGAACAAAGGAGATGTATAAATTTTATAGTAAATTTCCTTTCTTATTATACCTACCGAAATTGTTTACTAAAGGCTTGCACTACAGTGGAAGAACCTAACTCGGATAAAATACTCTCTATTTTAATCTTTCCCAAGATTTGGTAAAGAAAAGTGGTGTAAAAACACCACGAAAAAATAAACCAAAACTGGGCCGAGCGCCATCGGCGCACTCCCAGTATGGGACGCTCTTCCATAGTACAAAACCACGACTTCCGTAAAACAGTGCGCAATGCGTCAATTCGTCATTCTTTTGATTCCGAACAACACAGTTGTTATGTGATCAGCGGGGAGGAAGGATTCTTACCTGAATAAGACGGGAGGGCCTCCATGTAAACAATTTCGGTAGGTATAATAAGAAAGGAAATTTACTACAAAATTTATACTTATCAACCTACCTGAATTGTTTACTACAGGCTGAATAGACACAAGGCTGGAGGGAATCACATAACCAACCCACACATAACTGAATAACACTGGGACCGTGGACAGAGGAAGAGATCCCTAGGCCTATCAAACCATAGCATCACAAACATTAGAAAAGCCAATGAAAGATGAGGCGCATGGTGAAGTGCGACGCACAGACAAGGCAGTAACAGCACAAAGCTGGAACTGACCCTGAAAAAAGCTGAAAAGCTTGGATAGACAACATCCTGAGCCGAAGAAAGAGGGCCCCAAGGTTCTCTGTCGGCTCCTGCAACTGTCGCAGATAAAAGGAGAATATAGCACTTCTCCAGAAGGCTGCCAATATAACATCAGTCATCCGACAACATGACAGTTATTAAAAGAGGAAGACAATGCACGCACCTCGTGGCAGAAAAAACAATTGGTAATACAATCACCAGTAGCTAGATGAGCGGAAGCTGCACGAATAGCAAGACAAGTCCATCAAGAAATGGATGCAGGAGAGATCTGGCAATGTGGGAAAACGCATATTCATCCAGGATAAAGGCGTAAACGCCCCCCACCCACAAGCAGAGCAGCGCCCAAGAAAGTGACCATCTTGGAGTAAACTGCAAAGTCCTAGGCCTTTTCGAGGAAAAGAGCTGAACAAGCTTGGAGAGACAAGGATGAGTGTCGAAACAATGCGGTACCACATATGAAAAAAGGTCTCCGAAGCATGGACATGTACCCATTGCTGGAGACCCCCAGAAACAAACATACCAGAAACTCCACAAGCGGTGTGAACGAAGGAGTGACAGAAGTAACAGTGATCGCACACCATCGACAGAAGAACCTTCCACTTAGCCACAGAGGCTAAACCAGTGGAGTGAGTGCCTCCTTGAAGAAAAGCAACTCCACTGCGTGTCTCGAAAAACCACTACGGAGGAGACAGGACCCGATAAAAGACATGTGCGAAGGCACAATAAAGTCGGGTCAACTTGAAAACCTCCTCGGGCGACTTTGGCAAAGAAAGTCGCGAGGTAGAGGGAGACATACCGGAACCGTCGCTAACAGATAGCGGAGCAGATTGATCCACACCCACCGATGCGACGGGTGTGATCGAAAGGATTCGACGACTGCAGGTTCATATCTGGGCGAGAACCTGAGGCGGAATCGGAACTGGCAGGAAGGCCTAGCCGACAAGACCATCCCAAAGGAGGGCCAGAGCGTCCACGGCGAAAGCCAGAGCATCTGGACACGGGGGACACGAAAGTGTCCATGGGATGGTTCCAACGAGTCGCAAGAGATCGATGGAACCCGCCATGTGGAGCATCCACCTGGTGGAAATGACCCTGCCCGACGGGACATGTGACTAACAGCCACCCCGGCGTGGACATCCTGAGCGAGCAGTATAATATCCCAAGCCAATTCGTACATTGGAACCGAGTGCGTGCCGCCCTGGTTCCGAATGTAAGCAACCACCGTCGAATGGTCGGACAACAGAAGGACCTGGCGATTCGACAGATGAGGGATCCACTGCCTGAAACTCAGAATAGTAAGAAGCTCCTTCTGGTTGATGTGTAGAGCTGCATGATCCTGGTCCACCATCCCGTGAATGGAAAGACCTAGAGGATCCAACGTCGCACCCCATCCGAGATCGCTGGCATCTGCCGTCAGAACGCGATCGGACGTGGGTAAGTCCAACGGAACACCCTGCGAAACCACTGGACATCCGCCCAGAGGAGAAGGTGAGGATCAAGATATTCTGGAAACTGAAGCACCAGATCCAGAAAATCTACATTCGGCCTCCAACGGCTGAGCAGAAAGTGTTGGAGATGTCTGACACGCAGCCGACCTAGAGGAATGAGATCAGTCACCGAACAACAGAGACCGATTAGCCGGAGAAAACTCCGAGCCGTCGCGGATGTGGACTGGGACAGAGTCGGAGCAAAAGCTGAGAGAATCACAGCCTTGGCCTGGGGAACCGCCACCAAATTTAATTGTGTGCGGAAAGCCATCCCCAGATGATAAAACGACTGAGAAGGGACCAGGTCCGACTTCTCCTCGTTGACTCTGAAACGTAGCGACGTGAGCAAGCTCAACAGAGTGGCGACATCCGACTCCAGGAAGGCAGCATTGGAATGCCCCTGGAGGATATCGTCCAGATACGCCAAAGTAGTCACCCTGGACTGTGTGCGATGGAAAGCTATCGCATGCGACATCAGTCTGGTGAAGGCCCAAGGAACCAGGTTGAGGCCAAAAGGCATGGCCTTGAACTGGTAAACTCGCCCAAGAAAAACGAACCTGAGATACTTCTGTAACACCCAATGAATCGGAACGTGAAAGTAAGCGTCTCGCAGGTCGAAGCTGGAAGCTAAATTTCCCTGGTGAAGAGAACAGAGGACCGACCTGAAAGTCTCCATGCTGAACTTGGGAGCAATGATAGACTGGTTCAGGAAACTCAGATCGAGAACCGGTCGGAGTCGGCCGTCCTTCTTCGGCACCAAGAACAGGCGGGAATAGAAACCCACTGACCTAATGTTCTTGATGACCTCAATCGCCCCCTTTGTCAGGAGATTGTCTAGCTCCGTGGACAAAAGTTCCCGACGTAAAATGTCTGAAGGAACTGTGGTTGGAAAAGGCACCCTGGACAGAGTGGGGTGCCGTCGGAAGGATATTCGCAGACCGGACCAAACAACATCTAACATCCAAGGATCGGATGCGATGGTGGCCCAACGGTCTGCGAATTCTGCTATCCTTCCTCCACCCTGGGACGAGTCGAGGTGAGGACCTTCATTGCGAACCCCGACGAGGCTCGCGAGAGGAGAAAACACCTCTACTGAATGAAGAATCCTGGGACTTCCCTCAAGACTGCCGACGCTTACCCTTACCCCTTGAGTAAGAAGTAGAAGCGATGGCAGAAGGATCAGCCCCTTCGATTCGCAGAGGAAGCAGAGGGTACTTGTTAGGCTTGGAACGGCCCGTGCCTACCCTAGAAGGCTGATCAAGCTGAAGAAACAGCAGCTGATCGTTGGAATGACGTAGGACGTCATCCCGGACCGTCAACACAGAACCATGGAAAAGTTGCGGACCTGCCAAAAAAGCAGATCGAAGAGTAGCGCACTGCTCCTCAGGAAGGGACCGGCCTGTGTCCAGCACAGAGTCCCTTCGAACTAATTCCCGTTAGCCGTGTTACAGGCATGCGTGTGAGTAAGATGCATGAGCGCCTTGGACAGCACACGCAAAGGGCCTGTACCTCGTCAAACTTATCTGAAGGCAGATAAGCAGCTAAAGCTGAGACGACATGATCGGAGAGAGAAAGCATACCAAGCATATCTCTACATAAGCCCAACCTGGACTCCAGAGTCGTCATCGGAATGACGGCAGACTTGGACTTGGAAAGCCCGAGGGAATTGGAGTCCTGATCCAAAACCGTCAAAGTCTGGTAGACCGACGGATTGGCGGAATCGTAGGAACGATAACGCGCCGGAGGCAAAAAGGTGTCAACCCTGGTTAAGAACGGAGCCTTCATAGCCTTGGAACTTAGCTTGGAGTCCAAGGCTGAAAATGCTTCAACCAACTGTACCGACGGGCAGGGTCGAAGACGCCCAGAAGCAGGTTGCTCCATAGACTATTGGCGCGCGACCGATGATCGCGGCCTGGCTGACACTGTCGACTGGTTACTGTTAGATCCGGAAGGAACCCAAACACGAAATCAAGAGCTGCCCCCAAGTCCGAAGACTGCTGGCTCTCGACATCAAGCATGTCTGACTCTTCCCCTGAGTCGGAAGACATAGCCCATCGTGGGCAAACCAGCCGACGTCTCCCATGGTGTCGGAACACCAGGGGGGATCAGAAAGCGGCCCGTTTCCAATCCCGGGAGGCGGCGCCATAGGGGCGCCTGGAAACCACTCGCTGCCACGCTGGAAGCAACGGGAAGGCTCTTTGACAGAACCTGAGTGAGTAAGGAGAGGGCCTCCCTAAGCTCACTGCCCGTACAGGCCAGTTCGACAGGGGAACGAACCGGCAAAGTGGCTTCACCTCTGACCCTCTTGACCAGCGAAGGGTCACGATCCTCCAAAAAACCCGACGTGGGACGACGGGCGGCAGCCGAAAACGTCTGAAGGCAGACGTGTATAGGGGTGTGACACACCGTGGGGATCAACATAGCAGGAACTCATGATAGTCACCGCTGACCTCTGCAGGGCAGAAGGTCCAGGCTGCACAAAAGACGTTGGACCCCCAAAACCGGTCGTGTGGCCAGAATGAGTGGACGGAAACGCCACGGAGTTCATAGTGTCCCACTAACAACCGAATCCAATGACAACTGTGGTGCTCGACGGCGCAGAGACCACAGGAGAGGGTCCGGCCGGCAGCCACTTCCAACTTCGCCGAGTTGAAGTCAGGGAAGGCTGAGGCCGATACCCCCACGTCTACACAACCAGACACCGCAGCAGACCACTGCAGGTATAAAACTACTGTGCTCAATGGCTGAGAGGACACAGTAGGGGGTTCAGTCGGCAGCCCCATTTGACTTCGCCGAGTGGAAGTCTGGGAAGGCTGAGGCCGAAACCTCACCACACTACAGACATCCCTGCAGACCCTGGCAGGTAGAAGCCGAGGCCGGCTAAAAAACAGTGCCCAATGACGTAGACGGAACAGCAGTTGCAGCAGATACGATACGACAGGAGCTGTTGGAACTGGCGGTAAAGCGGAGAGAGCCACCAAGCTCGGCCTCCAAAGGAGGAGTCACAACCCTAGTGACAGCCTCAGATGTCGACTGGAGAGGGCGCATAGTCCCGGAACCGGGCATCTCTACACCATAAAACCAACAGCTCCCGCAGTATCCACCACGGTAAAACACTGCACATTCCCCACGGAAGGGGAATAACTCACCAGACATGGTCGAATCGGGAAGCCCCGAAACGACAGCGGTCCCCACCCCCCGCTGATGCGGGAGGAGCTGCACATCCCCCACGGAGGGGGAGCAATTCTCATCAGACGTGGTCGAATCGGGCGACCCAAAACGATAGCGTTCACCACCCCCCGCGGGAGCGGAAGGAGCTGCACATCCCCCACGGAGGGGGTCGAACTCACACCAGACGTGGTCGAGTCGGGGGCCCCGAAACGACAGTGCCCCCCCCCCCCCCCCCCGCGGGGGCGGGAGGAGCTGCACATCCCCCACGGAGGGGGTAAACTCACATCAGACGTGGTCGAGTCGGGAGGCTCCCGAAACGACAGCATTCCACACCACCCGCGAGTGCGGACGAAACGGACACGAGAACGCACCAATGGCGAGAGCAAAAGGAATTGCCCTAAAGGAACCGAACTGGAAAGAACAGAGGTGAGAGCAGTAGAAGAAAAAGGTGAACTCAACAGAAACAGAAAGTAGAACACCCTCAACTACGAGAGAAGGTGGCAGAACCAAGACGGCCGACACCTACTCCAATAACAAATTTTTATCAACCGAAAAATTCATTGTCGAATCGCGACGACACGATGTCGCAAACAAAACATTAGCGGAAACGGAATAGTAAATAATAAACAATGAGAATGTGGTTGAAAATATAAACGAGAATATATAAAACACAGTCCTGTTATTATACGATCTTCAGATCCATAATTCCAGTCACAGGAAAACCATTATCCACGAGTTGAATTATCACTATCATAATGCATATGGCGGAAACACATCCTGCTCGTGCTTCGGATAGAAAAAGAATGACGAATTGACGCATTGCGCACTGTTACCGAAGTCGTGGTTTTGTACTATGGAAGAGCGTCCCATACTGGGTGTGCGCCGATGGCGCTCGGCCCAGTTTTGGCTTATTTTTTCGTGTTTTTACACCACTTTTCTTTCCCAAATCTTGGAAAAGATTAAAATAGAGAGTATTTTATCCGAGTTAGGTTCTTCCACTGTAGTGCAAGCCTGTAGTAAACAATTGAGGTAGGTTGATAAGAAATTACCCATAGCTGTAAGCGTATATTGATGTTGACAGGCAGTATATGGTTTTATATGCATTCTGCATATGACGTCTTTGGACCAATGAAATTCCCAGATACTTGGAGGTAAAATTTTTCGACATTTCGTCCCCTGAGTTCCAATATGTTCTATGTGCATACTGGCAGCATACTGGCACATAAAACCCATTGGAACTCAAGGGACGATTTATTAATCTTGTGCTGTTAAATGTATTTATTTATTTGTGTTTATTATTTATTTTATTTATTGGTGTTTAAGGTCACATATTTCTGCACAATGGCTAATCATGACCACGACAGTTTTACGGATGGAGGAGGCCGTAGTACCCGGAGAGAACCACCGAGCAACGGCGAGCAACTGTCAGCTCCCCAACATACTAACTCCACACATGCAGGGTTAGCATTGGTTGAAGACAGGTGCACCATCGACGTGCAGTACGCCTTAGTACACAATGTCACCGTGTCCCCACATGGGCAATGAGGGTGAAGTGTTGTGCTGTTAAAGTTAGTTGGAAATCAAAAACAGTTCGGAACGAGTTCATTTCTTATATAGTATCATTGTATCACAATTATAGACGCCACGTGACTCATTACTTGAAAATGAATATAGTCATTCCCAAAGAATGTGGCCACCTGTTTTTGAACACATTTTCTGTTACCATCACCTTAAATTATCTCCCCATTTCACGATTCTTACAATGGAAACATTTTCTGGATGCACTCAGGGTAGCCTTTCAAAGAGAAAACATTCAAAATCTTACTATACAATTCAAACAACAATTGATTGTTCTAAATTGGGTCATAAGTCGCATTTTGTGTATAAATTCCCAATTTCTGGGTATCGGCAGCGATTAATGTATGTTATGGAAATTTCGTGTTTCCCCAGTTAGTTTTTTTAAGGATTTCGCAAAGCCATTTCTCACAAAAATTGTTCCATTTGTCTGTTGCAAAATCGTCCCCCGAGTTCCAATGTGTTCTATGTGCCCACAGGCAGCCTACTGGTGGCCTACTAGAGTGCCTACGGGCACGTAGAACACATTGGAACTCAGGGGACGAAAAATCAGCTCCCAAACAGATCTGCGTTAGTCATTACACAATGTGACCATAACCATGTGACCATAACCGCCAACTGTAAAGTTTACATCAAGATCTTCACCAGAATTATTTACTATTTCTCCACTAGTGGGAATAGCCATTTGGGTCTAGGACATCCAATGACGCCAGATATTACCTTTTAATAGGAATGACCTATGAACATATTTCCAAATTGCGTGCGAACTAAGCTCAACTATGCAATCAACTACCGAGTTCTCTTGCATGATGTCCGCCATTTTGAATGTTTCAAGAACGGCAACCCCCATTTCATGAGGCATATATCAAGTCTATATTGCAAACTCAAGGCAAGAAAACATTCAGAATATGATACATGACAATGGGCGACTTCTTTTCATTACGTTTCACAAATATTTTAAAACCACTTTTCTGAGAACTCTGGATGGAACTCTTCCTTGTTTCTAAGGTGCCATGGTGAAATCCCTTCTGGAAGTCCTTCCAAAAGTACTGAATGTGAATTTCAGTTGGAGATAGATCCCACAATGGATTGCCTTGTTTGGCGAAACTGAGGAAATTGAATTGCGCTTGTTTGGCGGGAGTTGGGCAATGAGTTGCTGATAAGAGTGGGAATAATGGACATCAGGTTATGTAAACCATGCACTTTTGACCTTTGGCCTGTACGGTTCTGTCAATGTCTTTGTTGTGTGGCATTTTTCTGCTCTCTAAAAGTTTTTACTCGTAGTAAGGCCTCTCCATTACATTACTCACTTTCATCGTAGGAATATGTATTTACGTTACTTTGTAAGATTCGATGAAAACAGAATCTTGACCGATGGTTGTTTTCAAATTGATGCTTGGATCATGATTGTCAATAATTTCCAAAAAATCAAAATCTTTTGTTTCTTCCCAAATTATATAAATTTCACCCAAAGATGAGATTACGAGGGGTACTTCAAAGATTTGCTTATGTTATTTTCCATGCATTATGCTGCATAACTGTTTGCCAAATTAGGACTGAATCTTATCCATTGGAAAGCCCATTATTTGTATTTCCCCACTGAATTGAAAGTTACTGGACTTTAAGCTCGGCTCTAAAATACCCAAGAGGCTTCATCCGGGTGTTTTGCATCATATTTTTCATGCATTTTTTACAGATTTGACTGGTATCAAAATTGGCATATATGTCATCAATATTCATTGTAGATAAAATGTTTTTTCGAGATTCCTAATTGACAATTTTTAGACAGGAAATAGTATTTTTTACATCCCTGATTTCTTTTGGCTTTCGATTTAACCCTTTAACCCTTTACCTAACGTAGAAAGCAGACGACACTTGCAAAAATAATTCTCGAATAACTAATTTTTTTCATTTTTTTTCTCAAAAACATAGGTTATGACCCCTCGTTGGAACGAGCTCGACGAGCTCGTTCCAACGAGGGGTCATAACCTATGTTTTTGAGACAAAAAATGAAAAAAATAATGAAAATTAATTGGCGATTTTTGAGAATAGCGCTGGCCGGTTTTGGCCGTTACGTTGGGTAAAGGGTTAACATGAAAAGCAGACGACACTTGCCAAAAATATTCTTGAATAACTAATTTTTAACATTTGTCTCAAAAACATAGGTTATGAAACAAAAAATGAATAAAAAATTGGTGATTTTTTAGAATAGCGATGGCCGGTTTCGACCGTTACGTTGGGTAAAGGATTAAGAATATACTGACGTAAAAAAAAACGCAAGTTGAGTTTTGGTAATATAATTTTTTTGTCCGTAGACGAAATGTAAAATTTGACACAGCTACATCAGTGTACTGTCGAAAATTCAGTCAACCATGAGCAAGTGCGACGCTGCAAGCATTCAACAGATTTTTCGAGAAAGCGTGCATCCGGGGCACTCCCACGTGCTATGGGCTTGAAAAACATAAATTGAAGTTTTGAACAGGACATCGACTACACAATATTTCATTTCAACTCGATTGAAAGGCAAAATGCCGCGAATGTCCTTAGTTGATAGAGGTAGGGCCATTTCTTCAAGTATGCAGGGCCAATTGCAACGTTTCGTCGCCCAGCAATTTGGGCCGAATGAGTCAACGACAGCTCATAGTTGGGCGTCTCAGAGCTACAGGAAGATTAGCTGACCGTCCAAGGATCGTTCGTTCGCGCGTTACGTCGCCACGTCCATATAGAGGCATATGTCTCTCACACCTCCGTAACCGATTTCAGACGACGTGTAAGGTTGTTGGTACTGATTACAAGTGACATGACCTATATTAGTAAACAGACGACACATGCTTCAAAACTGACAAAATGTCCCCATCTAACGATTCTTGCAACACTCTGCTAACCAACTTCGTTCTTTCGATTAATCCTGATTGGGTCAAATGTCAACATATGTGGTAATGGAACTAATGGTTATCAGAGCTTCGATTTATTAACTGCCACTTAGAATGCTTAACAACCCTCGGCCTATAATTAGCGGCCCTCGACAAAGCCTCGGGCCTCAAATATACACACTTGGGATGTTCATTCCACTCGGGTCGTTAATTGTAATTTCCTTAAAAATCATGTTATTGTTTTATCAACATGAAGGTAGCGCACAATTGTAAATAATTCCCAATACCACATTTAAGGCATTTACTTCAGGGGCGTCGGAACGATTTTCAAAGTGTGTGGGGGGGGGGGGGGGGGTCGGTCGATGGATGGTCGTCTTATGACGGGGAGACCATGGTTCGGCCCGTGATACAAAAATTTTAAATTCCAGGGTCCCAAAACCCCAATTTCCATGCATCTGAGCGGGTATATTGCGATTTTTCAGATGTATTTGAAAGATTTCACACTTTGAGAGCCGTTAAAAAACGTCGGTAAAGCAAACAGGTGAGGTCTATTTATCAGCTTTGGTCGTAACGACCAAAGCTAATAAATAGACCTCACCTATATGATTTACCAGACGTTTACAGCAATTATACTGTCTGTGGAATATCTTGTCTGGGGTGGATTTGGTACTTGCATGTCTGTAAGATTACAATCTATTTCAGTTAACCGATTTTTTTAACAGACTCTACATTTTAGCGTTTGCTACCATTTACTGCAAAAAATGATCCGAAATCTGTCGAAACTAATCCAGTACGAGAGAAACATAGCTGGCGAAAATATGGGGGAGGCTCTGGATCCACCCCTTGTTTCACCAGTCATTGGTTGTGTTAAAATATTTGCATACAAAAAAACATGGCCCGCCAAAAAAGTTAATGGAGCTGAGCCTCCCCCCCCCCCTCCCTGCCCCCCGGTTCCACCGCCCCTGTACTTTAAATAAGCATTTAGCCAGTGACTATATATGGTGTTGACGGTATTCTTGGCCCAATGAATTAGATCGAACAAACTGCATTAATTTTTTTAATTAATGTAATGTTCTTACTTTCCGAAAAGCTTGGGGTTAACGTCCTCAACTATTCTTCCGTCGCATACAATACCATAACACTTCGGCCGGCCGCTGATTTGTCGCGGTTCTCGTATGAGAAGGCCTTGGTTACCCATGTTCTACCAACTGCCTCCCTATTCCCGCGCTTCTTCTCTCCCCCCAACACTCGGAGACGAACTGCTTGATGACATCCCTTGCCCCATTCTTCCCAATCTCTCCGATTAGCATATTAACCCTCTCCTTTGAGTCGCCCCCTAACCACATGTCCTTCATTCTCCAAACCCACTTCCCCATTATACTCCCCATGAATCTTGTTCTTTTAGACTGGTATTTTGGGCATTCTATAAGAAAGCGTTCCAGGGTCTCCACCACGCCCATGTTACACATCTGGCACCCCTTTTCACTGTTTTTCCCAATGTTTCCCCTCAGCTCCAGGGACCGCGACCTCAGCTTGAACAGTGACCCCCCCCCCCCCCCAAAGGTGCCATCAAGGTACTCTTCAAAACCAGGCTTCTCTTTATCACGCAGGACACCCAAAGATCTCTGATTTGACCCCCTCTCGCCAATTACGGTTACAATCCTCCATGACCCTTTCTCTGACGATCTTTTTGCCCTGGTTTGCCCCAACATCAAGGTCCGAGATCTCCATTGAGTAGATTTCTACTAGCTCCCTCACTTGGACCATACACCCCGTCTTGATATTTGAGTTGAAAGTTCTCAGGAACATTACTTTACACCATCGGCTATCGGGGAGATTTACCAAATAATTAAGATAACCAAGTTTCAACAGGTCTATCCTGTCCTTGATCCTCATCCACCCAAGCTCACCCCTGATTGCTTCTAGTGCTGCGGCATTACTCAAACCTGTTATCCATCGGCCTGCATCGTTCTGCAGGATTTCCAAGCTCTTAACAGCTGTCTGGTTTAGGGGTATAACTTCCGTACCGCGTATGTTATACTAGGCAGACCCACCATTTCCCAAATGGTTTTCCCCACGCAAACCTTACTGAAACTGTTTTTCCCTATAAGTTTCATTTGGTTAAGGATTCGCTTCCCCTTCAGAATCAATTTGTGTGGTTTCGGTAGATGCCTCTTCCTGTGCTGTTTATATTTACCCCCAGGTATTCATAGTCGTACACTAAGAAGTCTACTGCTACCTTCTGGAATGCAGAACTCCCACACTCTCCACCTTCGAGTGGGGTCCACTTTGCGGCCCACGGGTATAACTTTGCTCTTGCTTTCATTAAGTTCGAGTCTCCATTTGCTCCCATATTTCCCAACAATTCCCAGCATCTTCGCAAGCCCCTCTTAGCTTTCTGCCACTAGCACCATATCGTCTGAAAAAATAGCCCTGGGATCTTCAAGTCACCAACTGCAACCCCCTCGTCGCTATGCAGGAGTTCATCTCCAAAGCCTTTGATGTACAATGCAAAAAGAATTGGCGAAAGGATACACCCCTGTTTTAGGCCTATCTCCATAGGCACACGTTTTGTTGTAATGTTACCCAGGCTAAGTTCACTCTGTACATCTTTATATAATGCTTTCATAATCCCAACAAACTCGCCCCTAAGCCCAGAGCCTCCAGCTTGCGCCACATAACCTCCCTCCATACTCTATCGTATGCCTTTTTAACATCCAAAAAGGCCATGAACATCTTTCTTTTTTGCTTTCGCGGATTCTATCATTTGGGATAGCGTGAAAAGACGGTCAGTGACTCTCCTTCCCTTCCTGAAGCCATTCTGGATTTCTCCCAAAAAACCCTTCTCTTCAATCACCACCTCTAATCTCCCATACAGGACTTTACAAAAGACTTTTCCAATGTTGCTGCTGACAGAGATCCCTCGATAGTTATCCAAGACGTCTTTTTCCCCCTTTTGTGAATAAATGTCACTTTGCTTTCCCTCCACTCCTTTGGGACCTCTTGTTTTTCTATGGCGAAATTGAATAGGGCAGTTAGGCTTTCCAAGAGTTCCTCTCACCCTTTTTTGATAAACTCGTTAGGAATTTCGTCCACCCCTCCCGCTTTTCCATTTAATTTTGAGATCACCCTTCGCACCTCAGTTTTGATTTCGCTGCACACGAAGTCCGATAGATTTTCCTCGACCTGGTTCGGACACTCCGGTGGGTTCCCCATGCCCCATCGCTTATCGTTTACCTTTTCCCAGTGCTTGACTAGTTCTAATGCGATTTGATCTCGCTCTTCTGTAACTCTCATCTACTTTAATGCTCTGTGGGTTATTCCCTTTGTTACGTTTGTTCACCCATTTCCAAAATACGCTCGAACTCGACCCCCCTGTCGTTCTTATCGTCCTAATAAGTTCCTCGTGTCTTACCCACGTCTCGCTTAAGCCCATGACATCAAACTCCTCTGCCTCGATCAATGTAGCAATTTCACTTGCTTTCCGGTGGAAACCCTGGGTGTTGCTATAACCCACTTTCAGGGTACCGAGGTTCATTGGCTTCCGCCTGCTGAGCCCATTGTTTTCTGGCGCTAGTCTTGGTAAACTTATTCTGTCCCCCTCACTCTTGTTCACCCCACCTATGTCCACTCTAGTTATACTTGCCTCTGACCTCCACCCCGCTCCTCTCCAAAAAAGGCTCTGCTACCCGTGGAATTTTATCCCCTAATACCCTTTTCCCCACCCTGCTAAGATGCAGCCCGTCACGCCCGTAAATGCTCCCATTGCCCCAAAACGTGTCCCAATGGTCGATAAAGGGAATTCCCAGATCAACACAGTAGTCTTCTAACTCGTCATTTAGCGCCAAAATCCTTGAGTTCCGTTCGTCCCCACCTCCAAGGACAGGAAGGACCCCGGATACGACTACCCTTGCATTCCTACTTAGCAGTTTGCCGACTAAGCCTCTATACGACTCCAAACTTACTGACCTTCTCTCCCTGATATTGTTGGTCCCCACATGGACCACCACTACCGGTTCCGGTCCTGACCCTGCCACAATGCCATCTACCCGGTCTCAGATCCTCCACCTTTGCCCCCGGAAAGCACAAGACTGTTCGATTGGAACTATCAGGACCACAAACTACATTGTCAATCCCACGTACAATGCTGCTCCCCGCTACAACTAATTTTCTTCTGGCCCCAGTTCCTACATCATCTGCACCTCCTCTCGTTTTGCAAGCTCCTGGTCACCTCTTTCTCTTGACCGCCCTCCTTACCCCGACTGGCCTTTCATCATCAACAACCATCCCCCCCCCCCCACACACACACACACACTTTCCCTTTCACTCTCGTCCCCAGGGGTATCAGAGTCTAAACACACTAAACCTGTTTTCTAAACACCGCCTAGCAACCTTGGCAGCCTTACGCCGACGCTGGCTTCCGGACTCGACGCAGCCCTGACCTGACGCCACCTTCCGAATTTTCCTACTAGAACACCCCCCCCCCCCCCCCCCCCCCCCCCCCCCGCTCAGTTACACCCCCACATCAAGCATTATCCCCACACATTTCCTGCTTCCCAGTTTCCTCCTTGAGTCCACAACGACCTTCCACCCACCTTCCACCTCACCATCGTAGGTAACCTTCAACGGGGTAACTCCAGATACACCGGCCCTCCCCAACTTCCCTCTCAGCTCTGCAATCTCCCGTTCGAATCCAACACACTTCTCTAACAACTGTAAAATATCCCTGCAATTCGCACATACCCCACTACTCTCCATTGACCGACCACCACCATTTCTCATATTACACTGTCTGCATGCCTCTGGATCCTCACTCTCCCCCACCTGCACCCCTCGACTCACCTCCCTCAGACCTCCCTTAACACCCATACTTACCTCCGTCTGAACACCCGTCGTGCACTTACCATTCGTGATTACAAATATTGTACAGGATCCAATGACCGAAAACGACAAAAACACCAGGGCAACAAACACACACGAAAAAAGGCAACTAAGGTAAACAAACGGCAAAATTGGAAAAACCTATCAACTAAACCTCCTTATTACACCCTACGATCCTCCCCAAACACACTTGCCAAACTAAATATATAAAAACTTCCCTGAAATAAAACTAATATTAAAAAGATACTTGTAAACAGTTCCGAGCAGAAAATTTTCTTCTCTTCTTGAGCAGTATTCAGTGATCTTTCAAACTGTAAAGAAAGAAATTGAATATTTGTTGAATGCAATATTAAGTTCCAGCAAAAAAAAAACCGTGAACATCGCGGGGGTTTAAATAATCCAGCCTAAAACCCACATCTTTTGTTGGAAGTTGTAACAACTCAAGTAAATAAAGCTTTGTTGACACTTCAAAAGGCGTCTAAAAACTAATCTCGCTCGGGGTAAAGTCTACAACATCGTAGTGACAGGGGCCCCACAGGTATCCATATTTTGAAAGCATCTGCCTATTATCTATTTTATACCAAAAGGGATAAATTTGTCCTTTATCAAAGCTGCAATAGCATTTGAACATTTGTGACTTCGAGGTTCCTTTCCAGTTTGGCATTCCTGCTGTAGCGAGGGAACCCGTCCCTTAGGCACAAAAAATGATTTTCATTTACATTTTCCAGTGCATGCATGATATTTATTTGTTGGTGTTTAAGGTCACATAATTATGCACAATGGCTAATAATGACCGTGATAGTTTTACGGGTGGAGAAAGCCGGAGTACACGGAGCTGCCAGCTCTCCAACATCGTAACCCCGCACTGCAGCACAGCCAGGGTTAGATTGGTTGAAGACATGCGCACCGTCGACGTGCAGTACGCCTTAGTACACGGAGTCATCGTGCCCCCATGTGGACAATCGGGGTTAAGTGCCTTGCCCAAGGACATAACGCGGGAGTCCGAATCGATCGCTCAGACGGTCACCCATCCAAGGATTAACCGGGCTCGACGTTGCTTAACTTCGCTGATCTAAAGAGAACCGGTTACCATCGCTTTTCGAGGGTAGTTTGGATGACCCCGCAGGGGGACCTCGGAAGGGAAGCAGTAGTATGTCAGGAGCTTTTCGAGGGTAGTTTGGATGACCCCGAGTGGGTCATCCAAACTACCCTAGAAAAGCCCCTGACATACTACTGTCGTCACGTTACTTTCCTTCGCTGATCTGACGAGAATCGGTTACCGCAAAGCCACCGCGCCAACGGTATATGTATGATATTTTTCCACTAACTTGCATGGTGGATTGTTAGTGGAAAATGAATACCAGTCATGTACCGAAAGTAAACGTTTAAGTGATAGCGTTGATGTGAGCAGGTTCTCGAAGTATCCGCTGTCAATCGACGACACTAAAATGACCGACTGACACGGTGGGAGGGTGAGTTAAACCCGATTTTTCTCGACTGATAAATTCTTCAAACTACATTACACGCCTTCATTGAAGTCATGACTTGTAGTTCGAATCAGTTGGATTTATAGTTCAACTCAAAACTTCCTTAGATATTCTTTTGTGGATAAAAATATACAGGTTGACGCGAGACAATTGCTCATTTAATTAACACGTATCGTACTGGTATTACGAATTGGTTATGTAGACCCCACCTCATTTCAGCTACAGGTTACTACATTTGTTATTTATTGGTGTTTAAGGTCACAAACTGCTGTACAATGGCTAATCATGACCACAACATGGAGCTAAAGTCAAGGTCAGTCAATCATTTATACCCCATGTCGCCTAATTTAGAGGACTCGCATCCCAAGCATTCGTGACTGGGTCCTATTTTACCACAGTAAACAAGTTCTGCTTCACTTCCCAGGGTTCCTACGGGGAAGACTACTACATATCTCCATTTATATGGGATACTGTGTGCGCGTTTGTGTGAGGGTAGTAGGGTATGGATATGACATGTCCAAGTAACAAATTTAGTGTCTTTAGTACATGATCACAATCAAGAGAGAATCAATATCAAAACTATAATTCAGATGAAAATGTATCGACTGGAAAAATTACCGAGGGCTCACACCTGATCCAGTCCGCTTAGCGACGCCTCTGCTTTTCTCCAAAAACACTGGTTCGGGTATATTTGGCACGTGATTTATATACTTTTCGAATGATCGTGAAATGTGCTATGTGGAATTGGCCAAAATGTTTCACAGTCAGCGGGTAATGTGAAAACACCAAGGGTATCCACTTCTTGGTAGTGATTCAGTCTGGCAATAAGCAGACTCATCTGCAGAATGAGGTTCCCAACAGTGGCGGCGCCATGGAGGGGTATGTGGGGGTACTTACCCCTCCACTTTTTTCGCCAAGCGTAATAAAACAATACTATCATTTTAATGTTTGTTGTATTGAACGTTGCGGTGTAATGGTAAGTATGCTTAATCCCATATTCCCAAGTTCACTAAGTCAGAAGTTTTGAAATTATATTTGCCCCACCCCCACCCCCACAAGCTGCAAACAACAAACAAGAGTCGAGGGTCCAAATTGCAACAAGGCATGCTGCGTTTAAACGGACTGAAACAGTGCTTCAGAGAATTCGATGAATGCTTGGATCGAGAGCGTGCAAGGCATCCGTTTGGAATTCAGCCTTCAGCAATTTTAAAAAATTGCTAAAATTTAATATTTTAGAAAAATTCTCAAAGGTATAACTCAATGAAATCATGCAAATATGAATATCATTGGAACCGGCTTGTTCAGCCGGTTCCAATAAAATCCATATTCGCATGATTTTGTTGCAAAAGAGTTGAAAATTTTCTCAACTAGGGGAGAGGACCCCCCCCCCCCCCCCCCCGAAACCCACCCCAGCTCGGCGCTACACAATCCCCAACTGTACCCCCTCACTTTTCTAACTCTGGCGCCGCCACTGGTTCCCAGGGGGTGAATTTGGTGATACTACTCTGCAGAGCATGGCAGCATCATTAAGTTTACCCTCTGAATCTCAATCTGAATTAAGAGTTCAAGCCTAAACAGAAAGAGGTACCCAGAGGATCCAAAATCTCAACATAATTTGTCACTTGTTGTCCATCCATATTTGTGGAATTCTTTGCAATTTTGAACAATTTAGATTTTGTATGAGGTCAAAAATAACATCTCGACTATATCTGAAGCACACTTCGTCACGAGTTCTTGAAATATTTTATTTTCAGTTCTAGTAAGAATACGGTAGCAAACTTCTAGGAACCTGATAATATTGCCAAAATGACGCCTGAATTAAGCTTCATGTACTGTGGTGTCAGCTATCCAGTAGTATTGCGTGGTGTTTCCCGCCATTTTGAATAAATCAAGAACAGCAACTCCATTTCCGGGCTTTTCACTAGATTTCCTTTCGAAGATTACATTTTCAAAATGGCGCAGTCCAGCAACTCCTTCATTTCCGTGATTTTCATCAGCTTTGCTTTCAAAGATGACATTCTGAAATTGGCGCCCGAATTTAACTTATCACGAAAAAGTTAGTTTTCGGCCCAGAATTCCGCCATTTTGAATAAAGTACGATAACTCATTTTTAACTAATCGATTCCTTTGTGAAAGTTACATTTCTAACATAGCGTCAACAATGAAACGATCTACAGGATCCAGCAGTAAATGGGGCTATTTGGCATGAAGGTTGAACAACTCTGAATTTAATTTTGTGAAACCCAATTTTTAAGGAGCATTAACCCTTTAGCCAACGTAATGACCCAAAACGGCCAGCGCATTTCAAAAATTGCCAATCATGTTTCATTATTTTTTTACCTCAAATTCATAGTTTATGGCCGATCATTGGAACGAGCTCGTTGAGCTCGTTCCAATGAGGGGTCAAAAGTTATTTTTGACGTAAAAAGAATGAAAAATATTTGTTACTCAATTTTGTTTACAAGTGTCGTCAGCTTTTCATGTGAGGTGGAGGGGTAGAAACGGCGTCCGATGCGAACTCGCAAGATGACGCTATCTGCAGTTTTCAGGATTGAATGCTGCCATTTTTAATGGATCAAGTCGGATAATTCACTCTAAATTAAGTCTCGAAACCAAATATTTCCAAAATGGCGTGCGAATTAACCTTAATGTACTATGCGGTCAACTACAGAGTTTTCGTGCATGCTGTTGCCACCATTTTGAATAATTCAAGAACGGCACTTGCATTACCGCGGTTTTCACTAGCGCACTTTCGAATATGAAATTTTCAAAATGGCGTTCGAATTCAGCCGCACTCAAGAGAAATTAGGTGGACTCACGAGGGAGACAGTGGGTTTTCGGTCTACAATGCCGCCATTGTGAATAAAACAAGCCGGGCAACTCCGTTTACGCGAGTTTCATTAGCACTGTTTTCGAAGATAACCAATTAAAGAAAACTACGCACGAATTTAACTCAATTCACGAAGTCAGCAGCAGTGTTTGTTCTTTAATGCCGCCATGTTGCATAAATGAAGTCCGATAACTCATTTTAACTCTTCTAACAGTTTGTAAATGTTTCATTTCTAACATTACGTTCAAACTAATATCAACAGCGGGTTCCAGTGGGAAATTACGACATTGTAAATGCACACAAGGTTGGATAATTTTGAAGTATTTAATTTTGTTAAACCTACCTGCAAAGTTGATGTTTTTAAACTGGTGTACAAATCGTCGCCTGAGCGGTAGAATGTTCTATGTCCCATAGGGGACATAGAACATTCTAGCACTCAGGCGACGAAATGTAGTTGGATACACGAGAGCGTCACCAGTAGAATGTCGACATTTTGAATGAGACAGCCAGGCAATCCGTTCATTTAAGGTGCTATATAAATAATAGACTTTTGTTTATTTTGAAAATTCTGACCTCTGATATTCCTTAAATTCAAATGAAATATACATAAATTGTTCATCAAAATGAAGGTTGAGATGTATAGAACACGAAACTGGAATGTAATCATTCCCCCATAGGCACTGGCCAGTAAGAATAAAGCTGAAATTGGCATCCATGCCCATGTGTGTATGGTTATATTGATATGTAGTTTAAAATGACATGCAACCTCCCCTGCAAGCACCGAGCAGTACTGAAATAGTGGACCAAAACAAAATCGGACAACACTTCCCCTATAGGCACTGGACAGTAAGAATAAAGCTGAAATTGAGAAATTTGTGAATTTTTAATTCGAAATGTGGCATAACTCTTGCAAGAATGGTCGGAGTGAACCTCCAAATCGAACATGGCCTGTGTTTTAATATTAGTAATAAGCAAATAAAATTTGAAATCGATTTTTTTTTATTTGGGTTTAACGACACATTGACAGCCAGGGTCATATCATGGCGGTGACAGTTTTACGGGTGGAGGAAGCCGGAGTACTCAGAACCACCGAGCAACAACGAGCAGCTGTCAGCTCCCCAAAATCGTAACTCTGAACTCTGCACCGCGGCACAGGCAGGGTTAGATTGGTTGAAGACATGCGCACCATCGACGTGCAGTACGCCTTAGTACACTGCGTCATCGTGCCCCCATGTAGGCAAGCGGGGTGAAGTGTCTTGCCCAAGGACAACGCGGTTGCCACAGGTGGGATTCGAACCGAGGACCTCTCAGCTTGCAGCCTGCACCTCTACCTACTGAGCCACCGCGCCCCCTGAAATCGATTGGTGCGGCGATACAATTGTAAATGGTCTGGAACCAAATTCTCTATAATTCTTGTGTCATGGTTGACATCAGGCACCACTGGTTCCTAGAAGTCTGCAATCGTATTCCAAGAACAAAACTTCAGCATCAAAATCAACCACAACCCAGAACAAAACTTCAGCATCAAAATCAACACAGCGACAGAGCCGCATGGGGATAAATTTCAAAATTGACGGCGTTGTTTACATATATTCTTACTTTCGATTTCCCGTCATCGTCACCGGACGGGAAAAAAGTATCGAAAAACAACGCTGTCTAAAATCAACTAATGAGATAGATCGCCTATAGACTGCATACTAGTATTATATAGAGACTGCACAGATGCCATATTCTGTGCAAGGTATAAGGACACCTGGTGAAATTTCTTAGAATTACGATTTTGTTTTTCGATGGGAATTCGTGGTATCGAGTGATTTGCTCATGTCTGTGGAACATGGAAACCATCTTCATTAAAAAATTCAGACAGTGTTCTTTTCCCAAATGCAGTCCCATCGCTGCACTCGCAAGTGGTTTGAATGCCTAGCGTTGTTTTTGAGTATCTGAAACTCATTTGGCCACGAATTCTCGCGAAATATTTTATTATCCGTTCTGGTACGAATACGATAGCAGACTTCCGGGAACCAGGGGGGCGGGGGGGGGGGGGCTGCTGTCAACTCTGAGTTGATTACCTACTTGTGTCGTGTTCTATACCTCCCGTCATTTTGATGTATAATTTGTGTACATTTAATTTGCATTTAAGGAATATTAGAGGTGGAAATTTCAAAATAAACAAAATTCCATTACTTGTGTAGCACCTTCAGCGATTTTTATCAAGTTGCTTTCAGGGATGACATTTTCAAAATGGCTTTCGAATTCAGTGTATCCTAAATTAAAGTGAACAGATTTCGACGACTTGAAATGCTGCCATTTTGAGTATATCAAGTTAGACAACTCTTTCATTTTCACCACCGTTGTCTTCAGAGGTCAGTTTCAAAATGGCGTACGACTTTCTTTTTTGGGGGGAGAGAGTACACGAGAATCACAGTAGATTTTTGGCATGGAAAGACGCCATTTTGAATAAATCACGTTCCGCATGGACATTTCGGAGCTTTTCTCCAGCGTTGTTTTCCAAGACATTTTCAAAATGGTGTATGAATTCAACTAAACGGGAAAAAGCCAGCAGTACATTTCGGCCTAGATTTAAGCCGTTTTGGATATATCAAGTCCTGCAACTCCTTCCTTTCTGTGATTTTCATCAGCGTTACTATCGAAGACATTTTCAAAATGGCGGGCGAAGTTTGCTAGTCTCGCGAGCATATCAGTAGTTTTCGGCCTAGAATGCCCCATTTCCAGTCAGATATCTCATTTTAACTGACCAGTTTGTAAAAGTTACATTTCTGACACGGCATCCAAACTAAAATGAACTTTAAGATGTAGCTGAAAATGAGGCCATTTTAAATGCCCAAGCTTGGATAGTATAAGCCTGTTAATTATTAAACCTCCCTGCTAAGATTACATTTGAAAAATGATCTCCGATGTGAACTGCTCTAAAAATGACGATATCTGCTGTTTTCTGGATAAAATGCTGTAATTTTTTATGAGTCATGTCGGCTAACGCATTAAGGTGCTATATAAGTAAGGGTTCTTTGTTCACTTTGAAATTCTCACCGCTGTTATTACATAAATTCAAATTAAATATACACAAATTAATCAAAATGAAGGTTATGTACAGAACACGGAAAATATATGTAACCAACTCAGTGTTGGCAGCAAGCACTAATGGTTCCTGGAAGTCTGCTACCGTATTCGTACGAGAACAGAAAATACAAGAGCAACGCTTGTGCTGATGCCCCCGAAGGTAGCAAAGTCGGACTTGCATGTAAATAAATAACTTCTGAATGATTGAAGAGAATTGGTTCATCCAAACAACTTTGAATGAACGGAATTAAACACTCTTGTTTCATCCATATTGAAATGTAGAGGTTAAAATGTCATGCAACCTCCCCTGCAAGCACTGGGCTGCAGAAAAATAATGAACTAAAAAACAATATTGGGCAGCACTTTGCCCTATAGGCTATGGTAGTTTACCTTAGTCAGAAACAGAGGCCATAACTCTACCAAACATGAATGGACGAAACGCTAGGTACAAGGGCATCTGTTCCCCCAAGCTGCCCTATCATACCAAAGAACATTAAAATCCGACAACTGATGCTCGAGTTATAACAAAATGTTCGGACGGACTGACGGAAGAACGTAAGGACGTACGTACGTACGTACGGACGGACGGACACACAGACTGACGGATCGAGACCACGACTATATACCCCCGAAAAAAATTTTTCGGGGGCATAATATTTCCTGAGAACTTGTGGCCACATGTGCTTCAAAAATTCACGAACAAACCTGGGCATTCAAAAGACTTGAGGATGAAGCGATGGGACTTCATTTCGGAAAAGAACAACACTGTCTGCATTTTTTTTTATTGAAGGTGGGTTCCGTGTTCGACGGACATGCGCAAATCACCCAATACCAAGAATTTCCATCAAAAAACAAAATCGTAATTCTAAGAAAATTCAACAGGTGCTGTGATACCTTGCCTTGGCAAATAATATGACGACTGTGTAGTCTTTATATTAGAATGCTGTATTAAGGTGATCTTCCTCATTATTTGATTTTAGACAGCACTTTATATCGATACATTTTCGGTTCGATGACCTCAACCAAAAATCTAAAACAAAGCCGAGGGTTTTGGAATTTACCACTACGCAGCTGTGGCTGCGTTTGAAAAATTTTGATATCCTAGCTTTCTTCTTGTATATCTGAAGCCTACTTGGCCACGAGGCGTTTGCTTGAAACATTTTATCAGTTTTTGGTACGAAGGCGGTGGCATACTTCCAGGAACTGAGTTGGTTGCATATATTTTCCGTGTTCTATACATCACAACCTTCATTTTGATTAATTTGTGTATATTTAATTTGAATTTATGGAATAACAGCGGTGATAATTTCAAAGTGAGCAAATTTCCCTTATATAGCACCTGAAAGTCTCTGAACATGACGTATCCAAAATGGCACCCAAATTAAGCTTCATGTACTTAGGCGTCATCTACCGAGTTCTCTTGCGTGGTTGATTCCATCAGTTTCAATAAATCAAGAGTGGCAACTCCATTTCTTTAATTTCAACAGGCGCTGCTTTCGATAGGTATCACAGAACTAAATATTTTCCCATAGGCGACCATTATAACCATCATAACGTTCAGGCGGAAAAAAATATGATCGCATCACTTTAATTGTGGCATTCAAATATCTAAAGTATTGCCCTTCGGTCAACTTTTTCTGGTCTGAAAGGGGTCAGCCAGCAAATAAGAGAAAAACTGACACAAAGGGATGTACCGGTTACGTGCACAGATTTTTCAGGGAATTCCCTACAAAAACACACAAAAAGTAAATTGTACTTTTTAGGTCCAAAAATCAAATCACCCTCTTTTTTATCAGGAATATTCAACAATAATGCAAGATGTCAATAGAATGTTTCAAACGTTCATTGAAACAATTTTCCCAAGGCCGTTTTTTAAGGCGGTTCACTTGAATTTCAATATTTAGTTCCGCGATACCTCGAAGATTACGTTGTCAAAATGGCGCATGAATATAGCTGGGGTAACGAGAGAGTCAGCAGTAGATTTTGACATGGAATGCCGCCATCTTGAATGAGCCTAGTCAGATAATCCCTTCATTTCCTGGATTTCCATCAGCGCTACTTTCGAAGATGACAAATTTTAAGATGGCATACGAGCTTAGCTGAACTCACGAGAAAGTCATTAGCACATTTGGGCCTAGAATTAAGTCATTTTGAATAAATCAAGTTTAATAACTCATTTGACATGTCGACCCTTTTGTTTAAGTGCCCAACCTAAAGTGAACTGCAGTTACCAGAAGGAAATAATGACAATTTAAATGCACAATGCTTATTTAAGTATTTAAATTTGTTAACTCTCTCGCTAATATGACATTTGAAAAATAGGCCGATAAAATCGTCAGATATGTACCCATACGCGCAACTAGTAGAAAGTTGTATGACGGAGGGCCACCCCGGATGCCGACATTATGTACACCATACATGGTATGGGTACATGTATAAATGGATTGGAGGAGTGCCTAATTTGATGGATAAAGGGTTAATATCTCCGGATCAAATTATTAGATTTACATAAAAAACTATACAGCACAGCACATCGGTAACCTGAATACATATATAAAGTAACCTGATAATCGGATTAATATTTTTTGAGTTATCGCATGCCGAAGAAATGGATTGGAGGAGTTCTCGATTTGGAGGACAAAGGTTCAATATCACAGGATCAAATTATAAGATTTACACCAAAAACTATACAGCTCGAAACAACAGTAACCTGAACACAAATATAAAGTAACTTGACAATCCAAGCAATATTTTTCAAGTTATCGAATGCCAAAGGGATTGGAGGAATTTTCAATTTGAAGGATAAACAGTGAATATCTCAGGATCAAAATAACAGATTTACACCAAAAACTATACAGCTCGGAACATCAGTAACCTGAACAAATATCAAGTAACTTGACAATCCAAGTAATATTTTACAAGTTATCGAATGCCAAAGAAATGGATACGGACGCCGGACGGCCGGAGAGACGGACAGACGGAGGATGGACGAACGACGGAGGTCCACCCCGGATGATGGCATTGTGTGCCATACATAGTATGGGTACACAAAGATGGCTTCAGATGTGAATTCCTGAGATCACGCCTTCGGTAGTTAATTTTGTTAAGTACCACCAGATTAGATGGCATTTGAAAAATTACGTCCGATGTGAATGTCCGATGTGAAATCCTTTTAAAAGATGACGCCAAGAGTTTTCAGTATTAAATGCCGTAATTGTTGATGAATAAAGTAGGATAACTTTTTCAAAACTAAATGTCTTTGGTCTCGTTTGTTATTCAACCGAGAATGCATGGTTTTCAAGAAATAAACATTTTCGTTGACACGGTCGAGGATATTTCGCATTTAAGGTGATGGCAACATGATCATAAATGACTGAACTATTAATTTGCTGTCAGATAAATAGACAATTCGTCCTCTGAGTTCCAATGTGTTCTATGTGCCAGCAGGCACATAGAACACATTGGAACTCAGGGGACGAATTTGTAACGCACTACATTCAAGACAGTCTCCGTGAATTGGTCGTAATCAATGTGGGCAGTGATGTCCATGGATGCGGTCAACAGGCAATAAAAATCAGCAAACTTTGTTGTACCCGGTGCTTCATTAATGACATTTTTGATGATTATTCCTGAAATTCGTGTTAGGCTAATATTATTGCGTCCTTGGAAATATTGCCCACCCACAGAAAGGATCAGTTTTATTTTAAAGTAATGATAAATGTGCTATCTATAATTATGATAGGATACTATGCGAAATATTTGATAAATGAAATTTAACCGCCAGAAATTGTATATTAGTTATCCTTGAGTTTTCCACGGTATGTGGGAAATTACACAGGTTTGGGAACTCTTACACCCCGAGTCGTAGCTGAAGGCGAAGCCGAAGGATGTATGAGTTCCCAGACCGGTGTGAACTCCCATCCACCCTGGAAAACAAGGATAACAGATTTATTTTAAAAAATTTTGGTGTACAAAATACTTGAACCAACATTGTGGGCAGAAACTGACAAAATTTGTGCATTGTAAGTTTCTTAATAAAACCAGACAAAAATGGATGTCACTAGAACTAGCTCAATGCGCCAGTTCCAATGACATCCATATCTAACATTTTATAAATTAAATTTCCTGTATTTTTATTTTTGTTCTGATAAAACCTAGCAGAATCAGAAATGGGTACTTTTTTTAGCCAAAAAGCCTGCTATTGTGTATTCTTGTTTTTACACCGTTAACCACGGTGTGAACAAGCCACTGTGGATTGCAAGTTACACAGAACCTCTCAGCCAAGCAAAATAAGTATTTTGTTTTGGAAATAATGTATGTTATTTTAAAGCATTGATAAATGCGCTATCCACAACTGATAGAATGATACAATGTGAAATATTGATAAATGAAATTTAGACGACAGAAATTGTATTCTGTTTTTTTATTTCAATAATTGCAGTAGCAGACTTTCAGAACCATTTATGTCTGCTGTCCACCGAGTTGATTGCATGCGTGTTTCGCATTCTATACATCACGACATTCATTTTGGATATATACCACTCAAAGTTTGCTAAGCACCAAGTACATCCAACTGCCTGTTTTACATTTTAGTTGAAATATTGTAATGAAAAGTGTATATATTTTATATTGAATTCTATCTTTAATAATTTAGGCACAGAACTTGAGATTTTGTTTGTGTTTGACATTTTGTAGCTTTTGAATACGATAACCATGGTTAATAGATATTGGTAAAAGGAAATTTTTCAATTTGCCAAAAAGTTGACGGAGCGAACTGGTATGGCTTCAATATCGAGTATGAGACCCATTACTGTTAATCACAGCTTGACAACGCCCTCTCATGTTCCCAATCAGGTTCCAGATGGTCCTTTGTAGGATGTTTTTCCATTCTTGGACCAGCATGGCACCAAGCTCCTGGTCACTTCTTGGATGGACTGGACGGGCTAAAATCGCAAGCTGCAACTCATTCCAGACATGTTCGATTGGATTGAGGTCAGGGGATCTTGCTGGTCAGTCCATACTTTCAATCCCCGCCCTCTGTCGGTACTCCCCGACAGCATGGGCAACATGGGGAAAGCATTATCGTCCATCAGAATGAATCTATCGCCAACTGCACCTGCATAGAATCTGCATCCAGGATCTCATCAATATACCGCTGTGCAGTCAATGTGTCACGTTCAAGGACACAGAGCTCTGTACGCCCATCTCAGCTGATGCCGCCCCAGACCATGATTGACCCTCCACCATAGCGGTCATGCTCAGCAATGTTGGCTGCATGGAATCGCTCTCCTGGTCTTATCCATACCCTAGAACGCCTGTCTGCGTGGTCTTGGCAGTACCTTGACTCATCTGTAAAAAGGACAGGTCGCTAATCTTCTCTGGTCCATCCAACGTGGTCCATGGCCCATTCATATCACGCCTGGCGATGGTTCTGGGACAGCGGAATGCGAACCACATCCATTTACCCCGGATGCATTCTGAAGTTCACTGCGAAGCTGGGTTGCTGTGGCAAAGCGGTCCCTACGGGTCTGAATGATCAAAAACCGGTCTTCAGCTGCAGATGTTGCCCTGTCTGTCACCACTATGCCGTCTTACTGGTGTGCCACACTGCTAAAATCTTGCCCAGGCTCTGGTGATCACTGTATGGTGCACACCAAGAGCTTCGCCAACCTGACGATGGGTAGCCCCTTGCTCCACCATCTCAACAGCCCGCCACATTTCTGCTTCAGACAAATGTCTTCTTACATTCGCCATATTCAATCATTAAATCACAACGGTTTGTGTTGAAATGAAGATTTAATACCCTACACATGTCGTGTACATGTACACAGTACACGAAAACATCATGAAAATCAAGGGGTACATGCTTTCCACGACTCACGAAAAGTCTGCATGCCAAGAGAGCTAATGTAAACACTGGGGACCATCTCATCAATACATGCCTCAATCATATCCACCAAAAATATCGCAAATATGTCAAGCAAATTTCACAATTGTGTGTCAAATATTTGGTGCTTAGCAATCTTTGAGTTGTATATAAGAAATTGCAATGTAAATTATTTTTCTCACTCAGAAAAACACTTGTACACATCCGACTAAATGGTCAAATATGCGGGTTTTTTTATTGAAATAACCTATCTTTTCGAGGTTATTCCGGATGGTCACATTGCCGTTGTCAGCTAAGTCATCAAGATTCGTTGGAATCGCGTCATATTTCGCTCGAGCCTGCGGCTCTCGCGAAATATGACAACGCAATTCCAACTCGTTATGTAAAACACCCACAGATTCAAACATACATCGCGTTCTGTCTTTATTACACATCCCATGCATTTAAATAAACAATTTTAATACCGATGTTTAAACCCAATGGCGAAGAGTTAGTTTGTTTTGTTCGAAGTTGTACTGATCAAAAAGATCGATAGAAAATCAAAACCTCTTGGGAACCAGTCTAAATTACATTAGTTATCTTTTCTATTGTCGTGTTTGTTGAAATTCATATCGATGTTTCTCTTCGGTTGGTGTCCACGTAACAATTTGGTGGCTATTGCTGTTAGTTAAAATATAAGTACAAATTTGGGCAGGTTTGCAAAACAGCCGAGAGACTTTTTTTAAAAAAGTTCAAATGTCAGGATGTCCAAGATTTACCGAAATAAAGTAAACCAATTTAGATATAACTGGATCCGCAGACGAGACGGCCACGGGACTGGGTTAATGTTATTATGGTTGGAAATAATTGTTTTTTAAATCTCATTTTTGGATAACTAATTTTTTGTGAACCGACTTATTTTGCTTTGGGCGTACTCGTTTTCACCTACGCGACAGACGATCGATAACTAACGAAATTTGGAAACTTTTCCAAACATAACTTATGACTCGATGAGAAAGGAACCAGTATAAACTGCTGGGAAAAAAGTTCCGGCTTGTACATCACCTGTTAAATAAAACATTTATGCCATAGTGGCGATTCCGTTAAATAAAAGGGTTTAAAGTTTAATGGATGTGTAATAAATTCAGGTGTGTGCAATTGAGTAATTTTGATATATAATATGCTGCCATTCACCTCTTTAATTTATTTTTAGATAATTGGAGGAATTTTTTTTTTAAATGTACCAGTTTTGTTTGACGACCTCTTACTATTATACGCCAAATATCGACCAAAAATCAACGTCCACAACTTACACCCAGGCGACGTCAACGTCGATTGCAGTGGCTGCGGGCACATGCACCAAATCGTATTCATGTGGCCACTGGAGAAGTGTTATTCACCGAAAAGTCTCTCTTCGCGATTTACAAGTCAGATCGACAACGTCATTATCGACGTCGAGGTGAGCGATATTCGGACGCGTGCATTAAGACGATAGATTCGGGGGAGGATCTTATAGTTTTGGGGAGGGGGATTTCTCATGGCGTGAAAACACCTCGTTGTCATCCAGGGCAATATTACAGACCAAAGATATCGGGATCAGGTCCTCATGCCTCACGATATTCCACTTATCCATGCGCGTAACCTTATGTTGCAGCAGGATAATACGAGGCCGCACGTTTGTAGTGACTTCCTCAACCAAAACAATGTCCCAGTTCCCGATTGTCCACCCTAAAGTCCAGATTTGCCCCCGATCGAGCATTTGTGGGACGAGCTGGATAGGAAGACAAGAAGCGCGTCAACGGCCCAGACAACGTCGCTCAGCCCACGCAGGACATTCAGGGGTGCAATAACATCCCATAAAGGACCATAAACAAAATGAAGTCAATGGCAAGGTGGATTAGAGCAGCAGCGACTGAACCCCGGGAGGGGGTGAGGTGGTTCAGTGAGTGGAGGTGCAGGCTGCAAGCCGAGAGATCCTCGGTTCTCGAATCTCACCTGCGGCAACCGCGTTGTGTCCTTGGGCATTACACTTCAGTTCCATTGCCCACGTGTGGGCACGGTGGCATTGTGTACCAAGACGTACTGCATCACGACGATGGTGTACTTGTCTTCAGCCAATACTAACCCTGCTTGTGCGGAGTTAGTATGTTGTGCAGCCAGACAGCTGCTCGCCGTTGCTCGGTGGTTCTCTTTGTACTCCAGCTTCCTCCACCCGTAAAACTGTTAGACACGATGTGACCCTGGCTGTCAAAATTGTCGTTAAACCCCCAATAAATAAATAAATGTATGTATAATGTGTAAATATATAATTAGCCACTTGTTCCTGGAAGTCTGTTATCGTATTCGTACCATAACTGATAAAATACTATTTCCGGTGAACAGCATGCGGTAAAATGTGCTTCACATATACAAAAAAAAACTAGGCATTCACAACACTTTCGAATGCAGCAATAGGACTGCATTTTGGAAATGGACAACACTGTCTGCATTTTTTTTATTGAAGATGGTTCCCATGTTCGACGGACATGCGCAAATCAATCGACACCACGAATTTCCATCGAAAACAAAATCGTAATTCTAAAATTTCAACAGGTGTCATGATACCGTGCATAGAATATGATATGGCAACTGTGCAGTCTCCATATAATAATAGTACGCTGTATTAAGGCGATCCTTCTCATTATTTGATTTTAGCATTAAGGTGATCTTTATCATTTGATTTTGGAAGGCGTTGTATATCGATCCTTTTTCAGTCCGATGACGTTGACCGGGAATCGAAAGTGAACTGGAATGCAAAAGGTGAAGGTTTTGGAATTTTCCCCCATGCAACTCTGTCGCTATGTTTTGAAGAATGTTGATACCTTAGCTTTGTTCTTTGATATGTGAAGCACATTTGGTCACAAGTTGTTCGTGAAATATTATTAAATTATCAGTTCTGGTACGAATAAAGTAGCAGACTTCCAAGAACCAGTGGTGCTTGTTGTCAACTAAATGAGTTGATTACATATGTGTTTCGTATTCAGTACATCCCAACCTTCATTTTGATGTATAATTTGTGTATATTTAATTTGCATTTAAGTTATATCAGAGGTGGGAATTTCAAAACCAAATTCTTCTTGCATAGCACCTTAAATTCAAATTAAATATACACAAATTATACACCAAAATGAAGGTTGAGATGTATAGAACACTAAACACGTATGTATTAAACTCACCGAGTTGCCAACAGGCACCACTGGTTCCTGGAAGTCTGCAACCGTATTAGTACCTGAACTGATAATCAAATAATATTTCAGGTGCTTCAGATATCCAAGAACAAAGCGAGGCATCCAAAACACTTTCGAATGCGGCGACAGGACAGCATTTGTGAAAAGGTCAACACTGTCTGCATTTGTTATTGAAGATGGATTCCACGCTCGACATACAAGCGCAACTCACTTGATAACACGAAGTTCCATTGAAAAACAAAATCGTAATTCTAAGAAATTTCAACAGGTGTCATGATACCTTGCTAAGAATATGGCAACTGTGCAGTTTCTAAATAATGTAGCAAGTCGGGGTATAAAGACCATTTACCAACCAGCCAGGTTGGTCCGGATCTCTTAGTCTCGTGGTAAATCGGTCGCTTTGTGTGCTAGAGGTCGACGGTTCGAACCCCGGCTACCGCACTTATCTCTCCTCCTGTTACACTAATAGTATGCTGCATTAAGGCGATCCTTCTCATTATTTGATTTTAGACGGAGTTGTATATCGATGCTTTTTTCGTCCGATGATATGGACCGAAAATCGAAAGTAATTTACAATGTCAACAAAGGTGACAGTTTTGGAATTTACCCCCACTCAGCTCTGTCGCGGTGTTTTGAAGCATTTTGATGCCTCAATTTTGTTCTTGGATATGCGAAGCACATTTGGCCACAAGTTGTTCTCGTGAAATATTTTATTATCACTCCTGGTACGAATACGGTAGCAGACTTCCAGGACCCAGTGGTAGCTGCTGTCAACTCCGAGTTGATTACATAACTTTCGTATTCTATACATCTCAACCTTCATTTTGATGTATAATTTGTGTATATTTCATTTGAATTTAAGGAACATATGAGGTGGGAATTTCGCAATAAACAAAATTCTATTACTTATATAGCACCTTTAGGTCTTTAGGAACTGGAGAATTTTCTCAAAATTGACAAACACAAGTGGTTCCAAAAGATAATTCAACAATCTTCATACGAGCAATGGCAGGCAATGGTACTGTTTTGATCTAAAGAATATTTGGAGTGCTGAAGTTTCAAACTAAAGTTATTTTTTTTGTTGAAAATCAACTTTTAAATTGCAAATTGCACTAACAGAACTAAAAATTCACATTTGAAACACTTAAATTATTGACACCATAATTAACCTGAACCATCTACAGCACTTTACCAACAAATGAACTTTGAGGTGCCTTTTGAATTATTTAAAACACTTTTTTAATCTCCACTCTGAAAGATTTTTAGTAGCAATATTAAGATGTGTAATCTTAAGAATGCATGCTAAGGATTCACTGGAGCTTTACACTTTTCATTAGTTCTGTTTATCAACTGAACAATGATTGTCCATTCAAGTGTTATAGACAAAATAATTAGGGTATTTATCCTTGACCAGTCAGCTGTATTATGTATTGCCATTTCATAAGAAGGTTCAACATTGTACAGCTGTCAGTGTTAGATGTTTGGATTTAGCAATCAGTGTCAACAAACATTCATGCATATCTGTACCAAATACACCAGCCAAGGTGTTGTGTACATCTTGCATGTGCCATTAAATTTTGTCTCTTAAGGTGTCACGTCTTGGTGTTATTACTGGAAAAATATTTTGGAATGGACATTTAAAACATGTTTTAAGGGTCTATATAAGTTATGGAATTTTGATTATTTTGAAATTCTCACCTCTCACATTCCTTAAGGGGTCGTCCAACCTAACTTTGGTCAATTTGTTGACATTTTTCCCAATGCCTCAGAAACAGATAAGAGAAGTAAGGAAAGGCAAATTATATATCAAAATAATGAGTAAAGTGCAGAGAAAAGGTACATATATTTTTTTTCAGGAAAAAAAGTGAATTTTATGATTTTGAAGAAGATTAATTTGCAAATGGCATAAGTAACGAACCGGTAAAACCACAAAATAATCGGTAATTCGAAAGCCTTCTCCTCAATATAATGATAACATACTACAGACTCGGAGAAAGCATTTTTTTGACACACACTTTGGTGGGTTTTGACGTTTGAATGTAATAACATCAACACAAATTTTTGATGTTCCGGATGTGGCCATGTTTCAACGATGTTTTTCCGGTCATGTGATCACGATGTGGTTCTTGCAGAAATACTCAATTTGGGCAATCGTAAGAATGCAAGGACGTGATCACGCCCTTTATTTGTTCGAGACAATGTATGAGCGGATTTGCAAACAGGTGACAGCAAGTACTTGAGCTGTTAATGTCATAACTGCAAAATATGGTTCGAAATTCCCTCTCGCGTTTACAGGCCGTCTGAACTTTTTTGTTGACAAAAAATCTGAATTATTGCGCACTAGAAAGACAACATGAACCACTTTTAAAAAAAATAACCGAGTGTATAAAATCGGGACGATACACACAAAATAAGGCAATATTCATAACAAAGTAAGCAGAATGCTTCAGAAATCACTTTTTCACGAAGTATATTCCAAGTGACCTGGAAACTATATTGAGCGTGTTAATTTCCCCCTGTCGCTGCGAAGTTATTTACTTCCTAGTAACCATGGAATTTGAAGGCGGGTATGTTTGATGTCTGCAAAGGACCGATTGAAGATGGGTTGAAAATGATGCATTCGTGCTTTTAAATAAGGTGCGCTTGGACGATGCTCAGAATTTAGTTTTTTCTTGCAATCAACCATAGTAATACAAGCGTCGATCAGTGTCTTTTATGATCGTTTTACACTGACAAATGTGACAAATCTCCTTCACCGGAAACCATCCCCCAATTTGCATATCACAATAAACATAACCGCTGTCACGGAGTGTCAGCGTGGCCGTGTGGTCAAAACCGAAACTAATTATCGAATGCACGGTCAATATTAGCTGCAATTGGCTTTTAAATAAATGAAATATTCGCAATTTCTTCATTATTCATGCCGAGTTACTTTTTAATCAAACCACATGCGTTCAGTTTCGTTTGTCGGCTTCAAACTGATATTGTTTGTGGTAATTAAATAGTACGAGAAGGCGAAGGAAGCCAAATATTTTCCATCATCTATTATTTAATTCAAATTGATAATTTCTTTTATTTTACTGAAATTATGAACTGATAAGGCGGGTGTGTTGCGATTATTATGCCCCAGACCGGGAAGTTGGAAAATCAAAGGTGCATCTAGGGCCGTGCAGTGGTGACCCCTGTCCTCTTAATCTTAGTGTTACCCATTCATCATTACATGTACCAACATTCTCCATTGTATCTCAACCATTGCTACTCCAATTTGAAGGATATTTGGTTTTGTGATCGAGCATCATGGGGAAACAATGCCTATGTAGCTGCTGTAGCATGTGTTTCTTCCCACATTTTTTCAGAGTCGTGGTACTTTTTCACTCTTGAGTTGGAAAATTTTGTTTATAACTAGTTGATTTGTTACAATTTGTTGCAAAGTGCCTGCTAATACCCTCAATTGTATTGCTACAGAATTTTCTTGTGAAGATTTTGTTCCTATTAGTATTACTTATCAAGCAACAACCTAATGAATATTCTGTATAAAGCCACCAATCTGATGTTTGACACTTTTATCGGAGCTGTTTTGAAGGCTTGTGGAACTCAAAATGTTGATTATGGCAGGACTTTTCTATTCACCCATTTATCGATAAATTAAGTGTTATAGTTGGAAGTAAGAAGCATGAAAGGTCCAGAACTAAAACTCTTAAAAGAATGTTTTGCAATGTAACATGATTTTTGCAGGTACACTTATTTGGAGGTTTACCTGTCTGATAGTGTTTGGAACATGTGTGGCCAGGATCTTCAAAAAGAAGAAAAGAGTTACACTTTGAGAAAAAAGGCATATGCCTTGAGTGCCGGAGGTAGAGTCATACAAGGAAGAGAGTCCCCCCCCCCCCCCCCCCCAATTTTTTTGTGTCAAATGGAGCTCACTTGTCATCTTTTGGGGATTGCTTTGTGTACTGCGTTCTTGAAAAAAATATGAAAAAAAAAAAATAGGAGAATATCATAGTTTCTTTCCAAACTACCACAGTAACACATACATCTTGATATTGGGAGAAACTCTTTTGTCCTTCCATACTTCTTCTGCTGGACTCCTTCAAGTTGACCTTTGTTGAACTCCCCAAATCAAAACATAAACAAAAGAAAATGTCTGCCTTCAATCAGTGAGCACTCCACTTATAACATTTGGTCTCAATCTTCATTACTTTCATGAATTAGGAAAAGATTTCTTCGAGTATGTACTTAAATGTTTATAGAATACAGCTGTTATTTTATTTTGAGGTATTTTATTGTAAAAATTTTGTTCTCTTACTTATGCCATAGCAGACTTTCAGGCAGTGCTGTCTACCACATGGCAGCAGTTCCATGGCAAATTTCAGTTTCCACATGTTCTATGTTTCATTCCAAGCATTTTGGTATATAATTTATTGGGGTTATTCATTTTGGGCCTTTTTTAGACTTGAAAGAAAATCACATGAAATTTGACCAAAGTTAGGTTGGACGTCCCCTTAAATTCAGATTAAATATATATCAAAATGAAGGTTGGGATGTATAAAACACGAAACACATATGTAATCAACTCATAGAGTCGACTGTAGGCACCACTGGTTCCTGGAAGTCTGCTATCGTATTCGCACCAGAACTGATAAAATAATATTTCATCAGAACTTGTGGCAAAATGTGCTTCATATATCCAAGAACAAAGCTAGGCATTCAAAACACTTTAGAATACAGCGATAGGTCTGCAATTGGGAAAAGGACACAACTGACTGCATTTTTATTGAAGATGGTTTCCATGCTCGACAGACATGCGCAAATCACTCGTTACCACGAATTTCCATAAAAAAAAACAAAATCGTAATTCTAAGAAATTTCAACAGGTATCATGATACCTTGCATTGAATATGGCAACTGTTCAATCTATCTAATAACAGTATACTGTATGAATGCGATCTTTTTCATTATTTGATTTTAGACGGCGTTGTTTTGTACATGCTTTTTCCATCCGATGACGTCGACCGGAAATCGAAATTATACTCATACGTAAACAAAAGCAAAGGCTTTGGAATTATCCCTAATGCAGCTCTGTCGCCGTGTTTTGAAGAATTTTTATCCCCTCGCTTTGTTCTTGGATATGTAAAGCACATTTGGCCACAAGTTGTTTTCGTGAAATATTATTAAATTAGCCGTTCCGGTTCGAATACGGCAGCAGACTTCCAGGAACCAGTAGTGCCTACATTCGACTATGAGTTGATTACACATGTGTTTCGTGGTCTATACACCCCAACCTTCATTTTGATGTACATTTTGTGTATTTAATTTGAATTGAAGTAATATCAGAGGTGAGAATTTTCTAAATAAACAAAATTTCATTACTTATATAGGCCCTTAATTTTAAAATCAAATCGGAGTTCATTTCTCGGTAAAGCGCTATAGATATATGTTTTAGATTAATTTTGGTTTCTTTAATTTACGAGTGCCGTGTGTGAATTTTTCGTTCTGTTGTTAGTGCGATCTACATTTTAAAAGTTGATTTTCAACAATAAAATTACTTTTTAGTTTAAAACTTCAGCAAACAAATTATTCTTTAGGTCAAAGCAATATCATTGCTTGTCACCGTTTGTACGAAAATCGTTTAATTTACTTGTTTTAGAACTCTTTTGTTTTTGACCATTTCAGTGGGGAAATTCACCGGTTCCTTTTGACCTTAAGTTACATATTGTTAATGAATTGTCTTTTTCGGGGGATTTAGGTTATAACAAGGATTACGAATAATAACTATCATTTTCAACAAGAGTATAAAAATAGTATTGTGCTCACCAAGACAACGTCAGCGCATCAGCTCTGTCACTTTCAACCAGTCTCAGCAACCCGAGTCAAATGAATGAACAAATCACTACAAATGACTACGTCACATGTCGGCTTCATACAGGTACATCAAAAAGCGTGCAGAACGCTTCACGATGAGTTACAAACTTTGTTCCGTATTCTGGATGTTCAAAAGATGACTTCGGGCTCATTGTCAACCCTTTACTATCACGAAGAGTAACAACTCTTGCGCACATTTTTTTTTTGAATGACGAAATAGTTTCACTGTTGTCACCAATCTCAGTGTAATGAGATGGTCGAGTTTTGTTTTGGGGACAAAACTTGATAACAATATTTAAATTTGAATAACATATTCTCTTAATTCTACAGTGACACTCCTCAACCTCTTCATGAAGGGGAGGGGGGGGGGGGGTAGTGGCTCACCAGTTATTTTCGAAATGATACAAATGCCGAATTAACCCGTTACCTAACGAATCGCTTGCATCTGTTCACGTAATTTACAAATTAGGCGGTGAAAAAAAATTGAAAGCATTTCAACAAAACGATATCAAGTGACCCCTTCTTGGATCGAGCTCGTTCCAATGAGGTGTCACATGATATATACTGTCCAAAAAAAGTCAAGCCCCTCCCCCCCTCCCTATAATACCAGTGGGTACCCACAGTAAATGGGTAAATTCTCCCGAGAAAACCTGCTATTTGCAGTAGGGGAATATGCCTTATTAGTGAAGCAAGTTTTTCTAGCGCTTTCTTTTTATTGAATGCATATTGGGCATCGCGGACGTCATCACAACGTTAAAAAACGTCACGTTGTTCAGTACCTGGTGGAACAGCCTCGAGAATATATCTAACACATCTTAACCTTTACCTAACATGAAAAGCAGACGACACTTGCAAACAAAATTCTTGAATAACAAATTTTTTTTATTTTTTGTCTCAAAAATATAGGTTATGACCCCTCGTTGGAACGAGCTCGTTCCAACGAGGGGTCATAACCTATGTTTTTGAGACAAAAAATGAAAATTAATTGGCGATTTTTGAGAATAGCGCCGGCCGGTTTTGGCCGTTACGTTGGGTAAAGGGTTAATCGGCGTGGCATGCTGTCCATGACCTTCCGAATTTCTCTCACTGTGATGTTGTCTCATTTCTCTATAAGCACACGGCAGTGAAGTGGTCAATAGCCAGCAAATATTCACCAGTTTTAAGGATGATATGTCTGATCCGATAGAGGAATGCAGAATGTCACAATATGAGCTATTCGTATACCCGCAAGTATTATGGGGGGGG